>JASAOG010000131.1:677500-1277500 GCA_030265305.1 Biomphalaria pfeifferi | reverse complement strand
CTACATCCTAGCCCACATCTCCCGCAGGATGACAGGGGATGGCAGCAGGTGGTGTATGAAACCGAGACCATTTAGATGACTGAGTGACTGTACAGGGCACATAACGCATGATCAGGCTGCCATCCTTATGAAGCAAAACAAAACTTTAGATAAATGCTATTTCAGTATTACTTAGATCCTCCTATGCATTTACGTACAGTAACACACACACAATTCTTTAAAAAAACAACAACAAAGCATATAGTAAATGTAATTGTATCCGTAAGTTTGGATCAGTCATTGTACTCAAATTTGCAATAGCTCTAGACTAACAATAATAAATATGTGCCATTAGAAATATTTTTACCAATTGTCTTTGTTTAGTGGAATTTCATGCTTTTAGATTGATCAATGCACTATGATCCTATCAGCTGTCTGGACCAGTTGGGAGAAGTGGGAGGGGGGAGAGAGAAGGGGGGAGGGGGGGAGAGAGAAGGGGGGGGGGGGGTGTCTGTGAATGTTACAGTGATTGCTTCTAAAAAAAAAAGGTTGTACGACTTGAATTGAACTCTAACCTCCGTTAGGGGACTAATTCAACTTACACCACCACATCTCTCAAGTACAAAAAAAAAAAAAAATCTCTTTTCTTTGTTTGATACCAAACAAAACAATTACCAAGAGTTAATTAATTAAATTGGTTAACTTTTTCTCTTATTGACTCCTGTTTTGTTAGGTACAAGTAATATTAAAAAAAGTGAAGTTCCCCTTTCAGACCTTGTGGTTTATAGGGCAGGTGATGCAAAGCTCATCTCTTTCTATGCCCTACGATTAACGAGGGTGTCATGTGGCCAGAACAATGGCCAACCGCCTTTACTATTCCCCAACTAATTTCAGGTACTCATTAGAGCTGGATGGACTCAGAGGCGACAAATATTAAAAAATTAAAAATCCCAGTCTTCACCAGGATTTGAACTCGGGACCCCGAATCAGAAGCCAAGCGCTTTACCACTCGGCCACCAAACTTCCAGTACAAGAAATATTTGTTCAAAATTTCAACTTGATCCAAGGTTGGGTGTGGGAAAAATAATGTGTACAAACATTTTACCAGACAGACATAGAGAGAGAGTTGATCTAAGCTTTGTAATAAAAAAATACTTTGTATTTGGATAAACAATTTCTTTTTAAAAAAAAAAACATACCTTGTTTATCAAAAAATGAGATTCAAATCTGCACCCTTTCCCATCATTCAAAGGTTCTTTGTGTGTGTTGTCTCTGAACCCAACCTCATGACGACCCATGTCATCCTGGATGTCAAGACCAATGTCTACAAAGTGAAAATACAACTACATTAGATTGTATGCAGGCTGTTTTCTTTTATATCCAACATGTGAAGCTAGATAGAGCTTAGTGCTACATAGAGCTTACTGTTAAACAGTTAAACAGAGCTTATTTCTACTTAAAGATTACCACTGTTTCTAAATAGAGCATACTGTTACACAAAAGGTAATACTACAGATAGCTTACTGCTACACAGAGCTTACTGCTTCATAGAGCCTACTGCTACAGAGACATTAATGCGACATAGAGATTAATGCTGAAGAGAGCTAATTTCTAAAATAGAGGTTACCAATAGAGAGATTGTTGCTGCTACATTGAGCAAACTGATAAACAGAGCTTACTGCTACAAAGAGATTGTTTCTACATATGAGTTACTGTTACATAGAGTGTATTGGGTAGAAACAATTTATGCATAAATCAGAAAAATACATGAAAACAAAAATCATTCATCAACTTACATTCACAAGGCATATTTGGCAAACTGATGTTAATGAAGACTGGTATCTTCTCAGAGTGTGTCACAGGGTCCTCAACAGTCAAAACACTTTGCCTGGGGAGCAAGTAATAGAAATCAGAGCATACATTCTCATAGAAATGTCAGCAGGATGCACATTTTCTCACCTTAATCAAATGCTCCATGACAATTTAACTTCCCCACTATCCACTACTGTCTCTTTCTCCAAAAAATAATTCAGATATTGATTTGGTTATTACAAAGTATCTTTTCATTGCTGGCATCCCAGACATTTAAGACAAGTCACCAGAGATACTGATATAGAATAATAAACTAAAACTCCAAAAACTTAAGATACCTAGAACGTATAAGTTCATTCAACACTGGTGTCAATATTAACAAAGAAAACCAATGCTGTTGGTTAATTTTGTTGGTAAATAATAAAAGATATATTACAGAACAATTGCTGTTGAAAGCTTGGTACTAAATTCTATTTCTTCTCATTGGGCTTTCCTAATTTTTTGCCACATCAAATAGGAGATGTGTGGCTGAGTCTAAAATGGTTGGCTGAGAGTCTAAAATGGTTGGCTAGAGCTTGTTTACCTAATTTGGGAGCTCAAGTTTAAATCCTAACTTGAAGAGAGTTGTGTTTGCTGAGCACCTTAATTGAGTTCACCATTTCATACCATGCAGTCTATAGGATAGATAATGTAAAGGTCATCAACTCACTTTACTTTCCTCAAACTTATGTCAGGTACCAATTAGAGCTGAGTGGACTCGGAGGTGCCCTAAAGATCCCAAAATTAAAAATCTCAGTCTTCACCAGCATTTGAACCTGGGACCCCTGGTTCAGAAGCCAAGCACTTTACCACTAAGCCACCATGCTAAAGTAGCAAGAAAGCCTTGTCCCAGATACCCACTCTCACAACTGGTCCCCAAAGGAGATTGGACCATACAGAGTATGCTGTAAGCATGAAAGCTGTGCTGTACAAAAGCATTTTTAAAAAAAAAGCCAAGTTATGCACTGGGTTCTTTTTTATGCTAAGTAAAAATGAAAAAACGTACACATCTACTGTTAAAAATTCTTTTAGTTCTGATACAAAAAGAAAGGTCATAAACAGACAGCTGCATATTGAAATTAATGCTCCCGTTAAGGTTGGCTGTGTAAGATCTTTAGGCACCTTGCGGTAGATGTCAAACCTGAA
Organism: Biomphalaria pfeifferi; assembly: GCA_030265305.1. Taxonomy (NCBI): domain Eukaryota; kingdom Metazoa; phylum Mollusca; class Gastropoda; family Planorbidae; genus Biomphalaria; species Biomphalaria pfeifferi. The sequence continues at coordinate 1,274,524 of JASAOG010000131.1, read as the reverse complement.
GATGTAAATCAGAGATTAAACCAAAACAGTCTTTAAGTTATCTAACACTATGTGAACAAGAGAGAAAACAATATTTGTAGCATGTCTGGTATTGTACTGAGTAAATTTTATTGTGATGGAATGAAAAATATGACTTATAAATCAAATCACTTGTCCAAAATACTTTAAACCTTGGTGCTAGAACTCATGATTCTTAAAGTACTCTAGGAAGTGACAATAATAAATAACTGTATGGGGACCAATATTTTGCCAGATGTTGATTGAGATCCGAGTTTCACACAAATACATAGTACCAGCAACGATGTAAATAGAGAAAAAACAATTCAGATTTCTCATAGAAGCCTGTTAAACGACATTTACTTTTAAGTCAACACTGTATGTAGGTAGGATACCAAAGTGTGGTGTGCCAGTGATTTGTTCAACGGTTATTTAAACTGATTTTTGAATTCTATGAAAAAAAAACAACTCCACAATTAGTGTTTTAATGGAAGAACCTTGTTAGAATATTAATAATTGTTTTTATCAAATATTTTATTTTCTATCTCATGCAATCATTAGGCTGCCAATTAAAGTCAGTTTTAAAAATTGCTGCTTGCATTAGGTGTATACTTTTTGCATTAGACTTCGTATGTATTTTTAACAAAGGCACAGCAAACATTACCACAACCTTGTACAATAGGCTAAAAGGGTGTGACAACATCCAGTTCCAACCAAAGTCATGTATGGGAGAAGGGTATGAGTGGCCAAAAATAAACTATCAATGAAGACATAGGCAGAAGAAGCAGAAAATGGTGGAAATTTTTTGTTTGGTTTCCGTTTCAATCTACTATGTCAATGCATTACACTCTACAGAAGACAGTTCACTTGATGGCAGTCTAAGTAAATACCCAGAACACACACCTGTGTTTCAATCCAGATTAAGTCCAATAGTTAAAAAAAAACAACTTAATAATCAATGCATATAATACTCAAGTTGAAAACAACTGCAGTTAGATATGGGATAAAAAAAATAATAATCTTAAAGCTTAAAGAAAAACATTTCTACATAATAACCATTTATTTTTGCATAGATTAATGTGTAATGAACATTGCTCTGTTTACCCTATATAATTAAGAAACCGATGATTTTGTCAGAAAACATAGACCAACAAGAACAAAAAGCTATTTCAATTTTAGCATTTTAATGTTTAAATATTTTTGATGCTACTTTTCAAGTAATTATCTTGTTTATATAGGCCCTATATATATTTTTTTTAATTATTTTTTTTTCAATTTCTGAAGCCATTATTCATGTGGAGTTTTTTTTTTAATGATAACTCTGCATCTTAATTAGCTACTACATGTCAATTTAAAAAGACGTTATTTGGTCATTTATTTTCATCAATCCTATTTTAGTTAATTGGCAACCAAAGAGAAGAATTTGTTATCAACTTGATGAATGCATTTTCATGAAATGAACAATCTGCAGTCGTTTGAGGTTTCTGAGATTATCAAAGAAAACAATTTCACATTCAAACCCTTAAAATTGAAATTAGCCTCAGCGAAATTTCCTTTTTTTTACGGTAAAGATTAAAAATGAGTGCACATCAACAATGTTTGTAAAATGTTTAGCAAGTTTTGGATGTTCTTTCAGATTCTGAAGATAATTATATCCTAGCCCAAACCTCCCACAGGTTGACAGGGGATGGCAGTTATCATTTCAATATAATAGAGTATTATATTGGCAATGTCTTTGATTCTAAAGATAAAAGATGAATGTAGTGTTTCACACCACTATGCAAACCCAGTTGCGACATGCATAATTTTCCGATTCTGATGCAAAACTATTGTCCTCTTAGTTTTCTTTACATCTTATGCACCTGTCCTTTACAAGAGGTTTCTGCTGGGATTAAAATGGTGGCCCACGGCCTTTGTGATAGCTCTCCAGTTGGAGAGTATTATATTATGAACAGAATAGGTCATTAATGATTTATTACCAAAACTAATTTGCTTAATGTTTTTTTCATGACATGTAGTGTTATTGGCAGGGAGAAGTTATCATGTCAAACTTGTTTTAAGTTTTCAGACTTCCCTTCAGAAATGAAGATTAATAGTCTTAGACTAAACCTCCCACAGGATGGAAAAGAGGTAAGGTTCAAATCTGGGACCATCAAGAAAAAGAGTCCTGAGTGTATAACACACGACCAGGAAACCATCCAGTATAATTTAGTAAGATAATTACTAAGACCTTGGAGGAACCTTAACATATTGTTAAGGTTAGGTATTTTTTAACCAAAAGTTTGTGTGAATATGTTGCTCAGAATGAAATTAATTAAGATAAAAGTAAATTATTCAAAATGTGAAATAAAATGGTAAAGTGATGATTGTACTCTGTAGAAGATAATCTTATTTATATTTGTACTGGGTATTGAAACCTTCAGAAGATAAAGTCTTCTGTAAAGTAATCTGCTTTAACTGTCAATGGGATATTATTAAATAGATTTCTTAAGCACAATGGCAAGCATCCATAAAGTTTATGTTTTTCAATGCCCCCATTGGACACTGACTGGTCCCTATTTTCTAACACAAAAATCACAACTACTACTTCCAATTAGATTTCAGCAATGTGGTAAATGTTTATCAGCCTAATAGAGTACCAGTAGCATTTTGCAATGTGATAGCGAGTAAACTCCACTGTTTCTGCCTAGACTTCACAAATTGGTCTACAGATAAGTATAAATGTCTACATCTACATATGCTACAATGTTAAGTAAGTATATGAAATCTCTTTAAAAAAAAAAGTAAAGTTGGCCTAGAGTGTGTTGTAGATTTTTCCAAACAATATTACGAGCCATCATTAATAATTAAATTATCAGCTCTCAACCTGTATGGTGCACTACATGTTTTACAGCAGGATATCAGTCCAGGGCTTTTGCATGAGAGGATTTTAATCTCTCAAGCTGTCCCTCCAATGGAGCTGGATGATGATTATAGTAGCCAAAGGTACATTTCTCTTTAAGACCTATAGTGCAAATGATGTAAAGGTCATCAGTTTCTGTGGCCCATGGTTAATGAAGGTGTCATGTGGCCAGCACAACAACCAACCCACTTTACTTTTCCCCAAATAATGTCAGGTACCTATTAGAGCAGGGTGAACACAGAGGCGCTCTAGAGATCCTGAAAGTGAAAATCCCAGTATTCACCAGGATTTGAACCCGGGACCCTTGTTTTGGAAGCCAGACACTTTACCACTCAGCCACCATGCCTCCTGATGATGATTATGATGATCATTAATAATTAGAACTTAGTGTATTCATATGGCTATTTGAATCATATTTTTGTCATAAAAAAAACAAACAAACTACATCTTGTTTTTAAAATTTGTAAACTTTATATACAGAAGATGTTTACAGATCTCCAACACATATAAAAGATTTTTTAATTTCTCTATACATCGTTAACAGAAAATAAGTCATTTTTACTCAAAAAGATAATATATAATTTATATATAGTGGATATTTCCATTTTTATATACAACAGAAAGCATGTCATTGATGTGCAACATTGCCTTATAAGTCATATGTTTGACACTTATATCACTTGAATGAAATCAACTTCGTGTGATGAACTCTCTGTCAATCTCTTTCTCGTGTTACTATTTTCTAGCAAAGTCGCCCTCTTTAATTGTTCTCATCTGAATCTATTTCTCGCTTTCACTTCTTCTTTTTCTCTATCTTTCTAAGTTCTTTAAACATTCTTCTGGGTTCTTTTTCTTCTATTTTCTGTTTCTTTTCTTGTTAGTCAGTTGCTTTTTTTCCTTCTCACCTTTTTTTGACATTTTACGCTTTGAGGTCTGTCTAGACTCCTCACCAGTGACTTTGCTGGGTAAGGTTTGGGTTGGGCTCGTGCTTTCTCCTTGCCCCTTTTCTTTCGATGTGGGCACTTTGTAAATGTTTTCATGGTTCTGTGGGGCTTCAGGTGATGGATCTTCTGGATTAAAAGCTTGTTCAACGGCAAGAGTTAAAGCTTCAAACTGTTGAAATTTCTCTTCGCGAAGGGAATCAGAGAAGATCTGATTTTCAGGATTGATTAGCCTAGAAAAAAACATTGATAACTCTGTTTTTGTCATCTCCTCAAAAATAAAATAAGAATGTTCTTTCAGTGCAGTTATTTGTTGAAGACTATATTTCTTTTTCTGGGAGATTTGTTTCTCTACTGGATCTTGACATGTGGAGGCCTCAATTGAGACTAAGGACGTGGAGACCTCAGGTAAGGATGTAGAGCTCTTAGATGACAATAGGGCTGAAGTCTGGGGTTCAACTGAAGATGTCAATATAAAGTAGGATGCAGAGGCCTTACTATGGACTGGGGAATCAAATGGTGAGCTAGATGCCAATGACTCTGGTGGGACAGAGTGTGCAGAAAATTTGGGTGGAACAGATTTAAATGATTCATATGAGACAAGAGATGTACATGATTCAGGTGGAACTTGTACTGAGGCTGAAGAGCTCTCTGATGATGCTTCAGATGGGGAGGAACAAAGTGATTTTTGAATGTCATCCTCTTCTCTCTCAGACGAACAAGCTTTTCTTAATACCAGCACTGGTTTGTCTGAGTTTAATATCTTGCTTGGATTTAAAGGGAAAATCCCAGCTGTTTTGAAGCTGTCTGAGGCTATCTCTGGTGTTGCCACTTTGTTCCAAACAGACTTCAGGACTCCAGCAAAAGATTCCAGGTTAACACCTTTGCCAGTGTTTGCAACATGCTGCTTGAGAGCATCAGACCAAGCTGGTTTTAAAGTGCTAAGAAATGCCTGGTTCAGTGGCTGTATAAGGTCACTAGCATGAGGCAGGAGACAGTACAGGATGATGTTGTTCTGGGAACAGATGGAGGAGATTTCCAAAAAGGATGTATGGCTGGTATGTGCATCAACAAGAAGTAGGATAGGTTTGGGAAGGTGGTTTGTTGATGGAATAAAAATACGTTTAAGCCAGGAAAAGAAAAATGCAGATGTGATTAATCCGTTATCTGACAATTGAAGGACAGCTTCTGGGAAGTTTTCAAGTAAGTTATGCGTGGGAGTTTCTTCATAGGGATATATTAATAAAGGGGGGATGTACTGTCCCACTGCATTACAACAAGCCAACACAGTGACCTGGGTTTGGGTATCAGATTTGATTTTGTAAGTACATTTACTTCCCTTGCATGCCTCAACGATGCAACTGTCTGTGTTGAAGACAAAGCCCATCTCGTCAGCACTGAATATTCTGTTGGGGTTGGAAAAAATGGTGATATCAATAGAACAAATATATTCTTGGAATTTCTTGAACCATAATTCTACCACAGTAGGTGAAACAGTGACCCTTTCTTTTCGAAGGTACTTGGGGGTTTTTGAAGGCACTTCTGGATGTCTGTTGTAAAATCTATGCAACCATTGTCTGGTTGGTAGCTCGATCTGTTCCTGAGTTTCAGAATTATTGCTACGAGCAGCAATGATGGCCCGTGCAGTCTCCCGAACGTCATTATTGCTTTTTCCAAATCCACAATTAGATAGCTCCATAAGCCATTTAGCCAGATTGTTTTCTTCATCCATAGTTAGAAGGGATTTTTTAGAAATTAAGGGATTTGTCCCTTGCAGTTTATTATGCAGGGTGGTCAGCGGAATATTGTAATACTTTGCTGCCTTTCTAAGTGACATTTCTTTGGTTCTGATAGCATTTATAGCAGTTTTCAAAAGTTCAATGTCGTGATGATGACGAATGCGCCTAGCTGATTTCTTTGAGGACATCGTAGACCAATTAAAAATTCTATTTGGTTGTGATGATCTTAAGTGTTCTACTTTGATATGATGAAAAATCTAGAGTTAAAACAAAACAAAACAAAAATTAATAGTCTGCTTCTAGATCTAAATCAAGTCTAGGTCTATATCTCTGGATCATATCTACAATGTGTATACAAACTATTTTTCTTTTTATTCTATCTAGATCTAGATCTCTTGAAACATTTTAATATATTGAAAAATATTATTACAAAATCAAGTTAAAAAAAAAACTAACCCACCCATTGTATTTGATATGAGTGAACAGTATAGATTGAAAAGAATTGTACACAATTTCATAAACAAGGTAAATAAACTAGTTAGTTTGTGACTTGGATGACTTCTTGTCTAGCAGAAAAAAATTTACATACCTGTCGACTTTATCCGCAAGTTGAACATAGTCAGCCAATAAAAATAAACGAAATAATGTTATATCGGTAATGTAAAAAGTAAAGTTGATATATAGTATCCGGTACAAATTTAGCAGTTAAAAATTAAATATAGATGTGTGGATAATGATACTGTGAACTTTTCTTAAATCTTTGAGAAATAGCTAGTGTAAAATATTTATTATGAAGGCTGCCTGGTCATGAGTTAAGTGCGCAGGACTGTTGTCTCAATGGTTCTGCCAACTGCCATCCCCACCTGTCATGCCCAAGGTCTGCGCTAGGATATATAATCTTTAAATCTAAGGAACATCAGGCACATGCAGAAAACTAAATATTGATAATTTCTCCTTATTTCTATTTAGTTCAGGTATAATACGTTACATCTGTCGCACACTTACAGACATTTTTTTAATAAGAAAAACAATTGTTCCTAGAAAATAAATGTACCTACACTTATACATCTCAAGAATCAGACTGGTCAGAGCTAGGGGTGGACTGGCTATATGGGCGTTCGGGCAAATGCCCGGTGGGCCGGTACCCAATCGGGCCGGTAGGGCCACCTGAAGGGCCTCAAGGATGTCATTATGACTAATATGTCACGTATTAAATTGAGGTTCTATAATAGTATCTTATAAAAGTGACTTATGAATGTCGTGTTAAAAAAATCTTTTACATTGTAATACTAATTTAATCTAACACATTTTCCCGAAACAATATAATACCCTACATCCTTAGACAAGACGCGCAATGGTGAGTGGCAAAGCGCTTGGCTTCCGAATCCTGGTGATACCGTGATTTTTAATTTCGGGATCCACCTAGCTCTAATGGTTACCTGACATTGGTTGGGGGGGGAGTTAAGGCGGTTGATCTATATTATCTTATCTTATATCATTATGATATACAATTTATGGGCAGGATTACAAAGAAATGCCCGGGCCGATTTTGACACCCAGTCCACCTCTGGTCAGAGCTACTTATGCAAAGTAAGAGGTCATAATACAAACAGCCCAAATGGATGTAAAACAAATGTACATTCCTAAATATCTATTTGTTGTAAAATAAATCAGTGGTTTTACATGAGAGAATATAGTCAATCATGCAGCTTTCCTCAGTTAGGATCTAAGTAATGTGCTTTGTATCATATTCATGGCTAGTTCAAGCGGATTAATTATCCAGTATAACAAAATATATGTAACCATAATTAAATCTAGAACTATAGCTCTGAGTCATTGGTGTCTTCTTATCTTATCTTATATAATACAGACGTTACTTCAAAAAAGAAGATGATTACGTCCTACGCGTCATGTCTAATCATTCAAGCAAAGGTACTACAATCATCTAAAAGGTTACAACTTAAAAAGCACAACTGGTCTCATAGTGACATTTTGCAGTCAACTGTAATGTAACTGTAATCCAGTAATTGTAACTAAACTCAAATTTTCAACTCTTTGACATTTAAAACCTGGATGCTCTTTATTTGTTTGAAACATTAAAGGTACATAAAATAATTTAATTTAGGGAAACAGTGATACTTCTAACTTTTTCACAAACATAATGCTAGTTCCAAATGTCTTAACCTAATTGCCATTTCATTCTTGACCTACCACCACTTAATATACTGGGTAGCCTCCTATTTTCAAAACAAGATCTTATAATAAGGCTTAAAGGGGCAGTGTTAATAGGCATTTCACTTGAGTTGGCCTTAGTTGTGTGTATCCTAATTCATTTTGCAATCAAGACATCAAGCAGTATTTGCAGACACTCGTAAATTGGCCAATAGATAACTCCTAGGCTTTCTTCATATATCTATTACCTACAGTCCATGGGGAGGAGCTTTGGGTTGCCCCTTAGAGTGAGCAGTGAAGACAGTCCAGACATTAACAATGGATGCATACAATGATCAAAGATCAATGCTTTTGAGCTTTGTAGGCATATTTATGACTTGAAACATGAAGCTTATCCCTAGGTCTTACTCTATATAGATTATAAAAACAAGATTTTTTTTTTAAAGTTTCTTTTTTTTTTTCTGTAAAGTTAGTCAAAAATTGATTTTTTTATAATAACTGATTAAAGAGTTGGACCTATTGTATAAAAGTATAATATATCCCTTCAGACAACTGCTTAGTGGCTAAATAATTAACTAGATTACTATCTAGATCTATCATCTAAATCTAGGTCTACAACACATTCTTGGTCTATTTGCCCCTTATATTCTCCGAAAAAAAAAACAGTTCATTGAAATGTATGGCGGACCCTATTCCCAACCAGTTGTGAATAGGCTTCAACCCTATTCCCAACCGGATGGATGGGTCAAATAAGGTCAAAACCCTATTCACAGTCAACAGGGTCAAAACCTTATTCCCAGTCCACTGTGTTTAGGTCAAATCCTATTCAGTTAAATGTTAATTTTTTTTTTTAAGTGATTGATTTAAAAGAAGATAATAGAAAATAGCTATAAAATAAAATTTGTTTGATATTGATAAATCTTTACAATTTATTAAACTTCTATTATTTTTTCCCTAATGTAATTAAAGGAACAATGTATACTTTATAGGTTATTTTATTATAGAATTGTTAGGTCATATTTTTGTTAAATCTTTGAGCTGAATATTTGTAATAGCTATAAGATAAATAAAATATATTTATTCACTGTTTTTGTTTTCATTTCATTCCTGGTCACATCATCTCCAATTAAATTTATTTTTTTTGACTTGGCTTTGACTTAAGCACTCAATTCAACTTTTTTTTTTTAGGCCTATATACTGCTTGTTGAAATTTTTTGACGTGTTTACAATGTTCCCTCTCCCATCTTCATTATAAAACTTAGTGCATTATGGATGGCTATAATAAAAAAAGAGGAACTATCAAAACTAGGCAGAGATAAAAATGTAATTGGGGAGAATGGGGTTTAAAGTTTGTTGCAAAGCAATAGCATGTGTAGACACATAGTAAAATGCTAAGTATATTGTAAAGCTGAGAGTTTTTTCATTTATGTTGATTCTATTCAATATAGGATAGGGGATATCAAAGTTTATTGTTCTCAAATAGGTGAAATAGGGGAGGCAGGTGGGTAGGATATATCCTACACAGGATTTTATAATCTAAGGCCAAGTTGTGGTGGAAGTAGTGGATATCTTTGAGAGATTGTACCGCAATAAGAATCAATGGATCAGGTTCTATACATATGATCATTATCCAACCAATCTTAGCACCATTTCAATAAATAAATATTTCTCTCATTTAATGTCAGTAATATACTTGTATGATTCTAGGTTTGAAATTTTATAAAATTGAAAACATACACATTACTTTGTTAATTTCCATTTTTCTATGTCATTTATGTTTTTTTAAATCAATAAAATATAATACCCCTCCACCCACCTAAAAAAAAGTTTGTCGATCAACAGAGACTTTGTTTTTGTTGGGTTTTTTTTTGGTCATATGGATGACATACATTTATTTAAAGCAATAATAATAGAGAAGAAATGTTATGTTCAACTATTACTGCTAGTTTGATATGTCATACATATTTGGTTTGTTATACACCTTTATGTATAGTTGAAGAGGAGATTTATTGAGAAAAAAATCTTTACTTATTAAGTCTTTCTTTGTTAGCATTCTTAGTTAATGTTTAGAATTTTAATTTATTATTTATAAATGACCTATAGACTAATTATAATTTATAAACATTTTTTAAACAATTCATATACAAGGCAATAGGACTTTTTTTGTGACTGTGCAATCCGATACGGCATACGATACTGGCACCTTTTTAAATGTGGGGAAAAATTATAATTTTTCTTGTATTTTAACCTTATATCATTAACAAAGCTAGAAATCAATGTGTCCTTGCCATGCAGTTTTAAATCTCCTACATAAATAGCACAACACAATCAATAGAGACTTTGGTGTTTGTTTTTTTTGTCTTATGTATGACATACATTTATTAAAGCAAATAATAGAAGAAATACTATTACAACATTACATTTAATTGTCATTGCTAAATTCTTTTCATGCTGTTTTTTTTTTAATGTACTGAAAGAACTTTAGATTCTAGATCTAGTCAATCTAGATAAAGTGAACAATACTTTATCTAGTTTTACTAGATCTATGTTAAAACTGTAAATCAAATCAGTGACTGTGGAAAAAGCATGTATGATTGATTCCTGCCATCTTGTTTGACCTTTAACATAAGAACCACTTCCGGTTGACTGGGAATAAGGTTTTGACCTCATTTGACCTGAACAAACGATTTTGAATAGGGCTAAAGCATATTCCCAGCTGGTTGGGAATAGGCACTTCGGAAATCTATTGTCATTATGGATATTAGGTAACACCTGAGAATTTTCATCTAGAATTCTAGATCGTTACCTCATATCACACTATTATCACAGTAATATAGTAGATCTACTCACTCTAACCTAGGCTAGGCGCTAACATTAACATTATTTTCAAAACTTAGTCTTACTCAGAGCTACTGCTATCTTAAGTATCTCTTATAAAATTTATAATTGAATAAAGCTTTCTTTTCTTTCTAGATCTAGATGTATGTGCTTTATCATTTAAAACAAAATGAAAAATTCCGATATAATGATGCTAAATTTCCAAACACACCATTGGCAATCATCATGCATTGGCACCGAAAAAAATATTAGAGCTTGATCTAGATTCCAGGTCACTAACGTAAACACCAAAACTCGCCAATATTTTAAGAGTAGCGTCTGTTTGCAATGATTATTCGAAGGGTATTCCATGGTTTACCTACACAATATACCGTATCCAGGGCCGCCGCGAGGATTGTGGCCGCCTGCGTGCGAAATTTAAAAATGCCGCCCCCCCCCTTTTTTTTTCTACAAAAAAAATGTATTACGACTGAGCTGTACACTGTACCAAAAGCCGCAAGGTAATTTAAATCCATGTTCGTAGATTATTCCTTTTTTTTTCCCCTTTCATATTCGCAAAATGTTCATGTATTGCAACATGAGATATATAAGAAAGAGAGGCAATAATAGTAGCCCTAGTGATTTGTTCGGTATGAGACATATCTGGTGTACAATCTAATGTTTTGTGAAAGTATTTATGTATTTATACAATTTAAGGATTTTATTTTCTATTTCATTCAAATTTCGAAATTGCCTTTAATTGATACAAATACCCTTTTGTGTGTGTGTGTGTGTCAAATAAACTATTTGTGAATCCTTTAAAAGCGAGACATTGCTGATAATAATTCATTCTATAAGGGATTGCCAAGGCTGCTTTTCAAAATCATACACACTTTAATGCGTTACATCTATTGTTTGTTTTTTAAGAGCATTAAAAAAAAATCTTTCTGTATTATATTCTTGTCTTTTCAGAATTAATATGACCCTAATCATTTACTCCTGTTGTACCTGTAATGTCGCCTTTATTTATTTATTCCTAAAAAAAACCCGACATGGACCATTTTCTGTAGAATAAAGTGACTCGTAATAACAAAACGATTGACGGTGAAACTTTTTCAATGTTCAGTAAACTTTGATTATGATTATCACGCTTGTATTTTGGAGAGATGTGCATTGTGTCCACAATCATCTGATATACGCGAATTTGCAGGTGCCTACAAATTTATCAAACACACCACTTCGACAAAAATGAAGCAACTCTTGAATTGATTTTTAAAATAAACAATCCTAAGTAAATGTCACTTACAAAGGTACTTGAAATAAAACACATTAAGGCCAGTGTTTCTCGATTACTTTCGGATGGCGACCACCTACATGACGAAATTTTAGTTTGAGCTGTCCTCCCCCTTTTTAGAACCTGGGGACCTTGATTGCGATGTAAAACAGTTACGTTTTTTTTTTGTTTTTTTTTTGGAAATAATGTTGCCTACGTAATTTTTAAGCGTTGTATAAAGTTCTTTCTGAAGATAGAATTGAGCATTCGGCGGGTTTCCGCTCAAGTCAGCAAGGGGTCTGATTTGGGGGCCGGGCCCCGGCGCTGAGCGTATTCTGGCGTTATCAGCTTCTTGTGATAAGAATAAAAATTAAAAAAAAAAGTAAAGTTCCCCTTTCAGACCTTGTGGTCTATAGGGCAGATGATGTAAAGGTCATCTGATTCTGTGGCCTACGGTTAACGAGGGTGTCATGTGGCCAGCACAACGACCAACCGCCTTTACTTTTTCCCCAACTTATGTCAGGTACCCATTAGAGCTGGGTGGACTCAGAGAATAAAACATAAGAATAAAGAATACAAAAAAAAGGTCACAACATTAAGGAGTTTTCTTTTAGAACGCACTATTCATCCAAGTAAGAACAAAAATCTAGCAATAAAGAGACAGCCCTGGTCAACAATATCTATTCAGGGACATTCTAGGTATGTATAGCACACGTACTTCTGTAATGGGCGAGATTTATTTTTTTAGGATCATCTTCGTGCTAAGTAAGACGTCTCTGTCGCAGAACTTTTCCCCACAAAAATCGTCACTATAATGAAGTAGGCCTACAATAGTCGGAAGAAATTCGACCAATCTCAGATAAGAAAATCTAGAAGAATCACACTAACGGAGACGTTTTGAAATATTCTCTTCAAAAAGATACAACTCTTATTGTTGCCTGCGCCTCTCTCGGGTCTACATTTGACAAGGTCTTATTTAAAGATAAAACGACGTCTCTTACTTATAAGATATTTTCACTTGTGAACATTTGGTCATATTCAGACGCGGATTAATAACTACAATGAAAATAAAACATTTTTTCGCCGCGCCCCCCCCCCCCCCACACCCTTTGTTGTAAGTTGGTCGCTGGCTTGTTGCACCAAACAGCTAGTAGCCTACAACTTAGATCTACATCTATGATGACCCAAGAATATTCTACGCTTCTTATGTACCAATATCATGTTTTTTTAAAAATAGTTTTAAAAGGATAATGAAATAATTAGCATTTATATAAAATATTAAAAATATTTGATACATTTTTTATGAAACTAAAAATTAAAAAAAAGTAAGATAACCTTGGAATACTGATTTGGCCGTCCCCGACATTCGGCCGCCTGCGTGCGATGCACACATTGCACAATAGGTAGCGGCGGCCCTGACCGTATCGCACAGCTGGAGGTCACTCACTAAGGCCGCGGGATACACATTTGAGACCAAAAGAAAATCTGGTGCCGAGGACAAACGCAGACGGCGAAAAGAAAATCTAAATCGACCACCTGCGGACAATGACAATCACAATAGTTATGCTTGCCCTGGATCATTGGATGTGGCAAAATATGTAGGTCACAGCTGGGGCTGCGCAGCCACGGGAAATACTGCATTCCTCAATAATCTTCGGACTCGAAGACAAATCTTATTATACCGTATCGCAATTTTAGTTTAATTTTTCGTTTTTTTTTTCCTTAGTAAGGGTTGCTAAGGTAAACAATACACACCGACCAACTTGTAAAAATATATTGAAGTTCTTATGTTGAGTTATTTGCATGAAATTAATACATTTTAAACAACAGAGAAATGGTTAATGTATACAAAAAAAAATCTGCTTTGACATTTGTCATCATTCCTATGGTGTACTTGTACCTTATAATATGCTAAGTCGTTGGTATTCATAGTTTTATTCATACAACACATTCTATGCTATTATAGCAAGAGGGAAGAAGGAGCACTTGTGGAAATTTGTCCTAGCATAAGAAATAGAAAATCTGTCTTTATCGTTGTGTCTTGAGTATTTTATTAGGTTTTGCTTTTCTATTTGATAATATTGGCTCAAGGTATGCACTAAGGATACTATGCTTATCTAAGTGGTTTAGCATGTGCATGTGCTAATAATGTTTCATTGAGTGCAATTAGGTAGTGGGTAATCTACATTTCATACTAATTTCTTTACTGCTACTCTGTGAGGCACTTAAGTTCATGTAATTTCTTGTTAAAATTGTTGTTTTTTTAGCGGCCCCCGAAAGGAGAAAAGACGCTATTAGTTTTGTGCGAAATGTCTGTCCGTCTGTCCCGTTTAGATCTTGTAAACTAGAAAAGATATTGAAAATCCGACATCACAATATTCTGATGCAACGGCTACTTTCTTTATTCTGAAAGCGAAACATCTGCAAGCAGTTTTTTAAAGAGAAAAAGCTAATTAGTATGCATCATAAGTTTGACCTAATTTAAAACGAATAGTAATCTTGTAAATTTCATATTCCTTAAGTTTTATTTATGGCGGAAATGTTTTTTTTTTTAATTTGAGGATTCGAATTTGAGATTGAGTTTTTCAAAACAATTACATCAATTATAAGACTTCAGTTAGGCCAGGTGAGGCGCGGTAGCCGAGCGGTAAAGCGCTTGGCTTCCGAACCGGGTATCCCGGGTTCGAATCCTGGTGAAGAATGGGATTTTCAACTTCGGAATCCTTGGGCGCCTCTGAGTCCACCCAGCTCTAATGGGTACCTGACATTAGTTAGGGAAAAGTAAAGGCGGTTGGTCGTTGTGCTGGCTACATGACACCCTCGTTAACCGTAGGCCACAAATGAACTTTACATCATCTGCCCTATAGACCACAAGGTCTGAAAGGGGAACTAGTTAGGCCAGGTTCACATCTAACTTTACATTCACTTGCACCTATCCTTTGATCTGCTGGACCGTTGGGGCTCTACACAAGATCTGTCAACCTTTTTTCTTCATTCTTACCTCCCATTTGTCTTTGATATAATTTCATTTGGATGTTCTTTCTGAAAATATTGAAGCCTGCCTGGGTGGACCACTTCGGAAGCCGATTAAGAGTTTTGTGTTTCCATACAAACTGTCTTTGTAACCTTGTTATTTATGGAATCAATATTTAAATCATGTGGAGTTTTTTTTCTCCTTAAGTTTGCACTTCAGACTGTACTGAATGGAAAAGAGAGCATATTTGCTTGGACACTAAGTGCATGTTTAGGGATATGGACTTAATGCTTGTATTAAAATCCCAAAATTGGAAGGAGGAGTGCAGTACTTCACAATCAACTCTTTAGTGGAGGAGGTGCTAAGAGCCAGCGTGGAATTAAATAATTAGGTTATTAAAAAATATAAACAAATAATTTTTTTTTAAAACAAAGCTTACATTTAATGTATCAATCAGTTTGGGTCTGTAATGTCATTAAATTTGTAATGGATCTAATAATAATAATTTTATTTATAAAGCGTTGTTAACAAACAAAATGTAGGCTCAAGGCTGTATAACATTACAAACACAAGAGCTAACATGACAAACTAATCTAAAAAAGTTTTAAACAGATAGGTCTTAATGTTCTTCTTAAAAGTGGTGTAGCATGTTGTCTGTCTGAGATCAATGGGGAGTGAGTTCCAAACCTTTGGTCCGTGAACTGAAAAAGCCCGCAGACCGTAGCTTTTGAGGGAGAAACGTGGTACTACTAAAAGCGTTGAGTCCATTGAGTGCAGGGCTCTCTAGGGGACATATGGAGTAATCAGTTCGCTAAGGTATAAGGGCATCTCGTTGTTATATATACACTGATGACAAAGTGTGGCGACCTTGTAATCGATTCTCGCTTTCACGGGAAGCCAATGGAGCGTGCGCAATAGCGTAGTAGCAGAATCTTGTCTAGTTTTTTTAAGGACTATTCGAGCGGCGTTGTTCTGTATACGTTGCAGCTTGGATATTTTGTCATCAGGTATACCTGCTAGCACGGCGTTGCAGTAGTCAAGGCGGGAGAGTATGAATGCCACAGCTAGCGTTTTTGTTGACTCCGTTGTTAAATATGGTCGGATCGGGCCTAATCTGCGCAGCTGCAGATAAAGACCTTTGCAGAGCTGACTTATGTGTGGGTCGAAAGATAGTGTTGAGTCGAAGAAAACTCAAGGTTCCGCACTACATGGACAAAAGGAACATGGCAGTTCGTGATAAAGAGAGAATCTGTGCTTTCAACTTTTGAGACATTGTTCCTAGTGCCAATCTTTATTATTTCTGTCTTGTCTTCGTTCATCTTGAGTTTATTTTCAATCATCCAATCGCTCACCCTTGCAACAGCACTACTGATTTTCTCTGCCAGATGCGACACCTCTGAGGGTACTGATGAATCGCATAACTGTGAGTCATCGGCAAAGAAATGGTATAAGATACCGGTTGGCCGTATGACACCGCTGAATGGATATGTGTACATAGTGAACAGTACTGGGCCTAGAACTGATCCTTGGAGACTCCGTACTTCAAAAGTAAGCTTGTTGATTCCGTTCCGTCTAAACAGCTAAGTGCTTATGAAAATAGGTTTCATAGTTATTGCTAGTTTCAAACCTTTAAGAGATGAGTTAATTCTCAACACAAAAGTATAAAGAGGACTAATGCAACTTTGACTGTCACGTCTGTCAAGTAATATTTCTTTCCCTTGTTTGACACAAAACAAAATAATTAATTACCAATAATTAATTAATTGGTTAATTTTTAAAAATTGATTCTTGTTTTGTCAGGTACCGGTACAAGAAATGATTGTGCAAAATTTAAACTTGATACGTGATTGTGGAAGACATAAACATTTAAAACAAGCAAAATACAAAAGTACTTTTTAAAATTAAAGCTTAAATAATGTGTGTTAATTAGTTTGGATCAGTCATGTAATTCAATTTGTAATAGATTTAGACTAACAATAATAATTTGTGCAATTAGAAATATTTTTTTACCGGTTATAAATTGGTTTTTACTTAGCCCAATTTCATGCTTTTAGCGCTCTGAATACGCTATGATCCTATCACTTGTCTGGACCAGTTGGAAAGGTTGAGAAAGAACGGGGTGTCTGGGTGATCACGTTGTAAATGTATTTTTTAAAAAAGGGAATGAACTGAATTCTAACTTATGGGCCAAAGCCTTCTCAAGCCAACGCGGTAACAACTCAGCTAGCAAAGTGTCCCTGAAGATTGTATAGTTATCTATTGTTTCTGTCATGTTTGTGTTTTCTAAGCCTTGGATGGCAGCCTAATATACAAGTAACTATTTCAGCTTATTCCACCACTTCAATCGAGTACTATTTATTTCCTTGTTTGAGATACCATACAAAGTAATTTATTACCAATAGTTAAATTAACTAATTTTTTTTCTTCTATTGATTCTTGTGTTGTCAGGTAAAAGAAGTAATTGTGTGAAATATCAACTTGATTTGAGATTTTGGCCACTCAGACAGACAAATAGAGTGAGTTGATATAAGCTTTGTAAAAAATTATAACAAACAAAAATATTAGAATGCATGTTTAATTTACACATTAATATAAAGCAGAAATGTATACTTTTACAACTCTTACAAAAGATTTAATGCATTCCTTTATAAATTTACAACAAAATAAAATGCAAATACGGTACTGGTAATTTACATACTACAGATATTTCCATTTTTATTTGCAAAAATTAAATTGAGATTTATATATGGGTGCATCTAATTTATATATATATATATATATATATATATATATATATATATATATATAAATATATATATGAATTTATATACCACATAACTTCAATCAATCTGTGTGTTTTACAAGCAGCTAAAAGTAAAAAAAAGTTGAACCCTTTAAGTTTAATGCAGTGATTGAACCAAAAATCAATTCACAACTATATTTTAAAACCAGGATGCTGAACATATTGTTTTGTTTTGGTTAAGCAAACTCTCTACGACGAAAGTCAAAGTTTTCTTAACCAGATTGCTTTATCATCACTGAACTACCGCCCACTTGATAGAGACCCCTGTTTCCAAAGGCCTAAGATATTTGCTCCAATCAACTTTCTGTTACACAGAAACAGACATTCAAATGAAGTCATCCTATTTAACTTAGTGTTTCCATCATCAAGAAAACATCAAATTTTACTCTTTTCTTGATAGAATGCCAACGATGTTTCACTTTGTTTTTATTTAAAGATCATTATACATGTATAACCCATACAAAAAGTAAATTTATATTTCTTTATAAATATACAACAAATTAGAAAAAAACTTATAACAGAAGGTGCTGATTTATATTCAAAGGATTGATATTTCCATTTCTATACTAATTTTTATTTACATTTCTATATATGACATACAAGTAGTAATTGCTAGTACATGTTCTGCATTGTGTTTCCAAGTGAATGAAGTTTTTACGGCATGCTCTAAGCAATTGTCACGATAATCAGGTCCAAATTATCAATTGCTTCCTCAAAAACTACCATTTCAAATTCACTATGTCTATTAACTATTGGATCAGTGTTACCATCACGGACGTGTGACAATGTGGCGATCTTTAATTGTTCTTGTTCAGCTCTCTTTCTTGCTCGCTTTTCCTTCCTTTTCTTTTTCTCTATCCTTAAAAGTTCTTTAAATAGTCTCCGCTGTTCTTTTTCTTCTCTTCTCTGTTTCTTTTCTCTTAACTTGTTCACATTTTCTGACAATTTTCGTTTCAGAACATGTTTGAGCTCTTCACCACTGACTCCTCTGGGTAAGTTTGTGGTCGCTACAGGGCACCCTCTTTTTTCCTTGTTCCTTTTCTTTCAATGTGGGCACTATAACAATGTTATCAGGCTTCTGTGGGGTTTTAGGTGATAGATCTTCTGGAGCTTTAAAGGTTTGTACCATGAAGCGAGTCAAAGCTTCAAATTGTTAAAATTTCTTCTCATGGAGGGGATCAAAGAGTATCTGAGTTTGGGGATTGGTGAGTCTAAAAAAAAAACATTGACAGTTCACCTCCTGACATCTCATTACAAATAAAAAAAGAATGCTCTTTCAGTGCAGTTATTTGTTGGTCATTGTATGTCATAGGGGCAGCGATAGGGTCCTCCAATGAACTTTGGCATGTGGAGGCCTCAGGTGAGACTAAGGATGTAGAGTCATCGAGAGATACTGTGTATATAGAGGATGAGTGAGATGTTGAGGTCTCAGCTAGAGCTAAGGATGAAGAGGTCTCACTAGAGTCTTCCAATTTTAATGGTAAGCATGATGTAGGGGACCTTGGTGGGACAGTGGATGTAGTGGATTCAGGTGGGTCAGGTGACGTAGAAGACTTGGATAGGACAGGAGATGTAGACAACAGAGGAAATGAAGCCTTCAGGTGGGACTTGTAATAGGGAGGTACAGTTGAATTTTGAAACTTTTGAAGAATCTTTTTTTAACCATGGAATTTTAGAGCTTATCTTGCTTGGATTTTAAGGGAATATCCCAGCTGCTTTGAAGTTGTCTGAGGCTATCTCTTGTGTTGTCACTTTGTTCCATACAGACTTCAGGACTCCAGCAAAAGATTCCAGGTTAACACCTTTACCAGTGTTTGCAACATGCTGCTTGAGAGAATCAGACCAAGCTGATTTAAAAATGCTAAGAAATGCCTGGTTCAGTGGCTGTATAATGTCACTAGCATGATGCAGGAGACAGTACAGGATGATGTTGTTCTGGGAACAGATGGGTAGATTTCCAAAAAGGATGTATGGCTGGTATGAGCATCAACAAGAAGTAGGATAGGTTTGGGAAGGTGGTTTGTTGATGGAATAAAAATATGTTTTAGCCTGGAGAAGAAAAAGGCAGATATGATCCATCCATTATCTGACAATTGAAGGAGTGCCTCAGGGAAGTTCTCAATTAAGTTATGTGTTGGAGTTTCTTTGCATGGATATATTAATAAAGGGGGATGTACTGCTCCGCAGCACTACAACAAGCTAACACAGTGACCTGGGTACTGTTATCAGAAGTGATTTTGTAAGAATTTTTACTTCCTTTACAAGTCTTGACAGTTTTACTTTTTGTGTCAAACTGAAAGTCCATCTCATCAGCATTGAATACTCTGTTGGGCTGGACAAGATGCTGGGATCAATAGCATTGATTGCTTTGTGGAATTTCTGGAACCACATGTCTACTGCACAAGGTGTAATAAGGTCAATTTTTCTTTGAAGGTCTGTGTTAGGGGGCAGTTCTGGATGCCTAGCCCAAAATGCACTCAACCATTGTCTGTTTGGTAGCTCTACCTTCCCTTTACTTTCAGATCTGTTTGGTAGCTCTCTTTGGCCATCAATTTCAGATCTATTTGGTAGCACTGTCTGGCCTTCACTTTCAGATCTGTTTGGAATCACTATCTGACCTTCACTTTCAGAATTATCTCTGGCAACAATAATGGCCTGTACAGTCTCACGAATCTCTGTGCTGTTTTTAGTGAAACCAAATCTGAACAACTCTAAAAGCCACATGACTAGCCTTTTTTCCTCCTTTTTAGTCAATAGGGACCTACAAAAAACAAGAGGATGCTTTCCTGTTGCCTTATCATGCAGAGTGGCCACAGGTATGTTGTAAATTTGGCTGCCTTTGTATAGGACATTCCTTTGATTTTGTCCTTGTCTAAGCAGCCTTCAAAACGTCAGTATCATTGTCATAAACATGTTTCTTTGGAGCCATGGTAGACTAACATCAATTTAGAATTCTGAGAAATTTTAACATCTCTTGTCTGATATGATGATGGAGGATCTAGAGATAGAAAAAAAAGTATCTTAAATCTAGGTCTAGATTGCGTCTATATTTTTAAATCTAAATTTCTTTATAAACATCTATCAAGATCCAGATCTCTACAAGCTTTATATACAGTATATGAATGGACTCTAAAAATATTGTGGCTGGTTTTAAAACATTTTATTTAAGTTGAAAGTTTTAAAAGTCAGTGAATAATCTTCCATTTATTTTAAATAAATAAACAGCATAGACTAAGAAGAATAAAGGCTTCTTTACTAGTCGCATAAACTGCTAAAATATAGTAAGTGATTTTTTCTCCAGGAAGTTAAAAAGAATTTACGTACCTGTTGACTTTATCTGCAAGTTGAATTTAGTCGCCCAAGTTAAAACGAAATAGCATTGTATCGGTATTGTGATAAATGTACCAAGGTGTAGTTTAAAAAAAACAAAAAAACATGATTGACTAATCTATTATGTAAAACTTTCTATATATTTGACAAAATTCTATTGTAAAATATCATTCACCCATATTGTTTATTGACATTTTTGGCAATTAAGTCATCTGTTTCACATAGTCTAGGTACAGACACATGTTTATAATGTTAAACTATAATTTCTAAAAAAAAATAAAAAATGCTCAAATCAACATTTCTTCACATTAAGATTGGACAGAGCTAAAAAAGTGAATAAATAGGCAAAGAAAATGAACAGTAGTTTTTTTGGTCCTCGTAGAGTAAGGACGCACAGCATATGCTAGTTTGTATTTTGTTGAAACAATGAGTTTATTCTGACTTGGAGTCGTGATTTAACTATATTTTATGATTACGATATTTATGCCTTTGGGGCTGGATTTGCTAAATTATGTTTACTCAATAAACGTATTGTCTGCATTCAAATGGCTTCATTCAATGTATTTAGTGCAGTGTGTTCGTAACAAGCTCTGAGAGACATTCGCCCTAGCAGAAGTAAAGAAACACCAAGAGACATGTGAACATGTCTATTAATACAATATAACTACACACTCATGAAACCCACCAGCAGTTCTGTTACAGTCCTAAACGTCATGCATCTAGTCATGCATGTCAACCAATGACTTAAATTCTGCTAAGTCACTGGTTTTCCTGGCTAGCTTAGGCAACCCATTCCATGCTCTAATAACACTAGGTAAGAAGGAGCATTTGTAGAAATGTTGTCCTAGCATATTAATAGATATAATCCTAAATACAATCCCTATACTACTTGTGTCTACCCCTTGAAGCACGCGTGTGTTTAGTTTTGTTTCACATGTATTAAATTTTCCATCAGAATATAAAATTATTAGCCCAACCATCCTGATGATGGCAAAGAGGTTTGGACAACAGGACCTTTGAGATCACAGCCAGATCTCATACCACACAACCAGGCAGCCTTCCCAGAAGTGCAACAGCTTACAAAGTACACTTCTTAAAACTGCTACACAGACACCTATGTAGAGACATCTTGCATTCAATTGTATTGCAGTAACTGAAACTAAATTCATTTTCAACTCTTCAGAATGAAAACTATCTCAATAGAAACTTTACAGCTGGCCTGGACCAATATTTATGAGACTTGGCATGCATACTTAATTTGAACCAAGTAGACAACATAGGAGCAATAGAAGTACAAGAAAAGGGAATCCAAAAACTATTAGCCAACATCAAACCTACTAAAGCATCTGGACCTGATGGTATTCCAGCTAGATTACTCAAAGAACTAAGCAATGAGCTAGCACCAGTGTTCAAAATACTTTTTCAGGCATCTCTTAACCAGGGCAGAGTACCAAGGGACTGGAAAGAAGCTAATGTCACCCCTCTATTTAAAAAAGTATTTGTATAAGGTAAATTCCTTCTTCCAATAGATTACAATCCTACTTTAAAAGAAAATAACATCCACCGCATTTCATGTGTCAATCTAGTCATGCATGTTAATCAGTGACTTAGAATCTGCCAACTCATTGATTTTCCTGGCTGATTCAGGCAACCCATTTCATTCTCTAATAGCACTAGAGATGAAGTAGAACTTGTACAAATTTGTTCTGGCACATGGAATAAGAAATGTGTCTATATCTTAGTGTCTTTCTGAGTATTTCATTAGGTTTTATTTTCCTATGAGTAAGTTATGGTTCTGTGTTTTATGTATTATCGCTACTTTACTTTTTATTCTTTTGTCCCGGAGTGTCTCTAAATTTAGTGATTTTACTCTAATCAAATGTGAGTATATTTTTGCTATATAGCTTACTGCTCTTTTTGCATTTACACTAGTTTCTTTTATGTTTCTTGAGTTGAAGGACCCTAAACAGAGAAGGCATATTTAATATTGACCTAACTAACTAAATATGTTGAGTTGAAGGATCCTAAACAGAGAAGGCATATTTAATATTGACCTAACTAACTAAATATGTTGAGTTGAAGGACCCTAAACAGAGAAGGCATATTTAATACTGACCTAACTAACTAAATATGCCTTTTTCCAAGCTATTTCTAAATAAAGTTATTTTAATAAATTAAATCAACAGAAGAGACTGCCTTGTAATTAGAGTGTATTTTTTATGGGAATCAAAGAAAGAGAATACCAGTCCAAAAGAAAATTGAATCTTAACCTTTTGTTTTCTATTTAAGGGTGCAGCAGATCTTTGAACATTAACAAACTATAATAATAATAGTTTTTATTGTCCTTAAGGAAATTTTCTTACAATTTGCGCAATGCAGCAAACAAAACATAATTGAAAAAAAGAAAATGTACATTCACACCAGACTCCTCCTTAATTTACATGCGAAAAAGGCTACATCAAATAGTTTTTTTAATAATTTGATTTCCAGGGGAACAAAAGAGTTTTTGTGTCTGTTTGTCTTTGCTATCGGTGTCTTGTATCTCTTTTGTGATGATAAAATAAAAAATCCTGACCCAAAGGGTGATTTTTTATTTCTAGAAACTTTTTTGTTTTTTTGCCAAAGACTTTACCAGCTAGAATTTAGGATTCTTTGAAATTTATTTTGATTTTTAATGTTCAGATTGCCATACCAGGCAGTGATATTAAAACTTAAAATATTGCAGATGTGAGCGTGATAAAACATAGCCAAGGGCTTTTTGCTAAAATTAAACGAGGACAGTTTTCTCAGTAATTGTAATCTTTGCTGCCCTTTTTTGCAAAGATTTTTAATTTTTTTTTATAAATACACAACAGAAAAAAAAAATGTACACATAATGTGCTGATTTATATGCAACTTATATTATTGTTTACAAAAGATACGGCAACTCAAGATTTAAATACAACTAATAATTATTTACATGTAAAAAACAACAACAACAATGTAGTGACTGCTAGTACATATTTTGCATTGTGTTTCTATGTTACAAGCTCTGAGCAACTGTCACAGTAATCAAGTCCACTTTGTCCAATGCATTCTTGAAACATACACTTCAGTCTCCACCTCTGTCTCTGAACTATTGTCCCTGCATCTTTGACACTTGCCTCGATGTGGTGATCTTTAACTTGTTCTAGTTCAGCTCCATCTCTCTCTGAACTATTGTCCCTGCATCTTTGACACTTGCCTCGATGTGGTGATCTTTCATTGTTCTAGTTCAGCTCCATCTCTCTTGCTTGCTTTTCCTTCCTTTCCTTTCTCTCTATCTCTGAAAGTTTTTTGATCAATCTTCTGTGTTCTTTTCTCTTCACTTTATAGCCAGCCTCTTTTTTTTCTATGTCTTCTTCCACTGATGATCTTCTCTTTAATAAGGCAAGTCTGAACTCTTTTCCTTTCACTGGGCTGGCTAGGGTATGGTTTCCGTTTTC
This sequence comes from Biomphalaria pfeifferi, assembly GCA_030265305.1. Lineage (NCBI taxonomy): Eukaryota > Metazoa > Mollusca > Gastropoda > Planorbidae > Biomphalaria > Biomphalaria pfeifferi. The sequence goes on along the minus strand of JASAOG010000131.1, from coordinate 1,250,112 downwards.
CATTTTCCCCTTCTCGTTCAGTGTTGGCAGGATGAAACTGTTATCATGAGCTTGTGAGGTTTTAGGGGATGGATCTACTGGAGTTTTAAAAGCTTGTGCAATGAAACGAGTTAAGGCTTTAAAGCGCTGAAATTTCTTTTCATTGTGGGGATCAAAGAGTATCTGGGTTTGGGGATTGGTGAGTCTAGCGAAAAAAATTGACAGTTCACCTTCTGTCATCTCTTTACACATAAACAAAGAATGTTCTTTCAGTGCAGTTATTTGTTGATCATCATAGGACGGAGAGGATGAGATAGGGTTCTCCGATAAGCCTTGGCTTGTGGAGGTCTCAGATGAGACTAAGGATGTAGAGCCATTGAGTGAGAATGCATCATCGAGTGAGAAAATATGTGTAGAGGCTGAGTGAGATGTTGAGGTTTCAGCTAGAGAGGTAGGGATACAGTTCTGTGAGACTGTAGAGCTCTCTGAGGTCTTGGGTAGAATTAATGAAGTCAATATTGGGTAGGATGCAGAGGCTGGGGCTTTTGATGGTGAGCTGGATGAAGAGGACTCTGGCAGTTCATTACAAATAAAATAAGAATGTTCTTTCAGGGCAGTTACTTGTTGAACACTATATGTCATAGAGGTAGAGCTAAGGTTCTCCAAAGAGGCTTCAGTTGTGATATCATCAGGTGAGACTAAGGAGTTAGAGTCATCGAAAGATAATTTAGAGGCAAAGTGAGATGTTGAGGTCTCAGCTAGAGCCAGGGATGCAGAGGTCTCGCATGAGTCTTCCAATTTTAGTGGTGTGGACGACTCTGGTGAGTCAAGAGAGGCAGAGTACTTGGAGGGAGCAGGGGATGCAGTGGACTGAGGTTGGTCAAGGGTTGTAGATAACTTGGAAGAGTCCGGAGATGTAGAATCTGGTGCTAGAGAAGAAACATAGCCGCCAGATGTGCCTTGAAAATGGGATGTATAAGGGGACTCCTCTGTTGCTTCAGATGAATAAGCTTGTTTTAACCAAAGCTTTTTAGACTTGATTATTTTGCTTGGATTTAAAGGGAAAATCCCAGCTGCTCGGAAGCTGTCTGCAGCTATCTCTGGTGTTGTCACTTTGTTCCATACAGACTTCAGGACTCCAGCAAAAGATTTGAGATTAACACCTTTGTCAGTGTTTGCAAGGTGTTGCTTGAGAGCTTTGTACCAAGCTGATTTAAAAGAGCTTAGAAATGTCTGGTTCAGTGGCTGTATAATGCAACTGGCATTTGGTAAGAGACAGTACAGGATGATGTTGTTCTGGGAACAGATGGGGGAGATTTCCAAAAAGGATGTATGGCTGGTATGTGCATCTACAAGCAGTAGGATAGGTTTGGGTAGGTGGTTTGTTGATGGAACAAAAATATGTTTTAGCCAGTTGAAGAAAAAGGCAGATGTGATCCATCCATTATCTGACAATTGAAGGAGTGCCTCTGGGAAGTGTTCAAGTAAGTTATGTGTGGGAGTGTCTTTGCAGGGATATATTAATAAAGGGGGGATGTACTGCCCAGCTGCATTACAACAAGCTAACACAGTGACCTGGGTTTGGGTATTGGGTGTCATTTTGTAAGCATGTTTATTTCCTTTGCATGTTTTAACATTTTTACTTTTAGTGTCAAACTCAAAAGCCATCTCGTCAGCATTGAAAATTCTGTTGGGGCTTGTAAAGATGGTGGGATCAATAGAGTCCATTGATTCTTGGAATTTCTTGAACCATAATTCCACGGCAGAAGGGGATACAATTTCCTTTTTTCTTCGAGTGTCAATGCTTGGTGGTAGTTCTGGATGCCTATTCATAAATCCATACAACCATTGTCTGTGTGGTAGCCCTATCTGCCCTTCATTTTCAGAATTATTATTTCTCGCAGCAACAATGGCCTGTACAGTCTCACGAATCTCTAAGCTGGTTTTACTGAAACCAAATCTGACCAACTCTAAAAGCCACATGGCTAGCTTTTTTTCTTCATCTTTAGTTAATAGGGTCCTATTATAAATAAGAGGTTGCTTTCCTGTCACTTTGTCATACAGGGTGGTCGTAGGTATGTTGTATAATTTAGCTGCCTGTCTCATTGAGATTCCCTTGATTTTGACATCGTCAATAGCAGCCTTCAAAATTTCAGGGTCATGGTCACGAACAATACGTTTAGCAGATTTCTTCGAAGACATAGTAGTCTTAGATCAATTTAGATTTCCAGGTAAGCAATGATCTTAATAGCTCTTGTCTGATATGATGATGAATAATCTAGAGTTCAAAAAAAAAAAAATTTTTTTTTAACAATTATCCATATCTGAATCTGGGATAACAATCACATTTTTATATCTACTATTTTCTTTATATTCTATCTAGATCTAGATCTCAAGGAGCCATCTAAATGTTTATAATAACCATAAGAATGAAGTTTCCCAAAATCCTGTATGATTTTAAAACATCTTCATTGAAATGGAAAAAAAAAGTAAAAAATCAACGAAAACCATCCATTTATTTTACAAGAATAAACAGCATAGGCTAAGATTCTTTTAAGTAGATGCATAAATAGCCTAAAATATAGTACTAAGCATTGACAAAGGTGCTTTTTACTGCAGGAAATTTAAAAAGAATTTACATACCTGTTGACTGTATCGGCAACTTGAACTTAGTCGCCCAAGTTAAAACAAAATAGCATTGTATCGCTATGTCAAAAATGTAACACAGCTCAGCACCTTAAGGGTTAAACAGTGAATAAAGAACAAGGGTGCAAGGAATCAAGTTCACATAAATGATTTGCCAAATTGCATAAGCTCAGGAACAAAAGCCAGATTATTTGCAGACGATTGCATAATATATAGAACAATAAAAACAACACAAGATACATAAATTTTACCAAGAGAATTACATGAATTACAGAAATTGGTGATCAAATTGGAAGCATGTCTTTCCACCCAGAAAAATGTCAGTTATTAAGAGTAACAAAAAAACTAAAACAAATTCCACTTATCTTATTCATGGTAAACCAGTAACACAGACTAAAAACGCAAAATACTTATGTGTAATAATACATGAAAAACGTCATGGAACCCCCATATTGAAACTATCAAAAAATCAAACAAAGCAATTGGATTTATTAAAAGAAATTTCTATCAATCAAATAAGAACATAAAACTAAAATGTTATTTAACCTTGGTTAGGCCAATAATAGAATATGGATCCTCTGTTTGGGACCCCTTAACTCAAGAAAACATTAAGAAACTGGAACAGACACAAAATAGAGCAGTGAGATTCATAACAAATGAATATTCACATTTGACTAAGGTAACACCTTTAGTAAAATCACTAAACTTAGAAAGCCTTCAGGATAGAAGACTCAAAAGTAAAGTAGCAATTATACATAAAACACTGAACCATAATCTTCAAATACAAAATTTAATAAATTACTCAGAAAGACACAAAATAAAGGCACATTTCTCGTTCCATATGCTAGGACAAATTTGTACAAGTGCTCCTTCTTCCCTGGTGCTATTAGAGCATGGAATGGGTTGCCTGAGCTAGCCAGGAAAACCAGTGACTTGGCAGAATTTAAGTCATTGGTTAATATGCATGACTAAATGCATGATGTGTAGGACGTAATCATCTTCTTTTTTGAAGTAACGTCTGTATCATTCAAGATAAGATAAAAGATAAGTTCTAAAAATAGATCTATATTGTACAATATAGTCAGTCAAGCAGTTTTAGTCCGATATACAGCTTTGATCAAAGTTAGGAATGCTTTTTGTTTTATATTCACTTGCTTGTTCAAGTGGATTGATTATGGTATTCAGTTATATAACATGCAATCCAATCACTATCTATTCCCATACTATTTGAGTCTACTCATTAGAGCATGTGTGTTTGTTTATGCAATTTCAGAATTAAAAATTATTATATTTTAGCCCAACCCTCCCATAAGATGGCAGGCTATGGGGGTGAGCAGACCCTGGACCATCCAGATCACAGTCAGATATCATATCACACAACCAGGCAGCCTTCCAAGCATCTCAAGTGCAACAACTTACACAGCAAACTCTCTAAAGATCTACACAACCACCTTTGTAGTGACATCTTGCAGTTAATTGTAAATGCAGTAAAAAAAAACTAAATTCATCTTCAGCTAACTGAAATTTTAAACATGGACATCTAGGTAGTTTTCATTTGTTTACATCAGAGTCAAACAAATGTAGGCGAAGGGATGTTATACATTTTAGTTTCCTTTCCTAAGACATAATGCCAGTTCAAGCTTTCTTCCAATCAGGGGGCAGTATTAACAGCCATTCCAGCTTCCTTATTGTTTCCATCTATAATTCATAAATTGCACAATAGATAACTACTGGGCTCTCTACCTATCTCTATTAGCTACAGGATACTCTCTGTTATTGGGGCTACACTAACATTTGAATAGGAAATCATTACAATTAGCTCTAGAGACAAAGTAAAGCTTGTTAAATGTTTGACATGTTTCTGATGTTCTTTCAGAGTTGAAGATAATTACTTCCTAGTCCAAACCTCCTGCATGACGATGGGGGATGGGAGCGGGCAGGGTTTGAACCCGGGACCATCAATAAATCTGAATGACAGTCCAGCACGCAAACCGCGCGACCAGGCAGCCATCCAAAGCAGACCTGGGTGTGGATTCATCAAAACCATTTGACCAAACTTGCCATCATTTGGACCAAGACAGGGCCCCTAGTGTAATGTTAGCACTATCACTCTAAATAAACAAAGGGCATCAGGTTAACACCTATCCTAAGATCTAGACTAATGTCAAGAATAGTTGTTGAAGGTGAATTTTAATTGAATAAATCAACAAAGAAACTACTTGTTAGATTGTATCAAAGTATCATAGAAACTTATAAATGCAATGAATATTATGTAATAGCAAAAGTCTGCTATAATGTTGTAGATAAAATATTAGTTAGCTAATGTTAATGTTGTAGATAAAATATTAGCTGTATTTGAATGTCTATTTATATGTTCTAAATAAAAATGTATATATCTTTTCTCTGTTAATCTGCTCATGCAGTCTATGTGTCTTGCATTATTATTATTACATATAATATATAGATAGCAGGGAGAAAAGCGGAATGTGGAGTCTGGTCTATTAATGTGTAAATAGCTGTTTATTTATAAAAACAAGTCGTGTTTTCTAATTGGTGTTCATATTTGTTAAGAATACATTCATTAAAATAAAAAACTTAGTAAAGCAGTTTTAGTCAGCTCTCCAGTTTCAATTTAAGTGACTGATATAATATGAACTCCAATCCTAACTATTTGTGTCCAGTCATTTGAGCGTGCGTCAGCCTTGTTTTTACATATTTATGACATACCTTCAGAATTAAAAATCATTACACCCTTGCCCCAAAACGTTTCGCAGTAGGGCAGGGTATAGCGGGGCTGGCAGGGTTGGAACCCAGCGCCATCACAGCCAGACCTCATACCACTCAACCAGACACCCATCAAAGCGTCTCAAGTGCAACAAACTTACAAAGCACACATCTCTTAAGAGCTACACAGCCACCCTTAAATTAACAATGAGCAGTCAATTATAATACATTAAATACCCCCCCCCCCCCCTAGTCTCTAAAATTGTAAATCTGGATGTTAATGTTATATTTAGTTTAAACTTTGTTTTTCTTACACCAGAGTAAAAAAAAATAATAATTTTAGGTTAAAGGGAAAAGGTGATGATGCACTTTTAAGATTTGTTTTCCAAACATGATGCCAGTTCACGCTTTCTTAACCCATTGCCATTTTAACCATAACCTACTACCAAAAGATATAGTACCCTAAGGAAGTTCTTACAATGAACTTTCAGAGTGCAGCATAACCAGCCATTCAAATGGAGTAGTCTTGGTTACCTATTATTTGCATACATATTCCTTTTGCAGTCAAATAAGACAACACATTTTTTTTGCTGTAATTTATAATTGCCCTATAGACAATTAATGGGCTATCTACCTAGATCTATTAGCTAAGATTACTCTCTGTAATTGGTGCTCAGCAATAAACTGTCTATAGTAAAATTTGAATATAAAATAATTAAATTTATCTCTATAGAAAAAGTAAAGCTGGCTACTTTGATGAAACTAGCAATAATTAACAATACTTCAATCTAGACATAGCCCCTAGGTTATGATAGGCTTTCAATCCACATCCTTATAGCACCACATAAATTCTTGGTACTATCTTAGACAATAAATAAAATTTTGCAACAAATACTGATTATATCAGCAAAAAAGGGCAGCAAAAATTACGATTACTGAGATAACTGTCCTCATTTAATTTTTGCAAAAAGGCCTAAGTGATGTTTTATCACGCTCACATATGCAATACTTTAAGTTTTAATATCACTGCCTGGTATGGCAATCTGAGCATAAAAAAAAAAAATTTTTTTAAATCCTAAATGCTGCTGGTAAGGTCATTGGCAAAAAAACTAACCCCATTTGGGCAGCTGTTTGAGACTATCATTCATAAGAAAGTAAAAAAAAAAAAAGGACTTTAGAAATAAAAAATCACCTTATGGGTCAGGATTTTACCATCACAAAAGAAATACAAGACACCGATAGCAAAGACAAACAGACACAAACACTCTTTTGTTCCCCTGGCAATCAAATCATTAAATACAATGCAACTTTATTTATATCAACAATTCCCATGTACATTATGAGTGAGTCGGATGTGAATGTATATTTTTGGTTTTCTATAGTTACCATGTTTTGTTTGGTATAATGCACAAACTGTACGACCATTGGATAAATAAAGATTATTATTGTTATTATCGTCTAGACTTGTGTCAAGCAAAGAACACACATATTAAGGGAGAATTATATTTGATAAATTAATAAACTGCTTGATAATTAAATTGTAATTTTGAATACTAAAAAGAGAACAAAGAAAACAAACAACAATTGGAACAAAACATTTATTTTTATATACATCAAATATTTACATATTTATGACCCATACAAGAGACATTTTGATTTCATTCTCTATATAGTACTAAAAGACATGAACACAGAATGTGTAGATTTATATACAACAGATATTTTCATAAAAGACATGAACACACAATGTGTAGATTTATATACAACAGATATTTTCATTTTTATTTTACAAAATTTTGCTTGAGATATACATAAAACTAATATTTATTCATATTCTTTATAAACAACATTTTAGCTGAGTTTTGCTATTACATAGCATGGATAGTGTAAATAAGTTGTTATCATACTATGTTACATAATGTAGATAAAAACATTTTTCAGGTCTACAATGGGTGACGCATCACCAAAACATCAGCTTCACTCTTCGTGATGGGATCAGTGTTACTGACGTGTGACCTAGTTGGATTGTTCTCCTTCTACTTCCTTTTTTTCTCGCTCTTTCTTCCTTTTCTTTTTCTCGATCTTTCTAAGTTCTTTAAAAAGTCTTCTATGTCTCTTTTCTCTTCGTTATCTCTTAACGTCTTAGCCAGTCCCCTTTTTTCTAGTGCATCTCTTTCTGACAATTTTCGTTTTAAGGCAAGTCTGAGCTCTTGCCCACTGGGTAAGGTTGAGGATGTTACATGGCTGCTCTTTTCTATTTGCCCCTTTTCTACCAATGTAGGCACTATTAAGATGTTATCCTGGTCCTGTGTTGCTTTAGGGAACTTTGGAGTGCCATCCCCTGTTCCTTCAGATGAACAAGCTTGTTTTAACCAAAGCTTTTCATTGCTTATTATCTTGCTTGGATTTAAAGGGAAAATCCCAGCTGCTTTGAAACCGTCTGAGGCTATCTCTGGTGTTGCCACTTTGTTCCATACAGACTTCAGGACTCCAGCAAAAGATTCCAGGTTGACAACTTTGCCAGTGTTTGCAACATGTTGCTTGAGAGCATCAGACCAAGCTGGTTTTAAAGTGCTAAGAAATGCCTGGTTCAGTGGCTGTATAATGTCACTAGCATGAGGCAGGAGACAGTACAGGATGATGTTGTTCTGGGAGCAGATGGGGGAGATTTCCAAAAAGGAAGTATGGCTGATGTGATCATCCACAAGCAGTAGGATAGGTTTGGGAAGTTGATTTGTAGATGGAATAAAAATATGTTTTAGCCAGGAGAAGAAAAAGGCAGATGTGATACACCCATTATCTGACAATTGAAGGAGTGCCTCTGGGAAGTGTTCAAGTAAGTTATGTGTGGGAGTGTCTTTGCAGGGATATATTAATAAAGGGGGGATGTACTGCCCAGCTGCATTACAACAAGCCAACACAGTGACATGGGTTTTGTTACTAGTTTGGAATTCGTAAACATTTTTACTTCCCTTGCAAGCCTTAACATTGTTACTTTTTGTGTCAAACTCAAAGCTCATCTCATCAGCATTGAAAATTCTGTTGGGGCTGGACAAGATGCTGGGATCAATAGAATTGATTGTCTCTCGGAATTTATTAAACCATAATTCCACTGCAGACGGTGAAACAAGGGGCCTTTTAGTTACAATGGACAAGGGTGTTGCAAGTGAGAGCTCTGGATGCCTTGTGACAAATCCAATCAACCATTCTCTGGTTGGTAGCTCTATCTCATCTTGACTTCCAGAATTACTATTTCGGGCAGCAATGATGGCCTGTGCAGTCTCCCGCACCTCCTCATTACTTTTTCTAAAGCCACATTTAAAAAGCTCATTAAGCCATTTGACCAGCTTGTTCTCTTCCCCCTTAGTTAAAAGCGATCTTCTAGGAACAAGAGGTTGCTTTCCTGTCAGTTTGTCATGGAGGGTGGTTAAAGGTATTTTGTGAAGTTTGGCTGCTTTTCTTAGTGACAATCCTTTAGTTTTGACATCCTCTATGGCGGCCTTTAAAACTTCAATATCATGAAAAGTGTGTGTCTTTTTTTTCTTCTTATCTTCTTTTTCCGACAATTTTTCTTTTGATGCATGTCGTCCATTCAGTGTGCTGGGTAAGGTCGGGGTTGTTTCAGGGCTCAAGTTTTCTACTAGCTCCTTTTCCTCCAATGTCGGCACAATGAATATGTTATCATGGTCTTGTGCGGCTTTATGGGATGGATCTTCTGGAACTTTAAAAGCTTGTGCGATGGCATGAGTTAAGGCTTTAAATTGTTGAAATTTTTCTTCGCGTAGGGAATCAGGAAATATTTGGTTTCCAGAGTGAGCCAGTCTAGAAAAAAACATGGACAACTCTGTTTTAGTCATCTCCTCAAAAATAAAATAAGAATGTTCTTTCAGCGCATCTATTTGTTCATCATTATACAACGTAGGTGCTGAGATTGGGCTTGGGGATGGGGTTACCTCATGTGAAGCTAAGGATGTAGAGTCATCAAGTGAGAATATGTATGTAGAGGTTAATTGAGATGTTGCGTTATATGCCGAGGTCTCGCAAGTAGCTTCAAATTTTAATGGTAAGCAGGGTGTAGAAAACCCAGGTGGGTCAGGAAATGTAATTGACTCAGAAGAAAAAGGACTTGTAGAGGATTGTTGCAGTTCAGGAGATGTAGACTCGTGTGCTTCTGAAGAAGCGAAGGCTTCACTTGGAACTTGAAATAGAGATGTACAAGGGGACTTGGGAATGTCATCCACTGTTGCTTTAGATGAGTAAGCTTGTTTTAACCAACACTTTTTAGATTTTATTACTTTGCTTGGATTTAAAGGGAAAATCCCAGCTGCTTTGAAGCTGTCTGAGGCTATCTCTGGTGTTGTCACTTTGTTCCATACAGACTTCAGGACTCCAGCAAAAGATTCCAGGTTAACACCTTTGCCAGTGTTTGCAACATGTTGCTTGAGAGCATCAGACCAAGCTGGTTTAAAAGTGCTAAGAAATGTCTGGTTCAGTGGCTGTATAATGTCACTAGCATGAGGCATGAGACAGTAAAGGATGATGTTTTTCTGGGAACAAATGGGGGAGATTTCCAAAAAGGAAGTATGGCTAATATGTGCATCAACAAGAAGTAGGATAGGTTTGGGTAGGTGGTTTGTAGAAGGAATAAAGATATGCTTTAGCCAGTAAGAAAAAAATGCAGATGTGATCAATCCTTTATCTGATAATTGGAGGAAGGCCTCTGGGAAGTTTTCTAGAAGGCTGTGTCTGGGAGTGTCTTTGAAGGGATATATTAATAAAGGGGGGATGTACTGCCCAGCTGCATTGCAACTAGTTAGCACAGTGACCTGGGTTTGGGCGATGCAAGTGTTATAGTACGAATGTTTACTTCCCTTGCAAGCCTTAACATTGTTGCTTTTCATGTCAAAGTCAAAGCCCATCTCGTCAGCATTGAAAATTCTGCTGGGGCTGGAAAAAATGGTGAGATCAATAGAAGTGATTGTTTCTTGGAATTTCTTGAACCATAATTCCACTGCAGAAGGTGAAATAAATTTTTTTTTTCTTCGAAGGTCTATGATGGTTATTGATGGCAGTTCAGGATGTCTACTGTAAAATCCATTTAACCATTGTCTGGTTGGTAGCACCATCTGTTCTTGACTTTCAGAACTATTGTCTCGGGCAGCAATGATGGCCCTTGCAGTCTCCCGAATCTCCTCATTACTTTTTCTAAAACCACATTTAAATAGTTCTAAAAGCCATTTGACCAGCCTTTTCTCTTCACCAATAGTTAAAAGGGACCTATTAGGAACAATAGGTCGCTTTCCTGTCAGTTTGTCATGCAAGGTAGTCAAAGGAATGTTGTGAAATTTGGCTGCCTTTCTCATTGAGAATCCCTTGATTTTGACATCGTCCATAGCAGCCCTTAAAACTTCAGGATCATGAACAATGCGTTTTCTAGATTTCTTTGAAGACATGGTAGACTTGGATCAATATAGATTGCCAGATTATTATAGTGATATCAATGGCTCTTATTGGATATGACGTTGAATTATCTAAAGTTAGAACAAAAAATATATTTAAGATTATCCATACCTTAATCTATTCTAAATTACTTATCTCCTACTTTCAATCAGGTTTTAAAATCTACTATTTTCTTTAAATTCTATCTAGATCTAGATCTATAGAAGCTTTCTAAATATTTAAATGTCTACATTAGACACAAAAATCCCAGATTGTTTTAAAAACCATTAAATTGAAATGTGTAAAATTAATAAATAAACTTTATTTTTTTAAGCATAAACAGGTTATTATACACTAGGCAATGACCAAAGTGCTTTACTTTCTCTGGAGTTAAAAAGAATGTACATACCTGTTGACTTAATCTGCAAGTTGAACTTAGTCGTCAAAGTAAAAATGAATTATGATTGTACCGGTAATATCACGAATGTCAGTTTACAGTAGTTAAGCAGAAAAAAATAAACGAAAAGATGAATCGACTATATTATATGATGAATCTTTCAAAATATTTGACTAAGTACTAATGTAAAATATCATAAATCTATACTGTTTATTGACAATTTATCTTGATTTCTATTGAGTTCAGAGTTAAAGATTTATATCGAAAAATTGCAGTCTAGATTCCGACAAATGGCTGTAAAAATATTGTATTATTTTATGGGCCATCACTTCTTTAACATAAAGTAAAAAGATGCGTATACATTGGTCAAGGGCAATCCACTAAATAAAAAAATCCATCATAAAGGAATTCATTTAAAGTAATAAGATAAGGTGTTCATGGGACAATATAGTCAACCAAGCAGTAATTCAGTTTGTTTCATAAACCCTAGCTTGTTCAAGTTGATGAATTATTCAGTTTGATTTAACATGCAATCCAATGCCTATTTCTATAATCTTTTTTGTGTTTACTCATTTGAGTGTGTGTGTGTTTTGTAAATTGTTTTTTACATGTTACAAATGTTCCTTCAGAACTGAGGGTAATTACATCCTTGCTCAAACCTCCCAGATGATCGTGGGGTATGGTGGGAGCTTGGTAGATTTGGAAACCAGGATCATTCAAACAGCCAGACTTCCTACGACAGGCAGACATCCAAGCAACAGCACAAAGCCCACTTCTCTAAACAGCTACACAGCCACCCTTGTAGTGACGTCTTGAAGTCAATGGTAATGTATTAATTGAAACTAATGGCATTGTTAACTCTTTGAACTTCTAAACCTGGATGTAATCATTTTCTTTTTATGAAGTAACGTCTGTATAATAAAATTAAGTTGATGTTGTTTCACTTTGTTGCGTTTTTCTTTCACGAGTAAAAAAAAATAATTAAAATTAGTTTTGTTATCCAAATATAACGCTAGTTTACTTAACCCAATCGACTTTTCATTTTGACATGTCACCATTGATATAGCCCCTATTTCCTAATTCATAAGGTGCATTGGTCTGAACATACCAGATACTTAAATCTTACAGCAGTCAAACATGAACAGTATCAATGCCACAGTAAAAAGGTCCCAATTTCGATGGGCGGAACATGTAGTCTGCATGCCAGAGCAATCGGCTTCCCAAAAACTTGTACTGGGAGATGTGTGCAGGAAACCGCTCCCAGGGGCTCAATACAAGCACTATAAAGACATCCTTAAGAGATCCTTTACTAAAACTAATTTGTGCTGCAATATGCAGAAATTCCAACACTGAATCTAAGATGCATGAAATTGATTTAAACTTCCTTTTTTTAGAAAACCAACCATTACATATGACATTGAGCATCTCTCATTGGAGGCATCGTCTTTCACTTTTGTCTTTTGTTAACTGCTCTGATGACATAATCCAGTGATTTGTACGAATGTTCACCAAAATTTTTTGTAACTACATGATTTTCAAAAATAATGCAATGTACCAAAACATTTGGTGTAGTTTGTTCAAGCTATTTTAAAAAAGCCTTTGTAACTTTCTACAATTGCCAGAGCATTAGTGGAATTGGCCAAGGGTATACCTTCTGCATTTAAAAATCTTTTCATTTGAGTAGACAATGTTTCCCCCTCTGTATTGGTTTCCAAACATTTAGCAAATAAATTCTTGGCAATATATTTCTTCTACACATCTTAGATAAAGATAAGCAAAAAGTAACGCTTCATTTCCTAGAGACTCGTCATCTGTATGAAAAATTCAGATGTATTTAAGCAATCAGCATTAAGAATTTGCTAGACAATGAGCCTTTTGGTCAATCTTTGTACAGTATAAAGCTCAGTGGAATTTATTTTTACTATGATTTGTACAGCCTATTGGACTTGTTAATAAATTTTTAAAAATGTTATGGGAGCATGCAGTCCAATGTCGTCTTATTTCAACACAGGGTTTAGAGATACAGAATTGAAACCAGCGTCACACTTCCCAGTGTTATTATTCTATACCAAACTTTGTGCAGACATTTGTTCAGAAACTGCCAAATTAATTTTAATTAACCACATACCACTTTAGGAATCACTGATCTAGAGAGATCAGGTTAACTCCTAGCATTGTATCTAGACCTGTGTAATGCAAAATATTTAGCATAATATCTAGATCTATGCTCAGGTACTGCCAAATTAATTTTAACCACAGATCACTTTAGGAATCACTGATCTAGAGCGATCAGGTTTACTCCTAGCATAGTATCTAGAACTGTGTAAAACAAAATACCTAGCATAGTATCTATATCTGTCTAAAACAAAATACCTAGCATGATATCTGGATCTAAGTAAAGCAAAGTTACTGTCAGTGAAGGTGAATTTTAACTGATCAAGTCAACAAAATAAAACACTTATTTATTAGTATTTTAACAACAACAAAAAAAAGAATATAAGCAAAAAAAAAAAAGAACCCATGGTTTGTTTACATATAAAGCATATATTTACAAATGTATAACCCATAAAACAGATATTACATGTCAAAAAATAATGAGAGATTTATGTACAACTTAAGTGTTTTTTGTCTACATTTGCTAGATTATTCAGATCAAATTTGTTTAGTAGTGCATCCTTCAAAACATCCACTTTACTTTCCGTATCTCTCTGAACTATTAGATCAGAGTCACAGTTTTTATCTTGTGGCAATGTGGCCCTGTTGAATTGTTTCCGTTTGGCTTTCGTTCTTGCTCGCTCTTCCTTTCTTTTCTTTTTCTCCATCTTTCTAAGTTCTTTTAACAGTCTTCTGTGTCTCTTTTCTTCTCTTTTCTGTTTCTTTTCTCCTAACGTGTTAGCAAGCCGCTTTTTATCTATTTCTTCTTTTTCTGGCAATTTTCGTTTTGAGGCAAATCTGAGCTCTTTACCATTGACACTGCTGGGTAAGGTTGGGGTTGTTACAGGGCTCCTGCTTTCTCCTTTCCACTTTTCTTTCAATGTGGGCACTTTGAAAATGCTCTCTTGATTTAGTGTGGTTTTAGGTAGTGGATCTTCTGAATCTTTGCAGGCCTGAATAATTGCGTGAGTCAAAGATACAAAATGTTTAAATTTCTCTTCATGGTAGGGATTAGAGAATATCTGAGTTTGGGGATTGGTAAGTCTAGAAAAAAACATGGACAGTTCAGCTTTTGTCATCTCCTCAAAAATAAAATAAGAATGCTCTTTCAGTGCATCTATTTGTTGAACATTTATTGTCATAGGGGTAGAGATAGGGTTCTCCAAGGAGGCTTCAGAAGTGGAGGAATCAGGTGAGACTAGGGATGTAGAGTCATCGAGAGATAATTTAGAGGCAAAGTGAGATGTTGAGGTCTCAGCTAGAGCTAAGGATGCAGAGATCTCACATGAGTCTTCCAATTTTAATGGTAAGCAGTCTGTGGTGGATTCGGGTGGGACTGGAGACGCAGAGGACTCTAGTGAGATAGAAGATGTAGAGGTCTCTGGTGGGACAGTAGGTGTAGAGGACTCTTGCAGTTCAGGAGATGTAGATTCCTGTGCTTCTGAAAAAGTGAAGGGTTTAATTGGAGCTTGAAATAGAGATGTACAAGGAGACTTTGGAATGTCATCTTCTGTTGCTTCAGATGAATAAGCTTGTTTAAACCAAAGCTTTTATTGTTTATTATCTTGCTTGGATTTAAAGGAAAAATCCCAGTTGCTTTGAAACTGTCTGAGGCTATCTCTGGTGTTGTCACTTTGTTCCATACAGACTTCAGGACTCCAGCAAAAGATTCCAGGTTGACACCTTTGCCAGTGTTTGCAACATGCTGCTTGGGAGCATCAGACCAAGCTGGTTTAAAAATGCTAAGAAATGCCTGGTTCAGTGGCTGTATAATGTCACTAGCATGAGGCAGGAGACAGTACAGGATGATGTTGTTCTGGGAACAGATGGAGGAGATTTCCAAAAAGGATGTATGGCTGGTATGTGCATCAACAAGAATTAGGATAGGTTTGGAGTTTCTTTTCAGGGATATATTAATAAAGGGGGGATGTACTGCCCCACTGCATTACAACAAGCTAAAACAGTGACCTGGGTTTGGGTATCGGATTTGATTTTGTAAACATTTTTACTTCCCTTGCAAGCCTTAACATTGTTACTTTTTGTGTCAAACTGAAAGCCCATCTCATCAGCATTGAAAATTCTGTTGGGGCTGGACAAGATGCTGGGATCAATAGAATTGATTGTTTCTTGGAATTTGTTGAACCATAATTCCACTGAGGACGGTGAAATAGTCTCAATTTTTCTTCAAAGGTCCATGACGGGAATTTCTGGATGCCTTGCGTAAAATCCATGCAACCATTGTCTGGCTGGTAGCTGTATCTGTTCTTGACTTTCAGAATTAATTTTTCGGGCAGCAATGATGGCCCTTGCAGTCTCCCGCACCTCCTAATTACTTTTTCTAAAGCCACATTTAAATAGCTCTATAACCCTTTGACCAGCTTGTTCTTTTCTTCCTTGGTCAACAGGGACTTATTAGGAACAAGCGGTTGCCTTCCTGACACTTTGTCTTTCAGGGTGGACGAAGGTATGTTGTGAATTTTTGCTGCCTGTCATATTGATATTCCATTGATTTTGATATCATTTATAGCAACTTTCACAACCTTCAGGTCATGAACAATGCGCTTGCATTTCTTTGACATAGTCGATGATTGGAAATCTAGTTGTCTAGGTGATTATACTGATCTAAACAGCTCTGAGTGAAAAGAGTAATGAATAATCTAGAGAAAAGAAATTTTAAAACATTATCCACATATTAATCGATTCTAGATCTCTTAAATTTCATGTAATACACATTTTATAATCTATCTAGATCTAGATCTCAGGATGTCTGTAGTAGATTTAAAAATGCAGATTTCATTAAATTCTGACTCATCCTGAAACATTTTTTAAACTGATTATAAGCGAAAATTAACAAACACCCTTCCCCTTTACTTTAAATTAATAAACATCATAGACCATGAAAAGGGTGATTTAGAAGGTATACAGGATAAAAAGATAATAATTAGTCATGACTTAGATTAGTATTATGGTGTTTGTTCTCTGGGTAGTTAAAAAAATTTTTTTAACATACCTGTTAACTTTATCAGCAATTTCAACTTAATCATCAGGCGAAAAACGAAATCGGTAATATCAAAACAATGAAGAGAGTGTGCAGAACAAATATAGAAGATCTCCGAAAATAATCAAAGTAAAGAAGTGGGAATGAAATTCAATGGTATATATATTTACTAGATACCAGTGTCAAATTTCATTCATAAACATAGTACATTAGTGATTAAATCCTAATTTCTATAAGTCTAGAGATAAAAAACTGCATTTGTTTCATAAGCATAGTCATTAGCGATTATATCCTGATTTCTATTAGGGATTATATCCTGATTTTTATAAGTCCAGAGATAAAAAGTTGCATTTGTAGCAAGCCTTCTAAAACATACAGATTTTTATATGTAGAAAAATGGTTTCTAAAAAAAAACAACTTAAGCCTACACTTATTCAGCTCAAGAATATCAGATTGAACAGAACAAATGTAGAGTTTAAGATGGAAACACTTGACTAGCTGTAAAACACATCTAAAGAAATCTATATCTACATATATAGTCAGATACAGTTGTGATCTAAGTTAGTGAAACCCTTTTTGACCTAGTCACTGGCTTGCTAAAGTGGATTAATAATTCAGTTCCTCATAAGCAATCAAATCTCTGATACCATTTGTGTCTACTATATGGAACTTGTATGTTACAAACATCTGATGACAAAACTCTGAACTCACAAAGCACACCTCTCTCTACCAGCCAACACAGCCACACGTTTAGCAACAACTTGCAGAAAAACAATATGGGGGTCACATCCATTACATTGATAATTATGTTAGGAGAGTAAATATTTTGTTATTTTTATTTTTCAGCGCAGTAATCCTAAGCTTTCCAAATTCATTTCGATAGTATCACTGCACCATGCCAACAACAGAAAACGTATAACCCTAAGTTAACAGAGGGAACATTTTTATCCAAAAAACAAAACAACAAATACAAATCTTATTTTTTGCTATGCAGTTAATGATTGACTCGTGCATATCAAGATAAAACTATCTGCATTAGCATAGGTCTATTATATTATATTATATTATTATATTTTGTGTTTGATAATAAAATGTCATGTATATTCTATGTTGTTTTTTTCTACAAAGCTTAACTAACTCTGTATGGTTTAAAGTTTGTACACATTATTTCTCCCACACCCAAAATCGGATCAAGCTGAAATTTTGCAAAACTATTTCTAGTACCTGATAAAATAAGAATCAATAAAAACAATTAACCAATTAGTTAATTAACTATTGGTAATTAATTATTTTGTTTGGTATCGAACAATGAAAAGAAATTGCACTTGACAAATGTGGTGGTATAAGCTGATTTAGTCCCCTCGAGGAGGCTTGGTGAGCCCTGAGTTGTATAATTCAAGTTTCACCACTTTTTTATGCATTTGAAAAGTGATCATGGTAAAATTCACCCAGATACCACAATCTCTATTCGTTTAGACAAAGTGATAGGATCATAGCGCATTGAGAATGCTAAAAGCATTGTAAAAATATCTTTAATCACACAGATTTATTGCTGCTGGTCTAGATCTATTACAAATTTAATTACATGACTGATCCTAACTAATTGATACAATTACACTTCGTATAAGCTTTCTATCTTTTTTTTTTTTTTAAAAAGCTATTTTAATGGGGGTTTTTTTTGTTTTGTTTTGTTTATAATATTTTAGTTCAATCAAATGAGTAACAACAACATTTTTGGACTGGTGTCTTTATTACTTTTAGCTTGCTTTTACTTGAATGGCTCTCTCTCTATTTTTAGTTAATGGATAAGATTACATTATATATTTAATAAGTTTTGTCTTGTGAAGTTCTAAAAATATACTACAGTGATTTCCCCTGTTATTCAATTTTACTTGACCTTAACATCATGTGCCCTATAGATCGCAAGGTCTGAAAGGTGAACTTTACTTTAATCATAAGGCAATGTAAAAAAAAAAAATTAAAAAAAAATGCCTCCAGAATAACAAAACTTGTTTTTCCATTGCAGCCTTAGCCAACATTAGAGGTCACAAATTTTCCAATTATTTCAAAAGTAAATTTATTGACAGCAAAAAAATTATTTTGACGATGTGGTAAACGTTTTGTCATGCTCATTATACAATGTAGGTTTTTCTAAGTGTATTGAAAGTTTCATCAGACTGCCTCGCCCAAGTTATGTGTCATTAATAAGCTTTAACACTTCTGATAAAAAGGCTAGTCTTTGGGTAAGAAAGAAGATTATGAAGGAGTGCAGTATTTTATGAGGCTAAGCACACCTAGAAGTGACCTACATATTTTATCTACTCACACACAGACAACATCATTTAATTATCGTTTCACCTTCGAGTCATTGGTTAATATGCATGACGCCTAGGACGTAATCATCTTCTTTTTTGAAGTAACGTCTGTATTATATAAGATAAGATAAGAAGACGCTTGTAGCTTTCTTCAGCTGTCTCATTCACCCCATTCAGAAAGCATTGCCATAACACTATGGTTATATCTAGATAGAATTACCTTTAACCTTAAATTCATAGATTATAGATCTTCTAATAATAGAATCTAAAAGACTACTTACTAATTCTTAAACTAATAAATCTAAGATCTAGACCTAGTGCCTAATTCAATATATTATATATATATATTATATATGCCCACCTAAAAATTTATTTTTAAGATCTAGATCTAGACTAGATTAAGAATTCTACTCTACAACATGATGTATATTATATTTCAATAACAATATAACTATGATCACTAAATATTGATCATCATTCAGCCTGATAATGTCTGTGGAATAAATGTGATGTACTGGTATATACTAGATCTAACCAAACAAGTCTGGTAATCATGACCGAAAAATTAGGCCTACAATAACAAAATTAAAACTTAAGCCTGTAACTATTTTATAAGAAACATGTGGATCTAGTTCTTAAATTAATTAAAAGGATATTTGAATTTTATCTTTCTTTTTTATGCGTTGGGAAATTGCTTCATTTCTCTACTTAAAATGTGAGCAACATTATAGATAGCTTAAAATTAACCACTGACTCATTATCTTGTTTCTTTTTGGTAAATATTCCCATCAATCTTCCAACCTAATGGCGTAATAAGGTAGTTTAACTGTCTTTTATTTGCAGCTCAAACCAAGATTACTGCCACATTTGTTTTATAATACTGTTTCTATCTTGCTTTTATAAACAGCCATAATTTCTTCATTATTTATAAAATAAATATGTTGGCTTATTATTTTTTTCCACAAAAAAAAAACCCTCTCTTTTTTCCTGGTAGATTCTAGAATATTCTAGATCAACATTCAGAGTCCCATTTCATAAATCACAAATAACGAATGTTAAAGACGAAGGTGATGGTACCAATCCATCAGAGAAAAAGTGAGGGCCCTAATGTACCAGGTTAGGTAAAAAATATGTTGTTGTCTTTTTAAGGGGGGATTTTCTACATTTGTGCTGACATTTCGGCAGACCAGATGGCACCATGTCGTGGGCCGGATCTTGCCAGCAGGATGTATTTTGGGCATCACTGATCTCGACAATCTAGTCTATGATATTTTAATTTAAATATTAATTAAAATAGAATCTAGATATCTACTATCTAGTCTAGATTCTAGAATATTCTAGATCTACTTATAAATAATGTGAATGTCTCATTATTATTCATTATATTAAATTATTATACAACCTACAACACTTTCAACAGCCTTGATAATACTTGATTTATTGGCTTGTTGAACTTTTAACTTAAACAGCCATACATACTACATAGGCTTACTTAGAATTAGTTACTATTATTAATATTATTTATTTATAAATTATTACCATGGTAGATTCTTATAACTGAACACCGACTTTCGGGAACTAGGTCAAATTTTAATTTTATTTTTTTTATTTGGTGAAGGTTTAGCTTACACAAAAACTGAAATCAGATTCTTATTCTGCAACTAAAGGACTATAAAAATAGCTGTGTTCCTTTGAATTACCACCCATATTCAAGATTTTATTTTAAAATAAATTGGGTCACTTCATGCTCCTATTTTGAAAGCAGTTTTTGGGCTTTCTCCTTTAGTTGAACAGTGAGCACCGGTGTTGAACACCACTAGATGTAATTGCTAATAAATTATATCTGTGTTACTTAAAAATTATTTAGATTGTAGTAAAAGAAGTATATTCACTTTAGCAATAGGTATTTATAGTCTATTTCCTCATATACTCTCTCTCTCTTTCTATATATATATATATAGTTTATTTATTTAAATACCTATATAATCTATGTGTAGAAACAGACAGAAATAAATTTA
The DNA here is from genome assembly GCA_030265305.1 of Biomphalaria pfeifferi. NCBI lineage: Eukaryota > Metazoa > Mollusca > Gastropoda > Planorbidae > Biomphalaria > Biomphalaria pfeifferi. Next base: position 1,229,442 of record JASAOG010000131.1, on the reverse strand, counting down.
TATAGATTATAGAGCTATAAATTTATTATTTTCATTTAATAAACATAATATTTTCTACTAGGCTACTTGTATTTTCTCTCTGTCTTTCTTTTAATTCCCATCCAAGGACCCTCTTCTTGTTTTCATAATTTGGATGTTTATTTTGTGACACCTTATTATCCCCTCCCTCCCATAGATGCTTATAATTCTTTTCATGACTCTCTCTCAGTGGGCATGGTCTCTGGCTTCAAATTAGCAGCCCGCACTTTTTCTTTCATTCATAAGTTATATATTCTAGATATCTCCATATAGGTCATGTTTATTCGTTGAAAAAATCATAGATTTATTAATCCCAATAATATTTCTTATTACGATTTTGCTGTGTTCAAAAAGGAGAATGAGCTGAATTCATTATTATTTGTTTGGACACCCCCTTTTTAAATTTTATTTAACAGCTAACGGCATAAATGTGATTGGAATGTCTTTCTAAAGATGTTTGGAAGCTTATTTTGATATGCCCATCAGCCTACGATCAAACAGGCTCATAATATAGCCTTCATCCCTTATATGGGTATGAATTGCCGAAACGTAGTTTTTAGCTCCAAACATAAAAACAAATGAATTACAAACAAAAAAAGCGACCCGTTCAGAAAGGAGAATTCGATGGAGTGTTCAAACTATAAGAGCCTCCTCTAGATTCTAGATCTAAAGTTTAGTATTACTTTTTTTAGTATGATTACTGTGACTACTGTACACTACTTAGAGTAAGTGAGTATACGTACTTATAGTACATTTATTATATTAAATAATTATTATATTATAATTAGATCTATGAATTCTATGTCTAGCCCTACCCGCCTAATCTAAGACTAAGACTACTAATAGATCTAGATCTAGTAGTAATTAATAGTAGACTAAGTGTAAGTTAACTAAGTACTAAGTCGTCTAAGTTAGTAAGAGTCTAGTAACAGATCTAGATCTGAATATCTAGATTTACCTTCGTATATCAAATTGCATGCTCAATGTTGTTTAAGGCCTGAATGAATATAAAAAAAATCTAGATTTAGATCTTAGAAGAATTATCGTAAGTGTACGGTAAAGCCAGGCGCTCCTTGTAAACGTAGATCACATAGACTTTAGGGTACGATCTGTATCTATTTAGATCTAGATCAATATTTTCTGCTGCAAAAAATACAGAAAACTATTTTAAATAACGTCAACTATTTCACAGAACAAACTTTAAAATTAATAGAATTTTTAAAAAAATATAGATCTGAATTTAGATTTATACCTTAATTAAAAATATAATTTTACATCTTTAATGTAATGTATATCTATTAATTTTCATATTTATTAAAATTAAATCATATGAACAAATTTCAGACATTTAAACAAAAGTCTATAGAGTCCTTATGTAGATCTAGAATAAATCTCAATCTTTTTTGGTCGTCAAAAAGACAATGTCAGTACTGAATATAGATAATTGAAAAAACAAAAATCAGATCTAAGGGAGGCAAAAAATACAAACGAATAAATGAAATAGACATCTCTTCTAGATAGATCTCTACATCTAGAATCTAGATCTACTCTAGATCTAAAATGATTAAATCTACAATAAGATGTTCCCAGTTCGGTGTTGAAAATAAGATAATCTGTAGATTCTAGATGATACTAGTCACTAGCCCTAGGTAGTAGATTGTCTAGATCTAGAGACAACTAGACTCTTTAAGTCCTAAATAAGACGTCTACCGACTTAGCCTAGAACTAGAACTAGAAGTAGAACTATATTAGACATTAATAGTGTTAGTCATAATTAGTTTAGTATTACCAGGCTCAGAGTCCTACCTAGTAGTCCTGGTACTGCTAGTAGTTCTAGACTAGAGCAGAATGCCCTGGCCCTAGGTTTAGAAATTAATGTTAGATGATGAGATCTATTCTTATTCTAGTACTATATAGATCAAGTAGTAGTAAGTAGATCTAAAATCTAATATAATATAGATCTATACTCTAATTAAATTCAAACAGTATTTAATAATGGCCGAAAACAGATTGAGCTCTCAACATTCTACTTTTAGGACCATTTTTTTGACCAATTTCAAATTGGCTATTATTGACATATTATATATCAAATTTATTGCCCAAGAATAGAGGAATTAAAAAAAATAAAATCAGAAGCAACAGACAATTATTTAACTTGAAAAACTAGAAGGTCAAACACACTTACCCCAAATAATGAAAAATCCATCACTCACAGAAGATATGTTCAATAATCCATGAATTTTACAAATTCACAATATTATTAATAGAAAAATGTATCACAAAGTAAAGTATATTTATAGAACATTTAAAAAAAAAAATAAAAATAAGTGTTTTAAGACATTTATGCCTGTTAATTTAGCCCCCCCCCCCCCGACCCCACCCCCTCCATAAAAAAAAAGTTGCAAATTATACTTTATCATCATCCTGAATAACAAAACCATTATAAGTTCTGACATAATATGTATCAAATTTAATGCTCAAGAACAGAGGAATAAAAAAAAAAGTAAATTCATTAACATCAGACAAGTATTTAACATAGAAAAATGAGATCAAACACACTTACCCCTAATAATGAAAAATCCACCATTCACAGAAAATATGTCCAATATTCCATGAATTTCACAAATTCGCAATATTATTAACATAAAACTGTGTCACAAAGTTAAGTATATTTATAGAACATTTGAAAAAACAAACAAACAACTTTAACATGTATTTATAACTAATAAATAAGCCCCCTCTTCAGCCCACCCTACCATAAAGTCACTTTTTTTTATCTTCATTTCTTTTACATACTATTTATATCAATATCAATTTTAGATAAAGGGTATAGATGTATTTTAGACTAGAAAAGATCTAATATTAAATGAAATATTATCAAGATATAAATAGATCTAGTTCATTTCTAGATCTAGGCATTAGAATTAGAGGTCTAGACTCTAGCCCTAATATAATTGGCTTTTAAAAACTCAGAGGTGCATGGTGTTTTCTGTTTACTATCTCAAATAATCTCAATTTTTGTATCTGTTGTAATTGTTGCTGAGAAAAAAAATAAAAACAACATTTATTTGGTTTATATGTGTTTGTTGTTGTTTTTAGCGATGTCTTTAAGTTTAAGTCATAAGTAGATCTATTCAATAGAGATTTAGTCTTAGATTTCTAGAATGTAGATCTAGAATCTAGACTATTCTAGACTAGACTAGAACCTAAGTTTAGATCAAATCATTAAAAAGCCAACTAGATTAAACAACACATTAGATCTCTTCTTAACCAACAGACCTGGATTAGTAGTTGATTATGATATTATCCCTGGTCTATCAGACCATGAGATCATTAAAATACACAGTCAGATAAAAGCAGTAGCCAATACAAAACCCAAAAGAAAAATCTTACTCTGGAATAAATGTAACCTAACACAACTTCACCAAGCTGCATTAAACTTTCAACAAACATTCTTATTAGAAAAAGACATTAACCAACCAGTCGATGACCTCTGGAATTTCATCAAAAACCATCTTAAAAGCATTATAGAAAATCATATGCCAACTAAATACACATCAAACAAAATAAATAAATGCTGGTTTAATAATAGACTAAAGAAGCTTTGTAAACAGAAGGAAAACCTATATAGAAAATTTAAAGAAACCAAGGCAGAAAGAGTTCACAAAAAGTATATAAAAATTAAAACACCTAACCTAAAAAGTAAGCAGACAGCTGCAGAGTGAATACATAAACAATGTAATATCTAAAGATAACAACAAAAACCTATGGTCATACATTAAGTCTAAGAAAATGGAAACAACAGGCATAGCGCCATTAAAAGATGAACATAACATAATATATAATGATAATGAAACTAAAGCAAACATCCTAAACAAATGCTTTGCATCAGCATTCTCAGCCCCAGGAGACATATTTCTTAATTTGAACCAAGTAGACAACATAGAAGATTTAGTAGTACAAGAAAATGGAATTCAAAAACTATTATCCAACACCAAACCAAATAAAGCATCTGGACCTGATGGTATTCCAGCTAGATTACTCAAAGAACTAAGCAATGAGCTAGCCCCAGTGTTCAAAATACTCTTTCCGGCATCGCTTAACCAGGACAGAGTACCAAAGGACTGGAAAGAAGCTAATGTCACCCCCCCTATTTAAAAAAGGAGAAAAATCTGATCCAGGAAACTACAGACCAGTATCACTTACCAGCATCACATGTAAAATCCTAGAACACATAATATGTAGCAACATCATAAACCACTTAGACAAACATAATGTTATCACCCCATACCAACATGGCTTTAGGAAATATAGATCATGTGAAACACAACTAATAGGACTAATTGACGATTTTTCAAAAGGTTTAGATAATAGTGAACAAATAGATGCTATTTTACTAGATTTTTCCAAGGCTTTTGACAAAGTTCACCACCATAGTTAGCTTAAAAAATTAAAATTTTTTGGCATTTATGGTCCACTGCATCAGTGGATTAAAGATTTTCTGATAGGGAGAGAACAAACTGTAATAATAAATGGCTCTAAATCAACACCAATAACAGTAAACTCAGGTGTACCTCAAGGAACAGTCTTGGGTCCACTACTATTTTTAATTTACATAAATGATTTACCAAATTGCATTAGTTCAGGAACAAAAGTCTGATTATTTGCAGATGATTGCATAATATATAGAACAATAAAAACAACACAAGACACAGATATTTTACAAAGAGAATTAGATGAATTACAGAAATGGGAATCAAATTGGAGCATGTCTTTCCACCCAGAAAAATGTCAGTTAAGAGTAACAAAAAAACTAAAACAAATTAATTCCACTTATCTTATTCATGGCAAACCAGTAACACAGACTAAAAACGCAAAATACCTAGGTGTTATAATAAATGAAAAACTGTCATGGAATCCACATATTGATGAAACTACAAAAAAATCCAACAAAGCATTAGGGTTTATTAAAAGAAATTTCTATCAATCAAATAAGAACATAAAACTAAAATGTTATTTAACCTTGGTTAGGCCAATAATAGAATATGCATCCACCGTTTGGGACCCCTCATCTCAAGAAAACATTAAGAAACTGGAACAAACACAAAATAGAGCAGTGAGTTTCATAACAAACGAATATTTACATTTGACTAGAGTAACACCATTAATAAAATCACTAAATTTAGAAAGCCTTCAGGACAGAAGACTCAAAAGTAAAGTAGCAATTATACATAAAACACTGAACCATAAATCTTCAAATACAAAAACAAAACATAATAAAATACTCTGAAAGACACAAAAATAAAGGCACATTCCTTGTCCCCTATGCTAGGACAAATTTGTACAAATACTCCTTCTTCCCTAGTGCTATTAGAGCATGGAATGGGTTGCCTGAGCTAGCCAGAAAAACCAGTGACTTGGCAGAATTTAAGTCATTGGTTAATATGCAGGACTGAATGCATGACGCGTAGGACGTAATCATCTTCTTTTTTGAAGTAACGGTCTGTATTATATAAGATAAGATAAGTCTTCTAGACTAGATCTATAAATCACAAACATAACAAGTATTATTAGATCTAGTGTCTAGATTTACAATGCTTTTTTAAACAAAAATGCCAGTATCTGCTTTATTTTGGTAGCTCTAGATAGAATCTAGATTTACTAGTTACTAGATCTAAATTATTCTAAGTCTACTGTCTAAGATCTAAACAATAGAAGGAATACAGCACTCGATTTTTACCATTCAACATTTTTTTTTAGATCTAATCTAGCAATACCGTAATTAATTATTAATTTTCATATTAACATTTAGATTTTTAGATTCTATTATGACTATTTTTGTGCTGCAACCATGTACGCGTTTATCGGCAGTGGTGTGTGCGCTTAATGAAACACATCTCTATAAAAATTAGAAGCCTAAATCAAACTTTTTAAATTCTATATCTAAAATTACCTCTTATCATATAGATTTAGATTGGAATGACAATATGTTAACCACGCTCACAAAATTTCTAGATCGAATCTAGAAAATGTCAGATCTAGAGACTTAGATCTAGATCTAATGTAATATATCATATGACTATATATATGATTTTTATCTACTAGATCTATGTCCATGTATTGGATCTAGTATTACTAGATTTCATTTATTTATTTTTGATCGCGTTAAAACATATTCATTACGATCTAAAATAGATCTATATCTTTAGAATTCCAATTTAGATTTAGATCTAAGTTAAAAATCAATGTTTTCCTAACTTTTTTTTGTGCTACAACCATGTACGCCTGTGTCGGCAGTTATGCATTATGGCCGACGTATTGACGCCTATGATATTGACAATTGCGAAGCACTAACATTAAAGCATAATAATGACCTTAATAGTCAATATTAATTTAAAAATTGTAAGCATGTGGCTTTTACAGATAAAGATCTCAATTCTGAGATGTGTCTTCTCGGACAGATTCCAATTGAATGAATAAAAAACGTGTTTTCAAAAAAGCTATTGATGCCTATTTCCGGAGAAGCACTTCCGATCGGATAAAAAAAATAATTCTTTTTTTATTAAGATATATATATACGTATTAGTACTGATAATAAAACATTATTATTTCTCAAATTGAAAATGTAAAACGTTTAAATAAAATAGGCAATATTTAAGTGTAAAAAAAAATAAAATAGTGCACGTGGACTAGCTCTGCACAAATTGCGTATAATACTACTAGATTGTCTAGATCTACTAGTGAGTACTATTATAACTATAGACTATAATTGACAATACTAAATAATAACTAATACTAGAATACTAATACTAGAGTAATAGACTTGTTACTAGACTAGTGGCACTAGTAGCTGTAGTAGAGGAAAATTGAGTCTAGAATTAATTATTAAGCTAGATTGAATGATTGAACCCTGGGCATGCTACCCTGCCTCATAGTGGCGCCGGGTGGAAACGATCGTAGGAGGAAACGATTATCAAAAGGGTAGCAAAACAGTACTCCCAAGGGGGTGCCTAAGGGGTGTGAGAGCATTCTCATAGCACTACGCAGAGTTGTAAAAAAGCTCCCACAACCTTGTCACAATCCAGGCGCTGTTCCTCAAGTGGCCATTAGATAAATGGTTAGCCTGGTATAGAAAATGAAAATGGCGGGAGCACTTGTTCACTTTTGTATAGTTCCAAGAGCCGAAGGCTCAACTCTACCTGACAGTTTCAAGAAGAAGAAGAAGAATGATTGAACTACTAACCTAAGAGACAACTTATTAGAGATATTCTAATTCTACTTTCTATAGATCTAGATCTATATTTGTGGCAAATGTAATAAACTCGACTCTTCCATACTTGATCACAGATGTTTATTTACAATGAATAAAAGTTCTAATAATAATCTTTTTAATGCGTAATTATTATGTCAACACTGGTCACACACGGACTGGTGTAAATCCATGAAATGAAACATGCACTGAGTATCCTAATATATTCTAGTTTCATGATAAACAATGTCATTTATAAAATGTTTTAAATGCACACTGTTAAATTCCTCATAGTCAGACTTACTAATTTATAATCCAGTGACGTAACTATTTGGTACGGACTTTTATTCTCAGTCTAAAATAACACACATTAATTTTCAAAAATAAAGCTCTAAATTGACACATTATTATTTTATTCAACAGATTTTAAAGTTGGCAGTCTTCCCTAGAAACTGAAAACATGGCCGAAGGAGGCAGTGATTGTTTTCAATATAAATTTCAAGTTGAAGAAGCAACAGAGGGAACAGACGGAGAGGTAATTATTATCTACAACAATGGTGAGGAAATCACACCAGAGATCCTGGCTAAAACACTGGAGGAGCTCTCCACTCATTTAAGTTTACAAAGAATGGCCACCCAAAATCAAAATCCTGTGATTACAACTGAAAGTGATTCTGACGTTTGTCTTCCCGTTGATGATATACACTTGAACATACAGCTTGATTCTAGCCAGCTGGATATCCCTGTAATAAAAGTTGAGCTTCCAAGAGCTCCCGAAGAGATGGTGGAAGGGAGTTTATCACAAGAGAAGGCTAATCCTGAGATGCTTGTAGATCTTACAAGCCATCAAAATGACAGCAAAAGTGTAATAAATTTGGACACTATAAAGATAATAAAAGATGAAAGTAATCAAGAAATTTATCCTAAATCAGAGGCACCTCTTGATGCAACTGATAAGACTATTTTAACATTACCCATAATTCCTACAGAAGAATTCCCTATGAAAGAGGAAATTATGTCAGATGAAGAAGAAGAAATTTTGAGTAGTTACCCCTGTGACAAATGTGCCATTATTTCTCAAACGGAAAGAGACTACCAAAGGCATCAAAAGCAAGAGCATAAAGAAAGAAATCCTTTTGTTTGCAGGTACTGCAACAAAGCTTTTCAACTGGAACTGAGTCTTTCCATTCATAAGCTGGGGCATAGCCAGAAAATGTGCAGCGTTGGCCCAAATGACATTTACAAAGTGTTGAAATATTTTACTTGCCCCCTGTGCGAGTTCCAGTATCAAAGAAAAAGGCAGCTTAACACTCACATGAAAACCCAGCATGATAGCAAGACTTATTTTTTATGTTGTAAATGTTATTATTCTTGCTTAACGGCAGATGAGCTGGCACAGCATCTCTCATCGTCAGCTCATGATGAAGAGGGTCGTACAAACTGTCCCTTGTGTGGCACGGCAACTAAGGACATTAGGCAACATTTGCGAAGAACTCACAATGAAGACAGGCCATTCTTGTGCACGCAGTGTGGCTTCAAGGCCAAGACGGCCACCCATTTAAACAATCACATGGTGATACACGATCCAGTCAAGCGTGTCCAATGCGACCTTTGTTCATACAAATGTCGCACAAAGGACCAGCTAAAGAAGCACCTTGTTAAACATTCCTCTGAGAAAGAATTTAAATGTAACCTATGCCCTTTCGCATGCAAAACAGGCATGAGCTTGAAGAGGCATATGCATATACATGAGACGCCTAATAAATATGTGTGCAACATATGTGAGTATACAACCCATGACAAGCTTATCTTGCGTAAACACAAAGCCCAGGAACACATACTCAAGGCGTCCTATAAATGCAGGCAGTGTGACTGCCAGTTCGATAGAGTGGTTGAGCTAAAGAAACATGCACTTGCAGAGCACAAGAGTGAGAGAACTCAGTTCTGCTCCTATTGTGATTTCGCTGGCCTGACCCCAGCAGAGCTGAGGACTCACATGCAGACCCATTTCGGAAAGTTCTCCTACACCTGCAATGTATGCGGCTACATGTGCCGACTCAAGACATCATATCAAAGACACATTGAAAGACACAGTAAGGTTAAGAAGTTCATGTGCACCATCTGTAGCTACGCTAGTGTAGAGAAATATGACCTTCAAAAGCATTACGTGCACCGCCATTCGGAGGACAAGCCCCTCTCTTGCCCTTACTGTCCTTACCGCTGCAAATTTAAGCCCAGACTTAACAACCACATTTCTTACGTTCACACTGATATTAAACCATTCTTTTGCAAACTCTGTCCCTACACTGGCAAATCAGCAGAGAATTTGAAAAAGCACATGGCCAACCATGGTGTGGTCCTCAAAACTTTGCGATGTGTTCTTTGTGACTATGCCACAGCAGAGAAAGCAAAACTGAAAAGACACATGAAAGTTCATGTCAAGAAGGCCGTTTTTCAGTGTCGTAAAGTGGCATTTTAATTAGCAGCAGTTATGAAATTGTTTTGTTAAAACTTTCCCTGTATAATGATTTCAAGTTTTTCATTGCAGACAAGTTTTAGTAATATTAAAGAACTCTACTGATACATTACAGTTACACACAGCCTTATACAATTTTATTTAATTAACACTAATATTTTGTTCGTTAAAGACATGCATATTTCAAGCAAAATATCTTTATTAGTTGTTGGTATAACATACCTGAAAATAATTCTAAAGTGTAATTTTTAGTTAAATTCTGATCCTCGGGGTGGGTGAGGGGGACTAGGCAGTTTCAGTGCTGAGATGTTTTACAAGTCAAATCTTGAATAAAAATATTGACAACCTCCAACCAAGAAGCTGTTTAGTTAAGACTTGTTCTCAATTTATTTAGCTATATCCAGTACTAAACTAATTTCGTACAGTATTATTAATACCAAAAATGCATCAAGACCTCTTCTTATTCTTTGAGCGCCAATGATGTATAAATAGAACCAATGAGATATTAAAAAAGGACTTAAAGGATATATATAAAGTAGTAGTTCCCCTTTCAGAGCTTGTGATCTATAGGTCAGATGATGTTAAGGTCATCTTTTTCTTTGGCCAATGGTTAATGACCATCTGCCTTTACTTTCCTCAATTAAAGTCAGGTACCCATTGAAGTTGGGTGGACTCATAAGCGCCCTAAAAAATCCCAAGATTCTAAATCCCAGTCTTCACCTGATAAGACATGAAATGGAAACTCTTAGGAATTAGTTTATGTACTAGATCCCCCGGGTTTCTAATGAAAATTCTCATTTCATTTACTATATGTATAGTTTTTCTCGTGTGGCGACATGAGTGTTGGAAATCAAAATGGCCCACAGGCCAAATTTGGTTGGGCATCACTGGTGTATATAAATCCCATGGTAAATAAATTGTGTTGAATCTATGAAATAAAATCAATTGATCTCTTAATGAAATGTTAGTTTATGTACTAGATCCCCGGGTTTCTAATGAAAATTCTCATTGTTTTGTTTGTAAAATGTGTTACATGTTTCGGATGTTCCTTCAAAGTTGAAGATAGTTTACTTCCTAGTCCAAACCTCCCGCAGGACGACGGGGGATGGGAGCGGGCAGGGTTTGAACCCTCGACCGTCGATAAATCTGAACGACAGTCCAGCGCCCAAACCGCACGACCAGGCAGCCATCCTTTACTATGTGTATATTTCATTCATTTACTATGTGTATATTTTCTCTCGTGTGGCGACATGAGTGTTGGAAATCAAAATGGCCCACAGGCCAAATTAGGTTGGGCATCACTGGTATATATAAATCCCATAGTAAATAAAAAAGTGTGTTCAATCTATGAAATAAAATCAATTGATCTCTTAATGAAATGTTTTAGATTTCCCCCAATACATTCATTATCTTTCATTTTGTAACATTTCAAACACATTGTAATTGTGTATCAAATAAAAAAAGAAACAGTCAAAATATATCTTGAAAAAAAAATATTTAATTTAGATACTTTGTTAACATTAATTAGAGTATATACATACATTCGCTATGAAAGCAAAAATTTAAACAAAAAATTGTCAAACACTTTGAAGCACCTCCCAGTTAAATGACTCCCTGGATATGTGGGATACACTTCAGACTATCAACAAGATAACCTTAGGTTTGGAAATCAGCTCTGCAGGAGGCTTGGGCCATGACATAATAATCTTCATTTCTATGGGAATGTCTGAAGCTGAATTATATACAAAGTCAAGACTATGAAACATATTTCTTCTATTATTGTTTCATTCTTGGATGAAAAGGCTACACTGGTATATTTATGAACGCTAAAGTCATTATCAAATCAAAAAGCCAAACAAAAATCAAATGATCATCAGCTTAAAGTCATAAAGAATTTGTCAAATCTCCTAAAAGATATACAATCTAACCCAAATGTTTGTCTGTCATGGTCTTACAGTGTAAACCAGACAAAAGTGTGAGTCAATTTGATCACATAATAAATATAGCTTTTATATAGCGCTACTTTCATGCTTATAGCATGCTCAGAGTGCTTTGGTCCAATCTCATTTGTGGACCAGTAGGGGGAGGAGGTACCGGTATATGGGAGAAGGTTTTCCGTGCTGCCTTTAGGCTTTCAGTAAACACAACTCTGCTCAAGTCGGGTGTCGAACCTTGAGCCCTCTTCATCTGTAGCCAAGTTCAAGCGTACCTGTCATTTGTGTTCTATCTCTTCACTAGGATAATCATGAAATCTAACGCTAGTATCATAGTATCATCTAGCTTCATTCTTATAGTGTAATTGTATTTTGTTCTTAAATTTAAGTAAACTATACTTGGTGGCCTGTGCAAAACGTCACAATAACACAAATCGGCCAAAAAGGCAATACCAACAAAGCACAGTGGAACACTCTAGAGCAGGACTGTACTCACAGAAAGTCGCTGGTCATCCACTGCACTCAAACTATTCCATGGACATCTTGACCAAAGTAAACTAAATTACATACAAGTGATTTTAGCGGGGTTACATTTCAAGACTGATAGTTATGGACAAATAAGCAGTGATAAAAATGCTCTGCTCTTACATAAAGTCTGGGCTGCAAGTTAATGTATAGAAAAACAGAAATGTACCAATAAGTAACAGTCTTCCTAAGTCATTTCATATTAAGTTATGATTCACTGACATTCTCTTGTTTGAAGTAACATCTGTAATACATTAGATGCTGCAAACAAGTTGATAAATGACCTCAATAAAAAAAGTAATACTACATGAACACATGTATCCATGGGATTGAACTTGACAGAAATGTGACACTCTTCCTTTATTTATATTTATGAATTTACTTCTATTATTTTTGAATGTTCAAAAAAAAAGTCAAGATTTACAGTCATGAAGTGAATAAATAAATTTATATAAATAGAGACAGAATACATCAATTCTTTTTGTGTGCATAGTCTGGTAACTACATTGTAATTTCTTTGTTTGGCATTTATTCCTTTTTGAGTCTTCTGGTAAAATCAGTTTTTTTTACATTTGAACTGTTGACTACAACTAAGTAGTCATTTAGCCTTAGTTTGTTTGACATGTTTCGGATGTTCCTTCAGAGTTGAAGATGATCTATTTCCTAGACGAGACCTACTGCAGGACGACGGGGGAAGGACCGTCCAGCGTGCATACCACATGACCAGGCAGCCATCCTGCTTAATTGTAGTAAGCAGTTTTGCAAGGGACTTTCGCCTTTGGTATCTCTACAGGGAACTAATGAAAGGACATTAGATGCTGCAAATTGTTTACCCAGTGATGTTAAGACATATTGATGGAACATTGGCCTGTATCAGCAGCATCAGCCCATGAAATAGTGTATTTATTGAACATACCTACATATATTCACTGCCAGTGAATCATAACTTAAGTTTTTACTTTTTTTTTGTACACTGTAAATATTTCATCTTCACATTTAAAGACCGCATCAAAAACAAAGAGATAAGAGACAAGGTTGTTGTGCTGTCTTTATATGAGAAAAGAGCCGTTGTAATCACAACAAATTTCCATAAGGATCAATAAAACAGTCTTAGTCTTACAGCAATTGGACCCTATGATGACCTGCTAACTATTGTAAAAAAACGCAAACTAAAACTCTATGGCCATATTACAAGGTCTTTGGGGCTTGCAAAGACCTTCCTTTAGGGAAAAGTCGGAAAAGTACAAGGAAAAAAGAAGAAGTGGCAGAAAGAGACAGACTAAGGGATGGGTGTATATTTCATCATATTAAATTTTATATTGAATTTTTTATCAGCTCATTCTTAGGTATGAATGAGTACATTTGAAAAAAGGCAAGGGGCCCAAGCAGACATGCCCAAGGCTTAAAAACAAACCTGACAATTAATCATTATTCAGTTACGAAAAGTGAACTTGAATTAGTTGATAATAAAATTTGATCGCTAATATCATTGTCAATTTCTATATAAACAAATTATTTTAAAAAACAAACGAAAGTCAGGTACATAAAAAAGTAAAAAATTACATGATCTTAAAATAACTTATATCACAGTTGTTTAAAATTACCATATTGAACAAATATATAATGGTGTTTAACAACACACCAGGATCAAATCAACAAGAAATATTCAGCCAAATAGTGTTGGTGTGAAATATATTTAAAATGAATTCAACCACATAGAGATACCATCTACCTATTCGTATAGAGCTAGGAAATAGCATGACACTTTATCCTCTGACATAATAAATATACAGTAAAAGTTATAGAGACAACATTCAATAAAGAATAAATTAATTATTCGTTAAAATATCTGTACAGAACACATTAAAGCATAATTACTTGGTCATGTTAAAAATACACTTTAAAAATATATTTAAAATAAATTGAAAAAAAACAAAACAACAACACATTTTCTCTTTTTTTGAGATCTACTGCACTCATCACTCAAGACAATGGATGGCCAAAGACTAAAATAGCTTTGTTTTACATGTTTTGAAATGATAATGCACTTTCTAGCCCAAATTGTTGACATGAGTATCTGGAATGAGTCCCCTTGACTAAGGGAAGTGAGTGTTGTAATGTTATGTGTCAAGTGTTTTAACGAAGTGTGTAAATAGAATTTCTCTTATGTATTTGAATCTGGCATTGTTTATGGTTATTAAATGTAGCGGTTCTAGTTAACAGACATCTCCTGCAGGACGACAGGGGATGGCAGCGGGCAGGGTATGAACCTGGGACCATCGAGACGACCGAACTGCAGTCCATTGTGTATAATGCACAACCAGGTGGCCAACTAGTAAGAATATCAAGCAGCTTAGAGAGTTGGACAAGTACGGCATCTGATGATATGCAATCAAAGTTACACCTGTTCACTTTCAGTAATCAAACAATTAAGAGGATGAAAATTTGAATCATGGCATTGCATAATTGCTTCAGACAAAGTATAGTACTGGTGGTCCATAGGCTGCCTGGACCTATATCTCAAACTTATGTTCAAACCTGGACCAACCCCCCCCCCCATTCGTCAGGAGATTTGAGTTTTATTTCTGAAGGAATGCCAGAAACATGTAAAAGTGAATAAGACAATCAGAGGATGTAAGCTGATGAGATGCAAGATAATGAGTGAAAAATGTCATGATCAAGTCAGTGATTAAATCTTTACATAGCATGAGCAGCACTGTATTGGCAACTTCTAGAGAAAAACAACCATTCGGTTGGAGAAGGACTTGGTATGAATAATTTGTCAAAATAAATACCTATTTCTCTGAATAGCAATTAAAGCAGAGAATCTTTTTGGCAAAAATTTACATCTGTGGTAACTATTAGTACTGTGAGAATGTGTGTAAGGGTAATGGAGTTTAACTACAATAGAAGCTCTTTATATAAACAACAGTGAAATATCACACAATGCTTTGAGTATAGGTGCTTGCATTCTAAGAAAAAATATCATCATTTAATGAATATAAAATACCAGTAAAATGTAAAAATAATTATAACAACCAGTGATATTTACAATACATAATATACTGACAATAGGCCTATCTTTTAGCTAGATAATCCAACTGAAGTGAACTTTGAACTTAAGTGTTTTAAAAAATTAGAAATAATGAATAAACATGATATGTCTTATATTATCACCTTCTATTTTCAATAACTATTGTAGCCTAATCTAGTGCTGCTATTACATGTACATGTCATATTTATTCATCAATTAGCTGGTGCATTCTAATGATGGCTCATCCAATATTGTTCTCAATTTGTTCAATGTAGAAAGAGAAGCCTGCTTTAAATATTCCCTGGCCAGCCTGTCTACTTTCTTTCGACTGGCAATGATAGAGAGAATAACTAGTGGGCTTATCTTGTGGGCTAAACACTTTTCAACCAGAGACAGATTTTCTGAAGACTCTTTCAGTTTATTAATCCTATGCTCAGTTTCTGAGAGTGTAACTTGTGTTTGACAAGGCACCTGATTTAGACTACCTTGTGTTGGAAGGAAAATGCTCTGACGCACAAGGTAAAACACGCTGGAACTTGGTATAAATGTATTTTTATGGTCCTCTGCCCGAACATCTGTCAGACTGGAAAAGGGAGTGAGGTTACTGTACTGTACAGGTAACTGCTGACTCTCTATGCCTGTGACTGGTTCAGGGCTTCCTCGGTGTGCGCTGATAGCTCTAGCCTGATCTGAAAAAACTTTGGTCCTCTCTGCGAATGAGCTTTCCATGATGTTGAAAGATTCAAGAGTTGCAGTTCTTGATCTCTGCCCTTCGATATATTTCATAGAGAAATTTTGACCTGGTTAAAAAGAGCACTAGCCATTAGTTCTTTAATAAATATCTCCATGTTCCTTAATATGATTGCAACACAAGATATCATATGAACAGTACACAAGTACAGGCACAAGTAGGCCTACTCTGTTATTACGTTAACAATGTTACGTGCACAGCATAGCGTGAATGTGGGATGTTTGTAAAATGTTTTACATGTTTCGGATGTTCCTTCAGAGTTGAAGATAATTACTTCCTAGTCCAAACCTCCCGCAGGACGACGGGGGATGGGAGCGGGCAGGGTTTGAACCCTGGACCATCGATAAATCTGAACGACAGTCTAGCGCGCAAACCGCACGACCAGGCAGCCATCCTGGTGGTGGTGGGAATGGGTGTTGACAGAGGAAGATAGAGAAGCATATGAAAATGGAGTAACATAAACGCAGTTATTATTGACATTTTATTATTTATTGAATCAAGATTAAAGTCCTAATAATCTAGTATAGATGAGTCTGTTTGGTATAAGATTAAGAGTCTCATCTGCTTGTAACAAATAATTAAACATTTTTGATGCAAACTTCGCATGTAATGAAACTGAAATGAAACTGAGGTATGAACCTATATTTTGTGCACTTATAATGTATTGGTAAGCGTGATGCACAATTCGCAAGATAATTTTCACAAGAACAATAAAAATAAAAGAAAGTAAGCTCCCCTTTCAGACCTTGCAATCTATAGGGCACTTAATGTTAAGGTGATCTATTTCTTTGGCCAAGGGTTAACAAGCAGAGTGTCATGTGGCCAGCACAAAGATGAACCGCCTTAACTTTCCCTAACTAAAGTCAGGTACCCATTAGAGTTGGGTGGACTCAGGAGTGCCCTAAAAATACAGAAATTAAAAATTCCAGTCTTAAATGACATTTAAACCCAGGACCCCAGGTTCGAAAGCCAAGCGCATAACCACTCAGCCACTGGGCCTCTACAAGAACAATATTGATTATTATTATTATTTAATTTTAATAAACAATTATAAATCTCTAATTCATTCCACATAAAGATTTTGTAGCTCTAGCAATTATAGTTTTCTGTACATAAAACGTTTAGTTTACCTGTTGTCAAACTTGCAACTGTAACGCTTCTGTAACGAGCTTCTTCCAAGAGATAATCATTGTACTGAGCGACAGAACTGTGGATGCTGAGTTCAGGATAGAAAGTGAATTCTGCAGTTTGTCCAAATGAGACAGGAGTTGTCCTTCTTGCTAGAATAAAAAAAAAAAAAAACGACAATACATTTTCCAACAGTTGGAAAAATAAATTTTAAAATTAAACTTGGTTCATTCATCAAGCTACAGACTTACTGAGTGCTTCAGTGGAAAGCTCCACAATAAAGTTTTGGTCCAATAAACTCTGGCATATAATCTGAGCTGTTTTTTTAGTCAAAGGTTCGCTTGGGATGGGCATATCTGGAATGTATACATATTTACTGTACATTGACATGTAAAAAAAACAACTACATGGACTCAGTGTTGCACCTCTATAAAAAAAGATCTGGAGTGTTTAAGGAATCTAACTTTGGGCTTAAAACGGAAACAGTCTGCTGATTAAAACAGGTATGCAGATGATATAAATTACAATATATTTCATTACAGTAAAAACATTTAAAAACTAATTTGAACAAGTTTTTTTCTTTATTTAGTTGAAGTTTTTGTGATGTGCTATATTACCTGCAGGAAGGACATTTTGGTTCTTTATAATCCAGTGAATCAACTCTGCTCCACTGAATGACTTCCTCAGGGACTGTAGCTCTTTCATGATCCGATGTGTAATGGCAGGCGGCTGCCTAGTTGCGTTCTCTTCCATTGTAAGTCTGTCACCTTCAATAGATCCCTGTTGAGGTACATAAACAAAAAAAAAACTAGACTGCAGTTTATAACAAAAGTAAGAGCTTGTGAAGTTGATCAAGATAATGTGCCTGTTTTTCTACTGCTATTGAATGTTATATATGCTTTCTTCATTATTGTGTTAACATCCACAAGCTACATTATCATCATCATCATCTTTCCTTTGAGTTTCTCATGGAACATACAGGCCTCCGTAAAAATAGGCCACTCTCCATGGTGTCTTGCTAGTTTTTTTAATGGCTTCAGAGCTCTTTCCAATCCTCTCGGCTTCCTTTCAGAACTATAAAGTAGGACTCCCTTGATATTATAGTTAAAGATTCTTATTTTAGTCTTGTTTGAGATGTGAGGAGAGTTCCATGTTGGTTTTAACTGTGTAAAGAAATTACATATACTAAATACTAAAATAAAATTAAAAAATTTTCTGAATACATCAAATTGTGGGAAGCGTGGTCAGGAGGCTAAGTGCTCCTGAACTTGGCTTGGCTACCTATGAAGGGGACTCAAGGTTCGACACCCGACTCGGGCAGAGTTGTGTTTACTGAGCGCCTAAAGTCAGCACGGAAAAACCTTCTCCTAGATACCCCCGCCCCCACTGGTCCCAACTGAGATTGGACCAAAGTGCTCTTAGCATGCTATAAGCATGAAAGCGCTATAAAAAAGCCATAATTTATTTACAGCTGTTAGAAATTTTAAAAAAAGAAAAAGAAGTTCTTCTTCTTCCTCTTCATTCTCATTGTTATGTTGGAGTGTTCAGATGACTAGACCAATATATGAGATGAACTGCGTAGTGGTTTCCAAATCAGTGAGCTCTCCATATAGTTTTCTTTCTATTGGGGTGTTTTGGGGCCAGTGTCTTATACGGGCCTCTTGGTAAAGAGAGCAGTTTTGGAGGACAAGGTTGGCATTCTCTGGTGATACTCCACATGGGCAGATTTAAATGGTTCCAATTTTGAGCTTTCGGTACATGTGTTGTCGCATTCTGTTGTGTCCGGTCCTGAGCCGAAAGATTAGACGTTGGTCTTGTTGGGATAGCTAATAGTAAGAAGTAAAAAGGAAAGGAGTATGCGTTAAGTTTCATAATTCAATTGAATAACTTACAAAATCCATGAGGCTTTGAAACAGGGCCAAAAGGTGCAGGGTGGACAAAGTGTAGAGCTCCAGTTGAAATAAAACGCGATTCTGAAAAATTATCACAGGTTTATTTTATCTTTTTATATTATCTTATCTTGTATGATACAGAGGTTTATGTTATCTTTTTATCTTATCTTATCTTGTATGATACAGAGGTTTATTTTATCTTTTTATATTATCTTATCTTGTATGATACAGAGGTTTATTTTATCTTTTTATATTATCTTATCTTGTATGATACAGAGGTTTATTTTATCTTTTTATATTATCTTATCTTGTATGATACAGAGGTTTATTTTATCTTTTTATGTGATCTTATCTTGTATGATACAGAGGTTTATTTTATCTTTTTATCTTATCTTATCTTGTATGATACACAGGTTTATTTGATCTTATCTTGTATGATACACAGGTTTATTTTATCTATTTTTATTATCTCATCTTATATGATACAGACGTTACTTCAAAAAAGAAGATGATCACGTCCTACACATCATGCATTTAGCCATGCATGTTAACCAATGACCTAAATTCTGCCAAGTCACTGGTTTTCCTGGCTAGCTCAGGCAACCCATTCCATGCTCTAATAGCACTAAAGAAGAAGGAGCTTTTGTACAAATTTGTCCTAGCATATGGAACGAGGAATGTGCTTTTATCAGAACGAGGAATGTTCCATTCAGTTTGAACTAACTCACTTTTATGTTTGTTTGCACTAAATGCACAGAATTATCAACAATAAAAACATTTTTTTGTTGGCAGCTTTCAATTAGTAGAACAGCAAAGCATCATCTTGTAGAGCAGTTTCTCTTCATTACTGGTTACAAGGACTTCTTATATACAGTTAATGCCATGGTTGAGTAGAGAGCCAGGGCACATAACAATTCTCCATTACATCCAAAAAGATGAGACAGTTTGGTATCAGCAGCATCGGAGAAACAGCCAAAATTAGTACTGAGTGCCAGAAATTACTTAAGGCCGGTAACAGGCTTTGGAGTGACTCTAGAAATGTCTCCCATGGACAGATAGTTTGGTATCAGCAGCATCAGGGAAGCAGCCAGAAAGTAGTACAGAGTTCCAGAAATTACTTAAAGGTAACAGGCTTTGGAGTGACTCCAGAAATGTCTCCCATGCTTTGGTTTAGTTACAAGGCAGCAGAAGTTTGGATTCAGAGTTTTCATCGTCTTAGGTAACAGTCTAGAAAGTCTAATGAGTCAATCCTGACTGAAAATAAAACTAAGCTATACAACAACACTTATATTTCTACTCAGAAAAATACCCAGAAAAGATCAAGCAAGCCACAATAATAAGGATGAAAAAAAAAAACTTACAGCCTGAGACAGAAGTAAATCTCTGTTGATGCCTTTACCATTGTTATGAATAAACTTCATCAAATGCTAAAAGTGATTTAAATAAATGAATTAGAAAAAACAACAAACTAAAATAGACACATTTCTTATGGGAATATTAAATTGTAAAATTAGCGATCTTATCTTATAGATTACAGATGTTATAAGCAATAAGCTCTAGAAAATGTAAAAGAAAAAAGCAGCTATCATTATAATAATTATTTAATTTATATAGTGCTTTTAACAAACTATGATCACATAACAGACTATGGATATATAAAAGATATCCCACTCACCATGATAGCTAGCATCCAGGTATGAGCTTGTGGTCCAGAGGAATGTCCAGTCTTCACTAACTGTGAAGCAAAGCTCTCAAAATCCTGTTATATATTAGGATGACGTAAATTGTATTGGCATTCAATCTATTTGAATGTGCAGCTCACAGCGATGACATTTATCAAATGCTCTTTCCCTATGCTCATAAGACCAGTGCACTTAACTTCGAAGCTAAAAATGAGTTTTAATAATGTACTGAAGCATTTAAATTAATTCAAGGAATAAATCGCACTGCCTGCCAAAACAATAAGCGTCTACCATGCAGTGGTTCTTGAATGCTTTCACCAATGATGTCTGTGCTCCATCATGGGCATACCTTGGCAAGATCGTTAATACAAATAACGAATGCAAATGCCAGTATGGACAGTATAGAGGGACTGCTTATAGTTTGACATTTAGGCTGTGCAGGGCACATGTTTTGAATAGCAGACAATCATAAGCCAAAGGTAGAGCTTTTTTGAGAGCTGATAGGTGGTCTGTGCAACAGAGGTGCCCCCCAAAAAATTTTTAAAGACCAGCTTAGGTACCAGCTTGGTTTAACTAACATAGAAGAGAGCACCTGGCAACAGGCAGCCTCTAATTGAGGCAGCTGGAGATTTATTACAAAAGCTGCAGGATACATCTTTGAGACCAAAAGTAAATCTATAGCCAAGGACAGACATAACCTAAACTTATAAACCAACCACTGGTAGACTACGGCTTTATAGTAACCCTAACCACAACATAACCCTAACCACAGCTTAGACTGCGCAGCCATGTGAAATACTGCACTCGTCTTTAATCTTCAGACCTGACGACAAGCTTTATTCTTATTTTATTTTAGCTATGCTGATACACTTGTTAAATACCAATATACCAAAAAAAGACATGTTGAATATGGTTTAAGTTAAGGAAACATTTAGACATTGTGAACAAACTGCAAGACTTTCCTAATTTAAAAATTGCAAATACAATCTAACACATGTTTGATGTGAATTTAATAGCATATTAGACTATTTGATGTATGCATGATACATGTAATAAATAGTTATACAAATAATAACGGGAATATATTAAATATATATATATAAAGAGTTAAGAGGTAAACTACTCACCTGAACAATAAATATCCAAATATTTTCTAAGACTCTGTGAAAGCAGTCATGGTATAGCCAGGTGCTAAATGAATCCAGATATTTTTGTAGGAATGTTGTCACTGGACTCAGACATGAAGAGATAGTCATACTATCAGACCAATGTCGGAGATTGAATTCAAGGCCGTCTTTAATGAACAAATTAGTCTAAACAAATATGTAAAACAACATTATAAGCATGTAATAGAATCTCTTTGATCATTAATTTAGCACAGCACTAAATAAACTGACTTTTGATGGAAGTTTCAAAAAGCATAATGTAGGCCAACATTTTTTAGTTTGATTATATGATGTGGCTGAGTGGTAAAGTGCGTGACCTCCAAACCGAGGGCAAGGCTGAGATTTTGAATGCCTCAATTTTTAGAATGCCCTCAAGCCCACCCTACTCTAATGGATACATGACGCTGTGGCTGAGAGGTAAAGCGATTGGCTTTCGAACTGGGGATCCTTGGTCAAATCCTGGTGAAAACTGGAATTATTTCTTTCGGTATTGTTAAGGGACCTCCGAGTCCAACCAGCTCTAATGAGTACCTGACATAAGTTGGGGAAAAGTAAAGGTGGTTGGTTGTCGTGCAAGCATGACACATCGACCATACAAACAGATGACCTTTACATCATCTGCTCCATAGATCACAAGTTCTGAAAGGGGAACTTTACTTTTTTCAAATTTTCAAAACTTTGTACATAGATAATTATATGTTCTCAAATTACTATTTTCAAATTATTTGAGACATTACTATAAATGACCGCCTGCGGAAATAGGGTTTGAATGTAAAATGAAAGCATTCAAACATTAAAATATCACCTTGTACGCCATGAGCCGACACTGTGCTGTCAATACCAACATTAAATGTTGTCGCTGTAGTTCTAATATTTCTTTACACTCTTGCACCCAGCAGACGTGAACTTCACTGACACTTTCTGTTAGGATATCTTTCCTAGTATCTTCTTCATCTGCCCACATTGGCCAGAATTCTTCAGAAGTCAAGACACATTTTTTAAAATATGATAGCTAATATAAATTATTGTAAGTCATATGCCTTTTTTTAAAATAAAGTTAGGTTTATTGCAGAGATGACAAAATGGCAGTATTTGAGAAGATTCAGGAAGTTGTGGAGTCATTTCTAGGGGTAGGACAAAATAACTGAAACACTGAAGAGCTAGTGTTGGATTTATACTTGCTTTTAAGGATCATGGATTTGCAGAAGGGTGAAAGTGCAACAGCGCCTGGTGATTACACATGCCCAACCTGTGACCTAAACTGTGTATCAAGGAACTGCCTCTTTATTTGGATGGCTGCCTGGTCATGCAGTCAGCGCACTGGACTGTCGTTCAGACTTACCAATAGTCCCGGATTCAAACTTTGCCCGCTCCCATCCCCCATCATCCTGTGGGAGGTTTGAGCTATGAAGTAAATTATCTTCAACTCAGAAGAAACATCCGAAACACGTGAAACATTTTTAAAATATCTCTTGAGACATGAAATGCCACAGGATCATTTTAGTCCTCCCAATAATACAATAAACTCTACCAAATAGCACTGTTTATCATTTAAGATAAGATAAGATAATTTTATTGATCCGATCAAATGTTAAACAAAGCAATACTGGATATCAATATGTGTGAAGATTGAAATAATTGAAATAACAATCTTAAAATGTAAAAAAAACATTTTGCAAAATACAAATTTAGCAGTTTTATCTGGGTATTAACCCCCAAAAAACACAAGTAACCTGACTTGATGCAGCGGAATAGGCTGTTTCTCCAACCTTGTAAAGCAAACCCCTCCAACTTATCCCGTTTGACAGATATGCTATTGAATAACCAGGGAAAAGAAGAGAAGGCAGACGGAGAATGGGATGGAAAAGAAAACATCAAAGAAGGAACGGGCCCGTCGTTGAGAGAGAGTCTTCTCAAGGCAAAAGAAAAAAGACAAGAGGAATAGGAGCAGAAGATCAGGAAAACTGGTTACTACTAATGTAATGTTTATGATTATTGTCAGATCCAATAACTTCATTAATCCTATACTTTCTATCAATACTTTGAAGTTTTCTATCAATATCTGAAGTTAATTGTTTAGACAAAAAAAAAGGTTCAATTAAATAATTAAGGTATTTATATTTTCAAGTAGTTCTGTATATTTATAAGTTTTGTAAGTCAAGTTTCATATTCAAAAAAACTTATGGCTATCAAAATATAAGTTTGAGCTGGTTTTCATTGGTAATTATTATAAAAATCCTCATAACCAAAATATCACATATAAAATCAGATTATTACATTAAAAACAGAACTAGATAAACAAAAATCAATACTTTAGACATTCTTCTTTTACAGAAACTTCAAAAAGCTGTTTGACACTAACATTTTTTCCAAATCACATTAAAAAAATAAATAAAAAGCTTCCATATTACCTTGTGGAATACTTGACCCAAAAAATGTATCCCAGTTAACTCCCCCTGGTGCAGGGGGTATCTGAATATTATCCAAAGTCATGGATACCAAAAGTTTAGCATGGTATTCTTCCAGGATATCCAAACAGGCAGAGACATTGTTAATCCTTGTACACATCTGTTGTGTCAACGGCTCATGACGTTCATTCCACAGCCCTTGGTGACCATAGTAAAACAGACAGTCAATAGCAGTCTCTGTCTGGTGACGGCAGGTTCTGATCATTCCTGAAGTGTAAAATTTGTCGATCATGTCCATCAACTGGGGATCAATGCATTGATTTGAAATGAATATTCACATTAGGCCTGAGTAGCATCATTAGTAAAATCATTAAACTTAGAGACATTCCAAGTAAGAAGACTAAAAATTAATAGTAATAATTCATAAAACACTCAAACATAATTACTTACATAAATAAAAAAATACTCAGAAAAACAGAAAGATAAAGGCACATTTCTTATACCATATGCTAGGACAAATTTGTATAAGTGATCTTTCTTCTCTTGTTCCATTTTAAAAAAACAAAACCTAATAAAATACTCAGAAAGACACAAAGATAAAGGCACATTTCTTATTCCATACGCTAGAACAAATTTTAGAAGTGCTCCTTCTTCCCTAGTGCCATTAGGGAATAAAATGGGTTCCCTGAATCAGCCAGGAAAACCAACGACTTGAGAGAGTTTAAGTTACTGATTAACATGCATGACTAGATTGATATGAAATGCGTAGGATGTAATTATCAGCCAGTTAACCAATGACAGCAGAATTCGATTATCATGCACAACTAAATTAATGCATGGATAGGCATCAGGGGTAATTTTCTTATTTTTTGAAGGAATGTCTATCATTTAATAGATAATATAAGATACCATAAGAAGACTGACTCAATATGGTCATCTTAACAATATTTGAACAAGGAAATATAATATCCTATTAACAAAATTTCAAGTAAGGATGATAATTTTTTTAATGAGATGTCATTTTCTCACTCCCCGATCTGCATTATGTAACCTTATAGTAGAAAGATGTTCTTTCAAAACACCTATAGTAAAATCACTAAATTTAGAAAGCCTTCAGGACAGAAGACTCAAAAGTAAAGTAGCAATTATACATAAAACACTGAACCATAATCTTCAAATACAGAATTTAATAACATACTCTGAAAGACACAAAGATAAAGCACATTGCTCGTTCAATATGCTAGGACAAATTTGTACAAATACTCCTTCTTCCCTAGTGCTATTAGAGCATGGAATGGGTTGCCTGAGCCAGCCAGTAAAACCAGTGACTTGGCAGAATTTAAGTCATTGGTTAATAAGCATGATTAAATGCATGACGCCTAGGACGTAATCATCTTCTTTTTTGAAGTAACGTCTGTAAGAAGATAAGAATATCATTCTTTTCATAAATCTTGTACCATAAAGGATTTTCTGACCCTTAAGCCAATGAGTTTTTTAGCAATACTTCTTGGTGTAGCGCACAGATCCATACACAACAAGTTGGTGGAATAGACAGTCAGAAGATGACAAAGAGACTGAAAAATAAAAAGGGAAATAAAATATTTATTTTTACTGCATTCAAACCATTTTAAAATTGAACTAAAACTCAAGACTTCCATTATTTCTCTAACATTGTTACATAAAGAGGCTGTGTCGGTGTTGGTTTGGCTTCTGATGATGTAAAGGTCATCTGTTTTTATGGCCAACAGCTAATGAGGATGTCATATGGCCAGAACAATGATAAACTGTTTTACTTTACCCAACTAATGTCAAGTACCCATAAGAGTTGGGTGGACTCAGTGATAAATTCAAAATCCCAGCCTTTACCCAGATTCAAACCTGAGATCCCTCATTTCAGAAGCCAAGTGCTATACCACTCAGCCAATATCAGTAAGAGTATTAATGATTAATTTGAAATTGCTTTAATTATTTTTATTCTTTGATTATTAATGGCTAGCAATTATTTTTACCTTTAAAACTCTCAGATACATGACAAATTTCAGCTTTAAAATGGATTGCTCTATTGTAATTGTTTCAATAAGTTCTTGGGTAGGAAAGTTGTCATCTGTTGTGGACTGAAGGTTCTTGAAATCAACATACGCAGGTATGACCGTGGTACCCTCTGTTTGGTCAGACGCAGGTTGAACTAATATCTGCGATGACTGTACAGGTTTCACTTCTCCTGTGTATGTGGCCGCCAGAACACCACTAAATGAGCAAAGCCGTTGGAAGATGACAACAATATCGATCGTTGATCCTGAAATTGGCATTACAGCATGGAGGATATTTCGCATCTCTGAAGAATCAATTAAATCTTGATTCATTTCTGGTTCCTGAGTATTATTAATTGGAGCTTCTTTCTGTTGAGCTAAAGAGTCTTGAGACATGGACTTTGAAAACACAGGTCTCAACAAATCAGAGTTAAAAATATCTTTTTTTACACCAGAAGTCACCATTTTTAAAGGTGGGAATTTAAAGTCTTCATTGTCAGACTGGTCTATCTCTGAATCACCTTGACCTTGCAGCAAATCATCATCAGAAATATCCAAATTTATGCTAGGGAGAAAAAAAGTTGTAGAGCTTAAGTCAGGTCTGTAACTCTGATGCTCATTGGTGCTTCTTCTAAAATCCAAGTGATCTAAAGCATCTAGAGAATGGAAGAGACTTGGATCTAATTGATTGTCGTGTGACTGCTCTCCTGCCTTGTCTGGTCTGTTGAGTAAGTGTAAATTGTCTGGCAGAGATTTATGGGAAGTGATGGAGAACTTGATGAGTTCTTTGGGATGGCTGGTTTCTAAGTTCAAGGATATGGCATCAAAGTTGCCTTTGTGTTGGGTATCTATCGCGTTCAACATTCCATCAGCCTCACTCAATGTTTGGTTCTTTTGGTCACAGGTTTTTTCAGGGCTGTTACACAAAGGAGTTAAGGATTCTTCTATTGAGCAAATGCAATTCTGAAACAAAAGAAATATTAATAACGATTATTTTTGTTTATACCAGAGGTGGTAGCAAAAATAATTGAGAGTTTTGAGAATATAATACAAGAGTTAAAATAGCAAAATAAGTTTTGAACCGGTTCTTCTTGAATGTAGTGAAAATTGATTTTCCTGAGCTCAATGGGGTGCATGTGCTAAAAGTCAAACTGTAAGTGGAGAACATGGGCACAATTAGAGTTCAGGGCTCTCCGAGGGATATATGGAGAGATCAGTTTACTATGGTAGGAGAGAATTTCTGTGCAACAGTTGTCACAGTGTTGTAAATGTCACAGTGTTATAGATGTCACAGTGTTATAAATGTCACAGTGTTAAAATGTCACAGCGTTAAAGATGTCATGGTGTTTCATATGTTAGTGTTATAGATGTTACGGTGTCATAGATGTCATAGATGTTACAGTGTCATAGATGTTACAGTGTTACAGATGCAAGCTTCTTTCCTCTATGCCAGTGAGGGCGAAATTGCACCTGAGTTGATCTTTGTAGCACTTACAAGAACTTATGTATATAGATATTATATAGAATAAACACAGCATTGGTTTTGGTTTAATAACATAGATATTATATAGACTAAATACAGCGTTTGAATATGTATTTGTTTGTTTTGAGAACTAGGGGAGGCTGCTAAACTAATTGAATACAACTGTCCAAAAGATAAACTTGTATAACTAACCTGCTGTGGAGTTGAGGTGTCAGATGGAGATGTGAAACTAGAACAAGGGGAGGCTGCTAAACTAACTGAATACAACTGTCCAAAAGATAAACTAGTATAACTAACCTGCTGTGAAGTTGAGGTGTCAGATGGAGATGTGAAACTAGAACAAGGGGAGGCTGCTAAACTAACTGAATACAACTGTCCAAAAGATAAACTAGTATAACTAACCTGCTGTGGAGTTGAGGTGTCAGATGGAGATGTGAAACAAGAACAAGGGGAGGCTGCTAAACTAACTGAATACAACTGTCCAAAAGATAAACTAGTATAACTAACCTGCTGTGGAGTTGAGGTGTCAGATGGAGATGTGAAACTAGAACAAGGGGAGGCTGATAAACTAACTGAATACAACTGTCCAAAAGATAAACTAGTATAACTAACCTGCTGTGGAGTTGAGGTGTCAGATGGAGGTGTGAAACAACTAAATGCACTATTGATTGAAGGCGAGAAAGAGATCAAAGAGAATGTACAACTTTTACGGTCTGATGAGGAAACACTTTGCTGGTAGGTGAACAGTGGGTGTGCCAGCTGCAAGTTCTGACATCTGTACTGCAATGACACAATAATGACTATATGACATTAGATTGTCAATGAGAGTGCTAATCTATTATGATTTATATTTATTAAACAAAATCATCTTTAAAAATGGACAAAAGATAAATTGGTGAAAAAAGTATTACTGCATTAATTAATTTTAAAAAAATTAACTTAAGATTCAATAATAGTTGGAATAATGTAATGTCAATATATCTATTTAATATTTTAAAAATCTCTAAGCATGTGATGAAAGTAAAAAAAAGTTATTGGCCTACAGTGTCGTTAGCCACAGCATCTAAGACAACATCCTGAAGATATTCTGACAGAGCATCCTGCCACTGGAAAAAACAAGGGAGGAAATAACCTCGCCAAACTTGCATCCTGCAAAAGAAAAACACACACTCTCTTTACTTTGGTAATAAAAATGTTTTCTTTGTTTCAAATCTTTGTGACAATGTTTGTCAATTGAACAGAATCATCTTCTATATTGACTTTACATAAATAATTCATATTTATATATTCATATATATCTTATCTTATCTTATATAATACAGACCGTTACTTCAAAAAAGAAGATGATTACGCCCTACGCGTCATGCATTTAGTCATGCAAATTAACCAATGACTTAAATTCTGCCAAGTCACTGGTTTTCTTGGCTAGCTCAGGCAACCCATTCCATGCTCTAATAGCACTAGGGAAGAAGGAGTATTTGTACAAATTTGTCCTAGCATATGGGACGAGGAATGTGCCTTTATTTTTGTGTCTTTCAGAGTATTTTATTAAATTTTGTTTTTGTATTTGAAGATTATGGTACAGTGTTTTATGTATAATTGCTACTTTACTTTTGAGCCTTCTGTCCTGAAGGCTTTCTATATATATATACCTTTATAATGTCATTATAAAATATACTAAATGGTATTTGTGTATGGTACCATTATGCCTGCACTATTATTTCCTTTATAGAGTAATATAGTCACTAATGCAAGTGAAAACAATAGCTACTATTATCCTTATACTCTGTAGTATCATTTTCATTTAGAAAATTTATCAAAAAATAAAAAAGCATTTCTACACATCCAGCTTAAAATTTAAAAATTTGCCAAGTTTGTTTCTTTGCTCAAAGTGAGACATGACAAACTCTTCTTAAAAGAAAGTTTAACAAAACTGTTGGATGGCTGCCTGGTCGTGCGGTTTGCGCGCTGGACTGTCATTCAGATTTATCGATCGTCCCAGGTTCAAACCCTTCCCGCTCCCATCCCCCATTGTCCTGCGGGAGGTTTGGACTAGGAAGTAATTATCTTCAACTCTGAAGAATCTGAAACATGTGAAACATTTTACAAACATTTTTTTAGGTTTTATTCACATCATACCACATGAGCATTCTACTGTAAACACTGTATTCTATCATCTTTGTATTTTATTTTTAAAAATTATTACATCCTACCCATGTTCTTAGGTCAATCTAGACATGCATTTTAATCAATGACTTAAAGATTCTGCCAAGTCATTGGTTTTTCTGGCTGACTCAGGCAACCCATTCCATGCTCTAATAGTACTAGGGAAGAAGGAGAAAATGTAAAGAAAAAAAATAGAAGTAGTAAATAAAAAAAAAATAATTTCAATCTATACAAAAACAAGTCTAATTATGCTATGATGAGGAACTATGAACTCACTGTGGAGGTATGTACTGTGTCCACAGCATGTCTAATTTGTTCAGACGATAAACTAGTCCAAGCATTTGGAGATCAATCTGAGTTAGTGTCTGGAAGACAACAAACAAAATCTTGGCAACTATTAAGACATGAGACTCCTATTATCTCTTAATCAACACACCCGCCTACCAGTAATTTTAATTACATAAATTATAACTTGACAAAAAACACAAATGTTCATAATATTTTTCAAGTCATTACAATTGTCAGCTTCGTCCTTTCTGATGACATAAATGTCGCACCACTCTACCATCAAAGCACACTTCAATCTAACCATAACAGCAAACGAATTAATAACAAATGTGGTCAAAACTTGAAAGCTATTTAGCAGCTCATTTCACCATTATAAATGATCAAAAAAATTACTATCATAAGTTCAATTACTGCTGAAAATATCAAAAGATTACTTGATGTTGATTTCGATGCTGCGTTAGCTCCCTTACATCAAGCATAAGTAAGTGGTAGAATGACCTTGCCGCCATTTGACTAATGCTAAAAAATCTGCCAAAATAAAGAAAAAAGTTTTTTTTAATCTAAGGCTTAAAAACTAAGCAATAATACACTTAAACTTAATTTACAAGCAAATGATAATCCTAGAAACTAAATATTTTGCAGCTGAACTTGAACCTTGAGAGTAAGTAAAATATTTAAAACAATGAACATCAAGTTTGTTACAAAATGTTACTTTTATATTTCTACTCTTTTCTCAAAATATACATTTTATGTATTTAAATTTCTAGAGTCTACATGAAAAAATTTGACAGCAGCACTTACTGGACAAAACATGCTTCAAATTTATTTTTAAAGCCTGCAACATCTTCTTGAATATCCTCCATTACAGCATTGACCTGTAAACAGAAAAATAAATTAACCAATAAAAGAAGCAATCATTTCCCTTCCTGTTACTTGCCCTTAGAAACACTGAGTCCTTATTTTTTTATTTGTTACTGTAGTACTCCCAAAAAGAGAAGCCTTGATTGAAAATTAAAAAAACAACTTAAATATACTGAGGTTGACTCTCCCGAGAAATAGTATTTTCCTCATTTGGGCAGAGTTGCGTTTACTCAGCGCCTAAAGGCAGCACGGAAAACCAACTCCTAGATACCCCCTTCCCCACCACTGGTCCACAAATGAGATTGGACCAAAAGCGCTCTGAGCATGCTATAAGCATGAAATTAGCGCTTTATAAAAGCTATAATAATAATCTGTCCCATATTTATAAATTATTTGACTATTCTATCTTTACAAAGCCTAAACATTTCAATTATTTATAAATCAAAACAATTAAAAAAACTCAGATTACCATACAGTATGAATATAAATCTGTAAGCTCTGTCCAGCTTACCAATCTTGGATCCATATCTGATGTTCTACTTTTATTTAATTCTTTCAAGGCAACAACTTTAAACATGTCGTAAGATCTTTGAAACATACTCTGCACACAAATATAAAAATATATATTTGTAAAGCAGTGAAAAAAACAAAAACAAAGCAAAATATGATTAAATTGTGCATGTTCAAATAAAAAAAAAAATCAATCCTTGAGGTCAAGATTAATATGTAATTAGCATCCCATGGCATTTTGTAATGAAAATGTCATCAGACATGACAGACTCACCTGCACTGTAGCAGTGACACATTCAGTTAAAGTTTCCTGTGGAGTGTTGGGAGGTGCCAGTTGATGCTTCAATAACAGAACTATTTGCAGAACAGAGAGCAGGCAGTCTGATAAATACAAAAAATTCAATTTGTTATTGTGGAAAATGAAAATAATTACAGAACACTTATAAAAAAAAATTAGTGGAGAGCCTTTATCTAGCTATTTAAAACTAATTTCAAGGAAAGTAATCTATTTTTTTTTTAGTAGAAGCTTACATTTAAATAAGTTGACTTTTTAACAAGTTATTAATTCAACTTTTTTGTCAATTGTTAAGTGTTAACAGTTTTGTTTCACAAATAAAAGGTTTCGTATTCATTATATTTATAGTATAGTATTTCTATACGGACACTGATAGTTATTTTAGATTAAAAAAATTTTAGCTGAAAAAGAATTTGAGCCCTTGATACCTGAATATCACTTAGATAGAGTGCTATTAGACCAACAAGATCATTGTGAATAAAAGTGAATGGCCTTGATATGAAAGTAAGCCAAAAGAGAATTGAAGCTGTTCAACTTTGGTGGAAAAACGAATTAACAGCTCGCATTTTTCTGTATTTATGATCCGCTAGCCAGACAAGATCTCGAATGAGGAACTGTGGCAAAGAAGAAAGCTGCAGCCCATTGAAGTAGCTATCCTTCAGAGACGCTGGAGATGGATAGGTCACACCCTTCGCAAGCCTGCAACCAACATAACAAGGCAAACCCTAACCTGGAATCCCAAGGAAAGAGGAAGAGGGGAAGGCCCAGGAATACATGGCGCCGCGATTTGGGAGCAGATGGGCAAGACATGGGAACAGTTGGAGGGACTCAGCCAGAACCCATGGAGGAAACTGGTTGGTGGCCCTTGCCCCAGAAGGCAGAGATGATGCATCCTGTATCCAGAGTAAAGGAGCATTGACAAGCAAAGTGTTCAAAAAGTGAAATGAGAATTTGTGTGCATTTATTAGCGCTGCGGATCAATTTTCTGAGCTCTTCCATTCGTAGCTCAGCTTTTGGTTTAAATGGCAACAATGAAGTTCAAATTAGGCGTCCTTGACATTGTTTAGTTTAACATTAAAGACCTTCCTTCAGGGAACAGTACCAGGAAAAAGAAGAAGAGACAGACAGAGAAAGCAATGAAAAAACAACATAAAGGCGTGGACTGGTCTGCCATTGAAAGAGATTTTATACAAGGCAAAAATA
Organism: Biomphalaria pfeifferi; assembly: GCA_030265305.1. Classification (NCBI taxonomy): domain Eukaryota; kingdom Metazoa; phylum Mollusca; class Gastropoda; family Planorbidae; genus Biomphalaria; species Biomphalaria pfeifferi. Next base: position 1,196,343 of record JASAOG010000131.1, on the reverse strand, counting down.
CAAAGAGGACTGGAGAAAGATGGTCAACAGATCTTGTGAGGTGTCCCGATGGTCTAACAGATTAAGGGATAGGTGAATAGTAAAGGATTAATTCAACATGTACAAATATTCAAGGATAATCAATGAATACAGAATCAATAGATACACAAACCATTCAGACATAAAAAAAAATATGTGTACTCAATGGTTTCAGACAAATGAGTTTATGTGCCACAAAATTGATCTTACCAAGTCCATGAGCAGGATTGCTTTCTAAAAACAATAACTTCATCTGACTTAATGCTTTGCAGCTTTGAACTTTTAGAATTTGTAGACATGAGTTGAGAAGATTAAACTGTAACAAAGAGAAACTTGACATCAACATCAATCGTCCATCTATGCAAGACCAATCATTATGGTAAGCCTGAACACAGATCTGTGATGTGCACAAGGCAACCTATCGTCTGTTGTCTGTCTGTGGAGACTTAATAGCTCGTTGACAGATCACAGGTCTGTGTTCAGGCTTACCATAATGATTGCATCAATCTATGCTAGAAGTGGATTGCACTGGCCCATTACTAAAGCAGTGAAAGATTAATATGCATATTTATCTTACAGTTTACTGAGAAGCCCATTTGAACTATTCTTAGTAGGCCTACATTGATCTCCATCGAATGGAGAGCAATGCTACAGTGTCTTATGAGATGGAATCTAAAAGGTTAAATTAGATATATATAAATGGTAAATTAATTTTTATTTAAAAGGTTAAAAAAAAGTCTAATACGTTTAATTAGTTTTTTTTTTCAAATTAAATTAGGTTCATTTAATAGTTTAAATGAAGTTAAATGTAACGATTAAAAAGAGTACATAGTTCAACCTCTTTTTTCACCATGATGAGCAAAGATTTATTGGCAGGTAACATTTGCAGTATACTGGTCATCAAGTTGTTTATATAGGTCAGGTAGCCAATACTTGGTGTGAAGTCACTTGTCAAACAATGTAACAGAATGACCTTGCGATACAATTCACCCTGCAGTTGAAAACAAAATATCTTATTTTTAGTAAACAACAATAATAATAATAATAATCATTATTATCAAAGAGGACATTTGTCAATAGCACACAAAATATACGCTCATATCCCAGTTTCTCCTTAACATTACATGGGAAATATACAGACATAAGATAATTATCTATAATTTATGAGTAGCAATATATATATGTACCAGTAGAAATATCAAAATGCATATCATGTCTGCTATTAGTATTAGGGAATAGACATTTATAACAGTAATTACTAGACTAATAATTCCCTAGCTGAATATATAAATGCTGACATGTTTGATACAATAGAAGATGACATGACGCCTGCAAAACGTACTCTGTCATTTAATGAAAATATAACAAAAATGAAAACAAAGGTATACACTTTTTTTTTTAATATCCAGAGCATAAATTGAGGGGGTAGGGTTATGAAAGTGAAAGAAGTACTAGGGGTACTAGTAAACAATTTATGATTTTTAATTTAATTCCAATTATAAATTATATAATTAAAATAATTATATTTTTTATAGAGCTGTTTACAAATAAACAATTTATGATTTTTAATTTAATTCTAATTAAAATAATTATTTTTTATAGAGCTGTTAACAAATAAACAATTTATGATTTTTAATTTAATTCTAATTAAAATAATTATTTTTTATAGAGCTGTTAACAAATAAACAATTTATGATTTTTAATTTAATTCTAATTAAAATAATTATTTTTTATAGAGCTGTTAACAAATAAACAATTTATGATTTTTAATTTAATTCTAATTAAAATAATTATTTTTTATAGAGCTGTTAACAAATAAACAATTTATGATTTTTAATTTAATTCTAATTAAAATAATTATTTTATTATTATTTTAACAAATAAACAATTTTATGATTTTTAATTTAATTCTAATTAAAATAATTATATTTTTTATAGAGCTGTTAACAAACATGATCTAGGCTCAAGGCTCATGAGAACATTACAAACATAAACAGGAGAGCTGAAAAGGCAAACTAATCTAAGACAGATAGGTCGTAATGCTCTTCTTGAAAGTAGTGTAGCATGTTGCCTGTCTGAGATCAATGGGGAGTGAGTTCCAAATCTTTGGCCCGTTGCACTGAAAAAGCAGCGAACTGAGACTTGGAAAAATGCAGCACAACTAGAAGCATTGAGTCCATGGAGCACAGAGCTATCTGAAGGACGTATTGAGGGATCAGGTAAGGTTAGTCCATGGAGGACAGAGCTTTCTGAGGGACATATGGAGTGATCAGTTCACAAAGGTAAGATGGCATTTCACTGACTCATGTCTTGTTTCGCCTAAAATTATATAGCCCTGTTCTTAATTCCTTGCAGCTTAGCAGCTTTATCATCAGGTATACCTGATAGCATGGCATTGCAGTAGTCAGGCGCTAGAGTATGAATGCCACATCTAGCTTTTTCATTGAATCTGTTGTCAAATATGGTAACAGGACATATCTGCACAGCTGCAGTTAGAAACTTTTGCAGGGCTGACTTATGTTTGGGTCAAAAGATAGAGAAAAAAGAAAACTTCAAAATTACTAACTACAAAAACAACTAAATTATAGGCATCTAAAGCTAAAAGAATCTTTACAGAGTGCAATCTGGAATATGGATTAAAAATATGTACAACTTTTAGACTCACAATGCCATATCTCAATGCAAATTCCAGCAAGAGCCGACTAGATGCAGACGACAAAGGAACAAATACATCTGAGGCGATGATTTGGTGGTCTATTCTGAACTGACTCTCATATCTGTTCAGAGAATGAATTTTTCAATTAGCTTAAAGCAGTCAATCTTAAATATGTGGAATAATTAGACATAATTGCTTAAATTATTTTATGTGCTGTTTATATGCTTAACATATGAGTAACAAATCAATCTAAGACAAAAAGAAACAGATAATTGTTAGTTTTTTCATACTTAGTGTCTTATTATGCTATACTGAATATGACTTATTGTATGGATGACTCCATTTGACCTTTGTCATGGATGACCCCTCAATGTTGTTATTTGTGAAACTGACCAGTGTAAGTTGACTGAATAGGTCAAGCAGCACTGTAATGTAATGGGTGGCCATAGTGTTTGTTGATGTCGTATGTTGGTCTTATTCATGGTGTAGATGCATCTAACTCATGGTATTAGGGTTTCTTTCAATTTTTAGTGGACAATCTAACTTTTATTTTTAGTCTGTGGTATTTTTGAAGCTATAGCTAACTGAGTGGAATTAAGCTACATATAGTTTGTTTTACTGTTTGTTATCTTTAGGACCAGAGCCTATGTGACTCCAGAACTACTGCACCAATTAAAAAAAGGTGCTTCAAGAGTGTGACTGAATGGGGGAAATGCTTAGGCATCAACTTTCCTTGGCTAACATAGAAGAGAGCACCTGGTTGCATGCGGCCTCAGAATGAGACAGATGGAGGTCACTCACGAAGGCCGCGGGATACACATTTGAGACCAAACAAAAATCTGCTGCCAAGGACAAACGCAGATGGCAAAAAAAGAAAATCTAAATCAACCGCCTGCGGGCAATGGTTATGCTTGCCCCGGATGTGGCAAAATATGTAGGTCACAGCTGTGGCTGCGCAGCCACAGGAAATACTGCATTCCTCACTGATCTTTGGACTCGAAGGCTAGCCTTATTTTTATTATTATCTTATCAACAACGGCAAATCTGCGGATGTTATGGTACTTTGCTATCTAAAGACTCATTAATTTTGTACATCACCAAATAAGAAGTCTTGCAGGATGTCCAAGTAAAGTCATCTTGTTGAAGTACCGGTATAATGCTTTTTAATCATTATTAGGTATCATTACTGTGCTATATGATACTCTATTTTAAGTCTCTTTTTTTTCCTTACAAATAAACACTTTAATGTTATGTGCATAGAAACACCCCAAGGTGTAGGTTAATTGTATCAGTTTGTTTGTATGTGCCATACGGTGAAAATAAAAAATTCCTACCTGTAAGTTTAAATTATACAGTAAACTAAACCTTTGTATTTATTTGTCATTGTCATATAAACAGAAACTAAAATTGGCCAGGGATCAAACCTTCAACATTTATATTATTAGAATGATAATTATTATTATTGCTTTTATATAGCGCTACTTTCATGCTTATAGCATGCTCAGAGCGCTTTTGGTCCAATCACAATTGTGGACCAGTGGGGGGGAGGGGGTACCTTGGAGTTGGTTTTCCGTGCTGCCTTTAGGCGCTCAGTAAACACAACATCGCCCAAGTCGGGTGTCGAACCTCAAGCCCCCTTCTAGGTAGCCAAGCCAGGCCAAGTTCAAGCGCACTTGGCCTTGGGACCACGCTGTTACAACTTAGCTAACCAGACATATTATAATGATCGAAATTTCAGCTCACAGCTCAAAATGATTAAATTAGATTTCACTTGTAGTTTTGTTTTGTTGACTTTTGGTTTTGATATTTTCAGACAAAAGTGAGAGATATTAGTAGGGTTTGAAAAATAGTAGTTTTCCTTCCTTCAAAAAAAAAAAAAGAATGTTGAAAGTGATTTTGTTTTTCTTCCAATGTCCTTCCCAGTTTTAACACTGTATAATTTTAAATGTTACTAGTTTTCCAAATGTTTGGTTTAGATTTTTAAAGAAAAGGTTATCCAGCTCTATTAGGAGTGCACTAACCCGTATATACTTACTCTAAAAGTTTCCTCAACAGAACTTCGTAGTCATCATGGACAACACTGAGGTTGGCTCTTAGTTCCTGATTATCTACTGGGAAGGGGAGAGAATACTGCCAAAACTTGTTTAACAGTTCAGAAATGTGTGATCTTTCTTGTTTCTGCCACAAATCGTATCCGCTTTGGCTCTATTAAAGAAAAATTAATATAAACCAAAAATAATTTTCGAGTAGAACTTAATCCATGTTATCTGTTAAACTTGTTGAGAAAATAGTAATTTAATTTGGCAATTTAATTTAATTTTGATAATATACTCGCAAAACAATTTCTTGGGGATGGCTTTTTTCATAAAGAATAAATAAAATAGTTTACCAATAAATAAGACTTTCTATTTCTATAAAAGGGATGCTACCTACCAGAAAGTGTGATGGTGTGTAGTAAGGATGACTGTTTGTTTCTAATAATATCAGCTGACCTGCAAACTCTTCGGCTAATATCTAGAACAGTTCATAAGAAAAGTATATAACTGGTGAGAACAGTTTTTTTAATACAGAACAATATTATTAAGAATACATCATTTCTATATTCAATAAATCAAAATCTAATCATTAATATAAAAAAATAAAACAGAATCATCAGGAAAGTAGCTGGAAGCAGGTGGCCTTCGAAAGAGACAGTTGAAGAGCTTTCACAAAGGCCAAAGAACACACATTTGAGACCCTTAAGCACTTATTGAAGAAGACAAAAAGAAAACTTAAATAGACTGCAGGTGGACAACGGCTTTGCACAAGATGCAGAAAAATATGCAGATTGTAACTGGGTTACTGCGTAGTCATGTGAAACACTGCATTCATCCTTAATTTTCAGAAGACATTACCATTATATCATTAGTAGGGAGGCTGTGCATTAAAGGGGAAACTTTGCAACCACATCTTGCTGTGGGCTTGCCTAAACTGCCTCAATTTCTTCATTTTGTCTACAGCAAAAAAATTATATACTTTAATAACTATCAAGGAAAAGAAAAGCTTTCGTTTTGTTTTTTTAAACAGAAAAAGATCTAGGTCTATTAAGATAATTGAGATGTGTATAATCAAATCTTACCCTCTGAGGAGTTTTTTTAGCATAGCATTTTATCAAGAGAGACTCGTACTGATGGAACAACGTCTTGCTCAGCCCAAACGCCCGCTGCAGCTGCTCACAGACAGTCTCCATGGGAATGATGGCTGCTTCCTCAGCTTCCTCCCATCCACTGTCATGAGAGGAGTAAGAGGTGTGCCGACCTGACAGCAGGAGGTAAGAGCTGTCCGAGTAGGGTAGGGAGTTGGACAGAGAGGCAGTGTCTAGATGACCCTTGGCGGATGTTTCCATGAAGGCAGGGGAGGGAGTGATGGGGGGTTCTGGAGCAGCCAGTACAGGATACACCGCACACATGTAAGCATTCTTGAAGCTTCTCAAATTCTGACAAAAAACATGTTAGCCATCTTTATGCTTCTTAATCCTTACAAAGTCCATGAAAAATTCAAGAAGAATCTAAGAACTTATTTATTAAACAAGGTTATATAAACAGCTCCTATTTATTTTGCGCATTAGTTTTATAAGTTTTGATTGTTACTTCAGAAATGAAGATTATTACATCCTGGTCCAAAACACCTGCACAAAGTCAGTGACAGAAGGGGTAAGGGTTTTGTTTACAAACTTGTTTTATTTGTTTTATATGTTTCAGATATTCCTTCAGATTTGAAGATAATTACATCCTAGTCCAAACTTCCCACAAAATGACTCTGTATGGCAGCAGGTGTTTGAACCCGGAACTTTTGAGACCACCGAAATACAGTTCAGAGCCCATACCACACAACCAGGTAATGTGTTTTAACTGCAGACAGAGCTCAAGAGATAATTAGTGATTTAACTTTAGATGAATTACTTTATTGTAATATCTAAAAGATAATAAATATATTTCAAATAACAAGTACTTGTTTGAACTAAACATATAATATAAAATCTAGATCTGTAATAAAACTATATATTTTATAAATCATTTAAGTTGACTGTGTAATCCATAAGAGAGAATATTGTCTGTAACATTGAGTGTGTGTTTGAGTGTTCATGGCAAAATGAGAAGGGCAAATGTCTGACTAGAGCTAAACTTTTTCAAACTCTGCTTTCAATCCAAACATATATAAAGCCAAAACTTGTTATGGCAAAGCGAGGCAAAAACAATGGCTGCCAAAAAAAAAAAATGCTATATACCCATTACTGAGTAGTTAAGTACTTGGCTTCTGAACCTAAAGTTCCTGGGTTCAAATCTTGGTGAAGACTGGGATTTTGAATTTCAGGATATTTAAGAGCCCTGAGCCCACAAAACTCTAATAGATATCTGTCTTAAGTTTGGGAAAGTAAAGACAGTTGCTCTTTATGTTGGCCACATGACACCCTGCTCGCTAACTGTTGGTCAAAGAAACAGATGACCTTAAAACTTCATCTGCCCCATATATCACAAGATATGAAAGGAGAACTTTACTTATAAAATGAATAGAAATTCATAGAAATAAGTTTGTTGGTGTGTTTTACATCTTTTGGATGTTCCTTTACATTTGATGATAATGACATCTTAGCCCAAACCTCCCAAAGGACAAATGGCAGGGAATGGCAGCAGGCAGGGTTTGAACCCCGGACCATCAAGACCACATGACCAGATAGCTATCCTACTAAATAAGTAATGGACTGTGAATTTTAAACCAGAAGAAAACAAGCAAGACAAGAGGTTAACAATGTTTAATCTTAGATCACTCATTACTTCTTACTTTATTGTCTAGATAGCTCACGCCAGAAGACTGTCTTCTTTGAAGCCCTCCTGAAAAATTAATTTATATTCTATTTTAGGTCTTTAAAAACAAAATTGTATTTGAAAAATTGTTGCTATTATTGGACAATTCATGTTAATATGCATTTCCTTCTATAGTTTTTGTAAATGATTTACAAATAAAATACTGCTTCGTTTAATATAATAGGATAAGTTGTTAGCCTGGAAAAAAAAACACACACATTTTGTTGTGATTGTTTTGTTTCAAAGTTTCAGAGATTATTTCAGACATGAGGATGGTACAGAATGGTCCAAACCTCCTGCAGGGTGGCAGGAGATGACAGCAGGGAGGCAGGAGATGACAGCAGGGAGGCAGGTTAGCTTTGAAATCAGGGCCATCAGAACAGCATTTAAAGAACATACCAAACAATAAGTAAGCTATTTTGCTTGATAATGGAATGTGTTTGTAGCTTTTGACAAATAAAAGACCATTTAGGATGGGGAAGGAGGCGCGGTGGCTGAGCGGTAAAGTGCTTAGCTTCTGAACCGGAGGTCCCGGGTTCGAATCCTGGGATTTTTATTCGGGATCTATGGGCGCCTCCGAGTCCACCCAGATCTAATGGGTACCTGACATTAGTTGGGGAAAAGTAAAGGCGGTTGGTCGTTGAGCTGGCCACATGACACCCTCATTAACCGTAGGCCACAGAAATAGAAGACCTTTACATCATCTGCCTTATAGACTTTAAGGTCTGAAAGGGGAACTTTACTTTTACTTTTTTAGGATGGGGAATTGTTTGATATCCCATAGAACTCTTTACTTAGCCCTTTACCTAAAGAAAATAGGATAATTTTTTCTTTTATCTATATGAAAAGTCGTAAATGTTTTTTTAATATACAAAACAAAAACAGTTACCGTCTTCCTCAGTTGTACATGCTGGAACCACTCTCATTGAGTTCAAAGTTGATCTACGGCATGTTAGATGAAGACAGCATTTTCTAGATCTTCAAAAAAAAAAAAAAAAAAAAAGGGAAACTAATTTATTTGACATAATGAGATCAAATTAATTCACCAAAAAGCAGGTATGTAACTTATTTGAAAACTAAAAGTTGGAATGGCTAAAATAAAAAAAAAATGATGGTTAAGTTGTATATATATATTCTACCCTCTTGCAGCAATTAGTCAGAATGAATATATAATTGACAGTATTTATTGACTTACTCTAACTGGCTGAAGAATCCATGTAACTTTCTCAAGCAGATACTTTGACTGTAAGAAAAGAACAAAGAGATAAAGTAGATGTAAAAAAGTTTCAGAGAAGCAAAGCCGCTCTAACATCAGACTTTAATTGGGCCTCAAAAGCTTTAAGTTGTGTTCCTCCTAACTAGCAACAGTTATAAGGTGTGTTCCTCCTAACTAGCAACAGTTATAAGGTGTGTTCCTCATAACTAGCAACAGCTACAAGTTGTGTATCTCCAGCCTAACAACATCTCTACGTTTTGTTCCTACTAGCCCAGCAACAGTTGGCCCCAGTTCTTAAGATGTAAATCATCAAAACTACCAATAATTTCCAGCTAAATTAAATTTCACAAAATCGGGATATAATAAATATCATCATGCCTTCATTGCTACACCCCAACACTTTTATATGAATGACTATTACTGTTAATCATTTATGAAATAATTACTGTTAATCGTTTATGAAATATCTATTTTGGATTGTAATCTTTGATAACCCCTAAGTGCTATAAATATAAGCAATGTTTGCATAAACTTGTATAGAGTAATATAGGCAATCATTTTTACTTGAGGAGCGTAGAACCCAGTTCCTGTGTATCATGAGCGCCATCTTGCCCAGCTGCCAAAACTCCCAGTGACCACTGGTGATCTTCAGTCACCTGAATACATTTTAGGATAGTGTCCGGTTTTAGCTGAGGAATGGCGCTGTGGGTAGAGAACATACCCTGACGAGAAAAAAAAAATAAAGTCAGCTGGAGTCACATCTTTTAATTAATTAAAACATTATATTTTTTTAAACAACAACTTATACCCTTAAAACGCGTGTGGTAGTTTATCCTCTAAACAACACTATTGTAATTAAAACAGCTCAGCATTTTAAGGCTTAAGCAAGTCACATCTTTATAGGATTTCAATGATGTTTCTTTCATTCAAATAACATCTACAATTTAGTTTGTCATCATTGGACAATATACAAACCTGCATATGTAATAATTCATTTATATATTAGAGTGTTTTGCTATTTTTAACACATTATAAAAAAAAAAGTTTTTTTAATTGAGCTAACTTATTCTTTTTTATTGTTTAAATAATGTAATTAATAATGATTGGACAGAAAGTTCTAATAAGTGAATATCACAGAAACCAAAATGAATGTTTCGTCTTAACCATTCATACAAAACATGGACTCTATTTCATCTAATTCCATTCATACAAAACATGGACTCTCTTTCATCTAAAACCATTCATACAAAACATGGACTCAATTTCATCTAAAACCATTCATACAAAATATGGACTCTATTTCATCTAAAACCAATCATGCAAAATATGGACTCTATTTCATCTAAAAACCATTCATACAAAACATGGACTCTATTTCATCTAAAACCAATCATGCAAAATATGGACTCTATTTCATCTAAAAGCCATTCATACAAAACATGGACTCTATTTCATCTAAAACCATTCATACAAAACATGGACTCTATTTCATCTAAAACCAATCATACAAAACATGGATTCTATTTCATCTAAAACCATTCATACAAAACATGGACTCTATTTCATCTAAAACCATTCATACAAAACATGGACTATTTCATCTAAAACCATTCATACAAAACATGGACTATTTCATCTAAAACCATTCATACAAAACATGGACTATTTCATCTAAAACCATTCATACAAAACATGGACTATTTCATCTAAAACCATTCATACAAAACATGGACTATTTCATCTAAAACCATTCATACAAAACATGGACTATTTCATCTAAAACCATTCATACAAAACATGGATTCTATTTCATCTAAAACCATTCATACAAAACATGGACTCTATTTCATCTAAAACCATTCATACAAAACATGGACTCTATTTCATCTAAAACCATTCATACAAAACATGGACTATTTCATCTAAAACCATTCATACAAAACATGGACTATTTCATCTAAAACCATTCATACAAAACATGGACTATTTCATCTAAAACCATTCATACAAAACATGGACTATTTCATCTAAAACCATTCATACAAAACATGGACTATTTCATCTAAAACCATTCATACAAAACATGGACTATTTCATCTAAAACCATTCATACAAAACATGGATTCTATTTCATCTAAAACCATTCATACAAAACATGGACTCTATTTCATCTAAAACCATTCATACAAAACATGGACTCTATTTCATCTAAAACCATTCATACAAAACATGGACTATTTCATCTAAAACCATTCATACAAAACATGGACTATTTCATCTAAAACCATTCATACAAAACATGGACTATTTCATCTAAAACCATTCATACAAAACATGGACTATTTCATCTAAAACCATTCATACAAAACATGGACTATTTCATCTAAAACCATTCATACAAAACATGGACTATTTCATCTAAAACCATTCATACAAAACATGGATTCTATTTCATCTAAAACCATTCATACAAAACATGGACTCTATTTCATCTAAAACCATTCATACAAAACATGGACTCTATTTCATCTAAAACCATTCATACAAAACATGGACTATTTCATCTAAAACCATTCATACAAAACATGGACTATTTCATCTAAAACCATTCATACAAAACATGGACTATTTCATCTAAAACCATTCATACAAAACATGGACTATTTCATCTAAAACCATTCATACAAAACATGGACTATTTCATCTAAAACCATTCATACAAAACATGGACTATTTCATCTAAAACCATTCATACAAAACATGGATTCTATTTCATCTAAAACCATTCATACAAAACATGGATTCTATTTCATCTAAAACCATTCATACAAAACATGGACTCTATTTCATCTAAAACCATTCATACAAAACATGGACTCTATTTCATCTAAAACCATTCATACAAAACATGGACTATTTCATCTAAAACCATTCATACAAAACATGGACTATTTCATCTAAAACCATTCATACAAAACATGGACTATTTCATCTAAAACCATTCATACAAAACATGGACTATTTCATCTAAAACCATTCATGCAAAACAAAAATCTCAAATTCATTTTAAATCACCTTTTACTGGTTGACTTGGATCACTTTGATAAAGGAGAAGAATGCCTTTAGAAGCATTTATCATTGCTGCGACTTTAGAATTGAAAGCATCTATCAATGAATTAATAAAACATGAAATTGAGTATTTCTTAATGTAATGAGGGTTCACGCTAAAAACTCGTAGAATATAGAAACAAACAGCTACACATAAGTCTAAGTAGCTCAAAAATGCTGAACAAAAAAATTAGTAATATCCTTCTATCAAATATGCATTTCCAAAAACAGATGCTTGTTAAGAAACAGAGCAAAATATAACATTATGTTTGAAACCTCTACAAGAAAACAAAACCCTAAACAGTATGTTGGTAATGTACCCTAAAGACAGATGTGTTTAGATATAATCTAGCTCATGACATAATTTTGTCACACATCAGCAATCAACTGATTAAAGGTGAACTATGACCTAGACATATGACACATTTTAATTTTTTTTTAACCATTAAACAATTTATTTTTATTCCTCTTTAAAACTCAGTTTTTTAGAAAGAGAATAAGACACAATAAAATATTTTTTTGTTACAAAAGTATTTTATATCTTCCACAGTAAGAGTTACTGATTACCTCCAGAAGCAAATAGGCTAATTTTATAATAGGCTAATTTTATAGTAGGCTAATTTTATAGTAGGCTAATTCTATAGTAGGCTAATTTTAAAATAGGCTAATTTTAAAATAGGCTAATTTTATAATAGGCTAATTTTATAGTAGGCTAATTTTATAGTAGGCTAATTTTATAATAGGCTTATTTTATAAAAGGCTAATTTTATAATAGGCTAATTTTATAATATGCTAATTTTGTAATAGGCTAATTTTGTAATAGGCTAATCTTATAATAGGCTAATTTTATAAGATAAAATTAAAATTCTAATTTATTCAGAATGCTTAATATATCTCACACAATAAGAATTATTCCTCAACTTTAGAAGTAAATAAATGAATCTAACTGATGTCTAAGCCATTCAATTATAAACTAAATATATTTTAGGAATGCTCAATGGCCACAGATAAATTAAAATGACTTTCAAGATGACAGTATCATGTTAAAATATAATTTTCAATTCAAATAAGAACAGGAACATTAAGTGTTCTAAATTTCGGCCAGATAAGATAACTGCTATGATGTCAATTTTAAAAAAATGTGCTCAAAGTTATCAAGATAGTGAGATAAGTCAGTCATTGCACTTAAAGACTTATTATCATTATCTAATAGAGACATTTAAATATGAAGAGTTAAAACCATAAACATTAATATTGTTTTCAACTTATGTGATAGCTGAAGTGAAGTGGTAACTTCGTATCTGATAACTTAATTAGCAGTATAGATTTAAGTTTAATTAGCCTTATGACATTATATGTATATCCCCCCCCCCCTTTTCAGACATTGCAATTTATATGGCATATGATGTAAAGGTCATCTTTTTCTGGGGCCTAAAGTAAATAAGGGTGCCTTTACTTTAGAAAAACATGTCATAAAACTCCATTTGAGTGAGGGCTAGAGAGGCTTAAATCCTCTCTTGCGAAAGTTCTGGACAGAAACACCGCTATCTTGTGTAGTCACAATACAGCTTGAGAATTTTTGGCTTCCTAGATCTGGCGAGACAAAGATCAGCAAGTCTGGGGCAGTCAAACAGAATAAATGTGAATCAAAATTTGGCCATAGCCGTGAGAAAAATGAGCCAACAGGACAGTGGCCTGTCCTGCACTGTGCTATAATAGCTTGCTCAGGCCTGGGCAGCCTCCACCAGCGCTCCCAGACTCCACAGGCTTTTTGGGACTTGTCCTAGCACTCAAACCACTTTTCCATTTCTGTTTTTTGAATTATAGCCAGAGCATGATGAAAATTTACAGCCTGTTCAGTGGGTGGAATATGGCCTCTCTCATGGGCCAAGGAGTCTGCAATACTGTTGCCAGCCACACCTACGTGACTCGGTACCCACTGCATTATTACAGGGGTGCCATAGCGCTGCTTTATGTTGTGTGAAGCCATGATGACAGTGTCAATATTGGGGGGTTATGGTCCAGGGCTTTGCAAAGCCTGTAGTACAGATTTTGAGTCAGTGACCACAACAAACTGCGTTGGCCTCAAATGTCCCTTAACGAGTTAAATGTCAATGACTTTTCCCAAAAGGACTGGCATTCAACGTAATTTCACTCAGTCAAAAACTTGCCACATTTTCAGAATGAGCTTGAGAAGTAAATTATATATATGATTTTAAATCTAAACATGGTAAAATACTGGTAGGGCTCAATGATATAAAACATACTAAAAAAATGACTGAACATACTAGCAGTGCCCAATGACAACATACTAGCAGTGCCCAATGACTGAACATACTAGCAGTGCCCAATGACTGAACATACTAGCAGTGCCCAATGACTGAACATACTAGCAGTGCCCAATGATAGAACATAATGCCCAAAGAATGAACATAGAGCAGTGCCCAATGATAGAACCTACTAGCAGTGCCCAAGGAACTAACATATATTGCCCAAAGAATGAAGATACTAGCAGTGCTTATATAATGATCTTTTCTAATTGTAGATATTATAGAAGATAATTATGTCCTATGTGTAATTATCGGTGTTAATCTAGTTATGCTTGTTAATAAGAGATTTAAACTCTGCTTAGTCATTGGTTTACCTTACTGATTCAGGCAACCCAAGCTCTAATTATACAATGGAATAAGGGGCACTTGTATGATTTAGTCCTAGCATATGGAATAAGAAATTTGCCTTTATCTTTGTGTCTTTTTGAGTACTTTTTTAGGTTATGATTTTTATTTGTAAATTATGGTTTTGTCTTTTATGTATTTGCTACTTTACTTTTAAGTCTTCTGTCCAGAAGTACCTCTTAAGTTGTGTGATCTTACTAATGGTGCTACTGTAGTCAAATATAAATTTATATTCTTTTGTTATAAATCTCTTGGCTCTATTTTGCAACTGTTCTAGTTTCTTTAAGGTTTCTTAAGTTCAAGGTCCCAAACAGGATGCATATCCTAAAATTGGTCAGACCAAGATTAAATAGCATTTTATTTTCATGTCTGTGTTTGATTTGTAAAAATCTCTTTTACTTTTAATAAAACTTAAATGCTTTGATTAAATTGTTAACAATTTTATCAATATGGGGATTCTATTATAACTTTTCATTTATTAAAACACCTAGGTATTTTGTGTTTTAGTCAGTGTGATTGGTTTACCATGAATAAGATGAAAGAACATTTTATTTTAGTTTTCTTTGATTACTCTTAATAATTGAGATATTTCTGTGTGGAAAGACATGCTCCAATTTGATTTTCATTTCTCTAATTCTCTTTGTAAAATTTCTGTATTTTTTATTGTTTTATTATTCTTTAAATTATGCAATCATCTGAAAATAATTTTACTATTGTTCCTGAGCTAATGCATTCCTCAATGTTCTTCAGACTCGAAGACAAGCCTTATTATTATTTTAGATCTAGATCTAGACTTATATCTAGTTTTGGTGCAGATAATGTTGTTTATGTCAGACCTGTCAATTTGTTTTTGTGACGACATTTTTCGGTACTTGGTTCGTTTAATTATCTAGATCTTCACGTTTGATTGAAGTAACACCATTATATAATCAATAAGTTTAGATACAATTCAGGACAGAATAAAAAGTAAAGTAGCATTAAAATGCTACTTAGACTAAAACATTGAACCATAATTTATAAATAGAATTTAATAGAAAAACAAAACCTAGATCTAGACTCTAATTAAATACCCAGAAGAACACAAAGATGGAAGCACACTCTAATTTCATATGCTAGGACTACATCTAGAATCTAGATCTAATTAATCTTCCCTTACGTGCCTTTAGAAAATGAAATGGGTTGCCTGAATCAGCTTGGAAATCAAACGACAATTAGAGATTGATGACCGAAATGCGTATAATTTAATACTTGTTTTATTAACGGGCAAATCGGCATAGATCTAGTTGTAGATTAGGCATTACATTTATAGAAACCAAAGCCGATACATGTTAAGTATCCCTTTTATACAGATCTAGAAACTAGGTTTTTTATCACTTGAGTTAAACACTTTTATCTAGAAACTAGGTTATTTTATCACTTGAGTTAAACACTTTTTTTTGTTCTTTCTTCATAACAGGTAGACTTCAATATGGCTGGCCGAGTCTTCAGACTAAGAAACCAAGCAATCTTGATGCTACACATTGATGAGACTTATTACCCCTGCAACAGTCATGTAAATTACTAAAATAGACTTTTAGACTCAACATCCTGTTCTCCAGGTACAGAGCAGGCTGAACTAGAACATACATTTTAAACTGTTTGAGGTCGCAATTAGAGAATGTTATCCAGGTCAATCACAACCTTACCCTACAGGAGCTTCGCCTTGTTTTGAACAACCATTGTTACAACCTTATTCAAAGAGGACTCATCCTCAGTGATACTGGTACTGAGAACCGCCACACACAGTCACAGATACTTCATAATTTTTTGAATTTTTGACCTGCTTTGTAAGTTTGTTTTTCTCTCAAAGGAATTTTAATAGAAAATTAAACACTTTTTTGTCTTAAAATTAATTAAAGCGTTGTTTTATATTTAAGTTATAGTAAACTCACTGACTTCAATGACTGAGTAAATTACTAAAATTATACTAAAGTTGCCTTTGCCATGGCATTTACTCATTTACTGTGATGTGGGTGCTTTTATTTTCCAACTAACTAAATATTAATAACTTAAAAATAGGCTACTCAGTACTTATGATGACTTATCTTATCTTATATAATACAGACGTTACTTCAAAAAAGAAGATGATTACGTCCTACTTGAACGTTAAAGCTAGATCTAGAATCTATGGGGTATGTCTAATAATGTTGAACAAACACAATCTAAGAATCTTAGAACATAACGAACAAGTTTATAATAAGCAGATCTCTGAATTCTAAATTTAGCAGCTGCTCTGTCATTTTAAAACGAAACCACAACACAAGTCAGGGAAGATTACTCTAACAATGCAAAACAGAGTTATTAATTTAACATCTTTTCTATCGAACTAAAGGGAAAAACAAAGCTACAGATTACTTCTACAATACAAAACATAAAGCAAAGACATATATATTTATAAGTCTATAGTCTATGACTTACTTTACTTAGACTTAGGTCCTCCCGCGCCGTTCGGCGCATTGGGCGGCAAGCTGTCTCCATAAAGATCTGTCACTGGCAATGTCTGAAGCCTCCTCCCACCTGGTGTCCACTGTTTTGAGGTCCTCCATGAAGGTGTGTCGCCAAGTAATACGAGGGCGTCCCTGTTTGCGCTTTCCTTGTTTTGGCTTCCATGTTATCGCAACTCTTGGTGTGCGTAATTCATTTTGACGTAGAACATGTCCCGCAAACCTCATGCGACGCTCAGTCACAACCTCACCAAGTGTTCGACTCCCAGTTTGGCATAGGATTTCCTTGTTTGAGACCCGATCTGTGTAGCTGACTCCCAAAATCCGTCTCAGCCATCTCTGTTGAGCCACATTTAGTCTTTTCTCAATTTTGACAGATGACTTCCACGTCTCACATAGTATGTCCTTAGAGTAACTTTTGGTAATGAGATATTTTATTTCAAACCTGGTCATCTGTTAGTCTTTGGTATCAACATCTTTCTACCTCCGTTTCAAGTAACCATACATGCAATATTTCTTAGAAGTGTAGCGCACTGGTTTGTGTATGTAGTTTATGCTACAAACACACTAAGAACGTATATCCTCTATGACATAGAGTTATTAATATAACATCATTGATGATTAAGTCATTGATTAACATGCATGACTAGACTGGCACATTAAATGCGTAGGACGTAATTTTCTTCTTTTTTGAAGTAACGTCTGTAATATATAACATAAAATAAGCCGGCGGCCTCACGCCGGGGATGCGAGGTCCACGCCGGGTCACACCCATTTGGGGATGACACCCATGTGGGAAAAATTATATCTTGGCAAAAGCAGACTAATTAAAAAACAAAATCTCTAGATATATGTGCAAATATGCCTCACATATGAGGAAAGGGTTCCAGATGTATATATATCAGCAGTAGCGGACTTCGGGGGTGGCAAGTGGGGCAACCGCCCCAGACCCCGCTCCTGAGGGGGGCCCCGCGATAGGAGATTTCCTTGTCACCGTCAGGTTTGAAAACCAGACCAGTTCTCATAAACTACAAACTGTGGCTCAATGTTGCTGGGCATCTTATGATACCAATTACCATGTAAGCTCTTATCATGAAATTTTTGGTTTCGAAATACCGTTCTGTTTGGGTGAAGACACCATTGTATGACCTGTACATTCTAAGCGGCTATCACTGTTTAATAATTCACCTTGGCATTAAAAAATGACCAAAAAAAACAGCGCATTTCGTGGGAGAACAGAGAAACTTTATGCGTCGAACAACAGCCATTTTTAGGCTTTTTTGAGATGCTTGACAAAATCGACCCAGCTATACAAGAACTTCGACGAATTAAAACGCCAAGGCTCATAACCAGTATCTCGGATATAGGTTTCAAATGATGATGGCATATTTTTTCGTCATCCTTGACTGCAAGCTTGATGTTAGCCACAAAGAGCAGTTGTCTTTTACAAAGCGTTTTGTGGACTTATCAGATCCAGAAGTTAAGCTGGAGAACATTTCGAGTGTATTTAGTTAAAAGGCCAATAGTAAAGTACTTACGTAAGATAGTATTTTTAGAAAAAAAAAATTTGTGCTAGAGGCGGACGATACAGTTAGCCTGACATGGTACGTAACATCTAGTCTAACTAGTCTATATCTATCTAGGGCCCCACATTTGACATTCGCCCAGGGCCCCGCGCACTGCCGCCTATGTATATCAGTGGACTTGGATGCGTTTCATTTGTACAGATCAGACAGAACAACAGATAGTGGTAAAAAAGAGGATGAGGACTGGCCATTTATGTCAATAAACAGTACTGTTGTGTCAACAATATTTCAACCAAAACTAAAGTGTGTAAGACCGATATTGAACTACTATGTATCAATCTCAGGCCATACTACCTCCGAGAGAGTTTACACAAATCTACGTCATACTTGTGTATATACCACACACAGCCAACACAGAGAAAGCAACAGAACATTTACTAGACATTGTATATGTGGCTGGTACATAAAGCCCTAATGCTGTTCGACTAGTTATGCCAGGAAAACCAGTGACTAGGCAGAATTTAAGTCATTGGTTAATTTACATGACTAAATGCATGACGCGTAGGACGTAATCATCTCCTCTCTTTTAAAGTAACGTCTGTATTATATAAGATAAGATAAGAGTTCAATCAACTTTCGTTAGCTCAACACTTGCCAACATATAGTCAATTTGTTAATTGTCCTACAAGGCACGATTATTCTTGGATATGTGTTATAGTAACAAGATGGCTACACATCTCGATCGTTATTTCCCCTCGGAGAGTCGGACCACACAATGATCCATCTTACACCCACGTACAAACCGGTTTTAAAAACAACAAAACCCGAAGTACAATCGATCTTGTCATGGTCTGACGACGCTGTTTTACAGCAACAAAGTTGCCTGGAGCAGACAGATTGGGACATGTTTGTAAACAACTGCCATGACATAGAGCAGTTCTTCTGAATTCATTTCAGTCCCAAAAAAAAAGCCCGTAAAAGGAAATTATTTGAAGTTAAAGAGATATTCAAGGAAAAAATTGAAAGCTTTCCAAGAAAACTAATCCTAAGGCCTGTTGGTCTTGCTTGAAAAAAAAATACGGGCTACGTACCTAAGCCCGAACCAATGTGTGTTGCTGACAATAACAAATATGTCAATGAATTAAATGATTTCTACAGCCGGCTTGACTGCCACAACTTTGAGAAAGACCATGATTTATTGGCATCGTCTGACAACAGCAATCTAAACCAATCTCATGAACTGTTTAATAAACAAGAATTGACTAAAATATTTTTTTTAAAAAGTAAATATTGCCAAAGCCTCGGGACCCGACAAATTAAGTGGAAAACTTGTAAAGCTATGTGCGGAATTAGGTGGAAAACTTGTAAAGCTATGTGCGTAACAACTGGCTTATATCTTCTGTGCTATATTCAACAGGTCCTGGCAAACGCATTATATACCTTTGCCATTTGGATTCCAGTACCCAAAAAGAAGATCATAGCTGGCCTACGAGAAATAAAAAAAATCAGTTGTATCTTCTTGCTCTAAATAATAGTGTAGATCCAGTTGTTTATGATAACCATTGTTCAAACGTAAGAATTAGCTTTAATAAATAGTTGTGTTATTACTTAAAACAAGACACGATGTGTGCTCTCTTAATAACACGGTACATTTTGTTGTGACAATGAGCAAAAATGGATAAAACGATGACACCTGCCCAAAAATGTCATAATGCTAGCCCAATGCCCTCCGGCTAAATTATCTTATCTTATATAATACAGACGTTACTTCAAAAAAAGAAGATGATTACGTCCTACGCGTCATGCATTTAGTCATGCATATTAACCAATGACTTAAATTCTGCCAAGTCACTGGTTTTCCTGGCTAGCTCAGGCAACCCATTCCATGCTCTAATAGCACTAGGGAAGAAGGAGTATTTGTACAAATTTGTCCTAGCATATGGGACGAGGAATGTGCCTTTATTTTTGTGTCTTTCAGAGTATTTTATTAAATTTTGTTTTTGTATTTGAAGATTATGGTTCAGTGTTTTATGTATAATTGCTACTTTACTTTTGAGTCTTCTGTCCTGAAGGCTCTCTAAATTTAGTGATTTTACTACAGGTGTTACTCTAGTCAAATGTGAATATTCATTTGTTATGAATCTCACTGCTCTATTTTGTGTCTGTTCCAGTTTCTTAATGTTTTCTTGAGTTGAGGGGTCCCAAACTATTGGCCTAACCAAGGTTAAATAACATTTTAGTTTTATGTTCTTATTTGTGAAGTGGAGTGGATACCTTTTCAGAAAACACCGGCTACCCCGATAGCCACGTGACCCTTGCCCCTAGATGGCACCATGTGTCCGCGCATAACAAGGCAGAGCAACGTGGGCACTGTCCATTCGACCGGCATCTCTTGTCGCTGTAGTGTCCGTACGTTACTGGATCTACGTCGCCTCCACTCCCTGTTTGTGCCTGGTTCTACACCATGTGTTTATGGATGGCTGCAGGTCTTTAGTATATAATAAACAGTTTGGAATCGTCCTACGAGTTACCTTTGTCATGTCACTTAGTTTGTTCTGTGCCAAACCCACCACAAAATTTGGTAGCACGACTGGGGTCAGGAAGAAAGACTACACTGTGGAATCAAAAGACGTCTCAGAATCTTCTTCCTGACAACTGAAACTAAGAAAGTGACAACCAGACGTAGATGTCCACAAGTAACAGTTAGTTTTTTCCGTTTCAGTACTTTCAAATATTTTCTATTTTTGTTTTCTTCTTTTTGTTTCAGGGTAGTTAGATTTAGTTTTAGTTGGTTTTTAAGATAATTTGCTTATATTTTCTTAATTGTGATTTTACTTAGCTTGAAAATTGTTTCTGTTGAGATAGATTTTGTTATCAGGTTACTATTATTGTTAGAGTTTCTTAAGACCTGCAGCCAGATGGAGAGAAATATGGTGGAACCTAGTTCAGTGAAGGGGAGAGACGTGGGTCCCACGTGCTTTGGAGGAGAGCCGGAGGGAATGGAACGTGTCACTAAGGGGATGTTGACTCGACTACAAGCTGAACTTGAGGCATTGAAGCTGGCCTGTCAGCGCCCTCACTACATCATAGAACCTACTAGAAAAATGAAACAGTTCAGTGGGGATGGCAGAAATGTTGAGGTTTCAATTGAAGATTTCGTCAGAGAAATAAGAGATCTATGGGAGCTCCGGCCTTACCTCTCGCCTCAAGAGAAGACAGCAACCATCCTTGAAAACATAAGTGGTCCAGCTAGACTAGAGATAGATCTTCAGCCACCTCATATTAGAAGTGATCCAGAAGCTCTGCTCGATGCACTTACCTCTGCGTTTGAAGTAATTATACCGGTGCTAGAGGCAGAGATTACATTTCTGATGTCGCAGCAAAGAAGAAGTGAGTCACTGCTCGAATTCTCTCACCGACTATTTAAGGAGTTCACAACGGCCATCAGGCAAGAACAAAAAGAAGGAATAGATTGCTTCAAGGAGGAAAGATTGAGGGACCAATATGCCTATGGAGTGAGAGATCCAGAACTTCGCAGAGAGCTGTTTAGGTTCTTAGCGCAACATCCCCAGATAAGTTTTCAAAGTCTACGAAACTATGCATTCAAGTTGGAGAACCAGAACAAAGATGTAGCTCGAGCTCAAGAGCAGTGGTCTGAGGTTCTCTTAGCGAAATTGGCCAAGTTAGAGAAGCAACTTGAAGAGATAAAGGGGTCAGGCTATAACAGTCTGCCAAGTTCAACTAACCCACTCTCTAGTCAACCACATAGTCAACGCAGACCAACACAAAGACACACGAAACAGAGCAACCAAAACAGAAATCGACCAACAGCACCACCGGGTCTTGTGTGGACAAGGACAAAGAGAGGATTCTTCTCATACACTGATAATGGATCACCAGTCTGCACCAACTGCTGGGAGGCTGGACACATAAGCGTCAATGTCAGCCATCACCACAACTCACGGCTGAGGTTCAATCTGTGGGCAATAGTGAACCCATTGTTTTACAGCCAACCCACCAAGTAGAACAACGAACCAGTGAGCAACAAGGTGATGCAATGTACAATACAGATGCAAGTCACTCAATTCAAACATACCCCGCATCGAGGAATAGAAACGTTAAGGCTGGTCAGCCTAACCAGACCAGACATGACAGAGTCCGGAAGACACATAGACAAAAAAGAAACTACAAGCATTTGAACCAGCCACAAAGACGATTTCGCTCACTATTCCCTGTCACACTTTCTACAGCTTCCCAGACATCACGGATCGAGAAAAATTTTAGTGTCAAAGAGAAACCAGACAGACCACTCTGTATGACCGATGGAACCAGCACGTTACAAACTGGAAAGATGTTTGTCGTCCCAGAAGACACTGACAAGAAACAGTTGTTTCAGTTTTCAGAAACCTACTAGGCTGAACGCCCCGGGACGGGTCGTTTCAAGCTAGGGGCTCTGTAGTGGAGTGGATACCTTTTCAGAAAACACCGGCCACCCCGATAGCCACGTGACCCTTGCCCCTAAATGGCACCTTGTGTCCGCGCATAACAAGGCAGAGCAACGTGGGCACTGTCCATTCGACCGGCATCTCTTGTCGCTGTAGTGTCCGTACGTTACTGGATCTACGTCGCCTCCACTCCCTGTTTGTGCCTGGTTCTACACCATGTGTTTATGGATGGCTGCAGGTAATTACATTTTATTTATTTATATTAGATTGTAATTTTAATTAGTAGTTTATATAGAATGTTAACTATCCATTTTGTAAATGTATTTTTACAACAAGTGTTTAGATACTGGCTTTTAAGAAGCAGTATATTTGTGAGTGTATAGATTTGTTATATTTAATTATAGTTTTTTGTAAGGAAAGGAATGAGCGAAACTCTTCACACAGTGTATGTTAGTTTTATGTAGAACAACTAGTTGATTTATTTTTAGAGAACTATGTTGTCATTTATTTTCATAATGTTTGTTGGTGTTCCATATCTCTCTTGTGTTTGTAAAAGAGATGATTGGTTAACACCATAAGAGTTTCTTTTTTGTTTTTCGTTAGATCAAGTATTTAGGCCTATTAATTATGTTTAGTTTATGTTCATTTGTAATTATGTTTTATGTTTGCCTTTGGCAGGTCTTTAATGTATAATAAACAGTTTGGAACCGCCCTACGAGTTGCCTTCGGCATGTCATTTAGTTTGTTCTGTGCCAAACCCACCACATTTGATTTATAGAAATTTCTTTTAATAAATCCTAATGCTTTGTTTGATTTTTTTTATAGTGTCATCAATATGTGGATTCCATGACAGTTTTTCATTTATTATAACACCTAGGTATTTTGCGTTTTTAGTCTGTGTTACTGGTTTGCCATGAATAATCTTCAAATACAAAAACAAAACTTAATAAAATACTCTGAAAGACACAAAAATAAAGGCACATTCCTTGTCCCCTATGCTAGGACAAATTTGTACAAATACTCCTTCTTCCCTAGTGCTATTAGAGCATGGAATGGGTTGCCTGAGCTAGCCAGAAAAACCAGTGACTTGGCAGAATTTAAGTCATTGGTTAATATGCATGACTAAATGTAGGACGTAATCATCTTCTTTTTTGAAGTAACGTCTGTATTATATAAGATAAGAATAAGATAAGTGGAATTAGTTTGTTTTAGTTTTTTTTGTTACTCTTAACAGCTGACATTTTTCTGGGTGGAAAGACATGCTCCAATTTGATTCCCATTTCTGTAATTCATCTAATTCTCTTTGTAAAATATCTGTGTCTTGTTTTGTTTTTATTGTTCTATATATTATGCAATCGTCTGCAAATAATCTGACTTTTGTTCCTGAACTAATGCAATTTGGTAAATCATTTATGTAAATTAAAAATAGTAGTGGACCCAAGACTGTTCCTTGAGGTACACCTGAGTTTACTGTTATTGATGTTGATTTAGAGCCATTTATTATTACAGTTTGTTCTCTCCCTATCAGAAAATCTTTAATCCACTGATGCAGTGGACCATTAATGCTGAAATATTTTATTTTTTTAAGCAAACTATGGTGGTGAACTTTGTCAAAAGCCTTGGAAAAATCTAGTAAGATAGCATCTATTTGTTCACTATTATCTAAACCTTTAGAAAAATCATCAATTAGTCCTATTAGTTGTGTTTCACATGATCTATATTTCCTAAAGCCATGTTGGTATGGTATGAGGACATTTTGTTTGTCTAAGTGGTTTATGATGTTGCTACATATTATGTGTTCTAGGATTTTACATGTGATGCTGGTAAGTGATACTGGCCTGTAGTTTCCTGGGTCAGATTTTTCTCCTTTTTTAAATAGGGGGGGGGGGGGGTGACATTAGCTTCTTTCCAGTCCTTTGGTACTCTGCCCTGGTTAAGTGAAGCCTGAAAGAGTATTTTGAACACTGGGGCTAGCTCATTGATTAGTTCTTTGAGTAATCTAGTTGAATTACCATCAGGTCCAGACGCTTTATTTGGTTTGGTGTTGGCTAATAGTTTTTGAATTCCATTTTCTTGTACTACTATATCTTCTATGTTGTCTACTTGGTTCAAATTCAGTAATATGTCTGTCTCCTGGGGCTGAGAATGCTGATGCAAAGTATTTGTTTAGGATGTTTGCTTTAGTTTCATTATCATTATGTTATGTTCATCTGTTAATGGCGCTATGCCTGTTGTTTCCATTTTCTTAGACTTAATGTATGACAATAGGTTTTTGTTGTTATCTTTAGATATTACATTGTTTATGTATTCACTCTGCAGCTGTCTGCTTACTTTTTGGGTTAAGTGTTTAATTTTTATTTACTTTTTGTAAACTCTTTCTGCCTTAGTTTCTTTAAATTTTCTATATAGGTTTTCCTTCTGTTTACAAAGCTTCTTTAGTCTATTATTAAACCAGCATTTATTTATTTTGTTTGATGTGTATTTAGTTGGTATATGATTTTCAATAATGCTTTTAAGATGGTTTATCATCGACTGGTTGGTTAATGTCTTTTTCTAATAAGAATGTTTGTTGAAAGTTTAATGCAACTTGGTGTAGTTGTGTTAGGTTACATTTATTCCAGAGTAAGATTTTTCTTTTGGGTTTTGAATGGGCTACTGCTTTTATCTGACTGTATTTTTATGATCTCATGGTCTGATAGACCATTCTTGAAGACTGGCTGACCAAGTGACAAATGACTGGTAGATAGATACTATACCTGACCGGACGAAGCACCAAAAGATGTCATGTTCTTTTCTTGATTGGCTCATTAGGCATTACAATTAATTACAATAAATTATTACTAAATAAACTCCAACTCCAGATATCCATGAGAAATAAGAATAACTTAAATATCCCCCCCCCCCCTAAAAAAATAGCACACAATGACAGCAACTCTCTGGAAATATTAATACACAAACACTAGTCCAGGAAGTAACCGTCCAACCTTCCTGGACCGCAACAAGACCCCACTAACACACTCTCTCTCTCACATTCAAGAAAGACTAAATCATAACACGTGCAGACTGTTCACATTCATAACCTGGGAGTACATAAACAAAGGGATATAACTATCATTGTCTATCATACCAAATTACCAACACAGTAACATATTGTTGTAACTCTAAGGCAGGCAACTCAACCCAAAACTCATGTAAATTCTGCAAAGTCATTGGTTTTCCTGGTTGGCAACCCATTATAATTGTTACTTAACTTATAAGTCAAATTTGAGTGATTTTACTAAAGGTGTTACCCTAATCATTCGTTTGTTATGAATCTCACTGCTCTATTTTGTGTCTACTGCAGTTTCTTAATGTTTTCTTGAGTTGATGGGTCCCAAGTAGAGTATGCATATTCTATTATTGGTCAAACCAAGGGTAAATAACATTTTAGTTTCATGTTCTTATTTCATTTGTAGAAATTTCTTTTAATAAACCCTAATGCCTTGATTTTTTAATTGTTTTTATCGCTATGAGGATTTCTTGATAATATTTCATTTATCATAAAATTAAACAAGATTAAAATGCGTCAGCCTAGAAAGTCTGGATGGAAAGAGCCTGTCTTTGAAAAAAATGTTTGTAAAATGTTATATATTTTTAGATGTTCCTTCAGAGTTGAGGATACTTTACTTTCTAGTGCAAAACTCCCGCAGGACGACCGGGGATGGAAGCGACCTGGGTAAGAACCCGGGACCATCGAGACGACCGAATGACCATGGATCGAAGCCATCCGACTAGGTAGATAGAAACTTAAGTAGATAAATAAAGTGATGCAAAATTTAATAAAAGAGCTCGTGTCTTTTAAAAATCAGATAACTTTCTGCTCTTATGTATGTGAAAAGAAAATCGAAATCGACCACCTGCGGACAATGGATGCCCTGGATGTGGCAAAATATGTAGGTCAAGCTGGGACTGCGCAGCCACGGAAACCACTGCATTCCTCACTAATCTTTGGACTCGAAGACTAGCCTTATTTTATTATTATTATTATTATAAGGATCTATAAGTATAAGAAGCTAATCTAACGTAGGAGGATCGAAGAAAGAGATTTAAAAAAAAAAATTCTTTTTATTAAGGTGTTGACTTGGACGATCGCGCAGGCGTTACTTAGTTATCTCTAAAAAAATGTTTTGCCGGTGGGTAGGGTTGTGAAAACTAACCTAATGCATATATAAAACACTAGTAAATATTTTTAAAAATTAGGCCTAAAATTCATTATTATAGACGAATATAATAAAATTAAATATTTAATATATATATGTGCTTATGTATGTAATTATGTCATGTATTTGAGTATGTGAGACGAACGTATGCCAAAGGCAATCTTTTTTGGTGAGCTAAAAGGTGGTCGACGCAACAGATGCGCCCCACGAAAACGCTTCAAAGACCAGCTCAGGCGTCAACTTTCCTTGGGCTGATATAGAAGAGAAGACAGCACCTGGTTGCAGAACGAGACAGCTGGAGGTCACTCACGAAGGCCGCGGGATACACATTTGAGACCAAAAGAAAATCTGTTGCAGAGAATAAACGCAGACGGCGAAAAGAAAATGAGAATCGACCGCTTACGGACAATGATTATGTTTACCCTGGATGTGGCAAAATATGTAGCTCACAGCTACGGGAAATACTGCATTCCTCACTAATCTTCGAAGACTAGCCTTATTATTATTATTTATGTATGTAGCTAAAAAAAAATGTATATTCACTAATAAATCGGGTATAATTGATGGTATAATATTAAAATACTGAAAAATAACAGAAAAAAATATCTAATTAAATAAATAAATAATGTATATAATAAATATATACCGGAATATTTTTTTTTAAATTACATAATACAATACAACTTAATTTAAAATGAGAAATAAAATTATAGTTAGAAGAGTGTTCGGTATTTAGTAATCTTAACAACCTCCATATGAAAATTCACATACGTACCTTTACACCCTGCAATAGCCCATAAATAAAGCAACTATACTTTTTCTCAGGCAATGCACGCATGCATTTCAACAGGAAAAACTGACATCAGATAAATGACACCATACAAGCATAACAACAATATGATCCATACATACAAAATTAACTCACGTCACTTAAAATTTTCAAAACGGTGCAACATAACATAATTTTTTTCTCTCTCTCATTCTTTGTCCCTCTCTTTTTTTATTTATGTGGGGGATTTAGCACAGAAGAACTAAATCGAATGACGAAGGCAACTCAGGAGGCTACTTTCAAGTGTTTATTATACACTAAAAAAAAACAACTGCTGCCTTGAACAAAACAATGAACTTATGAAGAACACAACAGGATTACACAAGGTGGTAAGCCTGTTGGAGTGAATACGGACCAGCGAGTTTCAATGAAGGATACCAGCATGAAAAAAAATTAAAATCGGTTGTTTAGGTTTCCGGGGCAGAGGTCAACGCGATATTTTGCTGACCGGTGCTTGGTCAAGCTTAGCCGACGAGTATATTGTTATGACTAACAATGCACGCTGTCATTAGGTGTGAGACTGCTCACCATGAGACACAGGACAGAGACATGAAATAAGAGCGAAAGTCAAAGATGGCTGAGGTGTAGTTATTCTAATGCGTAATTGTTATCTGACTATTATTCTATTATTAAATTGCTGTTTTGATCTATCACTTTCGTTGAGGTTCTTTGAGCTCTGTCTGGTAAAAAGATTGTACCCGGTACACTTTATTTCTCCCACACACAATCTCAGTAAGTTCCAATGACTTAACACATTATTTCTTAGCACGGAGGAGCCACGCTACACATGTTGAGACCAAGAACAACACCTAAGCATACTTGGAGCAGAATCTTTGGAGACACTAGAAATATTGTTCCAAGAAATTTTGTCAAATACATCAGATGCTGTAGAAGTCGTTTCAAGTGATTTGAAAAAAAAAAAATCAAAATAACCATCTTTTAAAACAATGACGTTAAAATTAAATGTCCAATGGTCTTAGGAGACCCCTGAAAAATCGTCATTCGATCCCCCCCCCCCCAAGGGGGTCGCAATTCCACAGGTTGAGAATCCCTGATATAGATATTGTTATAACTCTAAGGCAGGCAACTCAACGAGGTAATAATAAACGATAAGCTATCACAGTTGCAGACAGCGCTACCATTAATAGCGTCTCCGTTGAGCGTCGATGGTACACATCAATTCGTCTGTCTTGTTCACAATGGCACCCATCTGTTTGATTTGTGTTCGTATTGTTGTAACTCTTGGGTAGGCACTCAACGTAAAGGCAGGCAACTCAACACAGTTGAACAGGAAATAAAGACAGGTGTTTATTCACTAGGACAAACACATAACATCCTTCAGCTTCCTCAGAGTCTTGCTACTAATGTACCAGTCCTTTAGACAGCAACCCGAATGTGGACCAACGACAGCCTTCCCCGCTTCACTCCAGGTCCCTTCTACAACCTTCAGGCAGCACAAAAGCTGGCTTCTTAGTTTCCAAACATTCAGACTCTTCACAATCCCTGATGCACTGTTATTTTCTCTATCCTAGTGTCTTCCTGTTTACGTTCACTAGTGCGCTAGTACGCACCTCAAGCACTGGTGCAAGGCAGGGATACAACAGTATCGAGTCATGAAAAGCTCTTAGTAGCTCGCCGATATCTGGATTCACCTCAAAAAAGTATGTTTCCGGATCCTCCCCTTCATCAGCTAGAGCCTGCCCAAACCGTTTCAAGCGCCGCCATTCGAGCTCTACTTTTAGTTCTTTCAACTCCAGCTCGTCTAGCCGTTTCATAGTTGTCATTATCACATAAAATCCTACCTCCGTTGAGTTGCCAAATCCCACTTCGACACCAATTGTTGAAACTCTAAGGCAGCTTACTCAACGATAGGTAAAAGATAATAATAAACGATGATTTATTAAAAGCTGTCAACATTTATTATTAAATGTAAAAAAAACCCCAAAGAAATGATAATCGATTTTCTTAGGGAAAATAAGGAACATGATATTGTTTCTTTAGCTGGAGAGACTATTGAAATGGTGCAAATCTTTAAATACCTTGGTACTATCCTAGACAATAAACTAAATTTTACTGCAAATACTGATTATATTAGCAAAAAAGGGCAGCAAAGATTACGATTACTAAGAAAACTGTCCTCGTTTAATGTTAGCGAAAAGGCCTTGGCTATGTTTTATCACGCTCATATCTGCAATATTTTAAGTTTCAATATCATTGCCTGGTATGGCAATCTGAGCATTAAAATTAGAATAAACTTTATAGAATCCTAAATGCTGCTGGTAAAATCATTGGCAAAAAACAAACCCCATTTGGGCAGTTGTTTGAGACAAACATCTATAAAAAAGCTAACAAGATCCTCGAAATAAAGAATCACCCTTTGTGTCAGGATTTTGTGATATTACCATTACAAAAAAGATACAAGACACCGATAGCAAAGACAAACAGACACAAACACTCTTTTGTTTCCCTAGCAATCAAATCATTAAATAAGAACAATCTGGTATAAACTTTGTCACATGTAAATTATGAGTGAGTCTGGTGTGAATGTACACTTTGGTTTCTTATAGTTATAATGTTTTTTGTTTGGTGTAATGCACAAATTGTAAGACAAATTTCCATACGGACAATAAAGATTATTATTATTTTTATTATTAAATAGTTAGACTTTTTTACTTCCACTATCAAGTCACAGGGAGTAATATCTTAAGCAAGAGTCCTACTTAATACTAAAATAGACCGCCGACACACTTCCCAGTGTCGCTCCAGGTCTCCCAAACAGTTCACTAGTATCACATAGGACAGCACTTAGCCCCAGAATGTTCAGACTCTCATAACTTGCAGATCACTCCAGCAGGATCTACAACAGTCTTTCTTCCTGTATCAACATGTCTTCTCCTAATTGTCTTGAATGGTGCTCTGATGCGCACCATCAGAGTGGCGCGGGAGCGGAGTTACAACAATATCTTAAGAAATAAAACACCATTGCTGGCACTTCATGTTCATGATAAATACACCTGGTTTGATTCTGTCATGTAGTCTGCGTATGGTGAATAAGCATGGAATTCTGAGTTCTACTTTGTTAGATAGCTAGTTTAGTTGGGTTGCGCATTTTGTTAGACCGACAGTGAACATACATTTTATAGTGACGACATAGACTTTGGGTTAGAGATTAGAATAGACTTTTATAAATCAGTTAGGCCTACTGCTAGACTCTTGAGGGGTAAACATCGCTGTTAGTGACGGACTAGACTGTGGCCCATTCTGTATTAAACGTTATTGAATTTTCATCTTGAGTGAACTTAGTCATTGAGTCTGTGTTCCTGTTTGGTACCTGTTCATTCTTGTGGCGTATGTCATAGTAAAGAAACTCACAGTTGTAATACACTCAACAAGGTACGCACGCACTTAGTATGATTTACCATCGTTAGAAATACTTAAGCTACATTTGATTTACACATGCATCCGTTACAACTTTTACAGTACTATTATCCACTTTTTTGTTTAGTGCATCTCATTGACTACATTTTGCTAAATGAGTTATTAAGAAGCTTTAAAAAGTCATTTAAGTGTTACTTGTGCTCCATACAGCTGATATACGTGCAAACTTTTGTTTACATGTAAACATTCGATCAGCTGATGATTTACATGCAAACATTTCTACAAGATGGTGATATCAACGCAAACATTCTACCAGCTGGTGTTATAAATGCAAACATTCAATCAGCTGATGATTTACATCCAAACATTCTATCAGCTGGTGTTATAAATGCAAACATTCTACCCGCTGATGATTTACATGCAAACATTTCTACAAGATGGTGATATCAATGCAAACATTCTACCAGGGCGCTTAGACTAGATCCAATAACATAGCATTACCCCAAATATTCAGTACACACCATAGCAAGAATAATAACTCCTTACTCTAGACATAATAACCGAAAACAATCACCAACACCCTACTCAGACCAGGTCAGCTCTCTTATTAACTAGACTGACCAAAAGATACTCTATTATTGCCCCCCCCCCCCTTTGAAAACCCTTTGCTAAAACCGTTCACAACTCAACTAATAAAATAAACAAACACACACACGATCTCACATCTTACACATCCCTGCTCTTGACATCTACCAGCTGATGATTTACATGTAAATATTCTTCAAGCTGGTGATATAAATACAAACATTCAATCAGCTGATGATTTACATCCAAACATTCTACCAGCTGGTGTTATAAATGCAAACATTCTACCCGCTGATGATTTACATGCAAACATTCTACCAGCTGATGATTTACATGCAATCATTTGATCAGCTGATGAATTACATGCAAACATTTGATCAGCTGATGATTTATATGCAAACATTCTACCAGCTGATGGTTTACATGCAAAAATTCTACCAGCTGATGATTTACATGAAAACATTCGATTAGTTGATGATTTACATGCAAACATTCTACCAGCTGATGCTTTAAATACAAAAATTTGATAAGCTGATGATTTACATGCAAACGTTTGATCAGCTGAATCAGATAATTTACATGCAAATTATTCTACCAGCTGATTATTGTCAACAACTCTAAAGCTTATCAAGTTATTATCTTCATTAAAATGTCTGTTGGACATTAGGGCACCACGCAAGTTTTATCGACCACCTTTCTCCATTCCTGTCTTTTACCTCGGATAGAGCCCTTTTCAATGGCAGGCCAGTTCATTCTTTTATATTGTCTTCCCATCGCTTTCTCTGCCTGCCTTTTCTTCTTTCTCCTGGTAGTGTTTCCTGAAGGAGGGTCCTTTGCTAACAAGACCTTGTAATATGACAATAAGTTTTAGGTTGCGTTTTTTTTTTTACAGGTCACAGGTCATCGTGGGGTCCAATCGCTCTAGTAACCCTGTCTCTATCTCTTCGTTTGTGATGCGGAATTCTTCTTTATAGTATCTCTTTCCAGTTGCTTGGATGCTCAATTTTAATGATGCTTGTTAAGGTAATTTGATCATTAGGATATATTTTTACTAAATTATTAAATTTTCCCTACCTTTACTATTTTAACTGTGAATAGGATTTTTTGCTGCTGTCTCCCAAGTCTCAGGTCATAGTAAGTTTTTTTTGTTTTTGTATGTGGCTCATACACCTTTATGAGTTTGACATACCTGATCTACAGTCTAATACCGGGATTTCTAATTTTACAGTACAATCAAATAATTCTTACATAGGTTGGTACACAGTGAGTTGTTTTGATTTTTAAGAGTTTTCATTGCTGGAGAGCTAAGCAAATGTTTACAAAGTAGGCCTACAAAGTGACTAGACTCTGGATCTAGATCTATAGTATAGACCTACTAGTCTAGAGAGGCTCTTTTCTGCATCTAAAATCATGGATATTCGAGTCTCAGTAACTGAGAATGTATTGACCAATATATTAGTTGTTCTTGAAAGGATTTTTAAATGCATGAATATTCGACAATTAAACAAATGCTCATTGTAAGTTTAATTTTAATGAATAAGTTTGAATAACTTAAGTCACTTAAGATCGTTAATCAAAACAAAAGATCTTCGCCGACTTGTTTCTAGATTAGATCTGGATCTCAATTACATGATTAGATCTACTAGACACTAACTCTAGATCAGCCGTTCGGAGTTTTTATGATTTCCCTCTATGCAGCGACCCCCAACTGTAACTTTACTAACTAAGATTATTTACTTACATAAGCATAATCATAACTGATAAGTAAATGTATGAAATTTTATTATGAACAAAAATTGTTTCCTTATAATCAGATTGTAGATAAGAAATTTTACCATTACAACTTGCAGTAAGTCTATTGTACATTCAACATGTTGCGTGCATATATATATATATGTGACAACTTGAAAAGGATTGTGATAATAAACTACATTTCTACAAAAATAATTTGTTCAAACAGTATGAAGTTAGACTTAGAGCTTGTTTCTGTTTCCCCAAAAGTCATTCTTTGCTAAATCACAACGAATGTCATTTTCTGAATCGAAGTCTACTTCTGCAATGATAACTAACTAACAGGCTGGAAAGCCATGTTTTTGAAAAAAAATATAGATGGAAATGTATAAAGGTGCAACACAGACTAAATGAAATAGGATTGCAAACACTTGATACAGAATTGTGTAATTGAAATTTTTCTGTGATGGACTTCTGGCAAGGGCGGACGGTGTTGAGTCAGGTAGATTTGGAAAGAACGACAAAATTTAAACCACAAGCATGCACGAATGTTCTTTCACATAATTTTTTATCCATCAGTGAGGTTCGAAGTCATTTTCCTCATAGACAAAAGATAAGGTTGCAAACATTTATTTTCATCCAATTTTCTTTGCCAAAGCTGAAGTAACATTTCGAAAGATCAGATTAATTTTTTTTTTACAAATTGAGGCATGTTGCGTTTGATCCTTGCAGTGACGTTTTTCATTGCATCTTGCAATTCTTGGGAAGTGCTTTCATTACTTATATTTGTCGATGAATCATACAGTCATTTCTAATTACTTTTAATGGCCTATTTTGTAGCAAACATTAGCATATTTGGAATGCAGGCACGACATGGCCTAAATTGTGCTGATGTGCCTAAAATCAAAATCAACCATCTGTGCAGGCACTACTTTTTTTGTACCAAGAGATTTATACTATTCCAAAAATGAACCGACTTTCTCATGCCATATTAGTCGTTTCAACAGGTTTGCAAAAGAGAAACTCGTCAACTGCATAGATTTGGCGTTGAACTGCTTGTAGTAAAACGTGAACCTTTGAAGTAAAACATGCTGTAACAGATAATTTCATTTCTTAACTTTCTTTTATTGAGATCCATTTTTAATGGGTTGCTACATAGTGAAAATGTTACCTTCAATAACATCATGGTCTATAAAACAATGAATGGCTTATTGTTAACTATAAACAATAATGCTCTTTAACATAGAAAAGATATGATTGATTCCATTGCTTTACGCTGCATTGCACAATTATTGACATTAATTTTTTTTTAAATTAAATAATAGAATTTCATTCAGATCCAGATATATCTTTCTGGAATAGCATTGTTGTCAAGTATAAAAAAAAACTATGCCGAGATTAAAATTTACACATTAGAATAGACCAATATTCTGATGGTCTTTGGCAACCCCTAGCAAATTGTCATTCGGCTCCCAAGGTA
Organism: Biomphalaria pfeifferi; assembly: GCA_030265305.1. NCBI lineage: Eukaryota > Metazoa > Mollusca > Gastropoda > Planorbidae > Biomphalaria > Biomphalaria pfeifferi. The sequence goes on along the minus strand of JASAOG010000131.1, from coordinate 1,161,170 downwards.
GTCACAACTGTCAGGTCTTAAGATTTTCATTAATAAATACTAAATTGTCCAGGTATTAAAAGTAATATTAATTGCAATGTGCGTGTGTGTTATAATTTATTTATAATTTATTATTACTTTTACAAGTCCCAAGGTTCAGCCCAACACCCTGTTGTACATAAACTAATAAACAATGTGTATGATGATTTAAATTAAACTATAAATGTAATCCAAATGAGATTTATACAGATGAAATGACAAATGATTAATGGTAATGATAAATTAATACAAGTACATATAGCATGTTCAATTAAATACTTAAATAGTATTTTAAAGAAATAGTAATGACCTCATCAATATTCCATTTGAAGACAAAGATTATGTAATCAGGTGCAGTGTACTTCATATGCAAATGTTCATGGTAACAAGTAGATCTATCTTCTAGCCAAGATGAATGTTCACCAACAATGAAGATAACCAGAGTTCAGGGTAGCACCAAAACTCACAATGTAACACTAAGACTGAATGTAGAAATTGGAAATCTGGAACTTGAAATGAAATCTGAGACTCATAACCTGAAACCTCAGTCCTGAAACCTGAGACTTGACACCTGAGACCCTATAGAAAGACAAATTACAGATTCTTCTAATCTAATTACAAATTACGAATACGACGGAATCCATATTGAAATAACTTTACAATGTGAAATACAACTCACCCTAAACAGGGGTCAAATAATCCTTCAAGAATATATACCAAGGCCAACTCTAAGGCTATCCAATAATGAAGACACATGGAGAATTCAAGAACTTGAAAGATATAGCTTGGTTCTACAGAGCAAGATGGAGGGAATTTACCAAACGATCAAGAGGAAAAGTTTTGACGTCATATGAAAAATTATGAAGAAGCGACAAGGGGAGAACACTAGTACTGCAAAACAAAATAAAGTAGCAAAATGGTGTCATCACCTATTGTTGAAAGCTGTGCTATTAGAATGTTAACATTTTTACTATATAACTAAAATAAATACGCCGCGACATTCCCCCTCCTCAACAAACTGGTAATTTTGAAAAAATTTCAGTTATCTCAAAAACTGAAAGAAAATTCTTCAAAAAACCATATAACAACTAAAATAAATAGCCTTGACAATGACCAACAGGTCTAGCTCTACGGGCCTATATAAAATTAAATACATTACTACAGTTCAAGATATAATTAATCTAGTCTAGATCTTTAATGTAGAATTTTCCTCTGGCTCTAGCTAGATCTTGGTGTAGAGTGTAAATAGATCTAGAGCTAGTTAATTCTAGTTGTCAGAGACAACTCTTTCAGAGTGAATGTGAGCTGTGAGGAATTTATATCCTTATCCTTTATATATCCCTATATCCATTGAAGGATGAAAGAGACAAAGACTTACCAGTTATGACAGTTTTTGTAAATAAATAAAATGTGAATTTTTTACTTATTGAAATATTGTATTGTCACATTTTTTCAAGGGTCTGTAAGTCGTGGCGTGATCAAGTGCGAAGAGAAAAATGCCGCAGAGAAAAATATTTCCCAAAGTTAAGATGGAATTCTTTTAAACACGAAGGAGATGTGAACAGCATCGAAGAAAGTTGGTGGAACAGCATTAGAGATTTTATAATGGTGAGACATTTCAATGAACATCATTATCTAGATTTTTTTTTTGATACAATGAATGTTGGTGGCACAACATGATTTGATACTACAGAATAAACATCTCAGTTTCAGGCGTTCAGAGATGAGAACAATCTGATATTCTCTTTACTCAAAGATGGCTGAGAAGTGCAGTCTTGCATTTAAAGAAGTAGCAAAACATCATAAAGCAATTTTATGTTGTTGTTTTAAGCACTAATTATAAATCAAACCATTTTTTTAAAAATAATTTTTAATAGTAGCTAACAGCCACCAACTTATTAAAGGGAAATTCTATCCATGTCAGATTATTGTGTTTCTTGTTCATGTAAATGTTTTTTAAAAATACTTGGATTCCCAGATTATCTTGTTGACAATTTGAGCATATTCAGGAAGCCACCCGATTATCTGCTAAGTCTCATGAAGTGTCAGTAACATTCTTCTGCCCTGTCATTTTCTTCTTGCTGGTACTATTAATGTGGTCTTTAGATATTGTCCTTGCAAGGATGGCTGCCTGGTCGTGCAGTTTGTGCGCTGGACTGTCGTTCGGATTTATCGATGGTCTCGGGTTCAAACCCTGCCTGCTTCCATCCCCCGTCGTCCTGCGGGAGGTTTGGACTAGGAAGTAAACTATCTTCAACTCTGACATTTAATTAAGGAAGCATAGACTTTTTCACAGCTTCATGCCCTTTACCAATGATCATCAGAAAAATGTAAAACATTTTACAAACAAATATTTTACAAGTCTTGGTGTTTTTGTTTTATACCTTAAAGATGATGGCATTCTAAAAAAATATAAATTATGCTTCAGATAGTGTTTTCATTTCTTTACTTTATCATGTGCATAATATTTTGCTTCTTTATTGTATAAATGTAATTAAATTATTATTGTAAGATAAACAATAGATATATACATACATAATGTTTTGTAAGCAATAGGCTTTTAAGAAATATATCTTGAAAAATATCTTCTTTTAACAATATATGGGTTAACCTACTTTGTCTGACATTTAATTAAGGAAGCATAGACTTTTTCACAGCTTCATGCCCTTTGTCTTATTCTGCTGCTGCTGTGTTAACTCTTTCTCTCCTGATTGACGATACCATCGTTGATTCGACCCCATTCAACTAACTTTAATTTGTGTTATATAAAAAGGGCATAATTTACCTTTACCAATGATAACATTTTCTGATTAAAAGAAAACCATTATTGAAGTTTAACCCTAACAGGCTAGTGAAATATAAATGGGAAAAATTAATAATTCCTTCTGAATGAGGAAAATAATTAAGGAGAGATAGAGTTAAGGCATTCCAGAAAAGATTAACTTTTGTCTTATGAATACAAATTTTTAGTCTGCGCTGTAGTCTTTTTTTTTTAAAGTTTTTATATTGTGTAGTTTTAATTTTTTCTTTAAATATAGTTTGATCCATGTATGTTCTATTTGATCGGATGTTAGGATAGTCCTGTGGAGCCAGCTTGCCTGTTGATGTTCTGCACAGAGACATTATGGTGTTGTATGAACAAACTTCAGTCTCCTGGACAGAGTCTTCAAAGTCTTCTCAACATTGATCTGCCCTCATCGTGCATCTTTCAGCTGGTTGTCACTGATGGAGTTGTAGGTATATAGGTTGATGGAGTTGTAGGTATATATGTTGATGGAGTTGTAGGTATATAGGTTGATGGAGTTGTAGGTATATAGGTTGATGGAGTTGTAGGTATATAGGTTGATGGAGTGTAGGTATATAGGTTGATGGAATTGTAGGTATATAGGTTGATGGAGTTGTAGGTATATAGGTTGATGGAGTTGTAGGTATATAGGTTGATGGAATTGTAGGTATATAGGTTGATGGAGTTGTAGGTATATAGGTTGATGGAGTTGTAGGTATATAGGTTGATGAAGTTGTAGGTATATAGGTTGATGGAGTTGGAGGTATATAGGTTGATGGAGCTGGAGGTATATAGGTTGATGGTGCTATAGGTATATAGGTTGATGGAGTTGTAGGTACTGCTTGGAATGTTGCATCAAGACATTGTCAAGTTCATTTCATGTTTTGTATTGTTTTGTTTTAATTAAAAGAGCATGGGGCTCAGCAGCCCAAACCAACCTAAGAAAAATAGACAAGGTTCAAAATATTGGTCTAAGGATAATGACAGGAGCAATCAAAACAACACCCATAAGAGCTATGGAGGAAACCGCAGCCCTGATCTCTCTGGATGAAAGAAGAGAAATAAAAATCCTTTCCCAATTCACTAAATTGGAAACCTTGGAGAGGCACCCACTCAGAACAAAAATCCACAGAACTGGCACAAAAAATCGTCTCAAAAGGGCCAATTTCATACAGGAATCTCTAAACCTAAAAAAGAAACACTAACTTGAAAAAATTACTCTGGAATCCTCGATACACTATAATGAATCTCCACCCTGGCATGAAAGCCCTCTTCCTACTATAAGGGACCATATTGAAAACATAAAAAGAAAATCTGACTACAGACCAACAGAGCTCAAGGAAATAGTGAACTGTTTTCTACAAACCAATTATCCTAGCAATCAGTGGATCAGAGTTTACACGGATAGCTCATCCCATAAAGCCACCACAAATGGAGGAGCTGGAATACTCATCGAAAGGCCAGATGGAGGAAAACTAGAAAAATCCATTGCAACTGGAGAGCTCTCTCTGACAGTCACAGAGCAGAAAGGGAAGCACTAGCTGCTACCATGCTAGCAAGTCATCCAAGTTCCACACACAGTCAGATTGTCTTTCTAACCGACACACTTGCCAAGAGTGGGAGAACTAACTCACAAATAAACTCTGCACTCTATCCAGAAGAAATTAATTGTAAATAAAATAAATGAGAAATGGACGAGCTCTCATCCAAATCACAAGAAAGATGACACTTACTATAAGCTATCTTTCGACTCAGGACCGGACACAACAGAATGCGATAACACATGTACCAGAAGCTCCAAATTGGAACCAGTGAAATCTGCCCATGTGGAGTGTTATTAAAGAATGCCGACCACGTCCTCCAAAACTGCTCTCTTTACCAAGAGGCCCGTATAAGACACTGACCCCAAAACACCTCAATAGAAAGAAAACTATATGGAGAGCTCCCAGATTTGGAAACCACTGCGCAGTTCATCTCATGTATTGGTCTAGTCATCTGAACACTCCAACATAACAATGAGAACGAAGAAGAAGAATGAAAAGAAAAAAGTTTGTTTTGTAAGTTTTAGATGTTTCCCCATGAATTCATGAAGATTATTACATTCTAACCCAAGCTTCCTGTAAAACAGCAGTGGATGAGGACAGGCAGGAATTAAACCTCACACCATCGTCTATATGGCCTGAAGCGCAAACCCCACAGCAAAATAGCCATTATAAATATCATAAAGGATGATAGAAATTATGTTAGGCTAAAGTACTTCAATAATCTAATGAAGTAGTTTTTAGTTAATAATTAAAATATTGAAATATAAATGTTATTTAAACCCTGGAACTATAACCTGCAAAGTTTTACTGTTCCTTTTTACATAGTTCCCCCTGCATTGGCTAATAGTGTTAGTAAGCTTATAAAATACATTTTATTGATGGCAGATTACATATCTGATTTGTTTTATCTTCACCACCACCTTTACCTATCCCTTAGTCTTTTAAGCAGTTGGGCCACCACACAAGATCTGTTGACCAACTTTCTCTATTCCTCTCTGTCTTTATAGAATTTCTTTCAATGACAGACCTGTCCATTCTTTTATGTTGTCTTTCCATCTCTTTCTCTGCCTGTCTCCTCTTCTCTTTCCTGGTACTGTTCCCTGAAGGAAGGTCTTATACTCTTTAGTTTAAATGAGAAGCCAAAAGTACTCCTGTATGGACACCACAGCAGTTCGAAGCATGAATCTAGTCTTGTAAACTGTTTTTTCTTTCACTGTAGTGTATTGAGTTTTAAAAATGAAATCTCCTTAAATTTCACAGGAACAGATCAAGACATGAAAACTGAGGAGATGGAAGAATACATATCAGCCATGTCTTTGTTGATGATTAGGAAATCAGCTGGTGCCAAGTTTCTTCAATTCTCTTCTTCACTTACTGATTGTAAACAGTTAGTCAAACATGCTCAAGGGAAACTACCAAGTTTGCCAAACTGTTTCCAAGGGTTAAATCAGAAAGAAGTGCTCCCATTGGTGAGTTACACCAGATGAATCAGTAAATCTTTTTTTATGCCATTTTTTCTTCATAATTGTTACGATGAAAGGCTACCACTCTTTGTTAACATTAACCTAATTATAAGACTTTTTTTTTTTGAGTCTTTAAAATTTAAAAAGATTAGTATTAGAAAAGAAGTACGAAACATAATTGGTGAAGGGCTTTTTTTAATGAGTGACTTAAGACTATTGATTTAAAAGATCTAAGTTTTCTTCAAAACCTAGAGGTCTATGAACAAAAAAGGGTGTTATTATGCCAGTTGAACTGCCAACTACCTTCCATTTTAATAAATGTTTATTAGAACTGGCAGGACATAAGCCAGCACTTATGAGATAAGTGAATCCTGCACACGAGTCTAATACTGACAAGTAAAATATTTTAAAATACTTTTAAAAAACCAAGCTTATTACAGGTATTAAGTGTAATTGTGTCAATAATTTTGAGTCAATAATGTTTAATTAATTCATAATAGATCTAGACTAGCAATAATATATCTGTGCGATTGGAAATATTTTCACCAATTTTTTTTTGTTTAGCGCAGTTTCATGCTTTTAGCATGCTCAATGCACTATGGACCAATCACTTTTTATGGGGTATCTGGGAGAAGGTATTTGTGATGTTTTTTTTAAAAGCCTGTTATAAAAGAAATATGGTTTGACTTGAATTGGAACTCGATGGCTCAAGCCTCTTCAAGCCAACTTACTAGCACTGAGCCCATCAAGCACTTATGAAAATAGGAGGTTTTGTACATATCTATTGTTAGATTCCGATTTTCAGGCAACAACCTAACAAGGCTTATATCCCCTTACCTAGTAGCATTTTTATATACCGGTACACCCCTTGACCCAAGAATGGCAAGAGGGAGAAATAAGGTGTACAAGATTTGTACAAGACAGACAGAGCTGATATAAGCTTTTTAATTATTTTTAAGCCAGCATATCAGAGTTTAAGATGTACCTTTAACAAATTTGATGTACTTAACTTTTATGTATTATAGTTTAAATAGTAATATATTGTAAATGTTTTTCTGTAAAAGGTCAAAATGATCAATCTCTATTGCCCAATGAGTGGCATTAATCAAGAGACTAGTAATTCGTTTTACAAGCTGTTTAACAAGCCATTGATAACTGGTGGATTTGTGAATGAAAAGATTCTTTCAGATCTCTCTGGTGTGCTACAAAGGTCAGTGAAAACTTTTGCATCTAGACTATGCTTTGTTTACTCTTTCAATTTTCTTTTTCCTCCTGATATAAATGATCATATAAAGGGACAAAAACGCTTGTTTTGTTTTTTTATTTATTTAAATTCTTAATAGAGATGAAAAGGAACAAAGGTATCTGGGGGTTGTTTCGATTTAGTAATGTCTACAAATAAGAGTAGGGCAATGACTTTTGTTTTTGGTCATAGCATATTAGAAATCTGTACAAGCTAATCTTTGAATTCTCAGTATACATCTAAATAACTGTATGCAGCTTAACTCTCTGAGCTTTCCAAAGGTTGTAACAAAGCTTAATATTTGGGTGTATAAGTAGAATTTCTAAATAAAAAATCCCTTATATCTTTAAGAAAAAATAAAGGATACAATCACATTTATTACATCCATCCATCCATCCCAGTGGCGCTACAGCCCATGGAGGGCTGTGGGCTGCTTCAACACATCCTTCCATTCAGATCTCTCCTGGGCCTTTCATCTCCACGCCCTAACCCCAAGCTGCTTCAGATCTGCTTCCACATCTTCAATCCATCGCAATGGGGGTCTGCCTTTGGTTCGCCTGCCTTTTGGTTTTTGCCTGTATACGATTTTTGCTCTTGTTATCTGACATTCTTTCAAGGTGACCTGCCCAACGTAGTGTGTTCTTTTATTACAATAAACTTATATTATCAGTTCTCAATTCTTTTAATGACTACCATTTTTAGATTCATAAGATCTTATTGTCACAACCTATTATCCACTCTGTTTGAGAGTTTTAGCCTTTAAAATTTTTTAATCTTTGTCACTTCTCTAGCATTGATTGACTTCACATCTAAAATACTTTTGAGTTTCAAAGACAATGGTTCATCTCATAGAAATGAGAAGAACGCCTGCTCGTTATTTTTGGTGGGAACAATGTCATACACACAGCAGTTTCCCCCCCCCCTCTTCCCAGACAGCCAATGTGTCCCAAGAAATAGCTGGTACTCATTACTGTTAGGGATCACTTGTGGTGCAGGTTTTGCCAGGGTGTAAGCTCTGTCTGCTGTAAGCTGCCTAAGGGTCACTAGCTCTTGATTTTTCTTCATTCAGGGTTGACTCCTGAAGCCTTTCCCATGTTTGTATATAGCTGCAACAAGGCAGAGGTTTGAATTCAGAGCTGACAGGTGAAGTGGGTGATGGCAAGCTACTGGGGGCCGTGTTGAATGTGAATGTAATTTGTGTCACATGCATATCATCTTTTTTATATAAGCTGAATACATTTGTTCCTTTCAGTACCAATTTAAGAGCAACACCAAAGCTAGTTTTATCTTTGATTTCTTTTATTCTCATTAGAAGAGCATACATCTCTAAATAGGTTAAGTCGGCTCCCAAAGCAAAAGTTTTGTAATTAAGCATTAGTCATTTTTTTAAATTAAGTTCTTTCATTAAAATTAAGAATAGGCATTTTTCCTCTGTAATTTATAGTGTGAAGGAAGTAAATTATATTACAATAACAATATGCTGGATCTGAAATTCATGAAAATAAAGCAGTGATAATTAAAGAGAGATCTTGAAGCTGTCTATAGCAATAATCTCCTTCTGTGACTCATTCCAGATCAGAAGAAGGATGCGCTGTACTGGGTTTTGTAATCTGTGGTGAAAGAGTTAAAGTTGCCTCTGTCCTTATACCGAGTGATGTCCAAGATGAGAAGCAAGTGGATGCCCTAATCAAACAACTTTCCGACTCAAAGTTTCCGCTGGAGAACAGCTTTGGCTTAATGTATGCCTGCGTTGGCAGAGGTGTCCATGTCTATACCGAGCACAACGTGGAGTCTAAAGTATTCAGGAAGTATTTTCCTAAGACCCCACTCTTGGGTTTTTTTGGTAATGGTGAAATCGGAATGAGTTATCCACCTAAAGACTTTGATGATACGCCTCCCAAACTTTTACACGCGTATACCACAATAATGTGCCTGGTGTGTTTAACATAATTAGTTGTTTCACGTTCTGAAAATTGTTTTCTTAAAATTGTGCACTGATTCCTAATTATTAGGAGACTTTAAATGGATTAATTTAATATTCCAGCATGAGAATTCTGAACAAATGTGAACGTTCTTAAAGAAATAAAAAAAAAAAAAAAAAAAAAAAAAAAAATTCAAATTTATATTTAACATTATTAAAGGAGCATTTTGAAATACCTTAAGTCATGTGACCACGTGAGATTATAAAATAATTAATGAGGCGCTGTGTTGATGACATTTAATTCAAGTGAAGTGTTCAACGCTAGATTATGAGATCGAATGATACAAATTATGACAGATGCATTCATCGAGATAAACAAGGCAATTTTCTTCTTTACCGTTTGTGTTATTTTTGTATTTATGTGTTATAATATTGATGTTTTGCTTTAAATACCTCTTTGCACAACACGATTAAAGAGAAGTGATTAGAACAGAAAACAAATATTTTCAACTTCATATACTTATATAAAGCTTGAAATAAAAAAAATAAAAAGTAAAAAAAATATATTGTTTTTGAGTCATAGTAAAGTAAAATTTTCCTTTCAGACCTTTGCGATCCATAGGGCAGATGGTGGAAAGGCCATCTGTGACCCATGGTTAACATATGTGGACAGCACATTGACCAGCCCCCTTTACTTTTCCCCAACTAATGTCAGGTACCCATTAGAGCTGGGTAGACTCAGAAGTGCTCAAAGATCCTCAAATTAAAAATCCCAGTCTTCACCCGATTCCAAGTCAAGCGCTTTACCACTGTGCCTCCTTTTGAGTCATAGGGCAAAGAAAAATAAACTGTGAAAAAGTACATTTTCTTTTTTTTTCAACTTCTGTTAATAACCAGTTCACCATTCTTTGCTAGTATTTTTGTGTACAAATATTAATTGCCTTAATCATCCAGACAAACCAATCACAAAGTAAAGTTTAAATAAGATGCACTACATTAATGCATGGTTATCTCTAAAAGATAATAATCTTCTTTGAAGTTGTCATTACACAAATGACTCAAACGGGAAAGTTGGCCTATACAATTTGTCAGTATCTGTAATAATGATTTCTAAACATTAGAATTTAGTACATTAAAATATGGAACACTATTCAGATTCATAACAAAGAATATAATGCAAGAAAATTTTTCTTTCTTAACACTGTATTGTTTGATTTTTAAAAAGGTAGGTCATATTTAATTTTAACATTAAGCCTATTGCCGGTGGGAATCTGAAGGCCAACAATTACGATGTAATTAAAGTTCCCCTTTCAGATCTTGCTTTCTATGGGGCAGATGGTGTGAACGTCATCTGTTTCTTTGGCCAAGGTTTAACGAGTCATGGGGCCAGTGCAACGACTAACTGCCTTTACTTTCCCTAACTAAAGTCAGGTACCCATTTGAGTTGTGTGGACTTAAAAATCCCAGTCTTCAATGAGATATGAATCTAGGACCTCTCCATTTGGAAGCCAAGCCCTTTACCAATCAGCCACTTACAAATTATCTTCTTATCCCTGTAATCCACCCTGCAATGTCATTGAAGAGTAGTGTTAGAGCTCTTCTGCCTAGAAATTCGCTTTAATCACTTTTGTATCCTTCTGTGGACACCTGCATATTTTAGATTCCATCTACTTGGATCAGTGCAAAAGTTTTTTTTTTCTTTCTTTTTTTTTTAAATGTTAAACGATGCGCGAAGGGTGGTCGAGAGACTAAGTACACTTGAACTTGGCTACCTAGAAGGGGGCTCGAAGTTCGACACCCGACTCGGGCAGAGTTGCGTTTACTGAGCGCCTAAAGGCAGCAAGGAAAACCAACTCCTAGATACCCCTCCCCCCCAATGGTCCACAAATGAGATTGGACGAAAGCGCTCTGAGCATGCTATAAGCATGAAAGTAGCGCTATATAAAAGCTATAATAATAGTTTTAACAAATATCTCTTTTCAAACAAGTGTGAACATGTTTACTTTTGTATTAACCCGTGTGAACAACGACATGGCATTTACACAAATAAAAGCAAGAAAAACATTTTAAAAATACTTAATAAAAAAACAAAAACTTATATTAAGTATAATTGTATAAATTAGTTTGGATCAGTCATGTAATTATATGCCTAATTGACATAGACATATAAATCTGTTTGATAGAAATATTTTTACCATTTTTTGTTTGTTTAGATTTTAGCTTTCTCATATCACTTGTCTGGATTAGTTGTGAAACGGAGAGGGAAGAAGAGGGGTATCTTGGTGAATGTTTACCTGAAATGTTCACTCAGGGCTAAAGGTTCCTCAGGGGACTAATTCAATTTATACCACCACATCCTTCAAGCATGATTTCTTTCCCTTGTTCAAGATACCAAACAAAATAATTAATTACCAATAGTTAATTTACAAATTGTTTTAATTTTTTTTTTCATTGATGCTTCTGATGTCTGGTAAAATGAAATTATTGTGCAAAAAAAATTTCAGCTAAACCGAGATGGGGCGAAGGAGAAATAAGGTGTAAAAAAATTTTTTTTACCAGACAGACAGAGCTTTGTAACAAACCAAAACTATAGAGACTTGTCTTCCTGTCTTTGTTTTATTGACATTTGTGAAGACAAACAACATTAATGACAAATGACTTCATAAAACTATGGAGGGTCTCTTAAAAAGCATGCCATTTTTGCCTAAATGTTGACATATTAATGTCAGCTTTACATACATGGTAATGTAATACAATGTTCAAAATTTCTAGTCCAACTGAATCTCATTAGACCAATATTTGAAGAATATTGACTATCAAAGATGTATGATACTTATAGGTCAGTTACACACACACACACAAACAGATCTTGGTGTTTACATGGCTGTCTAGTCGTGACGTTTAGATTTATCGATGGTCCTGGGTTCAAACCGTGCCGGCTCCCACCCCCAGTCGTCCTGCGGGAGGTTTGGACTAGGATGAAACATCCGAAACATCTAAAACATTTTACAAAAGAAAACATTTTACAACATAGACATTATTATATTCACACATACTACAGGGTAAGGCATAAAGATCTCCCACATTTGGATGGGTCACCCTATGGGGTGTAGTGGCAGTAGAGAGGTGGAATAGGTTTCATTCGTTAAGCTCTACCATTTGCAATCATTATAACATTTTTTATTTTCTTTTTCACAAGCCATCATGATTTGGACAGGTGAAGATCGCGACTTTGTTTGAAGCATATAATGAAAACAACCGATCTGTAATAGCGACGCTTTGCACTCAGTCGAAATGTAGTTGTACCAGACGTGAAAACAATTTTGAAAACCCATTAAAACAAAACTGTTTCCTTTTTTTTTTAGGCTTTTCAAGAATATAAGCATTAATTTCTATGTAGCTGGGTTCTTATGATAGGTTCGTTCGAAATGAGGGAGGACTTTATGCCCCACCATGCATAAGATAAATGTACGCGGCTAGATAAAGAAAATGAGGTTTCATTAGAAGTATGAAATAATCAATCAACATTTATTTATCGTCTTCAACATGATTACATTGTTACACTGAAAACATTTTTACATTCCAGTGACATCCCATAGTTTAGTTACATCTTTTTTTACTTCACACACATTTTCTAATTTCAAATAAAACCTAGAAAAACATAGGTCTTAATAAGTCAAGTTTAGCTTTCAGCACATTCTGTCACTTAATATCAGATTGTGGACAGTCTAGAATAGAATATTCCAACAGAACAGCTATCGTGATGAAAGCAGCATACAAGAGAAGCATAGAGATCCCTAAAAATCTACTCATCTTCCAGCCTGACAATGCGATGCACATGACCACTGCAATCAACATGGCGAACAGCAGAAATATTGAGCAGATCAGACCTTTGCTGCTAACTTTATAGGGGTCGCCTTTGTTTACTGCACTGTAAAGTAACCACGGTACAGGAAGGCTGCATTTGGAAAAATCAAGATGTATATTAAGGTTGAGAATTGCCTTAAGTTTAAACATTAGTTTAAATCCAGATCAATTGAAACAACCTATCCAGTTATCTTTTACACATATAAATGTCTAAATAATTTTGCCTACAATGACCTAAACCAGTGTAATGTATTAACTACACAAAGTGACCCTTTCTAGTGTTACAATAAAAGTGATCAGGCAGATAATGTAAAGGTCATCTGTTTATGTGGCCTAAGGTTAATGAGCGTGTCATGTGGTCAGCATAACCTCCAACCCCCCCCCCCCCCCCCCCCCCCCCAATAATGTCAGGTACCCATTACAGTTGGGTGGACTCAGGGGTACCCTAATCAGATGCCTTTAAGAACCCGAGATTTAAAAATCACAATCTTCACCAGGATTCAAACCCGGCACTATCTAGTTTTGGAAGCGCTTGTGTTATGGTACAGTGACTTTCTATTAATATGTTATAGTCGGTTTCTGTCGACCCAAAGTGAAACTTACCCAACTGTTATATCGAAAAGATTGCTGCCTACTGAACTGGACAAGGCCATGTCACCAAAACCTTTTCTGGCCACAATGACGCTTGTGATGAGATCTGGGACACTGGTGCCAGCAGCCAGGACAGTCAGACCCATCACCTGGATACAGATAAAACTTTTAAGTTAAAAACAATGGTGCCACAAATTAGTGTAACCAGACCTAAGCTTGAAGTCGGAGATTCAATTTATTGAATGTAATATTCCATGACAAGATTTCAAATGGAATGAATGAAAGTGCGTGAGCAATATTTGAAGGTCTGAGAACAGTGGCGGAGCTAGGGATTAGGGGGTCGTGGGGATTTACCTCTTTAGGGGCCCCCACATTTTGGCATTCAACATCATGACATGAGATAGTGGCGTAATATTTAATGTAAAAACAAATTTCGGACACTCATTTGGGGGCCCGGGGGATTTTCATATTAGAACCTAGCTGCACCACTGTCTGAGAGTTACAAGTTAAAAGTCACAGAAAGTGTCATAGAGTCGATAGGAAGTCAGCCGTGAAAAGGATGAAGAAGTTAATAACTCGTAGTCAGAATTGTATTAAATATCAAAGTTTGTCGCTGATGTGATTTGAAGTTTATAGTATTGTTATAAACCTGGTGGTGGCACAGATGGGGGTAGTGGTACGTGTGTAGTCAGCCGACGCAAATAGCCCCAAGCCAGCGCTAGACGAGCGGTCAACCGTGACGAGCTAAGACGGTCAGTCGAGACGAGTGTCAACATGACGGTTCGGGAAGGATCGCCGTCATGAACAGAGCTCAGGAGCGTCACGAGGAATGTAGTCATGTGACGAAGCTAGAAACGCCCAGCGACGTTCTGTCCGGTTCTAGAAGGCCAGCAGGGACCCTATATAAAGAGCGGTGATGTCGCAGTCAAGGGGTTCACGAGAGAAGGTTCACGGCAGGGCTCAGAACACGGTCGACTACAGCACAGTTCAACGGTGTGGTTCTGTATGGAGCATTACGACGGTTCAGTGCGGAGTAATGTCAAGTACAGTTGAGACGACTGGCGTCTTGAGCTTGGTCTGCGATCGAGTCCGACACAACGAGCCTAGTGTGTGAAGTCGGTCCTGAACGAACCCAGTGCAAGCCCAGAACGAGACGGAGGGGCCAGTGCAAGAGTTGATACGGCGGTACGGTGTTATCGGAGAGACATTCGTACAGTGTACGTGTTGCCAATTGTACAGTATTGGCTGTTATTTATTCAACCATTAAAGTGTTACGTTATTTTGGCGCCATGAGTTGTCAAGTTCTTTAAGTTGGTGGTGTATAGTGCAGTTTGCAGAGAGCCTCGATAGTGAGATTCGTAACAGTATCTTAACCTACAGTTAGAATTATTTATCAAGTCAGATTTGTTTTAAATATCAAAGTTGGTCTCTGATGTGATTTCAAGTTAATATTATAGTTGTATGTATCTTAATCTACTGTTAATTTTTATTTGAGATGATGTTGATTTGATGTTGGATATACACATTTATTCCTCATGATTGTGGACTATTTCAAGCTGTTCTTATAATTATATGATTTATTTGTTCTTATGTTAGCTAATAGTTTTTGAATCCCATTTTTGTGTATACCGGTATCTACACTTTGGAGAAAGCTGATGCTAAGAATAGTTTAATGTACACATATTACAAATATACCGTAAGTACACCACAAAGGAGAGACATTGGTAAATTAAATATAGCGAACAAAGGAACTGTCCTGAGCAGGGTAGGCTACGAACCATAAACCCTCCGATTCAGCAACTAGCAACACAATACCAAGTGAACAGCCCATTCGACCATCTAGTTTCATCGGCTGCACTTGCCACCCCGATGTCAATGGTAACATGACTCACACAGTCCCGACCCCAGCTCACCCCCCTCCTTTATTTCGTTACGCAGTATTTAATTTATAATTTTATCTCATAAAAATTTGGTCACTAGTGCTACCATTATATAGGTAATATGCTACTGGCTTCCTTCATCTCGTAGAGCACTTTTTCATGAGAATGTGGAGCCTTAGTCTCGAGACATTCCCTTCCACGTGTAACATTGTTTCATCACTTAGTTTCACACTTCTATATATTTTAAAGTACAGCATAGTAACGTATTGACTTTAAAATACCTACATACAAATAAAGTCACAAATTCAACCAAGGCTCAATCCTTCACAAGGGGACTAATTTAACGTATACCACCGCATCTGTCAAGTAAGATTTCTTTCCTTTGTTCAATACCAAACCAAATAATTAATTGTCAATAGTTATTTAGTTAATTGGTAATTTTTTAGATTGATATTTGTTTTGTCAGGTCCAAGAAATAATTGTTCAAAATTTCAACCTGATCCGAGATTGGGTGTGAAAGAAATAAGGTGAACAAACTTTTTACAAGACAGACAGAGCTGAGCTAATATACGTTTTGTCAACTCACCTCATCTGGTATACCTATAGTAGCCCCAGACACGGTTGCCCACCACACCATGTTGTAAGAATAGAAAGCAATCCATACGATGCTTCCCGTGAATGTCCACACGAAGTAGATTCGCTTTTCCTGGGGGAACAACGTTTGCGTTAGAAGCTCTATAAGTTATTCTGATTCAACAGGACCAAATCTTTGTCAGAAAGTGTATTCTTTAAATTAAAAGCAGCTTAATCATTTAGCTAGATATATAACATAATTATGCTTCTTCTTTTTCGTTCTCACTTTTTTATGTTGGAGTGTTCAAATGACTAGACCAGAGGTGGACAAATTACGAAACGCGGGCCACATGCGGCCCGCCGGAGGGTTTTATGCGGCCCGCCGACACCTCCAGAAATCAGGTATGCCCACAGTATATACATATAAAATGCAAATATTAAAAATAATATCTATATAAGTTATTGAAACTGTCTCATTGTAAAAAGTTTTAAGTAAACAAAGATTATGCATATTGGCTATACATCAATACACTCAACTGAAGACAAAATCTCTGAGTGTTGGGTAGGCTTGGAACAAGTTTACAAGTGTTTTTTTTTAATAAAAAATATCCCAACCATAAACTCTAAACAAGAAACTTTGCATAAAGCTGCATAAAATTTCATTTTTGTATTGTCAAATCTTTCAGTTATCAAAATTTAAAGAGCTGGGGTATTAGCCACTGGTAGTTCCGATTCATGAACAAACTAATCCAATATATCCGCTATCTTAGCCTGTGCAAGGCAAATGAGAAGAATATTGTATCTCAAGGAAGAAATAGTTATGTAACTTGAAGGACATTGACTGTGACTTTGTTACCAATATTTCTTTGGAAGAATGGAAGACAAGATTTCATGTTTTTAATCATTACTATTGCAATTGGTTGCTTGCAGATAAATGCAAATGAATTGTTAAATCTTTTCAAACAAGACTTTCCCTTTTCTACAAGCAAGCAAAATAAAACATTTTGTTGTCATTTTCATTTGCTGAAAGGTGAAACTATTTCTAGCGAAAAGTTCAACACTTATTAAGATTCATTGATTGTGCAATTTATAAAAGCAAAGTTCAAGTCAGTACTTGCACGGGAGTCTTGTCTTATGGGTGCCAGAAACTGTATTTCCACACTTGAAAAACTTTGCTGCTGTTTACACCATTTAATTACAGATACATCTGATCTCCTTCTACTTCGTTCTCACTTTACATGTTGTAGGGTTCAGATCAGTAATCCTATATCTGAGTTGAACCGCGCAGTGGGTCAGACAGTCTTTGGATGATTTTAGGGCCAGAGTCTTCTTCGGCTCTCTTGATTTAGTATGCACCATTGAAGGTCAGCATTCTCTGATGATATTCCACAAGTGCAGGTTTTGCTCGTCTCGACATTTAACTTCCGGAACATATATTGACTCATTCAGTGAGAAGGCATTTTTTTTGTGTGGAAACTAAACAAGTATAATCACTGGTCAATGTTGACTGACTGTAATTGGACAGCAGTCACAAGGGTAACAACTAGTAAGCTAGTTTCACAGTTCCGGAACATTATGCACGAGTGTAAAAAGTAAAGTACTGCACATTAAGTACAATTGTATATTTGTGGGGATATTGTGGTATAAAAAGGACAACTGCAATTTATAAAAATAGTTAGTTTCAAAAATCCCCTACCCTTGTTGTAACGTGGAGTGTGGGGGAAAAAAGACATAATCGTTAATATAATACAGTGTAAATATTAAATGTAAGACATTCTACACAGTTAGCTAACTTTCTAAGTTATATATATATATATATATATATATATATATATATATATATATATATATATATATATATATATATATAGACATATACATATATATATATATATAGACATATACATATATATGTAGAATGCCAGTAGGTCGACTTCCACATGACATCCTGTATGGCGATCTAATAGAAGGCAGGAGAGCCGCTGGTCGCCCACTTTTACGTTATACGGATGTATGCAAACGCGACATGAAGCTCTTCAAAATCGACACTGGCAACTGGGAAGAGGTGGCACTGGACAGATCCTCATGGAGAGAGAGCGTAAAGGAAGGGTCAACGATTGCAGATGTCATACACAACAGAAGCAGAAAGAAGGGTGAAAATACAACGGCGCCTGGTGATTATATATGCCCAACCTGCGATCGCAGCTGTGTATCAAGCATTGGCCTCTTTAGTCACACAAGAAGTTGCAAAGGGAAAAGATCGTCTCTCGAGACGTAAAATGCCACATATAATAATAATAAATGCCGTATATATATATATATATATATGCGGCCCGTCATTCCCAAATTTTTTAAAATGTTGCCCTCGATACAAAAAGGTTGCTCACCCCTGGACTAGACCAATGGCAATACATGAGATGAACTGCGCAGTGGTTTCCGAAACAGGGAGCTCTCCATATAGTTTTCTTTCTATTGGGGTGTTTTTGGGCCAGTGTCTTGTACGGGCCTCTTGGTAAAGAGAGCAGTTTTGGAGGACGTGGTCGGTATTCTCTGGTGACTCTAAACATGGGCAGACCTCACTGGTTCCAATTTTGAGCTTCCGGTACATGTGCTGTCGCATTCTGTTGTGTCCGGTCCTAAGTCGAAAGATTAGGAGTTCATGATGTCGAGATAGCTTATAGTAAGCGTCATCTTTCTTGTGATAACAATGTAACGAAACTCTGGTTTCGTAATAAGGAGAAACAACATACTGCTGAAAGATCTACAAAAATGTTACGTGAAATCGGCTTAGTATTTTTGATTTCTTTCTTACTAGCACAACCAATGACTTAAAGCAGGGGTTCTCAACCTGTGGGTCGCGACCCATTTAGGGGTTGATTGACGATTTGCCAGGGGTCGCCTAAGACCATCGAAAATATGGATTGTTTTTGTCTATTCTTCCAATGCTGTGTGGATGGGGGTCGCCGCAGAGTGGGGATTGTAAAAAGGGGTCGCCGAGCTTAAAAGGTTGAGAACCGCTGCCTTAAAGTATCTCCGAGGAAAAAAAGCTCATTTGGAACGTATTCAAAATTGTGTGACTTGTAAGTTGCAAACGTTTGATATGGGTGTTACAGTTGTATAAATGATATTATTAGAAGCATATATTACAGAAGATTATTACGTGTTACGTATGTCCATGTGTAGGTACACCTAATCATGTGTTTTAGTGCCTCTATTTTTTGTGTCTGGGTATTTTATTAGATAAAGGCTCAGTTGTATTTGTAATTTATCGTTTAGTCTTTTATGTAATACCAAATACAATGTCATGTTTCAACATTTCCTATGTAGCACGATCAAACAGTTTAATAGCCTACACCAGTGATGCCCAAAATACGGCCCGCAGGTCACATTCGGCCCGCGAAGTGGTTTCACCCGGCCCGCCGAAACGTCGGCACAAAGTGTAGAATATCACCTCCCTCATTTCCAAAAAAAATTAGGGCCCTCATTTTTATCGAATGTAGAGGTACCATGACCTTTAACATTTCTGAATTGAGAATCTACCAGGAAAAGTGACAGGATCTTTACCATAGAACATTATGATAAGTTGGTTTATAAAAAAAAGTAAAGCTGTTTAAAAAAAAACATTAAATAAACGACATTACCAAACAAATATGGCGGTATTTTTTTATTTGAGCCGCGAATAAAAGATTGTTAAACTACGGGGGACTAGACCCACGGATTACGAATCAAATAGTTTCAAGTTAATTTCATTTTGTTTTTTTGTATCTTTTCGTTGACGTGGCCCGCGACAAGAGTGTTGGAAATGAAAATGGCCCGCGCGACGATTAAGGTTGGGCGTCACTGGCCTACACACAATGAGAACTGTAAATGCTATAAAGCAGATTCTGTTTTAATAGAAACTGTTGTATCATACTTACTGGTCGTCTGACGTCTGGTAAGCTGAGGGCCAAAGGGAAGACGATTGGCACAAAAAAGAGGTACGTCAACCTTTTACTCAGAGTCGGTGGCCAGTTCAAGTCCAGTGGTACTTTCTCTTCAAATTCTTCCAACTAGAACAGGGGTCGTGGACATGCCAATAAAATAGAGTTCATGAATAAATTACTGACAGACAATGAAGTTTAAATGGGAGTGAGTGGCAGCTATGTCCACACAATTGAAAGGGTTATAACTAATGGAATAAATGTAATAGGCTCTGTCAAAAAAAAAAAAAAAAAAGGTGCCGGTACTCAGTGACGGATTGCCTACATTTTAACTACTAATAAATTAATAATAATAAAATACAAAAAAAAGTATTATTTTTTCCTCACATTGAAAAAGGTGTCGGTACAGTTTCTTGTACGGGCGTATTAGCGGCGTTTAAAAACTACTAAGTACAAAACATATCACAATAACAGGACTAAGGACTAATGCATGAAGGCTAAAGTCGAGTTTCTGTCCGTAATACGATGTTGTCACCTTGACGTTCTAACACCATCTGAATTATATTAACACCAACAGGCTAAACTCCACCATCCGTGACGTCATGAAATGTTACGTTCAAAGTCAGTCCACTATGGTGCGTCTCTATACTAAGTGACTAAGTGCCTAACATAAAGAGGTGGGTGTGAGGAGTCTTCATTGTATAAAGAGAGGCTCCTCTCAGACTGTTCTACGGGAGGAGACAAAAAGAAAAGATGTTTTTACACTTAAAGTTTAAAGCTGCAACTAACCGGCCAAAGAAGAGTGTGCCTGTAGAGGGAGAGCACTAAATTGTGGAATGGGGTATCATTTTCGAACGGTTCCATGGAGAAAATGAAGCAAAGCTGCTTTTTCCTGAAGGGTTTCTAGAATTCACGGGCCAATGTGTGTGTGTGGGTGGGTATAAGCATTATAATGCAAGCCATTCCATTGGTTGATGGCAAAAGAAAAAAAAAGGTTGTTACTTAGGTTGTTATATGCCTCTTTTGTAGAACGACTGTATTTCATTGCATCACTTTTTAATGGTGACTGTACAACCCTATTCTGGCGAGGCATTCTTGTCCATATACAAGTAAATGTGACATTTTCTTTGGTGGTAGAGAAACCAGCTTTCTTTGTCCCCATCTCTTTCCGCATACTGTAGGGCAGGGCAATCTTAAAACTTGTAGAAGTTACTTCAAAAGAAAAGAGACCTAATTACGCATTTCATGTGTCAATCATGTAAATCAGAAACCTAAACTCTGCTACATCGTTGGTTTTTCTGGCTGACTCAGGCAACCCACTCCATGCGCTAATGTCACTATGGAGAAAAGGAGCATGAATTTGAATTAGTTCTAGTATATGAAATGTGCTGTTTTCTTTGTGTTTTTCCGAGTATCCAAATGAAATGGAATAAGTATATATGGAATTGAAGTTGTTTTGTTTGTAAATTTTTCTATGTTTCGGATGTTCCTTCAGACTTGAAGATAATTTACTTCCTAGTCCAAACCTCCCGCAGGACGACGGGGGTTGGGAGCGGGCAGGGTTTGAACCCGGGACCATCGATAATTCCAAACGAAAGCTAGACTTAGCGCCATTCATTCTAACGCTATATTTTTGCGAGCATAAACTCAAAATATCCAAAAGTGCAAGGTCAAAAAAACAAAAACAAAAAAAACCCACCAATAACAGTGAACACAAATAATGAAAGTAAATTTTTTTTTTTTTTTTTGTCGTAAAGTATTGGATGAAACAAAATCTTACGAATGTTGCATACTCTACGCAATTAATTACAAAGCATCTTTACTTGTGTAATGAAGCTATACTAGCAAGTAATAATATAATAATTGATATATCATCTATGACAATTGTTTTTTTCTTAGACTAAAAAAACAGACATAAAGAATTGCAGAAATGCTTGGATAGATTTTATCAGTTACAAGAGACTTAATGAACTTGTCGTCGAGTATGAGTTATTAAAACACCTGGGTTTACTTTGAGAGCCTTTAAAGTCTTGTGTTCAATCATACACTACTGAGACAAAACATTATTTTTGAGTCTATGTTTTTTTTTCCTCGTGATCTCGATGGAACAAAGAGCTAACATATTTAACAGAGATGCTAATTTCGTGTAAATAATTGATACGTGCGCATCTTAGTGTAAATGTGGAATGGTGCGAATGAGTGTTGAAAGGAGGAGAGAACCGAAATGGAGGAAAAGAAACAGAGTAGTGTTCACAGAATTACAAGAGGGATATATTAAGGCCATGAAAAGCATGCGGTACGCTTATAGATTTATTTTTACTAACAGATTATAAACTGGGAAATAAAAACACAATGCAAGTCTTTTAACGATCACAATAAATGGCAAAAGAATGGATGTAACTGTTTATTCTAGTTGTTTTTAAATAAATTATAGTAAATGTATTTACAACATAAAAGAATGGACGGACCTGCCATTGAAAGAGGTTCTATCGAAGGCAAAAGACAGGGAGGAATGGATAATGACGCGTAGGACGTAATCATCTTCTTTTTTGAAGTAACGTCTGTATTATATAAGATAAGATGACGTCGACTAATCTTGTGTGGTTCCCCAACAATCGAAAAGACTAAGGGTTGATGGTGAAATTGTATTTGCAACAATCAACATTAGGCACGCCCCACACACACGTCCACATGGTCACGTGATGTACGCGTCAATGTGCAAAGAGAAGTGTAAACAGGAAGTCTATTTATACATTTGCATTTTCTACTCAGATAAATTAATGAAAGGGAAATAATTCGTTTCCAGTAGAAATACATTGTTGAACTTTCGATTTGAAAACTTATACACAAAATAGAAGCGCTAGTTTCAGAGTCCACAAAACAGTCTGTTCAACCCATAAATTTCAAACTTTATGATAGATGTACCAATGTTAATATATTATTGATTTTGAATTATAAAGTGGTTTATGTGACTAGTGTGCTAAATAGTGTTGGTAGGAGGGATAGTTGTAATTAAAAGTATGCTTGGTTTAAAAGAGCTGAAGCTTTTGTCACATAATAAGAATCAATGTCAAGGTTATTTTAACTGTATAAACAAAATGTTTTCATTTCGCGAAAGAACAGTAAATTTCCAATATTAAAAAAGAATATACACATAGGAGTAAAATTTAAAAAAGCATACGGTTATCTTTGCAATTAAAAATTCTCTTTCTTTCTTTAAGTTGGAAAGTGTAATTTTTAGAGAGGGTAGATATATATAAGGGAAGAAATAGGTGGGGTCAGTCTATAAGTTTCAAGCCTTATGTTAAGTCTACTTTTGGAAATCTTTTATAGAAATTCAGTGATATTGTGTGTTTATAGTGGGTTTTAAATCTATTCATGATTCACACTTGAGAAAGTAAACTGTTTAATTTAACAAAGAAGAATTCTGTTAGTTACTTCCCCTTAACAAAGGTTCTTCCGGCGCACTTAGGAATCTGGGTCATCGGATTTAAATTCCGAAAATAGTAGAATCTATTTATCCCATAATTCCATTGTAACACTTATGCTAAGAGGCCTACCTGTTTGAGGTCATCAAGATTAGTCCCCACAATGGGATCTCCCCCTGGCACCAACGTTTTGATATATTCAAAGACCTGACTGTGTATTTTTTTTTGTCTGGCCTTGCCTTTGTTTGTATGAGCTGAGCGGACGTGAAATAGATAGATAGAAGCCAGTGGTTAATCCGCAAGAAGCTAAACAGGCCTAGTTTGTGTGAGTCTAGATTATAAATAAATGATTGATTCAAAATCACTCAATGAACTCTCTGTGCTGTTGTCCGTACTATTTATGTGAATGTTGTTGCTTTTATCTCAGAGAAGAGAGACACAGCACATCTCCAATAAGGATCAATAAAGCAGTCTTGGTCTTAGATGATACATTGTCACTCAATACAAGCGAGGTTTTTTTTAAAAAAAAAAAAAGTATTTTGAAAATATTAATCGTTTCGATAACTGTATTCGTGATCGCATTAATGAGTTGGTGTGTTAGAACCAAAAGCTATAAAGACACACAGTGACAGAGAAAAATAACGAGAGATAGAGGGGAAATGATAAAGAGAGATGGGGGAGACAAAAAAATAAGGAGAGTGGAGATAGGAAGATAGAGATAAGGAGAGAATTACGTTAGGAGAGAGAGATGATAAAGAGAGAGAGATGATAAGGAGAGAGAGATGATAAGGAGAGAGAAATGATAAGAAGAGAGAAGTGAAAATGAAAGAAAGAGAGATTGTTTATATTTTAAGTTTGGTTAGGTGAAGTAAGATATCCTTGCACATGCTTCAAAGGTGCTGGTCCCAGTACTTCGTCGCGAAAACAAGTCCACATATGGTGCCAGTGGGCCTCTTGCTTTACCATACATTTAATACCCAAATATGTCTAGGGATAAAACTTAGTGGTTTGAAAATAAATGCGGCATAAGGCGTAGGCATCCATTCTTTTATGTTGTCCTCCCCGAAGCAGGACGTTTTGGCACCGCCGTTTTGGCGCAAGGGACGTTTTGGCGCGAAATACAAAAGCACGTTCATTGTATTATTTCGTTTAAAAGAATTATGCATATTTATGTTTTTGCAGGAGGGTTTGTTTTAAGACATATTTTTCACGTATAGAAGAAGAAATATTTTTGTCCGCTATTTTTGGTATTTAACTTTTGTTATGTAAGTATTGTTAAATCTCGAACCCAGGGATGTCAAGTGTAATGCTAGAAACAGATTATCGTCTTACGCGGCTTACGCGTGAGAAAGGAAAGAGTATATACAAGAAGTGAAACGTACCCAGAAGAGAGGGGGCGGGATAGGTGTCACAGGTAATGACCAGTCCAAAGGAAATGATCGCCAGGCGCATGACGCCAACGACCAGTGCTTGGTGTTCGTCAGAGTTTGTACTGACCACATTTCGTGTCTTAATCTTTACTATGTGTGGAGTTATTGTCGTCATTCAGCGTAATAAAGCTTTAGATGTTTTGTTATATATGAAAGTATTACACTAATGTCAAATAAAAAAAATTGTCGTTTAGAAAGAAATCGAAAAATGTCATCCAGTGCGATTAGCAGAACATACATATAAATAAAGGGGAGGGGATAGCATGTCATTACCATTCAGGAATCTGACTTATTATAGGCCTATATCCGTGAAATAAGCAAAACCTTTATATTTATAAAAAAAAATTCGCTGGACTGTGTTAGAATTCATACTATACATACAATATTATGGTAGATTGAAATAAATACTTTATAAATACGTTATAAACGCTACGTGCTTATTAAATAATCGTCAAATTATATCTCGCGCCAAAACGCCTCGCGCCAAAACGGCGTCGCCAAAACGTCACGTACCGGTCCTCCCATCGCTTTCTCTATCTGCCTCTTCTTCTTTTTCCTGGTACTGTATCCTGAAGGAAGGTCTTTGCGAGCCCCGTGGATCTTGTAATATGGCCATATATTTTAAGCTTGCGTTTCTTTACAATAGTTAGCAGGTCATCATGGGGTCCGATCGCTGCAGTAACCCTGTCTCTAATCTCTTGGTCTGTGATACGGTCTTTGAAAGTGGTGCCTAGAATCCTTCTGTAGCATCTCAATTCCATTGCTAGGATCCTCCTCTCAAGCTCTGCAGTCAGCTTCCAAGATTGGCAAGCATATAAAAAATGTGGCCATGACAAGGGAGCTCATCAGTCTGATTTTGGTGCCGAGGGCCAGGCCCTTGTCTTTCCAAATTATTTTCAGTTTTGAAAGGGCTGCTGTGGACTGTACTATTCGGGCTAGTAGTTCGGGTTTTGTTCCCTCATCTGAGACAATAGCTCCAAGGTATTTGAAGCTGTTAACACTAGTCAGTTTTTCACCTCCAACACTGATGCCTCTTTTAAAGCCCTGTTGGCTATTGGTTATAATTTGTTTTTTTTTTGTTTTTTTTTGGGGGGGGGGGGGGGGCATTTATTTGCATGCAGTCTTGTTAATGCGCATCACCAGGTCAGCTAGTTCTTCTGTCCCTGCTAGGCCATCAATGTCATCTGCGAAGCGCAAGTTAGCCCTCGAGAGCATCTTCCGCTATCATTTCAAGGAAGATATTGAAGAGTGTTGGTGAAAGTAGGCAGCCTTGTCTTACTCCAACTGGGGTTTTGAACCAGTCCCCAATATTTTTTAAAATAAAGAGAAATACGCATTACGATATTGAAATATATCGATAATCGATTTTTTAATAGAAGGAAATACTTTAAGCCTTCTGCCATTAACTTACAGTTCATTAACAATGTAACATTTACATGAAGAAGACTTACTTTTGTGTACTTAAATATGAGACATGCTTACTACCCTTTAGGCCAAGGGACAAAACTGATCTTCCTCGTGTAGGTGCTTATGCATACTGTGTGCCACGCTTATCCCGTGTGAGGTCAAACGGTGGTGTTGCGAAAGTTTCATCTGAAAATCATGTGACTACGTCAAGTCACGTGATAAAAAAAAACCATGAGAATGAACAAGAGAGAGCTATCGCCTGTTATTACTGTGTCAAGTCTGCTTATAGTCTCTTCTTTGTTTTACCTGCTATTGAAGATTTTCATACATGGCGGGAAAATTATAAATAGCTCGCTTTTTGGTGTATCCGGTACAGAAAAAATAGGTGTTGATAGGTGTCTTAAGTATTAAAGAAAGAAAGACAGTGTGCCTTAAGTCTTCAAGAAAGACAACTTGTCTTAAGTATTTAAGAAAGACAATTTGTCTTAAGTCTTCAAGAAAGACAGTGTGCCTTAAGTTTTCAAGAAAGGCAATGTGTCTTAAGTCTTCAAGAAAGACAGTGTGCCTTAAGTCTTCAAGATAGTGTGCCTTAAGTCTTCAAGAAAGACAGTGTGCCTTAAGTCTTCAAGAAAGTCAGTGTGCTTTAAGGCTTCAAGAAAGACAATTTGTCTTAAGTATTCAAGAAATACAATTTGTCCTTAGTCTTCAAGAAAGAAAGTGTCTTAAGTCTTCAAGAATGACAGTGTGCCTTAAGTTTTCAAGAAAGGCAATGTGTCTTAAGTCTTCAAGAAAGACAGTGTGCCTTAAGTCTTCAAGATAGTGTGCCTTAAGTCTTCAAGAAAGACAGTGTGCCTTAAGTCTTCAAGAAAGTCAGTGTGCTTTAAGGCTTCAAGAAAGACAATTTGTCTTAAGTATTCAAGAAATACAATTTGTCCTTAGTCTTCAAGAAAGAAAGTGTGTCTTAAGTCTTCAAGAATGATAGTGTGCCTTAAGTCTTCAAGAAAGTGTGCCTTAAGTCTTCAAGAAAGTGTGCCTTAAGTCATCAAGAAAGTTAGTGTGCTTTTAGTCTCCAAGAAAGAGTGTGCCTTAAGTCTTCAAGAAAGTCAGTGTGCCTTAAGTCTTCAAGAAAGACAGTGTGCCTTAGGTCTTCAAGAAAGACAGCGTGTCTTAAGTCTTGAAGAAAGACAGCGTGTCTAAAGTCTTGAAGAAAGATAATTTGTCTTAAGTCTTCAAGAAAGACAGTGTGCCTTAAGTCTTCAAGAAAGAAAGACAGTGTGCCTTAAGTCTTCAAGAAAGAAATACAGTGTGCCTTAAGTCTTCAAGAAAGAAATACAGTGTGCCTTGAGTCTTCAAGAAAGGCAGTGTGCCTTAAGTCTTCAAGAAAGACAGTGTGCCTTAAGTCTTCAAGAAAGACAGTGTGCCTTAAGTCTTTAAGATAGTGTGCCTTAAGTCTTCGAGAAAGTGTGCCTTAAGTCTTCAAGAAAGTCAGTGTGCTTTAATTCTTCAAGAAAGACAATTTGTCTTAAGTCTTCAACAAAGACAGTGTGCCTTAAGTCTTCAAGAAAGTGTGCCTTAAGTCTTCAAGAAAGTGTGCCTTAAGTCTTCAAGAAAGTCAGTGTGCTTTTAGTCTCCAACAAAGACAGTGTGCCTTAAGTCTTCAAGCAAGTCAGTGTGATTTAAGTCTTCAAGAAAGACAGTGTGCCTTAAGTCTTCAAGAAAGACAGTGTGCCTTAAGTCTTCAAGAAAGTGCGCCTTAAGTCTTCAAGAAAGTCAGTGTGCTTTTAGTCTCCAACAAAGACAGTGTGCCTTAAGTCTTCAAGAAAGACAGCGTCTTAAGTCTTCAAAAAAGACAGTGTCTTAAGACAAGAAAGACAATGTGTCTTAAGTCTTCAAGAAAGACAGCGTGTCTTAAGTCTTCAAGACTTGTATTATGGTAAAAGCGAGGAGGGAGTGGGAGAAATTTTCTTTGGCCGCTGTGTCAACACAACTCTTCTCGTATCTAATCACAATTAAAACTTCCTGGCTTACATCGAGGTTCGAGCGCAAGCCGTTAGTAGAAATCAAATCTAGTCAAGCCTCTCAGCCATACGTTATAAAATTATGCAATAATCATTCGATGGAACACTTTATACGATTTTGCAATAATCATGCGATGGAACAAGATATCAAATATTGCAATAATCATGCGATGGAACATGATATAGAATATTGCAATAATCATGCGATGAAACATGATATCTAATGTTGCAATAATCATGCGATGGAACAAATTATCAAATATTGCAATAATCATGCGATGAAACATGATATCAAATGTTGCAATAATCATGCGATGGAACATGATATAAAATATTGCAATAACCATGCGATGGAACATGACATTAAGCATTTCAATAATCATGCGAGGGGATTAAATTTTTAAAAAATCAAGCAATTCTAGCAATAATCTAAAGTCAGTTATTAAAATACTGCGAATACAAGCTAATTTTACAACAGCTATGTTCTAAAACAGCGGTTCTCAACTTTTTAAGCTCGGCGACCCCTTTTTACAATCCCCCACTCTGCCGCGACCCCCCCCCCCTCACACACACATACAGCAATAGAAGAGTAGACAAAAACAATCCATATATTCGAAGGTCATAGGCGATCCCTGGCAAATTGTCAATCGACCCCCAAGGGGTCGCGACCCACAGGTTGAGAACCCCTGTTCTAAAAGAACTGAACAATGACACCCTATCACAGATATCCTGATACTCACGTCTGCAGCCTTTGTTTCTTCATTCGAGCCGTGATTGCCTGTTGCCTCAACAGTGTTGCCTCGTTGCCGTGTGCACAATCCTAGACACGCCTTGCACCTTTCCTCCAGACACACGTTCCATTTCATGAAGAGCCCGTAGCAGATGTAGCAGACAAAGAGCACCAGCGACTCCCACCACTGGATCTTCTCGTCCTTGAAGAACACGATCAGGATGATCAAGCACGTGGTATAGAAGGACACATCGCGGAACAGAGGCCACCAGGTCAAGGTCAGGAGCGTCTTGCTGCAAAGAGCGCACATGCCTATGACGAATAAGATGTTGAACACCGCGGAGCCGACGATGGTCCCGATGCCGACGTCGCTCTGAGATATGAACACGCCGATGAGGCTGGTGAAGAGTTCAGGGGCGGAGCCGCCTGCCGCCATAAAAGTGGCACCTGCCACATCCTCGGAAACCCCTAGTTTTTCAGCGATGACATCCAGGGAAGGAACAAAAAACTCGTCACACACAACGGCCAGGGCAACGAACATGTAGATCATGCCAAATATATGAAAGACAACCGCGCCCTGCTTGCGTTGCTCCTCCGTGAAAAGATCTGTTGGGTAGGAAGAGGAGCTACCGTTCTCACTCAAAAGTCGCCTCCCTGACCAAGAGGAGATGTGGAAACCTCTCCGCCCAGCATCTACATGTTTAATGTAACTGTCAGACATTGGAGAGGTGGTGAACTGTAGTAACTTGAAGCTGAAAACATAGAAGTAGCCAACGGAGAAGACGCCGAGAATGAAAACAAGTCTGCGGCCACGTGACCTGGGCGACAAGTACTTCGTTAGTTGAAAGCTCATAATTCATCTGCTGATTCTTTTGTCATTCTTTTTTTTTATCCGTGACGTCAGATTTGGGCACCAGTAATTAAATGGCCGTAAGAGAGCTGATAACATAAAGGCAAGTTTTAGCAACAATAAATTCAGTAGATCTTTGATGATAACTTATACATTTAAAATGAAAAGTATTTAGAATACTAATAAAAGAGATATTGCTTTATTGTACTTAGCTCGAGCAGCCTTCCATCAGGTGAAGAACACCTGAGGGATCTAGGGAAATAAGCACCACCACCAAGATAAGGTGGTTTCCAAACTTTTTTGTCTCGTAGACCCCTTGCCATGTTTTTTAGTTTTTGGTAGACCCCCTGAATTTTTTTGAAAATTCATTAACTTCAAATGTGTTTTTCTTGCAGATGCTAGGCCATATATATACATTGATGATATTCAAATTAAAATGAAGGAAAAAAAATAATATTCATGACATGTGACTAATAAAAAAAAGCACCTATTGGTGGAAATGTTTGATACTAAAATTTCCAGATTGAGCTTCAATTTAGGTTTAACGTTATATCTTCTCGACTAGATAATGTTTGACTAAGTTAAATTTGGAAAATAAGAAAATTCATCCTGTCTAATGCATGCTACATTCATTTAATCCTCCCAAGAAACACTGAGATTATGACTTCGTTTTGACAAAATTTAGGTTATCACCTTGAAGCAGCAAATTAACCACATTAAATTTATGAAACAAGTCTGTTAAATAGACTATGTCCTTTTTTTTTTATTTATTTTTTTTAAATTGGATCTTTAGCACCAAAAAACTCAGAA
Source organism: Biomphalaria pfeifferi (assembly GCA_030265305.1). Lineage (NCBI taxonomy): Eukaryota > Metazoa > Mollusca > Gastropoda > Planorbidae > Biomphalaria > Biomphalaria pfeifferi. Next base: position 1,130,692 of record JASAOG010000131.1, on the reverse strand, counting down.
TATTGTCACAATGTTTAAGTCACACTGTTTAAGTCACACATAAGCATTTCGACAACTATCATACTTCAGTGTGGAAGAGCCATTGATCAAAATGGATTTCTTGATTCATAACAAAACAAAAAATATGATAGTAATAACACTATATTATCGGGCATGGTTAAATAGTCCAGCTTTTTTAAAGAAGTATGTCGTTTGCAAGTAATTACATAAGAACCTTTCAGTGTCCTAACTCATCTTACCATTACACCTTTGAACTAGTTTGAACTGTATTGTTTCATAGAGTAATTATTTTTATCACGATATCAGATATAGTATTGTGTAAAACAGGTTGTAAAATGGTTGGCAAAGTCTATTTTTTGCCTATAGTGTGCATTTTTCTAGAATTTGATAAACTAAAGTATTGTAAAATGTTCACAAACCTCTTCTCTTTTGTGATATTTAATCAAAAATATTTTCTACTGTGGCTCTATTCTGAACTTACAGTATTCAAATGTATTTCAAATCTCAATCTATTTTATCATGTTGGCGTTGTCTCAAAAGAAGTTTCAGACTTAACGCTTTCATAGCGACATAACTTTAAACTATATTGCAAAAAAGCCCAAATGTATTTGCTTGTTTTACAAGGACGAAATGAAGCCAAATTTGTAATAACCAACACTGGACTTTCTGCAGTTCTTTTCAGACACGATCATGGTAATATTACTTTCTTGTAGACACAATTAAGTTAATTAATAAAAAATGTTAAAATTTTAAAATAAAATCATTCGACTAACAAGGTAACACTTCAAAGTATTACTGAAGGTAGCAACTCATTGAGTGGGCAAGGAAAGTCTCGACGTGCTTCACTGAGATCCACTCTCGTAGACCCCCATTTACAGGCCATAGACCCCCATTTACAGGCCATAGACCCCCATTTACAGGCCATAGACCCCCATTTACAGGCCATAGACCCCCATTTACAGGCCATAGACCCCCATTTACAGGCCATAGACCCCCAATTTATTTTTTCACTTCCGTAGACCCCCTGGAAGTCCTCGTAGACCCCTGGGGGTCTATATAGACCACTTTGGGAATCACTGAGATAGATCGATTATTATGATTTATATCTAAAAACTTGTATTGTCCATGATGAGCATTTGTAGCAAAGAAAAGAGATTATTCTTTAAAATATTTCCAAGTCTTTATATAAATGTTTGGATACATGACTCGTTCTATTCATTATATCGCTAGAAATAAAATACGTCATGATGAAAAGGTACAAAAGAGGAAATATGGACTTGCATGTAATGATAGACCAAGTTTCGCACGATAAAAGCAACTTGAGCATTAAGTTCGAAAATATGAAAACTCTGGCCTTTACATGGTCATTGGAGATTTTCATACATGGAGGCAAATCCATAAATACAATATTTTTTTGTTGTATCCGGTGTACAAAATATGGAATCTGAATATAAATCGATTCTATAGATAGCTTTGGAAGATGGCCGCCGGAAGCTTTTAAAACTCCAATTCGGCTTATAGGCAGACTGGGCTCAATAGCCTTGGTCGGCAGCCAGTCTAGGAGACGGAAACTCCAATATAAAACCCAAGACTATTTGTTGTTCACAGCGTCTCAGACTTCTGTGACACTGTGGACTGTATTTAGTGTAAAGAGTGGTATTGGTCTGCGCGAGCCAATCGTAAATAAACAACATTGAGCCACGTGTTTCCCTATCTTCTATGCAAATTACGATCTAATTTTAATCAACAATGGTTATCACGTGACAGTTTTTTTCCCGTTGTTTTATCAATATTATCACGTGACCGTTCGTTTTGGCGAATGTGGTCCATTATCACTTTAAAATATTTTGCGCAGGCTAGAGGTAATACGGTATTTTATACAACTAGCCCACAAATGACTAGCCGCAACAGGTCGATAAAATGATACCTCTAAAAGTCCCCTGATGGAATGTCCTCTTCCATTTCCAAAAATATACCTTTGCGAAACATGTTTTTTTCTGCCTGTTAGTTGTCTAGTCAAAATACAAAAAAAAAAAAAACTTGATGCAGAAAATGTGAATGCCTAATCTAGTGAAATAAAAACAACTTCAACCTTCGCAATAACTTTGGCGTGTTTGAAAATACTGTCGCAACAATTTTGTAGCAATGTAGCTTAATGTATCAAACACTATACGTTTTCCAAGCTTAACAATATTTTCTCAATTGTCAGTTATGTATGCAGGAGGCCCGGTGGCTGAGCGGTAAAGCTAATGGCTTCCGAACCGGGGACCGCGGCTCAAATCCTGGTGAAGACTGGGATTTTTAATTTCGAGATCTTCCGGCGCCTCTGAGTCCACCCATCTCTAATGGGCACCTGACATAAATTGGGGGAAAGTAAAGGCGGTTGGTCGTTGTGCTGGCCACATGACACCTTCGTTAACTGTAGGCCACAGAAACAGATGACCTTTACATCATCTGCCCTATAGACCACAAGGTCAATTATATAATATAAAACAGTTATGTATGCAACATGATTATAAACAGGCAATAGAAAAGTAAATAAATGAAAGTCATAAAGATACACTTTTTGTAATTTAAGCGCAAATTTTTTTCACATTAAATAAATATGTACGTTTAGTTTCTAGCAATGGAATTAACATCATAGATAACTATATTATAACTTTAGCTAAATCCCATTTATCTAAGCCTATGAACGAAAAAAAATGTATGGATGGGGTCGCCGCCTAGTGGAAAATTGCATTAGGGAGTCTCGGGGCTAAAAACGTTGAGAACCGCCGTTTTAACATATTAAAGTATTAAACTATTCACATTAGTGACCGCGGGAGACCATTCAGTATCAAATGTCGCAACTGTTATATTGGTTTTACAGACGACCATAAAACGATATTTGATCAGGGTCTAAATTGAAACTACTTAGGGCATTTATTGATTCGTGTGTTTTCATCGATAATGATAATTGTGCAAAATATCAACTTGTAATGGGAAGTGGGATAATAATGGGTGAAGGAATATGACCAGACAGACAGACAGACGGAGTGACTTGAAATAAACTCGGCAATTAGTGAGAATGCGTTTAAAACTCAGCAAAAGAGGGGTAGGGGGAGGGTAATATAACTGGAAGGCAGAAAGCCGGAAAGGGTGAGAACTCTAATGAAAACTAGGAAGTAACATATTATATTGTTCATGGTCCTTTTATATAATTATATCAAATGTTTTTATTTCATAGTACATTCCCCATGATTTGTAAATTTAAAAAAAGATGATTACATCATCAAATCGAATGGACCTCATTCACCAATCGTAAGCAAACAACATTTAAACTGTCACGTGATAGCCATTGTGGCTAAATGTTATCAGTACACAATGGTGAATGGGGTCCATTGACGCTGTGTATCAATATAATAACTCAAACTATTGGCCATATACGGATTCGAATCTCTAGATAAAAACGCTTATTCAAATCAATGAATCTAAGCATTGATTTAAATCCTTAAATCAAAACACTGATTTAGATCACTAGATTGAAACGCTAATTCAAATCACTGAATGGAAACGCTGATTCAAATCACTGAATTAAAATACTGATTCAAATCACTGGATCAAGACAGAAGAGCACTGATTCAAATTCACCGAATGGAAACGCTGATTCAAATCACTATAAAAAAAAAAAAAAGATTTCACATTTCATTGAATTAAATAAATTTTCTTGTAATGTATGCTACTGTCCCTAAGAAAAAAATAATTGAGCTTAGATTTTTACATGTATTTTTAATTATCTGAATCAACGTGTTCAAATGGTTAACAAAAAATAAATTTAAAGAATACATTTATAGGGTACTAGAAATAAACTCTTTTTTTAATCTAAAAAAACCCCAACAAAACGAAATTGAATACGAGCCACAGGCTGGGTCTCACAAAAGTTCCAATAAGTCAGAAAAAATAATATTTGTAAGTTTAATTCACAGACTGATTCTTGGGTTACAATCTTGAATCGTTGGAAGGGCTACAAACTGACAGGGGATGATGAATAATTCTAGGCATAATTTACTAATTGTGTGCCGTGCGTCGAAAGGGGTAATCCATTAAGAAAGTGCAAAATGTATTGTGTCCGTATCGTGATTGGATTACTTCTGGCAGCTAAAGGTCAAAAGTCAATGGGCGATCTCATTGTACTCTGCAGTTTTCGTCTGATGTGATACCGGGGGGGGGGGGGGGGGGTGAATGCAGTGTAGGGGCTTTGATTTCTGTAGTCCATAAAAGATTTTGTTGTTACCCAGCGCTTTGTTATGAAATAGAAAAGTATCAATGTACACTATAATCTTGTGATGGGGATTGTACAAGATGTTGCATACGTTTTGAATGGTCAAACATTAGAAGTCGACTCATTTAGATAGGCCTACCTAGGGTCAAACATAACAAAACACGGAGGATCAATAAAAAGAGATAAAAACCGGTTTAATCTTAGCATCTTCTGCCTTATCTTATCTTATCGTATATAATAAAGACGTTGCTTAAAAAAAAGAAGATGATTACGTCCTACGCGTCATGCATCCAGTCATGCATATTAACCAATGACTTAAATTCTGCCAAGTCACTGCAAAAGCAAACTGTGGGAAATCTGGAAGATTAACATGACTTTACAATGAGTACCCAACCTATTATTCGTTGGTGGTCTCTATACTCCAATATTTTTTTGTTGAAAGTTAAACACTGAACGCTGAGGCTGAAAAAAAGAATCCAAGTCTATTGAGAGTAAATGTACCCTGCCCATCGTCATGCTCTCCCACCTAAACTTTTATCTTAAATTGGATCATGCTCTCCCAGCTAGACTTTTAACTTGAATTTGGGTCATGCTCTCCCAGCTAGACTTTTAACTTGAATTGGGCCATGCTCTCCCAGCTAGACTTTTAACTTGAATTGGGTCATGCTCTCCCAGCTAGACTTTTAACTTGAATTGGAACGGCCCATTATCTCCTTCTCAATCTGTCACTCTCTAGAACCCCCTCTTTTTGTTTAGCACCCTGCGCATTGTAATGCTCTAAGGCAGTGGTGCACAAAATACGGCCCGTGGGCCAGATCTAGCCCTCGGCGTGGTTCCATCCGTCTGCCAAAACGTCATCACAAAGTGCATAACATTTCTCTTTCAATAAAAATGTAAAAAAAATGAAAAATCTATCATTTTACCTACGTTAGGGACCTCACTTTTTCTCTGATGGATTCTTACAAAGACATTTGTGTGTTTATGAACTGGAACTCTGAATGTAGGATCTACCTGGAAAAGTGAACGGATCTCAACTCTTTTTTTTTTTTAGAGACTGAATTTCTTGTCACAGAGGCCGCCTACCAGTACGCGGATCCCGGCGAAAGTCATGTACAGGAGGGCCCATTAGATTCGTCGGTGTAAGCTAACCCTAACTTGAATTTCTGACTCACTAATCAGTGTGAATTAAAAACTAAAGGACGTATGCCCTAACTATTACAGTATTTTGAAACCAAGACCATGCTAAGAGCATTTACGGTAGGACCGAATTGTTTTAAAAATAGATGCCAGAAAAGAAAACGTCTAAGTTATAAATAATATAGAGTAAGAAGTCCTGGTTTTAGAGAACTGCTTCCAAAGAAAGCCTATTCCGCTATTCAGTAGAAAGAATTGGTACGTAGGCCTACACTAAATTCATTAGAATTTGTGAGAAGTAAATGAAACAATTTCAACTCACTCTGTCTGTATGGTAAAAAGTTTGTACACGTCATTTCTCCGACACCCAATCTCAGATCAAGTTGAAATTTCGCACAATTTATTTCTTTTACCTGACAAAACAAGAATCAGTTTTAAAACGTTAATATAACGTTTCTTTGAGGTTTGTCTGTAGACCCCTGTTTGAGTATCTAAGGCATTACTGCATTGCGCAGTTGTTTCACTGTCATAGTGTATTTGGTTAGTTCTTTCAATGTGTCATTTTTTCTCTACTGGGAGTTATAGTGTAGGTTGAATCTGCACTACTCTAGAGTCAGCAGTGAAAGATCAAGAAATGCAAGAGGAACTTCTCTTTAACAACACTTTTACAATGATACTTAAGGCAAGTTCCGGGCTTGCATTAAGTTCAACAGTTCAGGACTGACTTCATACACTGGGCTCATTGTGTCGGACTTGATCACAGACCAAGATCAAGACGCCGTTCGTCTCAACTGTACTTGATAGTACTCCGCACTGCACCGTCTTGACTGCGACACCTCCGCTCTTTATATAGGGTCCCTACTGGCCTTCTGTCACAGAACGTCGCTTGACCATTCTGGGTGGTCAGATGACTACATCCCTCGTGACGCTCCTGAGCTCTGTTCACGACGCCGATCCTTCCCGAACCGTCAGGTTTACACTCGTCTCGGCTGATCGTCGTAACTCGTCACGGTTGACCGCTTATCCAGCGCTGGCCTGGGGCGATTTGCGTCGGCTGACTACACACACACCACTACCCCCATCTGTGCCACCACCAGGTTTATAACAATATTTAAAGTTTGAAGGACTACTTCATGGAACAATAAATTCCTATATGAAACATATTATCCGTAGCAACCGATGATAGACCCGCAAAACATTTTCCAGTGTGTTTGGTGATTCCAGCAGTGGCGTAGCTATGGTATGTGATGCCTTGTGCATAATACAAGTGAATCTCACGTGCTTTCTCGCCGGCAAACTATCGATAATTTAATCTAATTAATTTTTTTTCACTAGGTCTCGTTCAACAGACGAAATTGTCTAATTAGTGAGTCGTAAATAAGTAATCGTTGGTTGTAAGTAATTCTTCATCAAAGTACGTTTGGAAAAACTTCTCTTGCATGTAGTCACACTTACCACAATAGTAACAAAAAAATATGCGAATCAAAATAGCAATATTCGTGGACTGGCATTTTTTAAAATAAGACTCTAAAGCTCAATTAATTCTTATTTAGAAAGTTCGGTGACTTCTGGAGAAACTGCGACTATTACCTGAAGTTCCTAGATAAAATTCATTTTTGTCTGTGTCTCTGGGAGAACAATCGAGATTGATTTCCATCTGAGGATTCTGCTTTAAGAGAAAACGCACGAAGTCCAAGATTCTCTACAGATAATCTCTCCACATTTTCCCCTCTTGCTGATTTAAATCTTGAGCCTTGCTGTAATTATTGTTGCCTAGTCACAGACACACTTCAAGTTCCCTCCGAGCAAGTGATGTGTGGCTGAGAGGCTAAAACCGCTTTGTTACGGCTTGGCCACCTTACAAGGGGGCTTGAGTTCGAATCCTGACTCTAGCAGGGTTGTGTTTGCTGAGTGGTTGAAAAACCTTCTCCCAGATACCTCCTCCCTCACTGGTCCACAAAATGAGATTTGACCATTTCTAATTAGTAATTTAAAACAAACAACATTAAAAACTTGTCTACGAGTGGTCATTGAACAATGAAGTAACATCTTGTAAGGCTTAAAAAAAGTGTAAAAGTGCGTTGCCTTCAGAGATTTAAACAAATATGGTAAAATTTAATTCAAGTTTTGTCTACAGCTTACATTTAATGTAATTTAAGAAAGAATATAGGACATACCAAAACCAAATAGAAGTGTTTGTTTTTATTTATGTAATTACAATGTGTAGTTTTACTGAAAACGTTTGTCCCCAGTTTGAAGCCCCCCACCCCTTGATGCCCCGTGCGGCCTGCACCAGCCGCACATTGCTAGCTACGCCTCTGGATCGTTATCCCAGTTATACATATTAATTGTTTTAATTGGGTATAAAATAACATTATATTTTACTCTTCAATTCACTACAGTTAGCAATCAGTTTAAACAAAAATGTTGTTGAATTTGCACAAATGCAATATAAGTTAAGCAGGGGGTCTACCAAAGACCAGAAAACATGGCAAGGGGTCTACAAGACAAAAAAAAAAGTTTGAGAACCACTGCTCAAGATCTAATCATATACTAATTAAATTTTGAACGTAAAAAAACTAGGCCTACTTGTATCTTAAGACAAAATTTTAATGATAACTGAAAATTACAGTAGGCCTACTAATCATAAAAAAATGTATATAGAACTAGCTCTGTTAACAAATATATCGGTGATATGAGAACATAAGACATTTTTTAAAAACATGCAAATAATAATAAACATTTTATTTATTTTAAAACGCGGGAAACAAAGTAAAGATTTAAAAAAAAATAGAAAAAAAAAAAAAAATATAAGCTGACTTGATCGTGCGAGACAGTCACAGCTCTGCCGTGACCAGGATTCGAACCTGGGTTGTCGCGGCCACAACGCGAAGTACTAACCACTATACGATCACGGCCAGTACGCCAGCTGATATTGAAGAAGTCTGTAAACAAGATATTTCTAAGCCCTATTGGAAAAAAACAAAAAATGATTTTGATTTTATGTTTCTATTATAGATCTATTTACTTAAATTCAACTAAAAATTTAAGTAAAAACAGTTTTTTAACCTAAATAAGCAAAAAAAAAAAAAAAAAATTAAGATCTAAGCATCTACCCTTGGTTTGGATTGGGAAAATTTTAAAAGCTATTTATAACTAACTCAGATCCCATTGATCTGTCTATGACTATGATCTGAATATAGAAAGGGCCTAAAAAAAACCTCAAGATCTAGATGTATTGCCAATGTTGTTTGGGATATTGGGTGGGTGGGTCATTTAAAGAAAAATAAATATTATTTATTTACTTTTGATATATTTATTCAAATGCTGTCAGCTAGACCTAGATTTAGTTTCGATTATATGGGAAGAAGGAAAAAAAAAAAAAAAACAACGCCTAGCTCTTCAGTCAATAAGAATAAGATACAAATAGGCCTAGACTCAAAAGCTCTCTTTGCTGTTTTACGGAACCGTGGCATTTTGACACATTTCGAAACAAACACACACAGTCACAGAAAACTGAGAAGGTCATGTGCTTGTGTGTAAATTGTAAAAATAAATAGGAGTCTGGAACATAGCGTCTATAGATCTACAAATACAAATCTTTCTGCATCAGCTTGTTTGCACTATTCTAGATATAAAGAGTATAGAGTCTCAGTCTACAGTCCGCAGGTAATGATGACTGTAGCTCACTAGAATCTAGCTGTAGTGAAGTGTAATTTAATGTCAATGTAAGTAAATGATAATTTAATTTAGTAAATGACTCAAGAGTCAATGAATTCGCTCAGGAATCTGGATTGCATAAATTAAAAATTAATTTTTAAATTTAATCGAAATATTATCATTCTCATTGTTAAACATAAAACTAAAATTAGTAAAATGTAACGTTTAATGCCAATGCCTCAATAATTAATAGTCAATATTATTAATATTAATTATAAGAATATCATTACTATGATTATGCATCGTCTGTTTGGGATCCCTCAACTCAAACTCAAGAGAACATAAAGTAAAGAAACTAGATGTAGAACAAATACACAATATAGCAGTGAGTGAGATTTATAACAAATGAATATTTGGATTTGATTAAGTAACAAAGCAGCTATAGCAAAAGCACTAAACTTAGAGTTTAGAGACACTTCAGGACACAAGAATAACATGTAATGTATATAGAGGTCTATAGTATGCTATGTATGACTAGATTGTTACATGAAATGTGTACCCTTAATTCTGAGTATTATATAAGATAAGAAGATCTAGATCTAATTTTTCCAGACATTCAAGTGTTTTTTATGTAGATTGTACATTTATATCTAATAGACTAGATCTAGATGTGTAGTAAAGTAATAGTCAAGATGTAGTTAGTCAAATCTAGTGCATTGTGTCCCAAACTGTGTTCTGTGGGACTCTAGTATTTGCGAGGCCTGAATAGGTGTTCCATGAACTACTGGAATAATTAACAAGTAGGCCACCACATGAATTACCTCTCTAAAATTGAGCAAAGTGTTCCGCTAAATACTCAGAATGTGGCGAAGTGTTCCATTCAGAAAAGGTTTGGGAAACACTGGCCTAGTGGCATTATTATAGTACCATACATCTAGTGAAAATTAATTATTGGCCTGGCATAAATTAGGCATAATTGATAATAAACTGTGGCTTAGCCTTATGGTAGTATTTGGCTAGGATGTAGATCTTAAATCTAGTAATTTGAAACATTCAGATCTACTAAAAGAATCTAGATCTAAATATTGCAAATTAAGCAAGGCAGTGATGGATAGGCAAATTTGTTTGTAGCCTTGGGTAGTTTAGCACATTAAGGGACACTCATAATGCAATCTCTTCTGGAATTCCATAGTGCCCTCAAACCGTGTGTAAATGTTTTATTTATAGAATAAGATTGTCATAAATAATAAGTTTAACACTGGCCTCAATCTGCTGACACTGGTTAGATCTTTGCATGAGATGTAGAGCAAACCTACAATGCATCGTTTGTTTGTTTTGTTTTTACATGTTTCAGCTGTTTTTTCAGAGTTGAGGGATAATCTACTTCCTAGTCTAAACCTCCTGCAGGACAATAGGGATGGCAGTGGGCATGGTATGAACTCGGGAGATGACCAAAGTTAAAGACAGTCCAGCATGCATACTCCATGACCTGGCAGCCATTTTTCACTTAAAATCAAACCATTCAAATCTTTTTGTAGTGGTCATACCTTTATAATTGTGCATTTCCAGCAGATCAATGACTGATTGGTTTTGTAGAATTGCTTTATACTCCAGTGTTGTTTGACATCTATTTTGATTTTAATCTCTATTATATTTTATCAGTCCATTCAACTAAGTGGTATTCTTGGATAAAAACTATATAAATGTATTTAAACTTTTTTAACTTAGAGAGAGGTGAAATTAGCTTCTACCATAATATATGTGTGTGCTTTGATTTCTCTTTATTGCTGATCTCTCATTTTGATTCAAATCTTCCATTTATTTCGTGATGCTCTCTACATTTTATCCCCTGCAACTATGAAGTTATTATCTCTTATTGTCCTGCAGTAGTTATGGGTTAATTAGTTAATAGAAAATAATTTTCTTTCACCTTTCTAGAAAGCCAAAATAAGACTACGATAATTAAAAAGAAAATGTTTTCTGTTCAGTTGTCATTAAAGCATAACTCATTAAATGTTAACAAAACTGAATTTTAAAACAATTTTTTTTTTTTTTTTTAAGGTGAGTAAAAAAAATGTCAAAAGCCCAACTGAAAGTTAACATTGAAGAGCCTCGTTATGATCAGTCGACTTACTCGGGACGAGCCAAACATTTTTTCATCACAACAAACCCTCTGAATTTATTTGTTTCTGGGCAAGCTCTTGATGATGCAAAAGATATAGTTGAGCGCTACAGGTATTAAGATATAAGCTAGTTGATTTGAATTTGACTAATGTAAACTGTTGACAAATGTTATTGAAATGCAAGAAATTATACTGTTTAGCAGAGATTAACTACGAAACACAGAAGGAAAAAATGAGAACAATTATCTTAAGTGATAAAATATCGAAATTTAGTTTTCTGTTCTTCGCTTGGTGTGTGTTTTAACGCTTTGTTATTTCATCGAATTTCATCTTTAACAAATGTAAAAATTAAACAAATTTACTTGCAGGAAAGGTGAACTTGTACCTGGTCTGACTGAAGATAAATTATGGCAGGCCAAGCATCTTTACGACTCAGCATTTCACCCAGACACCAAAGAAAAGATGATACTCATTGGGAGAATGTCAGCACAAGTCCCTATGAATATGACCATTACTGGTTGCATGATGACCTTTTATAAGTAAGTAAGGGCTTCGAATCACACCCTGTGTGTAGATACCATCTTCCGCTGAGAAGGAATTATTACAAAGATTTAAAATAATAGTTTCCTTTTTTTTCTTTAATTGCAACTGAAATCATGAATAATGTCTTTGAAAATGTACACTTTACTAGCATAGCTACTTTTTTATTGATTTGTTAGAAAAAAGTATTAAAAAATAAACGCGATTATTCTTGTCAAAACCTAACAATGCCCACAATGTTGGCTTAATTATTGAGTCATTCCATTTTGAGCTAAAATTGATTAATACATATCACATGGAGGTGTACCATATTGACCTAACTACCAAAATATATCATTTTGACTTAAATTTGGACCTAATAAAGTGGCTCAGGGTTGTGAAATATATATTTCCAATTATCTGTATAGATTTAATGTCTTTATTAAATTTTTTTATTCTTAAAAATATTGTAATAATTGAACCTGCTTTCTTATTAAACCAGTCATGCTCAGTAAAAATATTTATTTTGTATCACTTTTATGGCAAAAAGTTAAATCTTAACAATTCAGAGTTAAAAAAATAAATCCAAGAATTCTATTTCAGGTCTACACCAGCTGTCATTTTCTGGCAGTGGTTTAACCAAACATTTAATGCAGTTGTGAATTATACAAATCGTAGCGGGGACTCTCCGATCTCTCCACAGTAAGATTTTGTTTTCACCTCTAGCTTTCTTTATAGCAAAATGTTTCATCAGTCCATTCAACCGAATAGTTTTGATAACAATGGTACGCCATAGATATCTTTCATTTTGTGTATTTCTCTGTTTAGGCGACTGGGCGTCTCCTATGTAATGGCCACAGGTGGCGCTATCACCACGGCGATGACACTCAACAACATGGTCAAAGTAAGGATTTCCTTTTTTTTTTCTAAACATCTTTGCCTTGCATGACAGCCAGGCATTCTGCGTTGTAGGTCATGAAAAAAAAAAAAAAGAAAAAAAGCGCGGGGAAAAATAATTCTTACTCTCATAAATCTAAAAAAAAAGTTTCCCTCAGTACTAGTCAGCCAATACAAGAGAAAGTGAGCTATATTAAAGGAGTCATTTCAATGTGTTTCCTCATCGCGTGTTTTGACCAATTTTTATCTCCTTACTTTCTTTTGTCCTACCTAAATAATACCGATTCTAAACAATCTTCACTTGTATTGTCACATGATTTGTACATAAATGTGATTGTATTTAGAGTGAAATAATTGATTAGCTTGTTCATTGTTATTGATGCGATTTATATAATGTGATGTTTTTATGGTTTTCAGAAATTCCCTCCAATAATTGGTCGTTTCGTGCCATTTGCTGCAGTGGCAGCTGCTAACTGCATTAATATACCTTGCATGAGGAGCAGGTGAGTGTTTCCAAGTTAAGTTAGGCTACTTAGGACACAAATTTAATTATTGACATACATATTTAAATCATTTAGTTCCTTTGCTATTATGTACAGTCCAATTCAAATAGAATGATGTGCACAGTAGTGTAGATGTGTCCTGTTGTAATAACTAAGTTAAACAGAAAGCGCCAAGATTATAATCATCATTATGTTATAATATGTACACAATAAGAATGGTGCTTTAGGCCTCACTAGTTATCCTCCCATCTGTCAAATCATTGACACTTCATTATCTGTCCTATATCTGTTGAACCATTGGGGCACCAATTATTAGCTGTTGACTATCTTTCTCTATTCCTTTCTGATGTTTGCCAAGATTAGTTTTTGATAGAAAGACCTATCCATTCCTCAATGATGACCTTCCATTGCTTCTTTCCTCCTCTTCCTCCCCCTTCCATTTCCCTCAGAAAGGTCTTTATGAGCCCTGAAGACCTCATGATATGGCCATACAGCCTTACCTTACAGTCGTCAGAAGGTCCTCATTTGGCCCATGCAGCCTCTGATACTGCACTTCACTATTCAAACATGGGAAATATTCTATGGAACTCATACATTGCAGCACAAACAAAAGCATACTTTAATCCCATTCACAACATTTAGCACATTTAATATTTTAAAATGAAATTATCAGTTACTTTCTCCTACATAATGTTGTAATCTAAAAAAATACAAATGAAATTAGGTATTGTAGTGGTTGTTTTGAAAAGACATTCCGTAAAAGATGAACAGAATTGAGTGTTCCATTCAGTTGGGTAATGAACTTGAGTAAAGTATTAGTGATAAAATAAAGTACTATTTAGATGCAGAACATATACCTGTGTTGTATGTGCTTTCTCCAAAGGGAAATTACTCATGGGATACCTATTATGGATGAAAATGGCAACCGGCTTGGTGAATCGACCCGTGCTGCAACCAGTGCCATAACTCAAGTGGTTATATCAAGAGTCTTCATGGCCATGCCTGGAATGTGTAAGTCAAACATGAAGGTGAATTCACTCTGGAACGCTCCGGTAATTTTATAATCCAGCCTTCAGGGTTTTTATGGCAGGATGACCTTGATATTGTTGACAAGATCCCTTGTCTGTATTGTTCATGCGACACTAAAAGCTGACCCAGTTTCGGAATTTTATCTGTGTACTGTTGGTACTAACTTATCAGTGGCTAGTGAAGTAATCTAAAAATAGAGCAGTAATGATGCACCCCCTCTCCTTGTGTCTGACCACTTTATCTGATGTAAATGTCTGCCATATAGTTTGATTTCATTATGCCCCCAAACACACGGGGCTGATTATATAGCCAATCTGTTTAATTATCTCACTCCTTAATTCTTGGAATCGAAGACATTGCCATTATTTGAAATGTATTTTTTAGCTCTTTGAATTGACATACAGATTCATCTGACACACACATTCACTAGTCTGTTTTTGGTTAATGGATAAAACAAAATGTAATATATCTCACACACATGTGTCTGTAACAGTAACACATTTTTATTTTTAAAGAATTTTACAGTCTATATAAAGGTGCTCTTAAAAAATGGGATTTGGGGGGAATTTATAATTTCGGTTTTGAAAATGAAGAATGAGATGGAATAAAGTAGAGATATTCAGAGATAGCCCAAACTTTGAGTAGAGATATTCAAATACAACATAGATAGCCCAAACTTTGAGTCGATATAATTTGAAAAGTTTGCATTTGGATTTGATATTTCAGTGTAAACACAGTTAAAATATCACAGTTGATGTCACTAGAAACAAGTTTGTAATCATTGTTTGTGTCCCATTGTAACAAACATGTGTTAGCCAATCAAGTGGAACATTGGTCTGATTAATATAATTGTTCTGATTTCAGTAATACCTCCATTTATAATGAACAGCCTTGAAAAGAAATCATTCATGCAGAGAATGCCCTGGTTGAATGCCCCCATTCAAGTAACAATTATTGGTGCAATGTAAGTTTTACCTGCTTGAAGGACAAAGAACTAGATCTAGGTTAAATAAACAAGGGTTCTCAGTGTACTCAATACCTGACCACTACCAACAGAAAACTCTTACTCCTTGAAATATAATTGTACACTTAAACCTCTTACTCCTAGCAATATAATTGTGCACTTAAATCTGTTGACTCCTTGAAATATACTTGTGCACTTAAATCTCTGACTCCTTGAAATATATTTGTGCACTTAAATCTCCTACTCCTTGAAATATATTTGTGCACTTAAATCTCTTACTCCTAGAAATATAATTGTGCACTTAAATCTCTTACTCCTTGAAATATAATTGTGCACTTAAATCTCTGACCCCTGAAATATAATTGTGCACTTAAATCTCTTACTCCTTGAAATATAATTGTGCACTTAAATCTCTGACCCCTGAAATATAATTGTGCACTTAAATCTCTTACTCCTTGAAATATAATTGTGCACTTAAATCTCTGACCCCTGAAATATAATTGTGCACTTAAATCTCTTACTCCTAGAAATATATTTGTGTACTTAAATCTTTTACTGCTAGAAATTTGTGCACTTTTTTTTTTTTAAATCCATTAACTGTATCTAAAATACAAATAGAAATTTCAGTGGGGATATCATATTGAGATATGTTTAGCATAGCACTCTTGCCAACACTTGCATTGTTTCTCTGTTCCAGGCTTGTGTTTGCCACCCCCCTTTGCTGTGCTTTGTTTCCACAGAAAAGGTAGGTCAGCCTGACCTAGTTCTGTACACTGAACTGGTGCAGTGCTATGTTACTATCTCTTTGATTAAGTTTCCTGTGAGATTATGGTCACATCTTTCCTTTTTTGTTTCATAAGATGAACATACTTTGTAGTGATTTTATTTTATAGTTGAAGCTTAAGATACAATCAATCATAAAGTTTGTATTTACTAGGTCATCTTGCTATGTCCTTGGCTCTTTCTTCCCTCAAGTTTTTTTTTTTCCAACTCTGAAATTTTATTTTATTTGATATTTTGTTTTGTAATGTGATGCCCTGATTCAACTTTTTGTATTCTTCAGCTCAATAGCAGTTGCCAACTTGGAACCTGAAGTAAGAAAGAAAATTGAAGCCTTGCCCAACCCTCCCTCTGTAGTTTATTTCAACAAGGGACTTTAAGTAGTCAGACATTTAGATGAAAGATTAATTAGTTAGATTAATAGTTTGTTGAAAAGAGACACTTTACAACCCAGTGTCCAGATCGAAAAGTTTGTGTTTGAAATTTCGTTTTAGAGCGATGCTTTTATCAACTAGTGTCCTATAGGACTAGATAGAAATATTTGCGTTGATTACATTCCTACGACCTTTTTGTGTTGTCGAGAGGAGCTTGTTGTCATCCCACCTCATGATGTTTTGAGTCGGCAGCTTTTCATTAAGAAAACTCTGCAAGTCTAACAGCATTATAAATGTCTGTGAAGGAATGTTTCATGTCATGTTTGAGTTGTTGATTATAAGACTTTGTATTTGTCACACATTTCGTTTGTTTATATGAAAACAAGTATGTCAAATACAATTTACATCTCGATATATTGAAAATGTTATGACAATATTCGTATATTCAAATTTATTCAAAATACTATAATAATCAGTCAGCTGTTATAAATTGTCTTTTGCTAACATATTTTTCTACCGGCTATTTCTGAATAATTGGATGTATAAAATGAATTTCGCATGAAATTTAATAATGATGAAACCTTCACTTATACGAAGTGTAAGCTCTTGGTGTGTAGCACTGATTTTAGTGTTGTAAATTTTAGGAGTTGTGTTCTAGACAACACAAATATGATCTGAAAATAGTTTTATGAAAATGTCTTTAAATGAAACTGCTATTTTATTAAGCAGCGTTTGTACAATAGTTTGTCTTGTTTGATGGACTTTTCTATTTATATAATCTGATTTACATGCACAGTTTATTCAGTATTTTTCTCTTTTTTTTTATAACCAGGGTAGATAAAAAAAAATCTGGAAATTTTTGTTTGTTTAGATCTGGGCTATTTGTTTTAGTCTTAACACATGAGATTAAAGGATGTTGAATTGTAAACTATTTTCAGTTTGCACATATAAAATGCAAGACTCTCGGTCATTACTATGTTAATTTTTTACTAATTAATTACTAATGTTTTAGGGTTGTAAGGTTGGTTTGTTAAATTTATGTGAATCTTTTTCATTTATTTTGTAGATTTTACTTTCAAACAATGCATAGCACAAAAAATAATGATATTTAGATAATACATTGAAGGTTGTTTTTTTTTTTTTTGTATGTATAACCATCATGTTCTTGTAACAATGTAATTTGTTGATTTGTTTTTGAGCAATCATGTGACACTGTCTTTCTTTAAGGCAATTCTCTATTAACAAATGTGATGTGTGCAAAGATATTCAATTTTCGTGTGTGTGTGTGTGGGGATTGCTCAGGAATTTTCCAGTTTCTGTGTTAACTTAGTGATTCATTATGAATCTTGCTCATTACCAATAGGCTAGACATGAAGTCAGTAAACTTTAATGTGATACTAACATATGAACTTTTTGATACATTTTACAGTGACTGGAGTTTAATCCTAAGTTCAGATTTACTTGTTACAAATCCTTAGAGTCTGTGGGCAATGGTTAAAATACATAGACAATACAAACACCATCTGTTTGTTCATTTGTTTGGACTGCTACAACATTGTGTACAACTAATACATGATTATTTTTACTTCCTGTGGCCAATGTTTGTGTATACAACTAATACATGATTATTATTCTTATTTTGCTGTGGCCAATGTTTGTTGAATGAAAGCATCTATTTGATCATGTCTTATCAAATAACCGATGTTATGACCTGAGATTAATTGTTTTATTATCTTCAGAGATTTGGTTTCTACTTTTAAAAACTGTATATTTTTTTTTCCTAATCCTATATTTACATGTTGAATTGTTTAAATTGGTTGAAGGAATGCCATGTGTTATGCATAGCTCTATTCAGAATGTAAAAGAGTCATCACTAATAAAGTATCATTTAAATTACTTATTTTATCTTCCAGATTTTTTTTTTTAATTGGCCTCCTTCTGTCGTAGAACGACTATGGTTCATTTTGAACACTTTTTCATGTGTCTGTGGATCCCTATTTTGGAAAGACACTCCCGTCCACATATATTGCAGGTCGAGGTGTCTTTCACTTTGGTGGTAGAGGAGCTGGCCATTTTTCCAGAAATTAGAGCAGACAGATATTGTGATCTCCAGTAGTGAAGTTTGTTTTACATGTTTGGGATGTTTGAAGACTATTAGGTCTTCTCCCAAACCTTGTGTTAGGCAGCAGGCAGGGTTTAACCTGGGACCATCAAGACACATAACCAGACATTTTTTACAGCTAAAACAAAAAAGTCATTACTGTAGAAATCTAGTTTTAAATAGTACCGTATTAAAAAACAAAAACTAGACTCTTAGTTTTTCGTTTCAGAATCATTGTCAATCAAGCCAATGTTAATAACTTCAGACTCAACCAGAGAAAATAAACAACAGAAAGAAAAACTTTATTACTTGTGTTCTAAGTTAGGTTAAGTACAAATATCAAGTTCATGTGCTGATGGAGCTCTCATCTGATAAAGATAATTAACTTTACAGTAAGCTCCGATGGTGTGGACGGATCACATACAAGATAAATAAAAAAATGTAATGATACAAAAGACAATAGTAAATATATTATACATGGTAATAATGTCAATGCTATTTTGAAATAATCCAAAATGCAAGTAGCTTTCAATGTATACAAGGTCTATTTCCAATGTCTGTCAAAGCTTTAAATTCTAAAATTTTTGTAACTTTCTGTCAAAGCTTTAAAAAGTAAAATTTGTGTACCTTTTTCCCCTGTCAATCTTTGAATCTATAGAAAAGATTTTTAAAAATAAATAGGCCAAGGACATTCATTTTATTTCTACTTAGCCCAGTTGGTAAAAAATAAAAACTGAAATTATAGTAAGTAAGAAAAAATGAATGGAACAAATGCAAGATATTGCATAAGACTTTTGAATCAATGCATTTAAAAGTGCACAATAAAAACACAGAAATGAGCCACCATAAATAACCTAATGAAGGAACCCTTCATTACTTCAGCAATATTGTTTGTATCAATAACAAAATGAGAGAGGACAAGATTAAAAAAAAAAGGAATAATATAATTTTGTAAATAAAACAAAACTCTAGAACTACTGTATTATTTGTGGATACAAATTTTAACTTTCAATCAGGCTTGTATACATTCGTCTTCATCAGGAAACATGTTTTTGACTTCCATGGCCAGGCTCCACTGTCGCTATCACTGGTGTAATCTTTGACTGTATTTGACTCTGGCATCTCTTTGAACTTTCTAAAGTCAAATAAAATTTTTACAAATATAAAGTTAGTAGATTGGCACGGAATGAAGCAAATCTACAAGTGAAGAGCTTACTGAATGAATCAATTAAAACAAGTATGGTTTCAAGCTTACTGAATGAATAAATCAAGGCTACAAAATAAAAAACCAAGCTTGACAAACCCTGTTGAAAAGTTTCAGTCTGAGTCTGTTAGTCTTCATCTCTTCGCTGCGTTTACTGCTGGCTTGTTTCTCCAAGACTTCAGGAAGTTTCTTGTAACGTCTGAGAGGAAACGAAGTCATTAGAAATGAAGTCGAGAAACAGCAGACTTGCAAAAAAAAACAACTGACACAGAGGTTAGCATGAATACTTTGAGAATAACAAGAACAATGTGGGTCGAACCATCAGATCACAATCATTTATTTGTAACTATTTCATATTTGGTGTCATTCAATGAATTCTCAAAGCATTACATATAATTCATGAAAACTAACATAAATATAATGTTTGACTTGGGTACTTGTTTCTTAATTCTAGTGGGCACAGCTGTTTTCAGTTAGTTGCTTTAGTAAAGTAAAGTACCCCCTTTCAGATCTATGGGGCAGATGATGTAAAGGTCATCTGTTTCTTTGGCCAATGGTTAAGGAGCATGGTGTTTCTGGCTGGCACATTGATCAACCATCTATACTTTCCCCAACTTAATTCAGGTACCCATTAGAGTTGGGTGGACACAGGGGTGTCCTTGAAATCCCGAATTTAAAAATCCCAGTGTTCACCAATATTTGAACCTGATACCTCTCAGTTCGGAAGCCAAGCGATTTACCACTCAGCCACCAAGACCCCTTGTTGCTTTTTTTTTTTCAAATAAAGTCTGCCATACCTCATGGATTGTAAGTTAAGTAAAGTTCCCCTTTCAGGCCTTGTGATCTATGGGGCAGAGCATGTAAAGGTCATCTGTTTCTGTGGCCTACGGTTAACGAGGGTGTCCTGTGGCCAGTACAACGACCAACCACATTTACTCTTCCCCAACTAATGGAAGGTACCCATTAGAGCTGGGTGGACTCAGAGGCGGGTTAAGATCCCGAAATAAAAAATCCCAGTCTTTACCAGGAAGCCAAGCGCTTTACACCACCCCTCCTCATGGACAGAAGTGAGGCTTTGATCTGTTTTAAAATACTTGATAATGATAATATATATTTTTACAAAAGACAATCAATGTTTTATTTAGATTTTTCTTTTTTACTTTAATTATTTTCTTTACTTTAACCTTGATACAAAAAAAGTACAAAATTACTTTGCATTTTTTTAAAGAGTGAAACTCCCTTTGCATAAAACTAAATTTCAAAACTGAAAATTGGATGTTATGAGTTTAACCATTTTCATGAAAAAGAACATATTGAGGGGAGAGAATACAATTCTTTAATCTAAACGAACAAAAGACAAATTGAAGCAATGAAACTCCATTTTGAGAAATAATATTACTAAATAAAAAAATATTTATATTGAAGAAAACTAAGAAATTTTGCCTCTTTTCTATCACAACACATCTCATGTTTTTTTATTTCTCCTGTACATCATTTTTTTTAACTAAAAAGAAAGCATTGTAATGCCTCTTCCTGAATGGAGTTTAAAAAAGCTTAAAGAAAAAGTAACAAAAACTTGGATGAAACAAATCAAAAAAAGGATGATGCTCATAATTTAGACAAAAGTTCTGACAAAAAATAAACTTACTTAGATGTCAATTCCTTCATCTCTTGTTTTGTCAATACTCTTCGCTTAGGTTGGAACAGATTATCTACAAGAGAGTCAGATGTTTTAGAAATTAGTACATTTAGGCACATAATTAGTAATAAGTAAAATCAAAGGAACAATGTTTAACAAAATGAAATGATCCCAAGTGTAAGAGTACTTTATTGAACTACAGATTAACCTACCACTGTAAGGATGATCCCATGTGTGAGAGTACTTTTTGTTTAATAGGGATTAACCTACCACTGTAAGGATGAGCAAATAGATTGGATGGTGCTCCTCGGTCTTGTTCACCAAACAGTGCCTCTCTTTCCAGCCGCAAACATTCCTGGAAGTGTCTGTTTTCACGTGCCAGTGCTATACGCTTTTGTCTCTCTCGACATTTGGAAATAAAACTTTGCTTCTTGGACAAGAAACAATCCTAAGGAGATTTGAGAAATAGGAAATGTAAATAATTTAGTTCAAAGGTCAAATAGAAAGCAAGCAGTTATAAATATTGATACCAGTAGGTTGATGTTTTATGAAAAAAAAATCATCTCAAAGAACAACAATACATTTGTTTATGAATCTCAAAATACAGGAAGCATTTGATATTTGTCAGCGCTCAGCTCATTAAAGCCTAATCACATATCTTAATAACTCACTAGAGTCTAATTAGGCGTGGTGGCTAAGTGATTAAGAAGCGCTAGGCTTCCAAACCTGGGGTCCTGTGTTTGAATCTTGGTGAAAACGGATTTTGAATTTCAGGATTCTTAGGGTACCTGACCTTGGTTGAGAAAAAGTAAAGGCCCTTGGTCGTTGTGCTGGCCACATGACACGCTGCTCATTAACCGTTGGCCAAAGAAACAGATAACCATAACATCAACTGCCATATAGATCACAAGGTCTGAAACTTTACTAACAGCCTAATCACATACTTGTTAAAACCTCTGTTGGACATTTGTTTAAGTTAGCATCTAACTAGTTTTTAAGAGAGAATTATTTTATAATTAATTGTCTGTAGTTCTGATCTAATGTTGAGCTGATTATTGACTGTGAAAGATCAAGTGCTAAAAGAGAATTAAAGTGATATGTTGGGATGGCTTACCTGCAGTGATAAGACCTGTCCAGTTTTGTCAGAAGATGCTTGCGTATCTTCCCCAATCTGTCTGTCAAGTATGTACTGCACTTTGTCTTTCAGTGGGTCAACCTCCCAATGGTTGATTTTACTGGCTAGTGGGTCATGTTGGACAACCTACAAACCATACAGACAAGTGCAAAAACAGAAGTGTCATAAAAAAATATCTGTATATAAAAAGATGTACATAAATATTGCAAAACAGGGCTCTGGACTGGGACCCACAGGGGAAAGGAGACCAATGCATACAATGAAAAGATTAGCATGTGGACCAAGAGTTTGAAGCAAAGATGGCAGAATGGACGTAGACCCAACTTAGTGGAATGCTCAAAACAGAGTCAGATGGTAATGCCTGTTGACCTCAAGGTGGCAAGTGCATCCTTACAAATGCTGGTGATCAGAAAGATCTTTTTTTTTTTTTCATGTTTAAAAATATACATTTAAAACAGTGCCATTGTTTGTCCTATATATGTCTAAAAGCTATTTGCGTGTCAGTTCTATTTAGATTGTTGGTGGAGGTTGGGGGTGGAGCATGGGACTCTTGGTGGCAAGTGCATGCCTTCAAATGCCAGGGATCAGAAAAATCTTTTTTTTTTTTAGATCTGGATGGTCTAGAGCAGGGATTCTCAACCTGTGGGTCGTGACCCCCTTGGGGGTCGATTGACGATTTGCGAGGGGTCGCATAAGACCATCAAAAATAAAGATTGTTATTGTCTATTCTTCTATTTGCTGTACGTGTGTGTGTGTGTGTGGGGGGGTCGCGGCAGAGTGGGGGATTGTAAAAAGGGGTCGCCGAGCATAAAAGGTTGAGAACCGCTGGTCTAGAGGCTTGGCACTGTGTTGCTGCTACGCACAGTTGTTTAATTAGAAGGTCCTTGGTTTGTACCATAGTCAGTTGATGTCCCTTATTTCCCTACATTTTTTCTAATTAAAAATTTGGTCCCCAGTGCTGCCCTGTAAATGAAGCCGTTTAGAATAATTACTAGTTTTAATAGTTCTGCACTAGATTCTCGCAATGACAATTATTGGTTCAATTTCTCTTGGAATTCAATCACAGCAGCTTCAGAACCATAACTTCTAATTAACATTACAATTAGAAATGAAATGTAACTTTTAAAAAAAATTCACCTAATTTAAATGCAGCCCAAAAATATCATTTTGATAGTAATTTCTTATTAGCGATTTTTCAAACAAAAAAATCCAAGTCAAAATGGTGGGCTCTTCTAGTTAATGTGTTCCCCAATAAATCAATGCCAAGTAAAAGCAAAATTTTTACGCATTAGTTTGAAGCTTTTGTGAACATTGCTCTTTGGGGTCACAAATCCAAAATGTCTAGACTTAAGAAAAATTATTGTTTTGTCTTTTATTATTAAATACATTTGAACATTATTATTATTGAAAAAAAAAATAATTGGATGATGAAAACAAATATATTCTCTCAATTTCTATATATAAAAAAAATATTTGAGCAGGAGTTTTCCTTGAATAATTAATTAGTTTAATTTATCATTATACATAAAAAAAAGAGCTTAACATATAAGTCAGAGCTCACCTTTTCCCACAGCTTTCGGGGAATTCCCTCAGGATGATCTTTTGTCTCCCAAATAGAGATTTCCCTTCTGGGTTTACCCACTAGTAAGTCTGGGTTGGGCTTGAGAGCTTGTGGGTTGCTAAAACCTGGTCTTTCCTTAAGAGGCTGAACCTTTGATTGGTATGCAGGATGTTTAGTTTTTGTTTCTTGTTGAGCTTCTTTACTCACAGGTATCTGCCATGCTATTCCTTTCTTAGGTAGAAACTCTGCAATGTACATAATTCTATATTATTTGTTTTACCCTGTTTAATGGATGACAATAACTTACAATAAATGGGTCTCAAACAAGGAAATCCTATGCTGAACTGGGTGTCGGCCACTCAGGTTGTGACAGAGCATCGCAAGAGTTGCAAAGACATAGAGGCCAGTATGAGGAAAACGCAAAAAGAGCGTCCTCGTAAAACTTGGCACAACACTTTCTTGGAGGACCTCAGAGCAGTGGACACCAGGTGGGAAGAGGCTTCAGACATTGCCAGATCTTTGTGGAGACAGCTTGCGGCCCAATGCGTCGAATGGCACAGGAGGATCTGACAAAACTATGATCTAAATCTAAGTAAGTAAATGGACGTTCCAAGATGGCAGGCTTTTCTAGCTTTACAAGATAACTTTACTTACGTGGAGGTTCATTCTCTGATGCACTATGACCTTGTTTCTTTCTCCTAGTATCTTGTTTGTTTATTTTGTGTGAGCCTCGAAGGTCCTGCCTGAAGGACTGTTTTGCTGGTGGATACTTATGGGAGTTAGGCTGGAAAGAAAACTCCTGCAAACTGTCAGAAGTCTCACAGGACTGCCTGTCATCATGGGCAGAGCTAACATCATCAGAGAGAATTGTTCTGCTGCTTTCTTCGTCTGGAGACTCAAAAGATTTTTCACGAGGGAATGATTTTGAAGATTTGGACTGAATATAATTTCTGGAATGTATGGCTGCTGCTACCTCAGCAGTGCTGCTTGAAGGCTGATGTTTTTTACTCTGTAGCTTCAGATCAACACGAGGAGAAAGTTTCAGCCTCGGAACAGGATGTTGTTGATACATCTTTAATAATGAAAACATATATATTAGTGTTTAAAATTAATGTTTTCCAAAGGTTTATAATAATAATCTCTATTATCCATACCGGTAAGGAATTTTGTCTTACAATTTGTACATGAAACCAAAAAAAAAATCTATATATATAATTCTCTTCGTGGCCCAAACAAGCGGGGCACCACGATGAAAAAGTCATGGAAAGATAACTCTTTTTATTTCTGCAAGTCGGACTAGAGTTACCCCACGTAACTTTCACAGTGACAGAGAGCGAGGCTCAGAAAAAACGCTGCTGGTTGGCTTGTAATATATAATATATGTAATAATTATAACTATAGAAAACAAAATATACATTCACACCAGATTCATTCTAAGGTTGCATGTGAAATGTTTATATCAGATAGTTGAGTTGTATTTGATGATTTGATTGACAGAGGAACAAAGGTTTAAATCTATTATTATATTCCAAACATATACAAGATATATATGAACTTAGTACATTTATACCTGTTTGTGATTCCTCGTATAAGGGGAGTAGAGTTGATGTGGCTTAGAGCTGTTGTAACTTTTGTCATCGATGGATCTCTTTGAATTTTCACTTCTCAGATCAACATTGCCGTGGTTTCTCTGAATGCACAGTCCATATGCTTTGTCCGGTGTCAAGTAGCCATCGCTGACAAGTTGAAACAACTTTCGCTGGTCATAATGAGCATGCTGTCCTTTGTCTTTCCCTATTTCTTTTGGCTTTGCTTTGGATTTCTTGGGTTTGTCTGATTGCAGTCTTTTCATCTTTTCAGCTTTCCAGCTCAACATATCAGTGCTGCTGTCCTTCACTGTGGTGCTTTCATTGGACAATGGTGTAGTGTCCCCACTGTCCTTCCATTTTTGATTGGCTGATGGAATCTTTGAATCTGCAATGTAGCTCACACTTGAATCTGATTTATCGGAGCTGGACAAAGAAATGTCTTCCAAGTGTCTGTCAAAAGTGGGGTTGCTTATCTTCCCTTGTTTTTTGGCTATCAACAAATGCTCAAGCTTTTTCAGCTTCTCCAGCTTCTGCTGCTTTCTCTGAGCCTCTTTTTCAGCATTTCTGCGCTGATTGGTGATGCGATCTCTTAGTTTCATCATGTCTGGATCAATAAGATGCTGCTTTAGCGATGATTCAGTTTTGCCAGGGGATCGCTCAAAACTGGCATCTTCAATAATTGAGAACAACCTTTCACACACCCCATCTCCATTTTGTATATTTCCGTCTTTTTGGTTAGCTAAGGAGGCTCTTTGTTTAATCAAGAATGTTCCCTTTCCATTGACTGAAGTTTTGGAGACAGGTTTGCTTTTAGAACGGCCATGTCCAAGTTTTTCTAGTTCTTTTCTCTTCTTTTCCATTTCCATTTCACTTCTCTCTAGCCTCTGGATGCGATACTCCTCTCGCTCTCTCATGTATTTAGAGATCAGATGCCTGGCAGGATTCCTTAGGAGGTCAGCCACATCCTCTACTCTAGCGCTGTCTAATGTGCTGTCCACTGACTGATTAGCAGCCAGAAACTTCTCCCACAGCCTGTTGATATCCTGGGGCATATGAAACTCTGTGTCTTGGGCCAATGCATGGGTCAACAGCTTAGCCCTTTGACTGACTGGCTCATGGTCAAGCTCTGTATCCTGGCTATCTGTACTCATTCCGTCCAGAGTTAATTCAACACCCCTACATATGAAACAGTGAATTCAATTAACATTGGTTTAAACAGAATCAGTTCTGTATGACAAATTAAAGATTATGTTTGCATCTTTTTAGATCATATTTCTATAATAAACCTGTAAACTAGGAAACTATTGTAAATAAAGTTTTTTTTTGTTTAAGAGGTTTGATTAGTTTATAAGTTTCTGATGCGCCTTCAGAATTCAGAAACAAAGATTATTACATGCAGGCAGAAATTTGAACTTTGGACAATCCTGATGACAGTCCCAATGACCTAATACACGACCAGGCAGCAATCCTGATCTCACATTACCTTAGGTCTAAGTTAATTTGAATGTTGCATTTTGGTGACAGTGTCATAGCCAGCATTTGACTCAAAAAATTTCTGAAATGTTTATGTTTTAAATATTTGTGTAGTTCCTTCAGAATTGAAGATTATTGCATCCTAGCCCAAAGCTCCAGCAGGAAAGTGATAGATGGCGGTGGGCAGGGTTCAAACCCGAGACCATCAAGGCCACAGTACAGGGGTGCATACCACATAACCAGGCATCCAGCCAAAGTCTGCGAGAATCAAACTCTTTACAGGTCAAATAGAACCATCAAAACCTTTGGATTACTTGCATTGCAAATCCTACTCTGACAATTATCACTAAGAACCATTCAGTAGCTTGTTCAAATAATTAAGTAAACATTAGACTTTAGAACTAATGGCTGGTATATTCTTTTTTACATTTTCTTTTTGCATTAGACTTGGGAATAAATAGCTGGGCCATTTCTTTTTACATATACCGTTAGAGAAAACAAAAAAAAAACATTGTAACTCTAATTAAAGGTTTTAATTTAGTTCTGTTTAAGGTAATAAGACAGCTGCATAAAACTAACAATTAAAAAAGCTAAGAGTTTCAGTAGTCAAATACTTTACCTTCCAACAAATGCCTTTCCGCTCTCTTTCAGTCTTGATTGAAATTCACCTATTTCTGCGTGCGTTCTTGGTTGCGGTTCTTGGGATGTGCTCAAGGGTGAGGAGGATTTTGCATCTTGGGCCCAGTTATCTGAGCTGACTGGTCCATGCCCATGTTCTAGATGGTCATTTGGTGCCTCAACTGAAAGGTCTCTGTCATCCCAGGCATGTCTCCTTCCCTGCCCTTGGATGAATGGCTTCTCTTTATCTTCCTTTGAAATGTAGCGTCTGCTTTCGGCAAGCTCCTCATCTCTCTGTGACCTTTCACGACTTTTGTCCCTGGCTAAAAAGGTTGGAGGCACAGGGGTACTTCTGGTCATTGGTCTGCTGTTCTGGGTAGAAAACGTATCATGGCTTGGTCTGCTTAACGCTGGAGGCTGAGCTAAAGATCCCTCTATTGTGCTGCCTAGGAGAGGAGAACGGCGTCCAATAGATTGTAAAAGTTCCGGAGATAGAGCCCGATGAAAGGCTTCAGAAATGCAAGGATCTCTGATTGATGAACTATTGACCGTTGAGGTTGAATCAGCTTGAGATCCATCTTGGGAGAACCTGCTCCTGTTAGACACATGTCTAGCTTGGCCGCTGTTAAGTTCAAAGTCAAAATGTCTGCTTCTGTTTTTTCTCCTTTTTTCATCCAGTACTTCCGGCCTTTCCAACAGCAGACGTCTGCCAAGACTTACCCCAGGTCTAGCTTGAGAAGTATCAGTTTTATCAAATGTTGGACCTTGACCTCCCCTTATTATTTGGGGTTGACCTTGTCTGATGACAAATTCCTCTTGTGCTTGCAGCTGTTTAGTATCCAGTTTTCT
This sequence comes from Biomphalaria pfeifferi, assembly GCA_030265305.1. Lineage (NCBI taxonomy): Eukaryota > Metazoa > Mollusca > Gastropoda > Planorbidae > Biomphalaria > Biomphalaria pfeifferi. Next base: position 1,102,279 of record JASAOG010000131.1, on the reverse strand, counting down.
TGAACCAACAGCTCCAGAAACAGAGTTCTTTTCTTCAGCAGCACTTGCTGCCTTTTGCTGCCTCTGCCTGTCACTCTGATTGGACACAGATCTGGTATAGGAGGCTGCATCTGATTGGCTGCTTGCTCCTCTCTTGCCTTCAGACTCCTGCTCATCCTGTAAGTAAACAAAAGAAGTTGGTAAGAGGTGACAGCCAATAGTAATGAGCCATAAGAACTGCTCTCTAAAACATCTAGACATCTCAAAGAAATATTGGAATGAAAAAAAAAATGAAAGTGGTTGCTCATTTATTATCATAATTCTCAAATCAGTTTTAAAAAGGATCTCCTTTTAGACCTTGCAATTTATTGGGCAGATTATTTAAAGGTCATCTGTTTCTAGGACTGATTGTTAACAAGAGTGTCATGTAGCTAGCACAACAACCAACTGCCTTTACTTTTCCCTAACCAATGTCAGGTGGCAAAGGAGTTGAGTAGACCCAGGGAGGTCTTAAAATTGAGAAATTCAAAATCCCAGTCTTCACCCAGATTTGAATCCATCAGTTATAAAGCCACTCAGCATTATGCACTCCGTTAAAAAGGTAATAGAAAATATTTTGTGAAACAGTTTAAAAAAAAAGTATCTTTAATCCATTTTCCTGTTATTTGGCTTCAAAGGGAAAAAATCCCCTTTTGACTAATTCTGCTAGATTTCAAAAGCCTACATAAAAAAAAGAGAGAGATCTTACAGAGTTTGCCTTTTCTGGTATAGAAGCTAGAGTCTGAGTGGGCTGTGTAGTATCATTAGATTTCCTGGTGCTGTATATACCAGCAGACGTGGGAGGATCTGCTCTGCTCCCTAAGGCTGATGCAGGAAGAAGTGGTCCTTTAGCATCATCTGAACCTACATGAAAAACAATACATATAATAGATAAATCTTAAGATATAAAAACAAGAGAAAAAAAAAATATATATAATTATAGATTTTTTAAAAAAGATCTTGTCAGGGGGGAGGTATGGCGAGAGTGAATATGTTACCTTGATATGATAGTTATGTCCTTGTTTATGTACTCCCAGGTTATGAATGTGAATAGTCTTGCACGTGTTATGAACTGAATGGTTAAGTCGTCCTTGAATGTGTGAGAGAGTGTGTTAGTCAGTGAGGTTCTGTCCCCTGGTCCAGGAAGGTTGCTTCCTGGACTGGTGGTTGTTTATTAATATTAACATGTATTATTTGTGCTCTAGTGGATATTAAAGTATTATTTGTTATTCATGGATCTGAAGTTAAAGTATATTTAGCATTAATTGTTCTTGATTGTAATTATTAAGTAAACCCCTAATAAGCCAAGTCAAGCAATAAAAAGGAACCTGACAGATGAGTATGAACAAATTAATAGTGATTGAGAATAAGGCTATATATAATTTTAATGAGAGGCTATTGCGATGAATCATTACATATTGTAACTTTTTAACTATAAGTATCAGGCGTTTGCTTTGGTTGTCAACTAGATACTGGACATAAACATTTAAAATATAAAAAAAAATTGTTTTAACAGTACATTTTTAAATATCCTATTTTATAGAATGGTCAACAAAGTGAAAAATATGAACAATTTTTTTTATTGACTTGTGATATTTAATGATTAAATCTTTCAGCAAGTTGATTTTTTTAAAATTTTATTTCTTCATACTCTGTTTCAAACTAATACAAAATTTCTTTTAGTTTAAAATTTCTTTTAGTTTAAAATTTCTTTTAGTTTAAAATTTCTTTTCATGATTATTTTCTTTGATCTATGAAAAAAATAGTTCACTACTCAATCACCCTTTAAATAAGATCATATATATATATTTATATGTTATAAAATTAAAAACTTTAAAATTTTGGTTTATCCTGGAAAAGTAAATTTTGTTTTCTGAAAACTATGCATGGAAAGAATTAACGAATCAATGAACTTTGTATTGTATATAATGAAGTACAAACGACATGAAATAGATCACTAAACAGTCCACTACATTTCCATGACACAGACTGCAAAACATTCTTCAGCTCAACTACAAAAAAAAAAGTTGGCAATACAAAGAAGAACTAAACCAATGAATATGTATAAAATAAAATTTAAAGTGTTACCAAAGTGGCTGCTTTCAACTGTAGTTACACTATCAGCTACTGATACAGCATCACTTTCAGTGTAGTAGACTTGTTTGGATCCTGGAGGCCTAAATAAATATAAAAATATACTCTATAGTACCACTGGTTTAGTCGTAATATTAAAAAAACAACATTGTTTACTATCTAATAAGAAACACCTGATAGGTTGGTTCAAACAACTCATTTAATAAATATAAAACGGGTAGACAGAGGAACGGTTTTTATGTAAAAATAGAAAGATGTTCCATAAACCATTATTACAAAGCTTATTATCAACTTACTGTGTCTGTCTGGTAAAAGGTTTGAACACATTATTTCTCCCACACCCATTCAAGGATCAAGTTGAAACTTTGCACAATTATCTTTTGGCGTAGACAATACTTAGATCAATAAAAAATTAACCATAAGTCATTTAATTACTGGTTATTAATTATGCTATTAATAGTTGATACCAACAAAGGAAATAAATTCTTCAGTATTCACAGATAAGGTTAACTATGTTGGGTTTTGTCCCCTTAAATAATTGTAGGCCTGCACATTATTTTTTCCACACTCATTCTTAGATCAAGTTGAATTTTGAATCAATTATTAATTGCGCCTAACTAAACACAAATCTATTTTTAAAAAATTAACCAATTACTCAATTAATTATTAGTAGTTAATTATTTTGATTGATATTGAAAAGGGGAAAATAAACTTCTACATTCTTGAGAGAAAAACTGTATGTGCAGAGTTTTTCCCCTTAGATAAGCTTTGTTGTTTTTTTTAAAGAGTTAATATTTTGTTTGTTTTTTTGGGATTCAATTTTGAAAATCTTGTTTTTTAACTTTTGTGTAAACTTAGATTTACTTCCCTCTTCCTCTTATAAAGAAGAACATCACAGGATACAAACTAAAGAATTGAATGTAATGCTATTCTTAATCAGCTAAAATAATAAAATGGTGAAGTCTAGTCTAGATGAATTTTATGAAAACAGGCTGATAAGGGTTTTTTAATAATGAAATCAACTCAGCAGGGCTTTTCCCTCAACAAGATTCTCAAAGCAAGAAGAAAATCCTGACATTTCAATCCAGCCTTTTTTTTTTTTTTTTCATTGCTTCAAAATAGTGCATCTATAAGGCTTATAGCACACTCAGTACGCTATAATCCAATCTCTTGTGGACCAAAAGGGGGGACGGGGTATCTGGGAGGTTTCCGTGCTGCATTTAGGCTCTCAGCAAACATAATTCTGCTTGCTCCGGTTGGGATTTGAACTTGAGCCCTCTTGTTAGGTGGCCAAGCCCTAGCCAAACAGTTTTGGTAGCTTTCTCTACTTTTACAGCCTGTCCTACATGATCAACATAATCTTGAATATATAAAGAAGAACTCCAAAAGCGTGTATAAAGCAATACTAGAAACAGACTTACTTATAAGGTCTGTATTTATCTTTCCATCTGCTCGAATTGCAGTCTGAGTCACTTGACACAGGGCTATTGTCTTGAGACTGATTGTTGTTCTTTTGTTGGCTCAGTAAGACTAGACAATAAGCAAACATTATCAGAGTTAATTTATTTTGTTCCAATATAGTATCTGCAGATTTGAAGAGTTAATTTTTTTGTTCCATTATAGTATCTACAGATTTGAAGAGTTAATTTTTTTGTTCCATTATAGTATCTACAGATTTGAAAGATCTTGGCAGCTAAGGAGACAAATTATTTTTTAAAAAAAAAGACAAACTACAATTACTAATTTACAACAAATATTTCTTTAAAAAGAAAAAATATATATAACATTTTTATGTACTATTTCCACAAAACCTTGATAAATTTAAATTAAATTTGTATGTTTCACATCCGAAACACAGTGTAAAAAGGTTTCTAGATCATGCTAAAAAAACAACTTTGCTGTCCAAAGTTAAAGTATTTTTCCTTTTGTCAGTATTCCGAAGGGTTCATGAGTTGACCAGTTAACTGTATGCATTTTATATTTCACTCTAGTACACATTTACTACTCTTGTTACCCTGTGTTTTCAATCGATAGTGCATTTGTTTATTTGAAACTTCCCAGTGCCAAAAAGTCTTATTTTTAGCACTAAATAATAAATAAACTTCAAGACTCCATAATAAGCAAACACTCCCTGTCTATCTAACGACAAACTGCGACCAGAGACTAACCTGGGTGTGCTTCGGTGCCATCATTTTCTTCTCCAGTGCTGGGTCTACAAGTAAAATGCAAAATGAAGTTAAATAACTCTGAACTATGTTTTAACATTCAGATAATAATGCAGAGCAGATATTACTATTGCAATACTTACAATGGCATAGAATTCTCATTGCTTTTCACATCAGCAGTATTTGCAGATAATCCGTGAGTACTATCCTCTTTATCTGGTTGACTGAGATGACATAGTAAGAGATAAAAGAATCATCTATAACAAAATATTTTAAGACCATCAGCAATAAATGAATAAAAAGCATAGCTAAACTTACCAAGCCCTGTTAGTTTGCAACTTTGAACCAGCATCTTCAAGGTTGAGGTTAGGATTGTGATCACCCATGACTGGGTAGCACTGAATCACTTGCCAAGGAAGTCTAATATCACGACTTTCAAGAAAAGATTTCTCACATGCTGCTAACATTTGTTTGGTGGCAAACTGAGTCATATCATCCACACCAGACATTTTGGATGTAGGCTCACCGACAGAGACTTTACTTGAGCTCATGTCAGACAATTCCAGTTTTTTGCGAATCGCGCCCAATTCAAACATGCCTGCATCATCGACATCGTTAGAAAATGAATAGCTGTTTTGTAAACTGAACGAATATTTGGATTTTAAATCTTTTGACGTCACATCAGACAGGATGCCAGTCACATGATGATTGAGGTCTTCCTGGGACAGTATCCGCAAAACTTTTTCTGCTAGAGCTAAACTGTCTGGAGACTTGAGAGGAGGTCTGCACGAGGTCGCCTGCTTGCTTAGTTCTGTTGATATAAGGCTTGCGTCTCTTCCGTTAGCGGCGTTTTGATTTGAGCGAAAGAAGTCTATCCCGTTGTTCTCTGAATGGTCCTCCACTTTGTCACTGCTTCCTGAGGTATGAGCCTCATCCCCGTCGGAACTGTAGCCGTAGGGCTTCTGTCTTGGGGGCAATCCAGGCACAGTTCTACTCTTAAATAGCACACTGGAAGGAACTATATCCCATAGTGGTTGGGGCTTCTCTGGAGTGGCAGTGGTGCTGGGGATAATTTCACAGTCTGACGATCTAGTGCTGTCTGCATCTGTTGGTAGGTGTTGTGGTCTTTGTGTAGATTCAGGGCCAAGTGTTCGCTGGAGACTGTCTTGTATTTCCTGTAAGTCACGTTGTAGCAAGTCATAATCAACAGCCATGGTGGCATGATTCTTAGAAACTTTGGAGTTAACTCCCTTTTCTAAATATTGACTTTGATTATCTTCTCCTTGTACATGAAGTCTACTACTTTGTTGTTTAAAGCTATCCGTTTTAGCATCCAGTTCTTCCTTTCTAAAAGTTTTATTGAGGTCCTCTAATCCATATGCAGAGCCCTGTTTGTCTTTAACGAGGGGGTCAATGGCTTCGGAAGTTGCTGAGGAATCTAATGATGCATATGATTTAAGAGTGTACTGTGTGTTGCTTTCTGCAGTTTCAGAGATGTCACTCATGTCCCATAACAAATCAAGGGGAGGGAGAGATTTGACTACAGCTGTACTGCTCATCTGTGGACTGAAGGACAGAGGAAACGATCCTCTCAAGCTTGTTGGTTTGACAATACCATCATTATTACTAGCAATACGTGGTGTAATATTTGAGTCAGACTCTGTACCATATGGATTCCAATCATTGTCTGAAAGCCCAGCTGTGGATTCTGGATATTTGGCGTAGGAACCTTTGCTGATGGGAATAGTCTTGATTCCAGAGTCTGAGGATGTCTGGGAGTCATCACTATCATCCAGTCGTTGCAGGGTTATAGCAGCACGGCTTCCCGAGAGAAAGTCTAGAGACACTTCAGTGATGACATTACTGACCAGGTCATTGTTCTGACCTCCAGCTACATCAGTGTGGTTGTTATCAAAATAATCAGCTGGAACTTCACTCAGTGTGGTCCCTATTAAAAAGAAAATTGTAAGATTCTGTTGTGAGCATGTATGTACCACATACTTTCAAAATTACATTGGTTTAACAAGTTGATCTAATAGACTTCACAACCATCATAAAGTAAAAGTTCCCCTTTCAGACCTTGTGATCTATAGGGCAGATGATGTAAAGGTCATCTGTTTCCATGATCAATGGTTAATAAGGGTGTCATGTGGCCAGGACAATGGCCAACCCTCTTTAATTTCCCTAATTAATGTCAGGTACACATTTGAGTTAGGTGTACTCAGGGGTGTCCTAAAATCCTGAAATAAAAAATCCAAGTCTTCAATGAGATTTGAACCTGAGATCCCTTCAGTTTCCTAAGTGTTTTAACCCTCAAACACCACACCCCATTAACAAACATTACAACACACATACACAAACTATTTGATGCTCGAGTGTGTTGTTGCCAACTAAAAGAATTAGCGCCATTAATTAAGTAAAAATTAGATTTTCAGGGCTAGCCTCTAGCATAGTTTTTGTCTGCTTTAACTATCAGAAATTAGTTTTAACTTCAACTTTGAAAGAAATGTTGAGTGGCTCACATCTTCTTTAAAAAGTCCTGGATAAAAACCCAGATCTGGTGCAAATGTGCATCAATATTTTCAGACTAGTCAAGAGCAAACGTCTTTGTGATTGCGACAGGTGATTACATATGCCCAGCCTGTGACCGCAGGTGTGTATCAAAGATTGGCCTCTTTAGTCACACAAGAAGTTGCAAAGGGAAAAGATCTTCTCTCAAGATGTAAAATGCCACAGAGTCAAGAGCAAGTGGCTCTGACACATTGTTGAATCAGTTTTTGGTAAGTCTCTGACAAGAGCTTTTAATCTAAATGCAATACAGATTGTATTTCACTGAGCAAGAGAACATGTGCTTCCATCAAGTGCCTCTCAAAGGGTTAATGGATATCACAGCCTCACCAATCAACAAGGTTTCTGCATCTAGGCTGCAGATGTTACAATACAGACTAAGGAGATTGACTGAGTCAGAGTTGGAAAATATTTAATATAGACTCTGTAGTCTTCTAATGCCAGCTTATCAGTTAAGGTATAAAAAACAAAGGACTATGTAGGAAAGCATCATTGACCAATGCAATGTGTTGCAAATTTGTAGATGGCTTTAGAAATTGAATAACTTGCAAATTCTTATATAACTGTTGAGAGTTCTTATTAAATTTTAACATCTTTGAGGAAATTAAACATAAAGTTACTTTACCGTCTGAATCCTCAGATCTCCAGGCGTCATCATAAAGTTGGGAATAAAAATCTGGCTCTCCCTGATCATCAGCACCATTTGCCTTCAAGTTAATAAATGAAATGAAAGCTTATCATAAATAAAACAATTAGTTTGATACTAATTAGAATCTAGTTGTCATGCTGGTAGGGTTTGAGGTTGTATAGTAAAAGTAGTCCTAGTTCAAGTGATTCACACATTGACGTAAGTCCGTATGAATGGAATGCAAAGATAAGATTTAAAATGGAAATTTGATTATTTTTAATTAAACAGATTCTATTCAAATGACAAGCATTCATAATAAATTATTTAAATATAATAATACAATGTACAGTAACGTGGAATCAATTAATCCACACTGAGAATACTTAAATAGAATTCACAACTGACTGCCTCGTTCTTTCCATCATGCCCTTTTATATCTTTCCTCTTTTCAGAGCTATAAAGACAATGGGTAGCTAAGGAAAGCTGGTATCTTAGTTAATCCCAATGGAGTTACATGAGCTTTTTTTTTTCTTTAAACAAAAATGGATTTCCAGATGATAATGTAGGTCCTAGTTCATGGCACTAGTAAATGTGTTTAACATTTTGAGCTTTGTCTCATGTCTTAAAAAAAATATAATTTGTTTTTGCCCTATTAATGACATTACATCAGAAAGCAGCTAAAACAAAATAAAACTATGTTATGCAATCCAAAGAGTCAGTTATCATATGAAAATGCAGCAATTAGTCTTGAGAGTAAAATGTTTCAGCTATATTTCCTGTCTATGGCTCTACAGTTGTGCAACACAGAATCTATTGCTAGACAATGCACTAGGGTTACTATGTAGCGTAAAGGAAAGGTTTGCTACCATCAACTATTCATTATCAAATTGAAAGCAGTTAGAGATAAAAAGAGAGGTAGAGATAAAGAAAGAAAGAGAAATAGAGAGAGATATAGATAAAGAGAGAGACAGATAAAAAGAACAGCTATAGCAATTAGGAACACAAAGTATAATCCAAATAAAAAAAAATTATATAATAAGCAACTTGTTGTAGTCAAAACTTACTTTATTGATATGAGACTTTTTCATATTGTCAATTAAAGATAATTAGACCATAGCTTGTCAAAGCTTCTTTACTTTAATTAGTTTAATGATGCACTACAATTAAAAGAAAGCAAAAAAGTTCTTTTATACATACAAGATTTCTAGGCAAAGTTCAACCAAGTATAAAAGAAGTCAGGCAATTATGCCTTTTTTTTTTTAAATGGATGCAAAATTTCTTCTATATTTCATAGAAACATGATGTAATATCACATTTTTAGGGGCAGAATTTGTCTCCATATAGGTGCCCCCCCCCCCCACCCTGCATTTAGTTGACCTTGTTCTAGTGCGCCTATTAATGCTGGAATCGTCAGTGCTTTAAAATATTTTTTTTTTTTATTGTTTATAGACTATATAGATGTTTTTAATTTTTTTTTAAACTTTATTTAATTTAGATAATACTTCCCCTTTGCTAAACATCTGGAATTTCTTTCTTTCAACATGTTTTACTGAGAAAGATATTTTTAAAGGGTGGGGGATTACAAAAAGATTCTAATTTATTTAGCCTGATGTTCCAGATGGTAATAATATAGAATTTTATAATGAGCTCATGACAATCATTTTATGGGTTTTAAATGTGTTATATGAAAAGTTTTGTGAAAATGTGAATACATATTTATTTTTTTTCTACTATGCCAAAGATTACTAGATCTAGAATGTAGAATTATTCTGAATCTAGATATATATATTTAGCTTTAGACTTTAGTGTAGAGCTATTGACTTGTGTCCACAATAGATCACTATTCAATTCATTTTCTCATCTATATAAATATAGGTATAGATGTCTATACTCTATACTATAGTAGAATATAGAATTATAGATCTAGATTTGGTTTGTAAATTGTAATAATAATATTTAACAAATATTTGAATTATTATAATATATTTATTAATAATTAAATAATAAATAATATAACAGATCTACTAATCTACATACTACAGTCCTACAGAGATCTAGATTCTAGATCTAGACTCTAATACTAATAGACACTAAGACTAATACTAGATATATATTATTGTATTATTATAATTAATATAATATATATAAATAATAATACTCACTGAAGTCATACTAGTCTACTCTAAGACAAGTCATGATAATAAAACAAAACTTGTTTGAACTTGATCAAGACTCATTTCAAGACCAAGACAGTTTGAGTTTGTTGGAGTCATTCAGAATTCAGGTAAATTTCAACTGATCAAATGTTTAAATAAATTAATCTAGATTTAGATTAGATCTACTACAAGGTTACCTTTGGTAGATCTAGATCTATATTATTTCTAGATCTAGTTTCTGGATATCTAGACTGGACTACAAATTCAAAATAAACAAACTTTTTTTTTCTATAAATAGAGTAGAACCGGAAACGTCTTTTGTTCTTTTCATATTTCATTGAATCGGTTAAAGAATATCGAATTTTAAAAAAAATAATTTAAAAACCAGAATATGCCCGAATGCCTAGGATGTAAGCCTAATAAATCTTAGTCTAAACTAAAGTTGAAGCATATTGAAAGTAAAACTTCTTGTCCAATCCACACATCTATTCCTCACGCTCTGTTGGTGGTAGACTATAGGAAAATAAAGAATCAAACTGCTTTACAATGTTTGATCGTCTTTATGGTACATGACCAGTAAAAACTTTTTTTTTTGTACGATTCATCCTTTACCTTCATATATCTGCCTCTTCTTCCTTTACCTGGTAAAGTTCATTGTTCTTCGGTAGTCCCGAGGACCTTGTGATAAGACCAAATAGTTTAAACTGACTAAATGCATGACGCGTAGGACGTAATCATCTTCTTTTTTGAAGTAACGTCTGTATTATATAAGATAAGAAGATAACTTGCGATTTTTAAAAGTGGTCAGCATGAGGTCATCGTGGGGGTCCGATACCCTCTGTGATCCTGTAGCGAGGGTAACGAATCTCCTTATTTGTAATGCGGTCTTTGTATGTTATACTTAGTATCCTCCTTTAGCATTTTAATTCCATTGCTAGGATCCTCCTGTGCTGTTCTGCAGTTAGATAGCGTCCGAGATTCGCAAGAATATACAAGAATGTGGACATGACCAAGAAGCACGTCAGTCTGATTTTAATGCCGAGAGCTACGATTTTGCCTTTCCAGAGACAAAACATCAGCGTAACTACTGTACAATAACAGTATAGATCAAAATTCACACACGAGACACATACACATTCACAACCAGAGCTTTAGGAATTTGACTTCAATGTATTCCTCGATGACGACAGATGATCTTGTAACACTCTGGCCGAAAGTGGGATAAAGGAGTTTTTAAATCTTTCTGTTTTAGTCCTATTCTAATATACATCCCTAACGGCTGTCTGTGTCGGCTTTATCGAAGTTGTTGGTGAACAGATGTGGCGAGGTTGGGGGGGGGGGGGGGGAGATAGCTAGGGCATGTGACTATTGACCACTGGGGTGGTAATTTGCATACGGGCGAAACGACTCTGGACCAGAATAATGTTTTTTTCGACATTCCGATGGTCTAGAGGTTAAGTTCGCTTAGTGCGTATTCGCTAGGCGGTGTTGTCGTTTCCAGGGTCACTGGGCGCAGTCCCTTATTTTCGTCGCATTTAATTCACTAATTTCTCTCATTTAAAAACTTGGTCCCTGGTGCTGCTGTTCATTTATGTTTAATATATGTTTTATGTATAACTAGCCATATGTTACCCACGGGTCTTAGTTTACGTATCTACTATCCCATACAAAAACAAAGGAGATGCTCATAACAAGTTTCTCTATGCCGATGATTGCGCCCTGCTAGCTCACAATGAACATAACCTCCAGAACACAGTAAACGAATTTGATACGCTGTGACTCTTTCGGTCTATCTATAAACCTCGGGAAAACAGAAATCATGTTCCAGAAGTCGCCCAATAAAACATACTCAGCCCCAAGGATCACCGTAAACGGACAGCCCCTTAATGTGGTAGACCACTTTACATATCTAGGTAGTATAGTGTCAAATGACACCTCACTTTCAAGGGAAGTTGATAACCGTCTGGCCAGGGCCAGTAGCGCTTTTGGACGCCTTCATGTGAGAGTTTATCGGAACAGATCGCTTCGCCTGCCTACAAAAATCAGTGTCTACCAGGCGGTGGTTCTCTCCGCCCTTTTATATGGCTCTGAGACATGGACACTATATATACATAAAACAACTAAGACTTCTTGAGCGCTTCCACCAAAGATGCTTGCGCTCCATTATGGACATACGGTGGCAAGACCGCACTACAAAAGGTGGTCGACGTAACAGAGGCGACCCACGGAAACGCTTCAAAGACCAGCTTAGTCGTCAACTTTCCTTGGCTGACATAGAAGAGAGCACCTGGTTGCATGCGGCCTCAGAACGAGACAGCTGGTCACTCACGAAGGCCGCGGGATACATATTTGAGACCAAAAGAAAATCCGCTGCCGAGGACAAACGCAGACGGCGAAAAGAAAATATAATCGACCACTTGCGGACAATGGTTATGCTTGCTCTGGATGTGGCAAAATATGTAGGTCACAGCTGGGGCTGCGTATCCTCGGGAAATACTGCATTCCTCACTAATCTTTGGACTCGAAGACAAGCCTTATTATAATACCCAAGTATTTTTGCGTTTTTAGTCTGTTTTACTGGTTTACCTTGAATAAGATAAGTGTAAGCCTAATAAGTTTTAGATTTATTTTTTTTAGATTTTTTTTTTTTGTGTTCTTGATCCAAGAATGGCTGTGTGAGAATTAACGTGTAGAATTTATTTACTAGACAATACAGACAATCATACATAATAAGGCTAGTCTTCGAGATATTCATACATACAGAGTTGATATCATGGGCGTAGCCAGTGGGGGGTTTTTGGGGTTCAACCCCCCTCCAGAAATGAAATCCCCCCCCGCAGGGAGGAATCGGGATTTAGTGACTGATTTTTTGCTTTGATTTTGTTTATTTTAGGTGAGATTTTAATACTAAACCATCATTTTCCCCAGCACAGCCAAGGGGGTTTTCAGTTTAAAAGGGGGGAGGGTTGAGTTTAAAACCCCCTACCAGGAGAGTTCGAGTTAAAAAAAACTACCAGGGGGGGTTCGAGTTAAAAAAAAACTACCAGGGGGGGGTTTGAGTTTAAAACCCCCTACCAGGGTTTTTGCAGTTAAATCCCCCTCTTCTATAAAACAAAAAAAAAATGCAAACGACAATCCCCAAATTCCAAAAGCACAGTTAAGGAAGATTTTGATTTTAAAACCCCCTCCAAAATTTACGATAAACTCCCTCTTCAATATAAAAAAAAGCTAATTACACACTCAAAATTCTATGAGCGTAGCCAAAGTGGTTATGAGTTTACCTCCCCCCCCCCCCTCCGTTAAGTAGGGTTTAAAGCTAAAAAATACCTCTTCAATACCCGGTATAAAAAAAAACAAATTACGCACTCAAAATGTTATGTGCGGAGCTAAATGGGTTTTGACTCAGTTTTGAGTTTAAACACCCCTTCAGCGGGGTTTGAAGGTAAAAAATACATCTTTAATGTAAGAAAAAAAATTACACACTCAAAATGCTATGAGCGTTGCCAAAACAGGGTTTTGAGCTTTAACTCCCCTTCAGAGGGGTTTGATGCTAAAAAATACCTCTTCAATATAAAAAAAAAAAAGGAAATTACACACTAAAATTATGTGAGCGTAACCAAGCCAATTGGGGGTTTTGAGTTTAAACCCCTCTCCTACAGGTGGTTTTTTTTTCAAGTTTAAAACCCCTCCAGATGGTCTTTAGTTTAAAATCCCCCTACAGAGCGTTTTGAGGTGGAAAACCTCTATCTTCAATATTATTCTAAAGCAAACTACAGTTACTAAATTCTATGACCGTAGCGAAATGGGGTTTTGAATTTAAAAAAAGACAACTCCTGAGATTTTTTAGTTTAAAACCCCCAACAGATGATTTTGACGATAAAACATCCCCTTTCCATATAAAATCTAAAGCAAACTACAGTCACTTTATTCCAAGAGCGTATTCAAGAGAGGTTACAGATTTCACTAGTGGCAGGGCTCCATTAATAAATTGCAGTGAATAGTCATCTGTCAAAATTGAAAAACACTAAATGTAGCTCAACAAAGATAGTTAAGACAGCTCATAGGAGTCATTTATAGAGATCGGGTCTAAATCAAGGAAATCCTATGCCGAACTGGGAGTTGACACCTTAGTAAGATTGTGACAGAGCGTCGCATGAGGTTTGCGGGACATGTTTTCCGACAAAATGAATTACGCATAAGAAGAGTTGCGATGACATCCTAGTACAACTTGGCGCCACACTTTCACGGAGGTCCTCAGAGCAGGTGGGAAGATGCTTCAGACATTGCCCGTGACAGATTTTTGTGGAAACAGCTTGCCGCCAAATGCGCCGAACGGCGCGGGAGGGTGTTAGTCAGTAAGAATAGCAGATTAGGTTTTTGAAATAAAACTTTTTAATAGCAGGAAATGCACTGTAGATACCTCAGAATATGCATTTTTTGGCTTTCAATACCAGAAATAGTGTATGGCTGTGGGGCTCCGCCCCGCGCTGGGGGAACTCTTAGCGCTCCTCCAGACCCCCTTGCTGAGAATGGAGAGGAGTCTACAATTTTTCCACTAACTCCAGGAAGAACCTATTATAGGGCACAATAAATGTCTTCCGAAAGAATGATGGATCAGAATGTAATACAGATTATGTACACACACATATATACATATAAACAAAATTTCTCGGGGGGGGGGCGGTGGGAGGAAAAAATCCGCCCCCCCCCCCCCCCCCCGAAAAAAAATCCTGGCTACGCCTTTGCTTGATATATGCCATAGACTTAGATCTTATATATACTATAAGTCTATGATATTAGCTTTCTAAAAAAAAAAAAAACCCACTGCCGACTCTAGATCTTTATAAATGTGGGTATTTTTGAAACGCGTAATCTAGATATAATTATATATCTGTATCATATAAGAAGAAGAAGAAGAAGAATTAAAAAACAGAAATGAGCGGAACCAATATGGCTGCGTCCTTATGTCATCATATGTTCAACAAGACTTGATTTAATAACTAGAAATACTAGAATCTAGATTTAGATAGACTGTCTAGATTTAGTCTAGTCAGGGTCTAGATCTTAAGTCTAAATCTTAGACCTATCTAGACAGGTAGATCTATACTATATTTAGAGCTAGAGTAATTTATAATTTTATTTATTCTGGACATGTCCGATGTCGTCTGTCTCGTCAGAGTAGTCAGTAGAGTAAGAGTAGTGTAAGTCAGTGTTTTAGTTTAGTGTAGTCAGAGAGAGACACAGCCTCCTGTTTAGTAACACTAACAGTTTTCTCTACTCAACTCTACTGGCTGTTAACTTAGTGACAGTGTTATTATAATTATATGTCCTTTATGTAGGGAGGTGAAAATAAAAAATTATCTTTGAAAAGACAATTTTTCTTTAGTACATCATTAAAATAATTTAAAAGAACTTTCTAATGGTGTATAAATTATGACTGTATGTTTAACATTAAGAAAGTTATGATCTTTTTTGTGCCAATTTGACCTAACATCGGTTGACATGGAGAAACCGAAGTGAGAGCTTGTCGGTGGCTCAGCCAGCGAGACACACCCCCAAGGTCAAAAGTTTGAAAGTTGGAATTGAGTTTTGTAGACGATAGATCTACTTATTAAATAAGAAATTTAATAGTAGATCTAGTATTCGTAGTAAATTTCTAGCTCACAATTCTGATTTCATTTATATTTATGAACTTCAGTTGTTTAAAATATAATTATTGATGAAATAAACAAATTATCGGGTCTAGATCTACAAGAAATTTCAGAGAGGCGGGGACAAAATAGCGTCGTTGTGAAGGCAGAAAATAATAAAATATTTAAAAATTGGGATCAAAATTGCATGAAACAATTTTTTTTCAAATGCATTTAAAAAAAAATTGCAAGGTAAAAAATCTTTCAAAAGTAGATAGATCTGTAGCTAATAATATCTGCTACAAGATTATAATTTCATTTGTTGGTGACAAACAATATCTTCTTTAAAAAAATAATAAAACCTGAAAAGTCCATTGAGGTCAATGTTATTTTTTTTTTTTTCAAGTTTGTTCGATGTTGACAATAGATTGATCTGAAAATTGGTAGGGATAAAGCCAGACACAATGTACTATTAGCAGGAAAAAAATCAACAGGGTACGACTTTTCTTTGATGAGTATCAGCAAAAATAAAAATGTTTATACTTTCAATGCAAAATATTTAAATAAATTAAAAAAAAAAAAAAAAAATTGTTAAAGACAAAAATGTTCTCCATCATCAAAAGTAATCGAATTCACTCTTTTTAGCAATGATATCTTTATATATAGTGAGCATAATCGATTTCAAACAAAGACCTATGTAGCAGTAAGGAAAACTTTTGTCTCAAGTTTTTACGTCATTTTTTGGACACCAAAAGTTCCGGAATTTCACCTCCCTACTATATGAAATGATGAATCCGTACAACTACAACTCTCGCTGTTTTTGTGTTTATAAATTACATCTTTATTTTGATATTTAATATGAATTATGATGTGTGTGTTCATTTTCCAATGATTCTGACCCAATTTCCTTCCATTTACTATCATTTAGCTGTCTTTTTATGTAAGAAAAAAGAATTTCAAATTTGTAAGTCATGTTGTTTTTTCTTTGTTACCTGGTGGTTGACTTTACCGTTAAGTTTACTACCTCGTCCTAGACCTACGGCCTACGGTTAAGACTATACTAGATCTATTCTATATTTTTTGGTTGGCTAAGTCTATTCTAATGAGCCTGCAAACATGGTGATTGTGTATTCTGTTTTTTGGAGCTTATTTATTTGATTCATAAGCCAAGTTGTTTGATTCCATTAAAAAAAATGTAATATGGACAATATAGGGTGTTAATTAAATTACGATTTTCTTACCAAAATTCCAAACAACCAGTTTTGGACATCAATATTTATGATCTTATATATATATATAATATAATTTAATACATAATATTAATTTTTTTTTTTTTAATAGTTGTATTATAAATTATAGAGAATAAAAGTGGGCAAATGTTTGGAGTGCGCTTGATACATTGAATGAAGTTAAATGCCTAGATCTAGACCCACTAGTGGCACTAGATAGATCTACTGATCTAGATTTATGTAGAGAGAATATAGAGGATTAAGCTATTTAAGCAAGAATGGCCATCCTAGCCTGTACTATACTTAACTATACTACAAGAGATCATCTGTATTAGAAATTTATTAAATGAATAAACAAAAAAAAAACACAAACATTCAACACACATCTAATCATTCAAACATAAAATAAGTCTAAAAGTCAGTGTAGAAGTCACTATCCCAGTGACCTAATTTTGGTAGAATAAGTGTGTTCAAATTTTTATTTTTTTGTGTTCGTATTTATGCATAATTTGAAAACATCTTTATGATTTCATGTGAGGGTCTATGCCTGGGGATCTTAAAATTTAGTTAATATTAATATAGAATTAAAATCTGAGTTCATTGATGCCAAAATATAGAGTCTATTTGGAATAAATGTAAGTGTTTGGAATCAAATAAAGTGTGAAAAAATTTGTTTGAATTTAATGAAGACAAATGGCCTCTTTGACCTTAAATATAATAACAAATATAGGTTAGGGATACAAATATAAGTAGCTAGCAGATAGAGTCTAGTACAAGTAGTAAGTAGATAAATATTAAGCTAGGGATCCTAGTCACTAGTTCCTACTAGCTAGGATAGGGTCTAGATCTAGATTCTATACTAGACTTGGCTTATATTATATTGACTAGATCTAGAGTAAAGTAGATCTTCACATTATCCAGCCAGCTTTTCTAATGACGACCCTTTCTTCATGCTCCCGCCACTGTACCTTGAAGGATGACTTTTGACAGTGAGACATGTCTTACAATATGACCTGCCTCTCTTGATATCCAAGTCCAACAAAAGAACTGATTCACTTACTTTCATCACATCTAAATTAACTTATAAAGCACATGAATACAAGATAAACATTATGTTCCAACATTATGGTTTAGGAAATGAAGCTTTTCTGGTCCAGTACATCAGTGGATCTAGGATTTTATAATAAATACACAGTGAATCAATAAATCGTTTAGAATCAGTGTTTCCCAGACTGGGTTTCGTGGAGCCCTTGTGTTCCGCGAGGCCTCTTTAGGTGTTCCACAAACTACTGGAATAATGAACTATTAGGTCACTGCAGGAATTAATTTCTCTAAAAAAAAAATAAGCTAAAGAGTGTTCTCCTTAATACTCAGAATGTGTGAAGTGTTGTGTTAAGGAAAAAGTTTTTGAATAACTGGTTTAGAATCGTAAGTCTCCCTCAATTATTAAAAACTCTTTTATTTTTATATGCATTATGATATCATTCATAAGATCATTAGCACTTCTTCCATGTAGCCATAAATATTTGATTGATAGAAAACTAATGCATTTTATCACTACATTATGCTCCTATTGCACATTAAAAAAATATCTTCATATTACTAAACTTGTATGTGCAGTCTGAGATGACCTGCAGAGGCTCTGTCAAGTTCCTCCAGCTGTGGTCAAGAGTTGCCAGTGCTAGACTGTCTTCCCACTACTATGTCTCAGGAACATTGCACAGCGCCCACCCTCTAGTATGCTGCAGATATAAATCAAAGAAGTCGAGTGACTCACTCTCCTCAGTTATTCAGCCAATTGCTGTTCAACCCGCAGCTAAGAATGCAGACGATATTGATATTGGAGAAGAATTGACTGGAGCCATTAGGAAGGGTTAGGAATTATGCCTTTCTTATAAGTGGTTAAATTTTTTATTTTTGTTGTTGTAAATATTAAATATAAGTTTTTTTCTTAATTCATATTTGTTGAGAATGCACACACCTTTTTTAAGTAGTTACCAGACTATAATCTAAGTGTCTGTCAAAACTGTGGTACTCACACATGTTATGCAGTATGTCATAAACTTTACAAATAAAGAGTTGAGGGTTGAGGGATCAAGCTGCTTTATTGACTTGTTATGTATCAGATGTTTCTTCGAGGAGGAAAGATTATTTTGTCCTGTTGAGATTTGTAATTCAGCTTTGTGAGTTCATTCACTGCTAGTGGATAGAAACAATGAAATTAATATTTAGCCAGAGAACCTGTTAGTTAATCACCTGCTAAATTTTACAGGGAACTCTATTTTACTTGTACTAATAAGAAAAATCTATCAGAGATTAAAAAAAAAAAAAAAAGGAGGTGAATATTTTAAATTTTTAAATATATTTTACAGAGAATATGTTAAAACTGTTGATGCAGTTTCACAGTCGAGAGGAAGTAAAAAAGTTAGCGCAAAGTCATGGATTGGATCGTGAGTATTTTAAAATGAGTTAGCGGAAAATCAGACAAGGGCGTTGAGCCTGATAATATTGATCTATTTTTAAGTTCAACACCTACAAACACTTTAAAATATTTATTCATTTGATTTAAAAAAAAAAATAGAATGCTAGTACAGTGTGACCCACAGTAAAGTATCAGACCTTTTTTATGTTGGATAAACAATCTCATGTTTTGTTTATTCAAGTAGATCTGTAACTTAATATAAGACACTATGCTAGAAAAAAAAAAGCAAGCTGCATTTCGATTGGTCACTTATCCCCCATAATATTTCGGACATGTTGAATTACATAATTGTTTTATATTTGTTTCTGCAGATAGTTTGTTCCATAAAGCTTTCTTAAGTTTTAGAAACTTTTGTATCAAATCCGAACAGTTACCTGTTGACCTTCACATTGTGTTCAGTGATATACTCCAGGGCTCAGGTAAGTCTCAGGAATATACTTCAAAGTAAGGTCAGACTATCCTACTTCAAGACAAGTGACTGGGCTTTTATGTTAATAAACAATATCTTTATTATGGAAAGCACCTCTATACAATTAAAAAAGATTTTAGATATATTGTAGAATTTTAGGTTTATTAGGTGTTATCATTTGTTTAAAGTTGCTTTGCATTCAACACCAAGCATGTTGATCCTTGGTTTTTTTTTTAGACCAGAACTCTTCCATTTCCTGTAATGCTGATAAGATCTAAAACTAGATATTTATAAAATGGATTTTCAAGCCCTGTCATTATAAAATTATTTCAATGGTAAATGACAGAACACTTTTGAATCTATTTTTCTGCCTTACAAAAATAAAAGTTTCAGGACATATGCTCATTACGCTAATTTAGTCTATGGCTCTGGCAAAATCAATATATACAATGACTCATCTACTGGTAACTGGTCCCATGCTCAGGCTTGTTAATATTCATATTGTACCAGGATTATCTAATTTATACTTTGTACTTGTAATTTTTTTCCAACTGTTAGGGCTTGATTGATCATTTTATTTAATTGATTCTAATTGTTGATTACTATTGCAGCTCTTCTATGCTAAAGTTTATTTTATTATCTATAGGTCACGTCGATGACATCTTCCCATATTTCCTCAAACACAGTTATGAAGTATTTCCTCACTTAGAATCAATGGAAGACCTAAAAAAAATCAGTGATCTTCGTTATCCTGCCAATTGGTAATATTAAGATAATTCTGTGCTTATTTGCTTGCTGTATGTCTTGGAAAGTTTATATATATTACAGTTCTTTTTTCAAAAAGCTTGTTTAAAGTCTTTGTATATGTCAGGTATCCTGAAGCACGTTCTATACAGAGAAAGTTTATCTTTCATGCTGGTCCAACCAACAGTGGGAAAACTTATCATGCTTTAGAAAGATTCATCAAAGCTGAGTCTGGTATCTACTGCGGCCCGCTCAAACTTTTGGCCTCAGAAGTATTCTACAAATGTAACGAGGCTGTGAGTATTATGTTCATACGTTGACAAGAGCTCTTTTTAAGTCATGATCTTATATCCAGTGGTGTAGCTAGGAATTCGCCATCATTTGGGGGCGGGGAGGTCTTGACCTCTTTGGGGGGTCTCTGCATTTTGCATAATATTTAATGAAAAAACACTCATTAGGGGGTACTTTTCAATTAGGGGCCTGGTGGAATTTTCAAATTCTCCACCACCCTAGCTAGGCCTCTGCTTATAGCTTTTGTTGGTTCCCAAGTGCTTATATCCAGATAATATTGCTGTATTTCTTAGTGGATCTAGTCTACATTTATTCTTTTTGTTTCTTAGTATCAGTACATTATTTTCTTGCTTTTAAAACCCCTTGACTAGGTTAGCCCATTAAACATTTTAACATTAAATGTATTTGAAGACTCTTACATTTTATTATTGCTATATATTTTATTCATATTACTTGCTCTTGATCTATCAGGGAACGCCTTGCGATTTAGTGACAGGGGAAGAAAGAAGATATGCACATGAAGACCAGACATCATCAGCCCATGTGGCATGCACTGTGGAAATGGCCAGTTTAGTCACACCTTGTAGGTTGAAAATAGTTTCATAGTAGCAGATGAGACTTTGGTTATGACATTATTGTTGATTGTTTAAGGTACTAAATATATGTTTATGTTTTGTTCAGATGATGTAGCTGTTATAGATGAGATTCAAATGATCAAAGACCAACAGAGAGGGTGGGCCTGGACTAGGGCAGTCCTTGGCTTATATGCTAAAGAGATTCACGTGTGCGGTGAAGCTTCAACTATAGATCTAATCAAAGAATTGGCTTTGTCAACAGGGGAGGAAGTAGAGGTACGATAGGTGGCACTCACACCTCTTATTAACTCACATGCCTCCTTTTTGACTTGTATATTCTGTAGTATTACCAACAGAAAGACTATTGAATGTATCATCTTATGTTTCTAGGTGCGTAAATACAAAAGACTGACAAATTTAGCATTCCTGGATTATTCAGTTGGTGAGTAAAAATTTTTTTGTTTTGTTTTAGTTATGAATGAAAATCAAGCCACTGTTGTCCTGGTCTGCATTTGAGGTGCCTGCCTTTTGTTTTTAACTGCGTTCAACTCTGAAGTCTAAGCTGACATTTTCTTCTTCTTCATTCTAGGAAAATTTGAAAACATCCGGCCTGGTGATTGTGTAGTCTGCTTTAGTAAGAATGACATCTACTATGTGACCCGACAGCTGGAGCTACTCAACAAAGAATGTGCGGTAATTTATGGCTCTCTCCCACCATGTAAGTTTCTCATCCAATCCTTCTTGGCACTACCAAGTTTTATGGGATATTTGCAGTGATTTTCATATTTCTGATTTATTGTAATTCAAACTTTTGAAATGATTTTTCCATGCTTCTTTTTCTCCAGATGTTGAACCAAACTTTCTTTAAAATCTTAAATTCTTTAAATTATTTTTTTTTACATTTGGGAAGTTATACTAAAAGAGAAAAGACCAAAGATAACTTAAAAACTAGACTTAAATCTTTAAAAATAGGCTAGTAACATTGGTTTATTAAATTGCACAATGTAAATATAATTATTATGTTTTACATTAAAAGAGTTTAATCATTGAATTTCGCAAAATTGACTATTGTATATATCCATTATTCAATGTATCAGGCCACTATAGTTCTTATCTACAGCTTTGTATGCTGATGTAGACTACATTACACTCAAGTCTGACATTTTTATCTACTATCCCCTCGCTACTTACATGCTTTTTATGTGTTGTATATTTCCAGCCACAAAATTAGCTCAGTCTTCCAAATTTAATGACGTCAATAGCTCCTGTAAAGTAATGGTGGCCACTGACGCTATAGGCATGGGTTTAAACCTGTAAGTATATTACTAAAATATGCTTTTCACATTGTATACTGTTTCCCTGCCGGATAAGGGACATAACTGACACATGTAGACTGTCAACAGATTGTATGGAATGTAGTTAGGGTTCTTGGTGTGTACTGTGTCAATGTTGGATTAAATTCTAAATTACAAATTATTGCTTCAGTACTAGACATTTGTTAGAAATTGCTTTCAACTTTGTTTCAATATTTCTTGAAAAAAAACAGTAATTTTATTTGCATATTGTTTTAAATTAGTAGACTGTTCCCATTGAAAACTCCAAGCCCAAAGTTTCTTTTCTATAAGACTATGTGCAGCTCTATATGTGAGTTTTGTATTATTCCTCTAGCTGACATAAAAAAAGAAAGAAAAATTTTTGTATGATGGTGGTATTATGACACTTTATATTATTGTATATTATTCACAATTTCAAAAAAGTAATTGTGTGCATTATGACGTGCTTGATATAAAATAAGAATGAGCCATACATTTTATTGGTTATATGTTTAAGAAAGGCTAGAGGGTGAACAATGTATACTAAATTACAAAAATATTTATGTTGTAAAATGTTCAACTTTGTAGCAGCCTATAAAATAAGACTAAAATAAAAGCTTTAAAATTTCTAAATAATTTGTAGATAATGTTTCAACATTAGAAATTAAGAACATATATTTGTCAGAATAGATCCTAAATCCCATTTAGTATACTGAGAACCTTCAAAGGTCTTATTTGTAGTTAGTTGGGCCTCATGCAACACTTTCATATTTCAGTGGTGAAGGTCTCCTGTGGCCCACCACAACAACAGTCTTTACTTATTATGTCCCTTGTTTGTTCAACAGAGCCATCAAACGTATTGTCTTCTATTCTGTAATGAAGCCCATGCTGAATGAAAAGGGGGAGAAGGAGATGGATCTCATCTCGACATCCCAAGCTCTACAAATAGCTGGTAGGGCGGGACGCTACAACACCGCTTACGAAAATGGAGAGGTCACCACGTTTTATACCAAGGATTTGAAAATATTGAAAGATATAGTCAACCAACCTATCGAGTCCATCAAAGTGAGTAACATGTTTGGGTCTAGGTTAAAGGCTGTATCTTTTGGTGTATTGTGCACTATATCTGTGCACTTTACTTAATTTGAAGAATTTTTTAGTTTACCTACTGGTATTTAATATTTTGTAAAATAAAAGATTTAAAGGCAGAAAATTTTATAATTCTTAAGTTACCAAAAAATAGTCACATCAAATCTGTTACAGAGAATACTATTTCCAAAAACTACACTTGTGTAAGTGAAAAAAAAATTTTTCTTATGCTACTCTTTATGTTCCAGCAAGGTGGCTTACACCCAACAGCTGATCAGATCGAACTGTTTGCATTTCATCTTCCTAAAGCAACATTATCTAATCTCATCGTAAGTAACACTAGTTTGCTTGTTATAGCCACATTATCTTAGTAAATAATACTTTCATATATGTTGTATCTACAACCTCTTTGACAGTAATACTTGTCATTGGTTATTCTCTGAGTTAATAACAGTGGATTTTTTTGTGTGTGCTAACTTGTTTTCAATAGACAAAATGATAAATTAACATAAATTGTCCATTCATATTTGAGAATAAAGGCTGTCTAGTCCAGTTGATTGACAAAACAGTAATAGAAAATGATTTGATATCTGTGGGCCAGTAACAACATATGTAGACTTGAGAGTTTTTCTTTTTATAATGTATATGTTTTAAAAAAGACAATAAATGTTTATTTGTAGGAAATCTTTGAGCAAATCTGTGCACTAGACAGTACCACCTACTTTATGTGCAAAATGGATGACTTCAAGTTTCTCGCAGATATGATAGAGCACGTCCCTTTGCCTCTGCGTGTCCGCTATGTGTTTTGTTGTGCTCCCATCTCAGTCAAGCAACCATTTTCTTGCACCATGTTTTTACAGGTCAGTGGTGCTTTTAAGTATTATAAATAACTTTGACCCATTTGTCTCTATTTTTCCCTTTTCTTATCATTCACAGTACAGACATTCCTTCAAAAGAGAAGAAGATATTATAATATTGCTAGTATGTTTAATAGAACTTATTGTATTATTATATTACTAGTGTGTTTAATAGAACTTAAGGTAAAATCTATAGATTCAAGTTAAATAAATAGCTAATTGTAAAAGAGTTTCATATTTTCAACATTTGGTAAGCCAAAAAATAGTTAAATGAAGAAAGGCACAAAGTTTGAACATCATGCAGAAGATGTATCTTCTTTTAAAAAAAAAATATACAGAATGAAATAACAAAAAAAAATTTTTTAAAAATATTTTTACAAACCCTGTCTTTTTATTAAGTTTTGAATTTTAAGGCCATTGCTTGTAATGCTATTGTTTTTATTACTAATGTAGTTAATAATAGCATGCTTGAATAATATGACGTGATTATTTTAGTTCGCCAGGCGTTTCAGTCGCAATGAGCCCCTGACGCTGGATTGGTTGTGTCAAAGAATTGGCTGGCCAATGAAACCTGCTGGTAACTTGGCAGACTTGATGCATCTTGAGAGCGTCTTTGATGTTTTGGATTTGTATCTGTGGCTTAGGTAGGTCAAGAAAAGTCATGGCTTTAATAAGGTTTACAGGGCTCTTGGGGCTATTAATAGCTATCCTAGTGTCAGGGCCGGTCTCAGGTAATGGGAGGCCTTAAGCAAGGTGAATTTGGTGGCCCCTAAATTAATAAGCAAATAATAATAATAAGCGTTAAGAAAATTATAATTACGCATTTCATAAAAAACAAGGGTTTTCTAACATAAGCAGTCTAACACATCTAAACATTTGTCAATAAACCTTGAGCTAGCTATAGTAGTGTAGAGCTTAGTTGATAGATGTGGTTCTCTGCTATATTTAAGATTTGATGCAAGTTTTGCAACGCTTTTAGTCCTGTGAGAGGCCCCCACCAATTGGAGGTCCTAGGCCACTGCCTAGTTTGCCTATGTTTAAGGCCAGCCACCTTGCTAATATTCAGTTTTTGTGAGCAGCAGAATACTTTATTACTTTGAGAAACAAAATCTTGTTGCCATAATCCTATTTCTTCTTCTAACTCATCTTCTTAACAAAAACTTGTATTCTGGTCTGTATTTATCTGCTGTCAGCTCCACCTATGAGCAAGTAACACCCCCATCTGTTTAGGGTGCACAGCACAAGTCACCTTGTCTATAAAAGAACTGTCTAGTCTCTAGCTATACAAAGTCTAAGACACTCTGCTAATATTATTGATTTATTATTAAAATTTGTCTAACAATTGTGCATTAATCATGTCATAAGAACACAAAGTTTATATCTGTTTATACTACAGTTTCACTTAAAGCATGACGTGATGTTTACATCTGAAAGAATCTTATGGCTGTTTGTTTTTCTGATCAGTCTCTGGTATCTTTTCTGTGGTGGTAGAATGTTGAAATCAAGTCTACACATCATCTTCACTGTCTATAATATGTCTAGTTTGTTGGTCACTTGTGTTTTTACTTTGCACAGAAAAAAATTTTCTAACATAAATTATGTTGACAGCAGACTTGGTTCAACAAACAAGGGGAAGTAATTTGTATTGTGACATTTTGATACTTTGAGTTCTTCTCCCTGCCAAACTGTTCATGTCATAATATCTCTATTTTCCCATTTATGACATAGCTAGAGATGTGGAAACAACTTTGTCAATTGTGCACATTTTTCTTCATGATTTTTCATTGACTTGCAGCTATAGATTTCAAGACATGTTCCCTGACCCAGTTATGGTGAGAGTTCTCCAGACAGAGCTGGATCAAATCATACAGATTGGAGTCAGAAACATAGTCCAGTTGGTTAAGAACCAACAGAATGGCAGCCAGGAGATGGTAGACAGTGAGGATAACTTTGTCATGAAGACGAGGAACATGAAGCTATCATACAAGAGACCATTGGACTATGACTTGCAGAAAGCCAAGGAAATACAAAGTTCAGAGAACAAGGTGATCTATTTTGTATGTAGCTTAGTTTAGAATAAGACAGTATTAAGAACAGTCTGATATTGGTTAATACACAATTAATATAGACTAAGTTTAGTCAATACACCATAAATACAGTCTGATATTGGTTAATCCACAATTAATATAGACTGGGTTTAGTCAATACACCATAAATACAGGCTGATGCTATTCATGTAATAATTGAAGATAAGCTACATTTGTTTCTGTGGCTAGCAGTATACAAGAGTAATGTAAAGTCAGTCGAGTGACTCTTCCCTCTAACTGAGCCAACTGATATCAACACACAAGTTAACATTTCTTTTGGATTCTTGCACCAAATACACATTTTTAAAAAGAATTTTTTTTTTTTCGAAATCCACCATCACAAAATGTAGAGCACATTTAATTGCTGTAAGAAAGATTTTGCCAAATTTTAAGAAAGACTTTGATGTTTATTTCATATTAAAAAACAAACTCAATGCTTATAGTGAATAATTTTCTTTGCAAGCTATAGTCTACTCTGTCTAATTAGACAAATGTTTTGATAAAGAGATTGGGCCTGGGGACAACTAATTTAATGTTTCATTTTTTTTTTTTGTTTTGTTTAGGCTGCTGTGAGGAAATTATCACAAAAACTATTAGACAGCGGTGAATTAAGCTCTGAGACTCTGGAGAAGCTGCGGAAAGAATGGCTGCAGGAAATGAAACAAAGTGGACAGATGACAGAAGATGATGAGAAATAAAAAAAAAATACTCCCCAGCTTACGAAAGAATATTTGATCTAAAATTATGTGCACATCAAACCTTCTACACTCAGCTGTTACTGCCCTATGAGGACTATGAACAACACTTTGATCTTAGCCAGGGAGTTCCCATTGTCTGATCACTCACTAGCCAGGGAGTTCTCATTGTCTGATCACTCACTAGCCAGGGAGATCTCATTGTCTGATCACTCACTAGCCAGGGAGTTCTCATTGTCTGATCACTCACTACTGGGTATTAATGAGGTTGATGTTGTGTCTAAAATGACCTGTAAACAATATCACCTTTAATGTTTCACAATGGTCACTACATTGCCTTTTTGTCAGAGAAAGTATGTATGTAAATAGAAAAACAACCTTGTAGTCAAGAGACTTAAATCTTAGCGCTTCAATATTTAGAGAGAATCTCAAACTGGACTTTTGGTACCGGTACTATTTCATTTGAAGTTTGATAGTACCTGGAGCTTTATTCTAACAACATTTGCAATATGGGGAAGGTCATTACATGGAGCAGTCATTTCTCCTTTTGACTCCCCATGGAGTATAGGGGCGCATCATTCTGGGCGATTCCTCTCACTAGGGTTCATCCATCCTGCCATCTTTGCTTCTTGGTCTACCAATGTCCTCCATGTTTTGTTTCAGTCTTCCGGCCATTCTCTTCCTGTGTGGGTTCCTCTCCAGACCTAATATGACTGTAACAATACTGTGATCTTGAGCTAAGGTTTTGTGAAATTCAGTTCATTGACTCTATGCACTGAGGTTGTGCACTGTGTCTGTAGTATTGCATTGCACAACTAAATACAAAACAAAGTGATAATGTATAATAAATGTATGATATGTGAGGTATATACAAATAACTATGAAGTGAAACACATTTCTTGTTTTATAAACTTAACTACAATAACACTTGTCAGTTGTATTTTTTTGTACACATCTTACAACAACCCTGTCTGTCTGTCTGGTCAAAAGTTTGTACACGTTATTTCTCCCACACCCAATCTCGGATTAAGCTGAAAATGTGCACACAATTTTTTTTTTCTTTGACAGCACAAGAATCAATAAAAAAAAAAATTGGTTAATACACGATAGGTAATTAATTTTTTTAAAATCTTGGACAAGGGAAAGAAATCCTACTTAAAAGGTGGGGTGATATAAGTTGAATTAGTCCCCTTGAGGACATCTGAGCCCTGAATATTTTTTTGCATTTAAATACAATCGTGTAAACATTTACCAACTATATCTCGACACATTTACCAATATATCTCAACACATTTATTAATATATCTCGACTTCTTACACCCTTCTTCCCTCCCCCTTTCACAACTGGCCCAGACAAAGGATAGGATCATATAGCATTGAGAAAGCTAAAAGCCCCCCCCCCAAGTGCTCTACAACATAATACACAGCAATAAGTCCCTGCTAGAAGAAATACACGAGGTAACTAGCACAGCCACAATGGGCCGTGAATGAGGCAACAGAACAGACGACAAACATGGTACTGGAGTCTAACAGATACAATGCTATCATTTTTTTTTTATTCTACCGTTACTTATTAACAAGAGTAAAGAGTGGAACGCTTGAA
Source organism: Biomphalaria pfeifferi (assembly GCA_030265305.1). Taxonomy (NCBI): domain Eukaryota; kingdom Metazoa; phylum Mollusca; class Gastropoda; family Planorbidae; genus Biomphalaria; species Biomphalaria pfeifferi. Next base: position 1,073,646 of record JASAOG010000131.1, on the reverse strand, counting down.
GAAACTTTCGGTCCTCTCCAGTGGGTTGCTTCGTCACACGGCTATCTACTTAGCTATGAACGGTCAGCAAAACAAGTCAGCTTACAATAGCCCACCGGTATAGGTTTACATTTACTTATTCGGAGGATGTTACGTCTTAAGGACAGACCTCTCTATTCCAGTAGTTACTTTCTATTAACTAATATACGCAGCCGTAAATTCGTGCCGTGGTCTTGTTTGTATTGAAGAGGGATCATTGCCTTTTGTGACGTGGAACACACACAAAAAAAAATGCGTGTCACTGCCATTGAATCGCACTTCAAAAAATGGGTAAAGATATGTATGCATACAATGCGCTTTATTAGTTGTTTTAAAATGAAAATAAACGTTTTCTATTAAATGTTAGATGCTGATAGATTAGAAGACACAAAAATAAGTAATACATATTTGTACAACATTAGTTTTAATAACGAACAAAACTCTGCTTATAATGGTTACCGAAGAAGACACAATAATTATCTTTGTTAATAGATCTAGTCTCCTTTACATTTATACAATACTAATTTTTGTATGCCCTGAAAAAAAAAAAAGACTTTATAGTTTATTTTAAAACAAAACGGTTCGATTTAAAAAAAACAAACAAAATAGTGGCAGACACAATGTTAATATTTGATATACCGGACATTCCCAAACACACAAAACAGGATGAAACCAGATTGGCAATAACTCTTCTAGTTTTGAGACCTAAACCGACGGACGCCACAAAACAGGATGAAACCAGATTGGCAATAACTCTTCTAGTTTAGAGACCTAAACAGACGGACGACACAAAACCAATAGTGGCTTTTCGCCGCTAACAAAATATTTCATTTCACACGAGATAATATATCGAATTGTATTAACTTTAGAATGATCTATTTAAACTAAATTACACCATGTTCCATGATTACACTACATACCTGATTAATATGTAGGTTTGATACGTGACAGAACGAAAAAGAATCGCTGAACCTGGTCTTTGTTTACTATCATGACTAGTAATATAACAACACTAGTGTGTTTAAAATATTCCATGTAGGCTACACTAGCTAATTTAGATTCACACACGCATTCTAACAAAAACATATGGTCATAAGTACTTTGGCTATCAAATACATTTAAGTAGGCATATTTGGCATTAAAACAAAACAAAAATGCCATTTTTTTTGGACACTCAAAGTCAAATATAAATAATAAAACTATTCATAAAATAGGTTTTTTTCTGTCCTTTAATTTAGTAAACAGGAGTTTGATACAACAGTTATAGCAAATTTAGTGTTTGATACGGCGCATAAATATTTCATTGCTGCTGTAGCTGAGTTAAACATTGAGTTAAACCTTCAAGTTATCTTATAATTACAGATGTTCTTTGCTTTCAATGCATATGATTACATCCCAAGCTTATCAGTTAATGTAAACTCAACTCTGTCTGGGAATAATCGAATTAAAAAACAAACAAAGACTCCTCACGCTTTTAAACACTATACCATCAATTTCGACCAATTTGTTTTCAAGTTTATATAAGATGTTAACTTTACTTAGATCCAGCTGAATAAACCAAGACAAAGTATTGACATCTTTCAATTGCGACAAACTCGTTTTCAAATGTAACACGATAGTCTACTGTGCTTCTTGAACGCGTCAAGTATCATTGAACAGATGGTCCAAGTAACGACGTGAAAAAAAAAAGTCAATAGTTATACAGCTTTACAAGTGCTATCAACAATAGTATACCTTCTCTCTTGTTGCAGTGCTTCCAACTCATGTTGCAGTGATGCCAACTCTGAACGTTTGTAAAACGGTTAATAGTTAATCCAAAATGAAAAGGTTAAGATGTACTGTTGTCACCACTGGATCCGGGAAAATATCAAGAGGCTTAATTTTATGTTATATTCTCATTGTATCTAGATTTCATGTCCACATCTAGATCTCAATTTAAAAAATGAAAAGCAATTTTTGGGGGGATAAGCCCCATGTTGACTTATTAAACTAATTACAAAATAAATATTGATTTTTTTTTTTAAAATTGATTTAAAAAACAATGTTAATAAAAGGAATTAACAATTCAATAAAGTATTCGAATGCCAGTATTTGTCATTGGATCAGACATTTTTCTCTGATTTAATGCAGGATAACACAACTCTATAGCTACATAAAATTGTAGTGCTATAGATGATTTAGACCAACAAATAAAGCTATAATCTATCAATATATCTATACTATATTAGAAATCAAGCACCCGATGTCTAACTCCAGTTAATTAATTCACTCACATGGAGTGCTATCTTGCCAGATGAGTTCATAGTTTATTTTGCTTTTTGGTTCGGTGTCGTGGCCTCCAATAGATTTAAAACATTAGAGAATAGGAAACTTAAGGCGCCCTATCAAATGTCAAACTCAAGCTCTGTAAATTCCATCGACTGGAGGGATATCTTACCAGACGAGTTCATATTTTATTTTGCTTTTTGGTTCGGTGTCGTGGCCTCTAATTTTATGACAGCCCTTGGCATGCTGTCCAACCTTATTAACATCACTGTGTTTGTGAAACTAGGACTGAAAGAGAGGGTCAACTTCACCCTGTTCTGGCTGTCCTCTACGGACCTGGTGCTAGCTGTGTTCCACGCTGCAATGACTAGGGGCTTTACTGGAGACGCAGAACTAGGACCGATAATTGTGGACGGCACAGCATTTATAAATTTTCTCTGGATAATAAAAGCTTTATGTAAAGACCTTTCGTCAGGTCTCACCATGTTTATCTCTATAGAAAGATGCTTATGTGTCATTAGACCAATACATTTTAACTCGTCCTTTATTGCCAGACACGGCAAACTGATCGTGACAGTTATTCTAGTATTTTTTATTACCTATTATTCGCCTCTTGTCTTTTCCTTTAGTTTTGTTAAAGACACCAACTCGACAATATTTTATGAAACCTGGACAGATTTCTACATCGAGTATGACAGATTTAATTACTACTTCTTAGGTTTTTTCCTGTGCGTGTTCGCGCCCTTTCTTGTTCTCGTCTGCTCGGTATTAATGTTTAGAGGATTGCAACAATCATCAAGAGTTCGCAGAGCGCTCGCTATTGAAGGCCAAATTGACCATTCTCACTCGGGCAGTGTCATGACTACAAAAGAAAGGCGAGTAGTCAAAATGGTCTTTGTGCTTGCTATTTTATACATGATAACTTCTTTTCCACTGATAGCAGCCTTAGTGATATATGATTACTTTGATACATTTTATTCCGAAGCTAATTTGATCGAAACAAAAAATCTGATTTTATTAACGGAAATGGTAACTTTTTATATAGGGACTTCGTATGGCTCCTTCAGTATATTAGTCTATTATTATTTCAATACGAGTTTCCGAACTCAATTTCACATCATTTTTAGTTTCACACTATTTAAAATGAGACAGAAAAAAAGCTTGTGTACCAGTCGATCGGTCACTTGATTTGACCGAGATCTTTTGCTATAGAAGGTCTCCATTCTGACTTGCGACGTCGCAACCCGTGGGCAGTGGGGAGACAATCAATTCGTTGCCACGTCGTACACACCTGAAACGTGTCAATAAGCTATTGGTCTCGACTGTCCACAGGTTGTGACGTCGCAGGTCCGTGTAGAGACCTTGAAGGACAATTGGTCTCGATCTGACCCATTAAATGAAGTGGCCTAAAAGTTTTCTCACAAGTTTAATTTCAAGTATTTTTTTTATATGAAATGCTTATTTAACTAAGCAACTTTAAATTTAATAAATAAACTCAATTATTGGTACCACAGTCTGACTTCGGTATGTCTTTTTTTACACAAATTTATAGGCAAATTTAAATTAATTTCTTTTTTTTTTACTTTAAGAAATTATAACGGTCAAACTAGAGTTGTCCCCCGTGTGGCCAACGAGCTGATAATTCTTTTTTTTTTCAGCGATATACACCAACTGTTAAATTACTTGGAAATTGTGTACCTAACTAGAAACAATCTTTTACCCACACATTACCTGCTGTGGTGCCTCTAAAATGTGTACAAACCAGGACGACATCCTGCTAAAGAGACAAAACATCGAATGTGAATTACACAATGAAACGGGATAAGGGGATAAGATGGTCTGCCTTTCTCTCGCAAGTTATCCATTCTCTTTACACTTACCCTAAATGTAGCATGTTCTTCTTTCTCTTGTGTAATAATGCAACAGTATGACAGGTTCTCTTTAGACCTGTCCTATATGTGGCACATTCTTTATTTAGTGTACCAGTAGCAGTTTCTCTTTAAACTTGCCTAAATGTGCCCATTCCTCCCTTTACGTATGTAAATATAGCAGTTTTCTCTTTATGCCCGCGAGTCATCGAGTTGAGAGCAGATTTGAACAAACTGAAAGTTGAAGTAAACGATAGACCAAGCAATGTGAGTGTGATAGATCATTCTGCAGCACTAATGAAACGTTAAAGTGTCAAGGCTGGTCTACATTTGATTGAAGAACGAGCATAGGCTATGAATAAAGCAGCAAATTATTTAAATTTGTAGTTAACATTTCAAACACAATAATTTGCATTTGTTCATGTATGTACAATGTGTTGTTTTTAGTGAGAAAGTTTATCCTTAGTTAGAAGCCCTCACCACTTGATGCCCCATGCGGCCCGCACCACCCGCACATTGCTAGCTACGCCACTGGTCACTTCTATCCTAGAGATATTAGCGCATGGAACGGGGTTGCCCGAATCTTATCCTCTTCTTATATGATACAGACGTTACTTAAAAAAAAAAGAAGATGATTACGTCCTTGGATCAGTCATGGAAAAGCAATGACTTATCAAATTCTATTACACTGACACATGAGAACGTCATTAAGGTTTGTTATGTAGGAACGTCTTTAATTTATAACATATGATAAGAACTCTGTTGTGGACATATGTGTGATTGGTTATCATTTTTTGTTCTGTTTTATAATAGCTAAGAAGGAAGATAATTCTGGAAAAAAAAAAGTCATAAGGTAGACATTATTTGAAGTACATATTTAAGAGTGCATTTCATTAAATTTTTTAAAAAATATATCAACTCATTCTGTCTGTTTGGTACACATTTTGTACAAGTTATTTCTCCCAATTCCCATTCTTGGATCAAGTTGAAACTTTGTACAAATATTCATTGTCCAGAACAACCCATGAATCAATCAAATAATCAGAAATTATCTTGTCAATTACTTGTCAGAATTCTACAGAGAACATCGCAATACTAGCTTATAGGAGATAAGCCTTCTGTAGAATCGTCGCCTTAAAATGTGAAACTGACAATAGATAATTATAAACCTGATTTCATGAGCATATGTCTAGTTCAGTGGCTAGCGTGTCGCCCTTCTATCAAGGAGGCTTATTTCCTCGAGCTCATATTAAAGTCGAGCAACTAAATCTAGTACGGAAACCTTCTCTCACATCTTATCTTATACAGACGTTAATTCAAAAAAGAAGATGATTACATCCTACGCGTCATGTATCTAGTCATGCATATTAACCAATGACCCAAATTCTGCCTAGTCACTGGCTAGCTCAGGCAGCCCATTCCATGCTCTAATAGCACTAGGGAAGAAGGAGCACTTGTACAAATTTGTCCTAGCATATAGAACGAGGAATGGTCTCCTTCAGTCGTGAAGCGGCTATGGATCATCTCATAGAAATGAGATGAATGCCTGAACATTAGCTGTGGTCGGAACGATGTAGACCACACATCAGTAGCCCCCCTCCTTCCACGCTGCTGATGTATCCAAAGGAACGACAAGTGTCGATACAGTTTGGTGTCAGCGGCGTTGCTGGCTCTGCCAGGGTGTAGCTCTGGGTGCCGATTGCGCGGAACAAAAATAAAAAATAGTTAAAGTTGTTCCAATTGCACACATTTAGTCTAGATCTATTAAAATATTAATTACAAGTATGACTCAAAATAACTGAAACAATTGTACTTAATATAAGCTTTTTTTTAAAAAGTTATTTCTTATAGTATATTTGTTCTATCTATAAACATATCAATTGTTGATTGCCTGTATTCTTAGTACAGTGCCTGCACAATACCATGAATTAATGTGTATTACGTTACATTACATCCAAGAACTCACACGAGAAGCCAACACCTCACAAAACACCTGAGATGAACTCCTATTGAAAAATCAGAGCAGGAAGGACTCAATCCTCCCGTAGTGCTCTGGCAAGAAACTGGGTCGTTCGGCGTAATGCCTCATAGCTACCATACAAGTCGAGTGACTGCCCAGACACGTCCCCCCTTAGCTCCCGGAGCTGGGGACACTCGTACAAGACGTGTGACACTGTTTCGACGCTCTCTCCACAGTGACGACATCGGGAGTCAAAGTTCGGACGGAACCGGGCAAAGTAAGCCCCAATAGGACAGTGTTCCGTCCTACACTGCGCAATAATTGTCTGCTCTAGTTTCCTCATCCGCCACCACGGAGAGTCGCGATATGGGTGACGCATGTGCTGCCAGACATTACGTGCTCTATCGGATTCATCCCAGGACTTTAACCACTTCTCATGAATGAGTGCTCGGATTTTTGTGCCGTTGCACTTGCCACAAGGGCACTACAACACAGAAACAATACCACACACCACAGACACAATGACACACCAACACAGACAATATACCAACAGTCAACACATACACAATGGCAACACACCATTGAAAAGAAAACAAAAAGATCAACCAGTAGGCCTAATACGAACCACTGCAATGCATAATTTGGGATCTACTGTTTATTATCAAACAACATAACATAGTTGGCGAAACACTGTACACTAGTGTACTTTTTGTATTAGTCTACTTAATTATGTTATTGACTTTAATTAGGCAAGTCCAGTATGGCACTGACCATTTACACAAGTTCTTGTAGCTGGTTTTAACGCGAAAGTTAAATTTTGTAATTATCTGACAACTCTGGGAATAATAGAATACGAAACTAATCATAAGGCTTGTCTTCGAGTTCAAAGATTAGTGAGGAATGCAGTATTTCCCGAAACTAAACAACAAAGAATCGCTATAATTGGCAGTCCTCGCTTTTAAACATCAGGCGATCAGGTTTGACCAGAAATCAGCTTCAAATAAGTCTTTAAGTTTGCTTATACATACCTCTATACTCTATAGATAAAATATTGAACTCTTTCAATTGAAATAAACCCACTCTCAGAAGATAAGTCTAGTATGTCACGTGGTCACATAAAGCATGGTTCGAAAGGTGGTGTTCACTAATTAGAACAGCCTTACAAGTGCTGTTCACATTCGTGGGGCTCCTCTTTTGGTTGGGGTGATGTCAACGTTTGAATTATTTGTTCGCATGACTCTAACAAGACTGCACATCGAGGACATAGGTCAAGTTGTATTTATCAAAGTAGCTACTGGTTCCAGACAATGTCAAGATTCTTAGATCAATGTGAAGTTCTCATTGTACCAAGTCTACATCTTGATCTCAGTTGTTGAAAGCTAGGGAGGCAAAAACGGAAAAGCCATTGTATAGGGGATTAGGGATAGACCCATTGTCGACTTATTAAACGTCATAGAATTATACATTGATTTTTTTAAAACTGATTTTTAATACAATGTTAAAGAAAGGATTTTGTATTTAAATTACGCCATCATTTGTCAAATTGTCAAAATTTTTTTTTGATCTAATGAGGGTTACTTTACTCTATAGCTATTTAACTCCGTGCTGCTATAGACAAACAGGAGGTAGAACTTACCTGTTGATCTGTAGACTTAAAACGTTAGAAAATAGGAAACTTAAGGCGCCCTATCAAATGTCAAACTCCAGCTCTGTAAATTCCATCGACTGGAGTGATATCTTACCAGACGAGTTCATATTTTATTTTGCTTTTTGGTTCGGTGTCGTGGCCTCTAATTTTATGACAGCCCTTGGCATGCTGTCCAACCTTATTAACATCACTGTGTTTGTGAAACTAGGACTGAAAGAGAGGGTCAACTTCACCCTGTTCTGGCTGTCCACTACGGACCTGGTACTGGCTGTCTTTCACGCAGCAATGACTAGGGGCTTTACTGGAGACGCAGAACTAGGACCGATAATTGTGGACGGCACAGCATTTATAAATTTTCTCTGGATAATAAAAGCTTTATGTAAAGACCTTTCGTCAGGTCTCACCATGTTTATCTCTATAGAAAGATGCTTATGTGTCATTAGACCAATACATTTTAACTCGTCCTTTATTGCCAGACACGGCAAACTGATCGTGACAGTTATTCTAGTATTTTTTATTACCTATTATTCGCCTCTTGTCTTTTCTTTTAGTTTTGTTAAAGACACCAACTCGACAATATTTTATGAAACCTGGACAGATTTCTACATCGAGTATGACAGATTTAATTACTACTTCTTAGGTTTTTTCCTGTGCGTGTTCGCGCCCTTTCTTGTTCTCGTCTGCTCGGTATTAATGTTTAGAGGATTGCAACAATCATCAAGAGTTCGCAGAGCGCTCGCTATTGAAGGCCCAATTGACCATTCTCACTCGGGCAGTGTCATGACTACAAAAGAAAGGCGAGTGGTCAAAATGGTCTTTGTGCTTGCTATTTTATACATGATAACTTCTTTCCCACTGGTAGCGTCCTTAGTGATATATGATTACTTTGATACATTTTATTCCGAAGCTAATATAATCAAAACTAAAAATCTGATTTTATTAACGGAAATGGTAATTTTTTATATAGAAACTTCGTATGGCACATTCAGTATATTAGTCTATTATTATTTTAATACCAGTTTCCGAACTCAATTTCATGTTATTTTTAGTTTCATAATATTTAAAATCAGACAGAAATGAAATGCAGTTACCGCATGCAGCCCATTTCAAGATTCGGACTAAAATCTGATAATTGTAATTTCTATTATTAGCAAAATGTAATAAAATACTTCCAATATCATCGAAGTTTTTACAAAGCCTATATCAACTAGCCTTGTCCGTCTGTCTGTCTGGTGAAAATTAAAAATGTTTTTCTCCCATTTCCTATTCTCGAATCATTTAAAACTTTGCACAATTATTCAGTGAAAATGACCCAATTAGTTTATTAATTATTGGTCATTAATTATTTTGTTTGATATCGAAATAAGAGGAATAAATGCTGCTTAAAGAGAGATGTGGATGTATATATGGATTATATATTATAAGCCCTTATCACGGCTTTGCTTGCTTTTTCTCCCACTCCCCATTCTCGGATCAAGTTGAAATTTTTCATAATTATTCATACTCGACGACAATACACGAATCAATCAAGAAAAAAAACAACACCCAATTAGTTAACCATTTTAGTATTAATTAATTAATTTTCTTTTATTTAGCAGAAAGCTAAACCCTGTACATTTCAGTAAATGGCAGTAAGCTTTGTTTTGAAAAAGTATTTTTTTTTCTATTGCTTATTTTTAATTAATTTTTAATTTTTTTTTTAATATCATCACTGAAGAGCTGAAGATCAGACGACGGGAGTGTTCATTGAATTCTTTGAAACTTCTTTAATGTCAAATCCAGTGATTATATAAATCTAAAGATTAGTGGTACAAAAGGGAAAGACTGAAGACTATTTAAAACTTTATAAGTCACTATCAACTCAAAAATTGATAAGTTAAACAGAAGTCACAGAAAGAAAGAAAACTGGCAGACGAACTACGTTATAGTATGGAGTTGTCGTGCCTGGTGTTGACGTGTTTGTAACTCGCCCTGAGAATGTGATTGCAAACTGCTAGTTCTGCCTGTCAGTTCTGTGTACCATGTGACCCACTCCGTCATGGGTCTCGTCTCTGGTGACTAGATATTTCTATCACAATTTAATAAGAAAAACAAACCTTGCACGTAATGAGACAAAAAAAACAACAAAAACCGAGCATTAAAAAGTAAAAACCAAGCATGTAATAAAGTAAAAACCGAGCATGTAATAAAGTAAAAACCAAAGCATTAATAAAGTAAAAACCAAAGCATTAATAAAATAAAAAACCGAGAATTAATAATGAAAAAACCGAGCATTAATAAAATAAAAAACCGAGAATTAATAATGAAAAAACCGAGCATTAATAAAGTAAAAACCGAGCATTAATAACGTAAAAACCGAGCATGTAATAAAGTAAAAACCGAGCATGTAATAAAGTAAAAACCAAGCATGTAATAAAGTAAAAACCAAGCATGTAATAAAGTAAAAACCGAGCATGTAATAAAGTAAAAACCGAGCATGTAATAAAGTAAAAACCGAGCATGTAATAAAGTAAAAACCAAGCATGTAATAAAGTTAAAACCAAGCATGTAATAAAGTAGAAGAAAAGATCATTTGTATTGGTCCAAATCAAATGGAAATTCAGTTTGACTACAATTGATAACCTCAGCGTAACTACTGTACAACATTATAGATGCAAATACGAACAACATTCGCCCACGAAACACATACACACTCACAACCAGCACTTTATGAATTAGACTTCTATGAACTTCTCGATGACGACAAATGACCTTGTAACACTCTGACCAAAAGTGGGATGAAGGAATTTTTAAATCTTTCTGTTTTAGTCCTAATGGAAAGAAACAAAGTAAGTTTGCAGGTGACACAGAATCTAAAAGCCACTGGAAAAAAAAAACTTTTCTTTCTTCTGAACAAGGCAATCATTATATTATAATAAAAGGCGCTGAAAATTTAAATTTATGTCTATATAAAAAAAGAAACTTTTTGACAAATCGGGTAAACCCATTTCCACATTTTACTTTAATGAAAAAATCTAAAAAAAAATGTGAGGGGAACATTCGCCATGTTAGACATATTAGTTCCATAGTAGTCTTTGAGAAAGTTAGTAGATTTCAGAGGAGTACCTAGAGTGGGGAGAGTGAGGGGCAGAATTGGAAAATTTTCCTGCCCCCCCCTCCCCACTTGAGGGGTCCCTAAATGAGATTTTTTTTTTTACATTACATAAAAATATTACGCAAAATGCAAGGGCCCCCGAAGAGCTCAGGCCCACCAGGCCCCTAAATTATGGCTAATACTTTTCTTTGCCAATGACTCACAGTTATACGATTCCTCAGTACCCTCAGAGGTGTCGCATCCGGCAGAGAAAATCAGTAGTACCGTTGCAAGGGTGAGCGATTGGATGGTTGAAAATAAGCTCAAGATGAACGAAGATAAGACAGAAATAATTAAGATTGGCACTCGGAACAACGTCTCAAAAGTTGAAAGCACAGATTCTCTTTTTATCACAAACTGCCAGGTTCCTTGGGTCCATGTGGTGCGGAATTTGGAGTTTTCTTCGACTCAACACAATCTTTCGACCCACACATAAGTCAGCTCTGCATGGGTCGTTATCTGCAGCTGCGCAGATAGGCCAGATCCGACCATATTTAACAACGGAGTCAAACCTAGCTGTGGCATTCATACTCTCCCGCCTTGACTACTGCAATGCCGTGCTAGCAAATATATCCGATGACAAAATAGCCAAGCTGCAACGTATACAGAACAACGCCGCTCGAATAGTCCTTAAAAAAACTAGACAAGGTTCTGCTACTACACTCTTGCGCACGCTCCATTGGCTTCCCGTGAAAGCGAGAATCGATTACAAGGTCGCCACACTTTGTCATCAGTGTATATATAACAATGAGATGCCCTTGTACCTCAGCCAACTGATTACTCCATATGTCCCCCAGAGAGCCCTGCGCTCAATGGACTCAACGCTTCTAGTGGTGCCACGTTTCTCCCTCAAAAACTACGGTCTGCGGGCTTTATCATTTCACGGCGCAAAGGTTTGGAACTCACTCCCCATTGATCTCAGACAGACAACATGCTACACCACTTTTAAGAAGTACATTAAGACTTATCTGTTTACAACTTTGTTAGATTAATTGTCATTGTAGCTGTCGTGTTTGTGTTTGTAATGTTGTTACAGCGCATTGAGCCTACAGTTTGTTTGTTAACAGCGCTTTAGAAATACAATTATTATTATTTTCCTAGCTACGCCACTGGTAGATTTTAACTAATAAAGCAAAGAGCAGACTTTGCTGTACCACTAACGAACCGAATGTTGAATTTTCAACATTTACGACAATGAAAATGTGTGCCACGATGGGCTAAGATTTAGTATTAATTAATTAATTAAGTAAGTAAAATTCTTTCTTTCTTAATGTGATCCAAACTGACCATAGTCCTAATTTTTAATGGTCATCATCTTGGCTGTTTTTTTTTTTAAAGGTTTAGACGATACACACAAATCAAAACGTCTGGCTATAAGATAAGATTAAAAATGTGTTAAACCTCACCAGGCCGAAATGGGAGGCAATCAGCAGACAGTTGAAAACAAAATTCTTCGCTGGAATACTATTCGATCAGATATTGTTGTCTTTACAGACTCCCAATCTACTCTTCTAGCAAAAGCAGCACCTCCTCCAGCCCAAGAGAGTTGAAAACATTAATCATGATACTTCACCAGATTAGTGGCGTAGCTAAGGTGGGGGAGGAAGATGGAGAATTCGATAATCTCCCCCGAGACCCCACTTGTGGAGGAGGGGACCCCTCAAATGAGTGTTCGAAATGGTTTTTTTTACATTAAATATTAAATATTACACAAAATATAGGGCCACCCCGAGATTTCAAGCCCCAAATGATGGCAAAGTCCTAGCTACGCCACTGCACCAGATGATGTCAAGAGTAAACATCACACTCACATTACAGCGGATGTCTGGACACATCATGGGAAATAAAAACGGAGATAAACTACCAAAGGCGGGGTCATCTATGGAACAACCAGTTAGACCTTTTAAGTACCACCTGCTTTGTTTTTTTTTCCTCCTTTATTTCATGCTTTGTTTTTGTTTTTTTTTTCTTTTTTTACATGTAGCTACTTTCTTTGACATCAATTCTGATTCAGTTGTCTGCAACATCTATCTTTGAATCGTAGTAAAAAAAAAAAGTGACAGACAACGGAAAAACGTTGTATCGTTTTAATTATGGTATGTTAACTTAGAAAAGCAAATAACCAACAAACAAAAATACTCTATTTTCTTACGCTACCAAAAAAAAAATAGTTTTAAAACCTCACAAGAGTCGCGACTCACAGGTTAAGAATCGCTGCCATAAATAACTAGATCTGACTATTATAAATGAATGATTTTAGATGTTGGTTATTTGTTTTCATGTCAGTTGGTTTTTCAAAGCATTTTTGTTGTTCCTATGTCTAAGCACATTTCTTTCAGTATATTTGTCACGGGTGAATGTCTTTAATTAAGTGTGTATAACCTATTTTTATAGATATATGTCAGTTGGAACGCATGCGCGAATGACCGGAAGTGTGTTAGTTTTCAGACGAGAGACCAGCGTGTGATAAGTGCCATGAAGTCGAATAAAGTTTCTGTTTTGGTCGAGCTGTAAAGTGTTTGACGTAATTACAGCTGAACACAGGGACTGCAGGGCCAACTAGACTTGGTGAGAAATATGATGACCTACTTATTTTGCCACAACAAGGACAAGCATAACCATTGTCCATCGTCATTGTGGTCGATTAAAATTTTCGCCGTCCGAGTCTGTCATCAGAGGCGGATTTTCTTTTGGTCTCAAATATGTATCCCGCGGCCTTTGTGAGGACCTACAGCTGTCTCTTTCTGTTTCCGCATGCAACCAGATGCTCTCTTCTATGTTAGCTAAGGCAAGTTGGCGCCTAAGCTGGTCTTAAAAGCGTTACGTCGACCACCTTTTAACTCACCACCAAAACAAAAAAAAAGACTGCTTTTGCCATAAGTTTGTCTTCCGTAAGGCACGTAACTGTCGGACCATAAGAAGTCCTTCTACACTGCTCGCAAGGACATCGCTGTTCGTAGTGCGGTCTTGCCACCGTATGTCCACGATGAAGCACAATCATCTTTGGTAGGGGGTTTTAAACTCAAAATCCCCTTGGCTGCGATGGGTAGGTGGCACATTTCAGGGAGCGGGGTTGAACCCCAAACCCCCCTCCTGGCTACGCCCATGATGTGTATACAAGATCTAGATCAAAACGTTCTTCAAGAATAAGTCACATAATATCTAATTTGAAAAAAAAAACAATGACTATCTTCCGGTTTAGACAGGAATAAATCTAGACAGCCCACGCATGCGCTACGCATAAAAAAAATCATCCAATCGATGGAGTTGATTTAAAAAGATGTGCTCTATCTACGTACTTGGTAAGCCACGTCATCAACTTGTGGGCAAAGTAGAAAGCTACAGATGTTTTATCGGACAATTTTAAATTGAACTCTTTAGAAAAATCTGTATTTTTCAAAGTTCTCGACACGCTTTGATGATCTAGGGGCTAAAAGGCCCAATTGTTCTACAGGAGAAAATGTTTACTTGCACATGCTGGATAAATATGAGCCTGAGTTGGACAACCTCCCGATGGAAGATGTTGAAAAAGGCAGTCCAAAAAGCACTGGGGATCAAAGTGCTACAGAGAGAACTTTTTAAGAACAACTGGGACTTATATAAAAGAAAGAACTAGATCTAGTGTAAGTACAATAGAGTTACGTCTGTAGGCCTAATATATAAGATAAGAAGTCATTGGTTAACATGCATGACTGAATGCATGACCGGTAGGACGTAATCATCTTCTTTTTTTTGAAGTAACGTCTGTATTATATAAGATAAGACGTAATTATCTCTTTTTTGAAGCAACGTTTGTAATTTATAAGAAACTTATTTAGATTTGTTTAGCATTTTAACTTTGATGTATATGTTTGTTAGGCTCTCATAGCGCCTTAAGCTTACAGTCTACATTCTATTAGTTCCAGCGCAATAGACCTAGATTCATCTTATTTAAAATGTATAACCCAATCTAATACTTCTAATTAGTTTTAAGCTTTGCAAATTATAACAAAACACTTAATATAAACTTACCCAGATAGTGCTGAGTTCATGGTTGTAGAGTAGGACTGTGCGAAGGTGATGTCCCCAAGGATGTCAGCGTTTCTGATTGGTGTCCTACAGGAGACTTGGCTCAAGTTCAACGTACCGTCTGCTCTGCTACTGGTGAGACCTGGGCTACATGCTTGCTTTTGTCATGCGGTGAGTTTTTTTTTTTTTATTTAGCGTTGAAAGCTTTCAAACCAAATGCGATGCTTTACTTATTGTGGTGACACGGTTACTGTGTGGGGTCAACCGTGACACACGGTCAAGTGTTGGTTATCGAGAGTTAGGGGACTTGGGGGAAGTGACGTGTGTAAACGAAAGAAGAGAGGAGGTCAGCGAGTGAAGGAGGAGATCTATATATAATGTCTGCCGTGTATATAGGTTATGTTGAAATGTTTCACAATTAAAAGGCACTGTCAACGTAAAAGGACTTGTTTCTTCACAATGACATAACATAACATGACATGACATGACATACCATAACATGACATACCTTTACCTTACTTTTACCTATCCCTTGGTTTTTGAGGATTCGAATAAGAGATTGAGCTTTTTCAAAACAATTAGATCAATTATAAGACATCAGTTAGACCAGGGAAGGCGCGGTGGCTGAGCGGTGAAAGGACTTGTTTCTTCACACTTATAAACAACAAATATCCGTGCAAACTTTGTGTGTTTGGGTTCCGTGTTTGCCTTTATGTTTGTATTTGTGTATGTGTGTCTGCCTTGTATAAGAGTGTGTGTCTTAGTCTTTAGTAACATTTACTCTGTGTTTATTTTGGTTTTGTTACTTTGTCTTCAGGCCTTGTGAGCAGTTTGACACTCACCAAGACTTGGCAGCAGACTAACAGGAAAACGTTGGGGACCCCGGGACCCAGGTTGGAGTCTTATGTTGAACTCTTGAAAGGATGCTAACTCTGCAAGGCTTACGAATACATGTACTAACTATTTAATAGCAGACTCTGAGGAAGTTTAAATTGATGAATTAATAAATTTATATTAATTAAAAAAAAACATATCACTTTTCTTTGTATTCCTTGACTAGTTTTCTGCAGCCTTTTCTTTTTAAAGCTATATAAAAAATTATATATATATATATATATATATATATATATATATATATATATATATATATATATATATATATATATATATATATATATATATACTAACATATTATCTTATATAATACAGACGCTACTTAAAAAAAAAGATGATTACGTCCTACGCGTCATGTATTCAGTCGTGCATTCTGTCATGCATATGAACAAATGACCTAAATTCTGCCAAGTCACTGTTTTTCCTGGTTAGCTCAGGCAACTCATTCCATGCTCTAATAGGACTAGGGAAGAAGAAGTATTTGTCCTAGCATATGGGACGAGGGATGTGCCTTTGCGTCAAACTATGATTTTAAGATTCTACCGAAGATGGTAACATTTTATCTTTTTAAATACTTAAAAAAACAACAACAGTAAAATGAAACTAATAAAGAAAACAAGAAAACAGCTCTCATCTCACACGATGGAATCAGCAGTTTCATTCTAAAAAGAATTTAAATAATATTTCAACACTTCCGCTAACATAAAATTCTTAAATTGAATTCTATTGAGTTGAGGCCTAGAAGAATGTTAAAGAGAACTCGTTGAATTAAAAGCTATCCAATGCCCCTCTATGGCCATATCTACCAATAGAAAACGAAAATATTACAAGTTGTTGTTTAGAGGGAGAGTGGCCCTTGACGGACTGTAGGCATGACATTACCTAGATCATGATAGGTGTTCCCAAAATCAAAATCAAATCAAATAAAATTCATGTTTCTTAAACTTATGACAAGTGTAGGGATGTGTGATTAATTTGGATGTCATGTGATGCCTTAGTGTGTGTATAATGAATACAGGGGGGGTCACCGGCTCCTGATTGTTCCACAGGGTTTGTTTACCGTCGTGTTTCCGTGATTGGGTATAGCTGCAAGGCAGCAGAGGTTTTGAGTTCACTTTTTCTTCTCCTGGGTAGGTAGCCAGCCAATGCTAACGAGCCCGCACGTGCCCGAAGTAGCTTAATCAAGACGTGATACACGTACAGTATTGAAAAAGCCCAATTCAAAGAAATGTCAACGTGACCGAAAAAAATTGGAAACTTTCTCCAATGTGATTCATTTGAAGCTCTATTTTTATGTCTATGATTAAAGCACAACAAATTTTAAGAACTATTTTGTGAAGTTCTAGAGAAAAAAATATTTTTATTTACAGAGTAGATTCAACAAATCGGTGTAAGTTGTTGACGACCGTTGACTTGTAGCACCCAACTGCTGGTACACAACTACACAGCTGTAAGTGTATTATATTTTAACTTAGAAAACTGGAAATAATTTTAAAAAACTTCTTTGCGAAAAAAAGTAACTTTTATTACAAAGTAGAGAAATTTAACTTGAGATGAAATAAACTTTTACACTTTACACTCTGGCATCCTGGAGTTCTCTTTGGCGGTTCCCCGACAAATTAGCGCCGAGAAAATAGCGCGAGCAAAAAAGTGCCGAGAAAATAGCGCGAACAAAATAGCGCCGAGAAAATATAGAAAACAAAATATCGCCGAGAAAATAGAGCGAACAAAATAGCGCCGACAAAAGAGCGCCGAGAACATAGCGCGGACAAAAAAACGCCAACAATAGAGCGAGTGCCCATGTGGAGAGTCACCAGAGAATACCTACCACGTCATCCAAAACTGCTCTCTTTACCAAGAGGCCCGTACAAGACACTGGCCCCAAATCACCCCAATAGAAAGGAAACTATATGGAGAGCTCCCTGATTTGGAAACCACTGCGCAGTTCATCTCATGTCTTGGTCTAGTCATCTGAACACTCCAACATAACAACGAGAACGAAGAAGAAGAAAAAGGATGTCGTAAACTAGTAATAGCAACATTATTTTTTTAATGTTATCATTATTTTGCTGGAAACACTTTAGAAATCCTATGTGTTGTGTCTTATTTATTTGTTGATGGAAAAAGGAAAATAAGATACAATTTTAAAGTACTCTCTTTCTCTGCAAGTATGCCATGCTATTCCTATTGAAGAAGATAGAGGCCTCAACGAAAAATGCTGCCCCAGGACTTCACATACTAAAATCCAGTACTTTTATACACATCATATCCGCGCTATTTCGTCTTGCGTTTTTATTTTTGTCGGGAAGTTTCGTGCTATTTTGTCGGCGCTATTTTCTCCGCTCCATTTTGACGGGTCACCGTCTGGGGCCAACACAACTTTCCCCAACTAAAGTCAAGTACCCAGTCGAACTAGGGGGACACAGTAATGTTTTATAATTTTAAAAAATCCCATGCTTCACAGAGATTCGAACCCGGGACCGCTCTGTTCGGAAACCAAGCACTTCATCACTAAAGCGCCATGCCCCCTACTGTTGTATCTACAAAGTGTTCCCTATAGTAAAGAAATAATTGAAATTTTATGTAACATATATACATGTATGTTAAGTATTCATTATAACACTGACCTTTGGCCTTTGCAAATTGCAAATGAAATATGTACATATGTTATGAATTCTAGGGTACAGTTGACTTTCACTATGTAATAGTGAAATGTGCTACTGTGCATGTAAAAATCAAATATCTGTTTGATTCTAAGTAAACTTAACTATTTTTGCATGTTAAACGCACTACTGTATGTATCTGACTTCTGATTACGCTTCCATTTTTTTTAAATATCATAAAAACAATTATTTATATTTATAATATGTAAAATTGCCTTCATTGATTGATTAGTCTATGGGAGACTACAACAGATGGACCAATTATTTCCTGGGTTATCTCCCGTGCAGTGCAATGCTATCAGTTATGCTGGCAAGTGCTATTTCCTGGATCACAGAAATTATTTAAGTTTTTTATTATAATTTTATAATTTTTTTTACATTTCAAAATATATACATTTTTCAAAAATGTGATACATCTATAATTTCCTAACTCACAATGTTGAATGTTAATATATTATAGATGAGCGCAAAGTCAGATAGATCTATTAAGATTATACATGCGGGTACAATTAATAAGTGAATGCCAAGGGGGATAACTCAGAGTGAACTAGTTTAAGAGAACAGTTCATTGGTTGTGGCTAATTTTTTTTTTTTTTTTAAATTACGGACGAGAATATAAATTTAAAAAAAACGCATCATTCATGACTGTAAGATTATTTGAACAAAATTATCAATATGTAAAATGTTGGCTTATTATTGTTATTATTTTTGCAAGAGAATTTCTGAATCATTTTTTCTAAATTGTCTCCCTTCGAATAAAAAACATCAACAGAATGCTAAATATATATTTTTTAAAATCCTCCTAACTTGGGAATGGGATTGGGGGGGGGGGGGGAGCAGGGGGGACATATGATATCAATAACCCACGCGTTAAAAGATGATGATGTCATCATTTCAGACTTCCTTCACAACATAAAATTTCCAATCGATTAGATTTAACACTGTTTCTCATGCACCTGTCTGGGGTTTTTTTTTTTGTTGAAATATTTTTAACCGAGTTCTATGTTTAAGAGGGTAAGCCCATTATGGTAGAATCTTTAGAGCGAGTAGGCTAAGTACAGCGGCGTATTTATTGTCAGTCTCCTCTATATAAGTAAGAAGAGGGTGCATTCTACACTGATCATACACCTCTGAGTCTGAACTGAGATGGTAGATTAGAAGAAAAGACAATTATGTTCTAGGTCAGTGATGCCCAGACTACAACCCGCGGGTCACACCAGGCCCGTGACGTGGTGCTTTCCGGTACGGTAATCCATCTGCCACAAACACAGCATGAAACCACTGAAGTTCAGAGCCGTCGGTCTTGGCGATGTTTGCAGTGATGCGATCAGGAACAAACTTGTCACTGTTCTAGGCGTATCAAAGTGTTGAACTAGGCGTATCAAAGTGTTGAACTAGGCGTATCAATGTGTTGAACTAGGCGTATCAGAGTGTTGAACTAGGCGTATCAATGTGTTGATCTAGTTGCAGGGCGTAGCCAAGAGTTCAATCCCCCTTTAACCTTTTTTTAAAATGATTTAACTGTATAGAAGTTAGCCCTTGTTATGTAAAGGGAGAGTGATTCCTAAAGGATTACGGGCACGACATGGCCTAAATTGTGGCGATGTGCCTAAACTCAAAACTCACCCCCCCCCTTTCCTCCAGCGGACTTTAAATTTAAACCCCCTTAAGACGGTTTTGACTTTATAACCCGTCCAGTGGGGTTTGAAGCTAAAAACCACCTCTTCAATATAAAAATAAAAGCAAATTACACACTCAAAATTCTATGAGCGTAGCCAAGTGGGGGTTTGAGTTTAACCCCCCCCCTCCACCAGGGGGCTTTAACTTTAAAACCCATTCAGATGGTTTTGAGTTTAAAATCCCCCTACAGATAGTTTTGAGGATGAAAACGCTTCTCTTCAATATTATTCTAAGGCAAACTACAGTGACCAAATTCTATTAGCGAAGGGATTTTTTTTATTATTTTGACTATAAAACTTCCCTTTTCAATATAAAATCTTAAGCAAACTACATTCACCGAATTCCAAGAGCGTAGTCAAGAGAGGTTACAAATTTAGCGCAACTTTCAAGCATATAGAATGCTAATTGCGCTATGGGCCAATCGCTTTTGTAGATTGGCTTGATCCGAGAGTGGGAAGCTAAAGAAATAACGTGTCAGATTCCTCCCACACATAGTCAGTGAATATAATCTTTGTAAAAAGTATTCACGAATAAGACTCGATTCAAAGAACAAGGACCTTTATTGTGTTATATGTTACATCGACTGCACTCAAATTTCCTTTCGCTATTCTTCCATTAAATCTTGTCATAAAACAGGTACATTGTAATATGTTTATTTTTTTTTTCCAAAATCGCTTCCAACTTTATTGTCTATTAATTTCTATTTTCAAATAAAAGCCTTTGTTTACCTGAAGTTAAGAAATAGAAAGGTATTGTCACCGGTCGTGGACTTGTGGTTTTACAATATTTGTTTACAACTAAACCGTTGTATGCGTAATATATCTTAACTAATAAACTTGAAAAATTGAATAACTTCCTTGTGAATAAAACTAATTATAACTTTATTTATATGTGAGCAGGTCAGGCAGGCGCGAGTGGGAGATACCTATTCTCAACATTAAATTTTATTACAGTAGGCAGATGTTTTGCACTACTGGGTGGGCTTAATCTGTGCACCTCGGTATGGTGACCAAGGGGCTAGAGTCGGCTTAGTAACCAGACATACTAACTATACTAACCTAAACTAAATGAAAGCAAGATAACGAAACTTTAGTTTAGGATAAATAAACAAAACAGAACTTTATTTACATAAAAATAAATGAATCAATAATAAAATATAATATATACACTAACCACTATAAACAACCAATACCAACCCCCCTGCTACTAAACCTACACTACCACAAACACCAACAAACTAACCAAACCAACTATCTAACACAAACTGGTCAAAACAACTATCTTACTAAAGAGAACTACAACTACCACACTAGTCTAGATCTACAAAATTCTGTTTCTATAAACAACTCATAACTAACACTAAAACAAGAACACCTTCGTCTTGGTACATTACTATTATTAGTATTCACTAAGAACAGAAACAGACTATAACTTATAACTAAGTTTACTAATCTAAGCCACTAAGGCTACACTACAAAAACAAAATAACACTAGATTCTAGATCTCCAGCAAGAGTTACAGCAGAGTAATAGCAGTTATAATCAGCAGTGTAATTGCAGCAGCTAAAAGCAGCAATAATAGCCTGCAATACATAAAATCATATATTCTATTATTCTATTACATCTAGAAAACTCAAAGCAGGACTGATGGACTCCGCCATCTTTAAATCACATGCTCAAAACATAAACTGCCAACTAGAAAATAAAACTAAATTAAAATATATCTAGCATATTTACACACAGTGTGCCATAGATCTAGTAAAAGAAAATATCAAATAGTTACAAACTTACAGGCCTTCCCAGGTACAGAATAATAAAATAATTAGACAACAGACCACAAAGATCTTCAGCTGTCACACAGACAGATATGGTACTGACCACTGGTCAAATGTACACTCAACTGTTTTAAGACAGCATGTAGTACATCACTTTTATACTATCCCGCACTAACCTATATAAATATGCGGAAGTACAATTATAAAATCTGACACTAACCTATAAAAATATAAAAATAGATCTAACCTATACAACAAAAATACACATAAAACTAGCTCAGGGAGCGCAAGCTCACATATATAATAGAAAAAAAATCAACTTGTTATTAAATAAAATAAATGCAGAAGACTTTAGTAAGAATTTCTTTTTAAACACAATCTAACTCACTACAAATAAAACAAACTTTCAGTCTCACGTTCTGGGGTCTTGGCTTCTCCCCTACCTAGGACCGAATGATGACAATGCCACCAATGTTGCATCATTCACAACCAATCGCTTATCTCTTGCCACAGTCACCATAGAAACACACACACACTCCATAACAGAGGATCGATTGACTCAAAACAAGAGGGTATTTTTTTAAATCTTTTATAGTCGATATATCATTATAATCAGTCGTTTTCAACTGAAACAATGGGAGATAATGAAAAAAAAAAGGAAAGGTAACTACTGCAGCCTTCATTTTCTATTTTTTAAAATTGTCTAACTCTAAATAATATTTTTTTTCTTGCTGCATTCAGATTTAATAGAGCTGAGTTTGTAACTTTAGATGTACCAGTCAGTTTGTAACTTTAGATGTATCAGTCAGTTTGTAACTTTAGATGTATCTGTCACTTTGTAACTTTAGATGTATCAGTCAGTTTGTAACTTTAGATGTATCAGTCAGTTTGTAACTTTAGATGTATCTGTCAGTTTATAACTTTAGATGTATCAAACGGTTTGTAAATTTAGATGTATCTGTCAGTTTATAACTTTAGATGTATCAGTCAGTTTGTAACTTTAGATGTATCAGTCAGTTTGTATTTTTAGATGTATCAATCAGTTTGTAACTTTAGATGTATCAGTCAGTTTGTAACTTTGGATGTATCAGTCAGTTTGTAACTTTGGATGCATCTGTCAATTTATAACTTTAGATGTATTAGTCAGTTTGTAACTTTAGATGTATCTGTCAGTTTGTAACTTTAGATGTATCTGTCCGTTTATAACTTTAGATGTATCTGTCAGTTTATAACTTTAGATGTATCAAACGGTTTGTAACTTTAGATGTATCTGTCAGTTTATAACTTTAGATGTATTGGTCAGTTTGTAACTTTGGATGTATCAGTCAGTTTGTGACTTTAGATGTATCTGTCAGTTTATAACTTTAGATGTATCAGTCAGTTTGTAACTTTGGATGTATCTATCAGTTTGTAACTTTAGATGTATCTGTCAGTTTGTAACTTTAGATGTATCTGTCAGTTTGTAACTTTAGATGTATCTGTCAGTTTGTAACTTTAGATGTATCTGTCCGTTTATAACTTTAGATGTATCTGTCAGTTTATAACTTTAGATGTATCAAACGGTTTGTAACTTTAGATGTATCTGTCAGTTTATAACTTTAGATGTATTGGTCAGTTTGTAACTTTGGATGTATCAGTCAGTTTGTAACTTTAGATGTATCTGTCAGTTTGTAACTTTAGATGTATCTGTCAGTTTATAACTTTAGATGTATCAGTCAGTTTGTAACTTTGGATGTATCTATCAGTTTGTAACTTTAGATGTATCTGTCAGTTTGTAACTTTAGATGTATCTGTCAGTTTGTAACTTTAGATGTATCAGTCAGTTTGTAACTTTAGATGTATCTGTCAGTTTATAACTTTAGATGTATCAAACGGTTTGTAAATTTAGATGTATCTGTCAGTTTGTAACTTTAGATGTATCAGTCAGTTTGTAACTTTAGATGTATCTGTCAGTTTGTAACTTTAGATGTATCTGTCAGTTTGTAACTTTAGATGTATCTGTCAGTTTGTAACTTTAGATGTATCTGTCAGTTTGTAACTTTAGATGTATCAGTCAGTTTATAACTTTAGATGTATCTGTCAGTTTGTAGCTGTTCATTAAGGATAACAAGAGATATATAAAAAAATTGTATTTATTTCACTTATTAAGACTCTAGTGCACGTACGAGCTTACGAATGGGGTCTAATAAAGAAGCATGCCAACGCGATCTACGACAATTTTCAAGAAGATATTTCCAACTTTTCTTACTCTCGTTAGCAACAGATCTAGAGTCATCCAAACTAATTGATCTAGAATAATTTAGAGTAATTGATCTATCGCCCTGAACTATATAACTGCTTTGCATTCCTTTCTTCTGGATACTTCCCTCTTTCGGGTTATTGCGTGTTTTGTTTTGTTCGTGCAGTGGTGATAGATTTTCAACCACTTCAGTAGTTACCAACAGTCTTACTAACTTATCGCACTGATCATTTGGTGTTCAACTCGGGCCTTAAGCTCCTTAGAGCGAGGTGTAACAACGGCAAGGGAAAGAGTTTCCCCACAGTGACCGCCCCTGCACTTCACCTTACCTCTACACCTGGATGATCACCCTTCACTCCCCCCCCCCCTTCCCTTTCTATCCCTCGCATGCTTGTCGTCTTGCTAGCGAACATTCATCGCCCACAAACTCAGGCAGTGCGGGTCGAATATAGAAAAAAAAAAGTCTTTGAGAAGAGAGGAAAGTAGCCATGTGTCCCCCCTTCTCTGACTCTCATGCCCTCCCCGCTCCCTTCGCCCAGCTCGCGCCTCCTGCATCCAAAGCCTGTTAGGGCTGACTCTGTTACGTCTGCTGAGGGAGAGTCGGACTTACCTTTCAATGTTCATTTTTATGCTTGTGTAGACATTTGGGATATTAGAGTTGGCAAGTGAGACTAACCAATAGTTTTAATCCAACAAAATTTGATGCAGCGGTTTGTATTTTTCTTATTGGATTTGATTCGTTTGTTCATTGGATTACTTGCTTTGTTTCATTCGAGGTGCAAATTTTTATCTGAATTCAAGTTTTTAACATTACTTAAGTTTGTTTACTTTCAATTTAAATTTTAAAAATCGCTGATTTGTCTTGCAAATCACGTAGCCTTTTTTTTTTTTTTAACACGGCTTTATCAAAATGTTAAAGCTTTATTTGTAGTATAAGTGAATCATTAAAAGTTAAACAATATAAGTCATTCATTATTAGTTAATGATGCTAATCAATCGATATAATAATTCAAGCATGATTTCTATGATTTGATAACCGATTTCAGTTTTCGTGTTTCGTTCATTCTTCTCGTGAAAGTTTTGTTAGGTGTGTTTGTATTAGGTTTGGTTTACACAGCAGAACACTCAACTCAGGCAATTACACGGTGACACACTCGAACTCAGTACAGAGTATAGACCCTTACACACTACACAGTAACACGCTAATTACAGGCTGTCGCAGAGTAATGTTCTCAGTACTGGGTATTAGTTGTCAGTTTCTAAATTCAGATGAATGAAGCGATCTTCTATCATGAACTGACCAGTTAGTCCATGGTTCTAATCTTGTGTTTATTATTTGTCCCTTGACATTTTTAGATTAGTTCCTCTCTGTCTTGTTCTGTCATTAGTTCCTCTCTGTCTTGTTCTTTCATTAGTTCCTCTCTGTCTTGTTCTTTCATTAGTTCCTCTATGTCTCATTCTTTCATTAGTTTCTCTCTGTCTTGTTCTTTCATTAGTGCCTCTGTCTCATTCTTTTATTAGTTCCTCTCTGTCTAATTTTTTCATTAGTTCCTCTGTCTCATTCTTTCATTAGTTCCACTCTGTCTCATTCTTTCATTAGTTCCTCTCTATCTCATTCTTTCATTAGTTCCTCTCTGTATTATTCTTTACATCTCGCGTTTTTTTTTCTCCTTTTAATCTTAATTGTTTCACTCATTCCTTGTATCAACTTCTCTTTTCTTAGCTTAGCTTTCTCTTATTT
Source organism: Biomphalaria pfeifferi (assembly GCA_030265305.1). Taxonomy (NCBI): domain Eukaryota; kingdom Metazoa; phylum Mollusca; class Gastropoda; family Planorbidae; genus Biomphalaria; species Biomphalaria pfeifferi. The sequence goes on along the minus strand of JASAOG010000131.1, from coordinate 1,047,755 downwards.
TCTCTTACTCTTTCTTTCCCTCTCAGCATTCTCTGTCGTTAATGTTTCTGGCTCTGTCTCTCTCGCTCTCTCTCTCTCTCTCTCTCTCTCTCTGGCTAGGCTGACTTTGTCTTAGAATTTCATTTGACTGTACGTCTGACTTTCTTTTTTTCTCTATCTCTCTTTCTATACCCCCCCCCCATCTTTCTTTCCCACTCTCTCCCTCTCTTCTTCTCCATTTCTCTCTTTCCCCACAGACACCTAACAACATGCGCACCTTCTAAGCTGTGAAAGGTATAGACACAGATAAGTAGATCATGTCTCAGACACAAAAAGGGCGCTAGGACTGTTGGAGGGGGTGGTCTAGAAGGGGAGCGGGGGAGTATTGTTTCCCAGAGTGTGTTTACGTGTATACAATCAACTGTTGCGGACTGCTGCACTGGTTCTCACTACAACTTCACTGTTAGTTCATTAGAAATGATAGTCTGGGATCTCCCTTGCTGTGCTCGGCAATGGTAGTTCCTTGGTATTTCTGTTGAAGCAGAACTAAGTTTGAAAATATTTCGCAACAATCGTTATGTTCAAATTCCATAAATGTTTTTTTTATTTTTTTTTTAACAAATATTGAAAGTCTGATGCGAGCAATAAATAAATATAATAATCGGGTTGCTGATAAAAAATAAATAAAGTAAAGGACTCACACTGTAGATCTTGAGGCTCACATCTCTAGGTGTTTCTATTCACACCAGTAGACCTTAGGGCTCACATCTGTAGGTGTTTCTATTCACACCTAAAGACCTTGGGGCTCACTTGAGTAGGTGTTTCTATTCACACCAGTAGACCATGGGGCTCACATCTGTAGGTGTTCGGTTCACACCAGCAGACCTTGAAGCTCACATCTGTAGGCCTAGGGTGCTTTCAACCATACAAGTTTTGAATTGACCACTTTTAGACCCAATTACCTCGTTCAGTCCTACTCTCATACCGGATATGCGGCACTTTCTCTTTGACGTATGCCCAAGTGCTCGTTCAGTCCTACTCTTTTACCGTCTCTTTGACGTCTGCTACTCTTGGTCGTCTGCTTCAGTGCTTCCATTTTGTTTTTTACAACTTCCTTTCTTCCCAGCATTCTCTAGCTGCAGAAGCAAGTGGGGCCCTAAATTTGTTGCTAGAAAGTTGTGATCTAGTAAAACTAACTTCCCACTGCCCTCTCCCCCCCCCCCACCGGTCGTCTTTTGGGAAATTTGGGCTAAAAAAAATTGTAAAACATTTTACAAAAAAACTAACCAGAGTCTTTTCTATTAGCATTCCAAAGAAAACATTCTTGGCCTCGTATCAAGTGTTACAATAACTCTGTTAAACATAAACTGGTATAAGGAATGACGTTTTGAATAATGAAATCAATAGAGAGTTAGCCATTCTAGTCGTTTGAGTGATATTGAAACCAAACTAACTGGTCATTCAGTTAGAGAGTTAGCCATTCTAGTCATTTGAGTGATATTGAAACCAAACTAACTGGTCATTCAGTTAGAGAGTTAGCCATTCTAGTCGTTTGAGTGATATTGAAACCAAACAAATATACACATATATAAATCAGAGAGAGGTTTCCTTTTCAAATTGTTTGAAATGATCATGATGAAATTTGTTCTATGGCGCCTTTATCTTGAGTAAAATAGTTCGCTTTGAAGCACCTTTTCTTTTGCTATGCTGCAGCGAGCTAATTTTTTTTTTTTTTCAGAATTCTATTTCCAGTTTTCTGGTGGATCATACCATTTCTGTAAAAAAGGTCGGAAGTTTGTGCATGTCGATCTGTTCGATCTTTGTATTCTAAATTCAACGCTGAACACGGACTACTTACCGAAGAACACGTAATAGTCGTTTATAGCAAGATAGTCATCACAGTTTATTTATTACAGAGCCCGAGAGAAGTGCATCTTAGTTGACTCAAATTGTATATAATCAAAGACATTGTATTTCCTGTACTGGTACCGTTTTAATAAATATCCAAGAATAACCCCATAACTAACAATTATTTCTTGCGTCTGTTTCCTTTCTGATTTTGAACATGTTCCAGACCAGTGGTTCTCACGCGCTTTTCTACCAGGATGCAAAGTATCTAGCTTCCAATTAACTTAGGCCTGTACGTATCAAAGTTCCTGATGGTTCAATTAGTCGCCTGGCTTATTAGCGAAGCTACGTGACTTTACAGACCTATGGGCTCCCCACTCCCGCTGTTTTTAGAGTCTTGCCCTAGGTACGCAGACGATCACTTAAGACTCACTCTTTTACTGCACATGTTCAGAGTGTGTCAAAGAAGATAGCAATTACACGATGCTTGATGGGGAGGGGGAGGGAGGGAGGGGGGTGTGATGCTGTTACTTCCGTTTCCGTTTCTTACTCCCACCACAAGCCCATCTTTTCACTTTTGCTTTTGAAGTCTATACGGTGAACCCTCAGACTTATCTCCCCGTATCATCGTTCCCATACCTCCCCAGCTCTAGTTCTGCCGAAACTCCCATCATTCCTTATCTCTACGACTACCGTTACCGGAAGCTAAAACTGGTAAACTATTAGGGCCTTAGCAATGTGGGATTGATGCTGCTTTTTTTTTTTATCAATAGGTCTGCGTGTTTGTGTGTGTGTGTTTTTGTGTGTGTTTGTGTGGGTGGTGGTGTTTAAAAAAAATAGCTTTGAAGAAGAGAATCACTAAAACTTTCCTGGCTGTCATAGATTAGTGTTTCAACATCCCTCTACATCTCTCTCACACGCCTCTCTCTATCGCTCTTTCACTCTGTCTTTCTCTTTCACTCTTTCTCTATCTCAAACCCTCTCTCTCTTTCGCACTCTGTTTCTTTTTTCTTTAATGCTCTCTCTTACGCCTACTCTCTTTCACTCTTTTTCTTTCTTTTTTTTTCTCTCTATCTCACGCCCTCTCTCTTTCTCTCTTTTTTTTTTTTTTTTTTTTTACATGTATCTGTCTTTGAGTGCATGTGTCACTATGGGTGTGTGTATATTTCTATGGAGCTAGAAGAGTTATGGGTCGGCCTGGAAGCGCATTCGTGTGTGTTTATAGGAACATAGTGGAGTTATGGGTTGGCCTAGAGGTACGATCATTGGATTGTGGATTCGGCGACCTGGCATTGATTTCTCTTTGAAGATACCAGCTTTTTTTTTTAGAAGTCTGGGGCATTACTATGACAAGATAAGAGATGCATAAGCGCACTGGGTTGTAGGTAAAAGCAAAACAGATATGCCGATTTTAAACTGAACGAGTAGTATGGTTGATGAACATAGTGGTGCTTACTATGATACATGTTTGTTTTACGATGATTTAAAAGTACCTCTTCCACAATGATTTAAAAGTACCTCTTCCACAATGATTTAAAAGTACCCCTTCCACAATGATTTAAAAGTACCCCTTCCACAATGATTTAAAAGTACCCCATCCACAATGATTTAAAAGTACCTCTTCTACAATTATTTAAAAGTACCCCTTCCACAATGATTTAAAAGTACCCCTTCCACAATGATTTAAAAGTACCTCTTCTACAATTATTTAAAAGTACCCTTTCCACAATGATTTAAAAATACCTTTTGCACAATGATTTAAAAGTACCTTTTCCACAATGATTTAAAAGTACCTCTTTTCAGACCTTGCGGTCTATGGGGCAGATGATGCATAGCTCATCGTTTTTTTTTGGCCAATGGTTAACGAGCAGGGTGTTATGTGGCCAGCACAACAAACCAAACGCTTTTACTTTCCCTAACTAAGGTCAGGCACCCATTTGAGTTGAGTGGCAGTGGTGGATGCTACCAATACGTCAGTTGGGTAGAGCGATTGAAACATTAAAAAAGATTAAATCTAGCCCTCATCGGACTAGAAGCTTATCAAATGCACTGATTGTCTCGGCAAGTAGACACACTGTATAAACAGCTGACTAGATAAAGCTAATTACCGCTAGACAACTGAAGGTCCATCAAAGTAAACTTAATTAGACACGAAGCTTTCATTAACATTCAAGTTTCCGCTGTTATCCCGTGGAATCACGTTCAGGAAAGTTTCCAAACGTTTAGATTTAACCTTTAGATGTAAAACACTGGAATCTATAGACTTAGATTCACTTACTTAGTCTCAGATCATCCTGTACCGTTCAGCGCTCAGGGCGGTAAGCTGTCTATATAGAAACCGGTCTACATCGTCTTCCCAGCTGGTGTCCAATCGAAACCATTCGTTATAGGTCTTACGGCGTGGCAACGAGCTATTGATCTAAACTGCCCACAGGTTGTGACGTTGCAGGTCAGCCTTCAGGCCTTCTGTAACGACTGGTCTCAGTCAAATGCCATTAAGTCATCCAGGCAGGTGCGACGCCAAGTTATACAAGGACGTCCCTGTTTGCGTTTTCCTCCATGCTATTGCTGTCCTGGTGCGATTCATTCTGCTGGAGAGCATGTCCAGCTACCATTTTTTGACACTCGGTTTAGAGTCTGACCGTTTTTCTAATGTACAGCTACCAACCATATCTCTGGGGTGTACTGCTACCAACCATATCTCTGGGATGTACTGCTACCAACCATATCTCTGGGGTGTACTGCTACCAACCATATCTCTAAGATGTACAGCTACCAGATGTGTTTCCAAGGTACTAAACTGTACGTGTAGAAGAACCTTGTCAAATTTTTTTTGTACTAAGAAAATAAAGAGTGGGAATCCTTTAACTGTGAGAAAGAGCACTCGCATTTTTGTAACTTCTAACAAGCTTGGAATATCTCATCTTTTATCTTATAAGATACTTTTAAAAAAATTACGTCCAACGCTTATCCCTAGTCATACATGTTAATGCCAAGTCGTTGGTTTTCTTGGCTGATTCAGGCAACCTATTCCATTCTCAAATAGCACTAGGGAAGATTGGGCATTTTTAAAAAATAAATCCGCCCTAGCATATGGAACAAGAAATGTACCTTTATCTTAGTGTCTTTCTGAGTATTTTATTAGGTTTTGGTTTTGTATTTGAAGATTATGATTTAATATTTTATTTATAATTGCTACTTGACTTTTAAGTCTTCGATCCCGACGGGTCTCTACATTTAATGACATGAAGGGGACATATGCTCTTGAAACGGATGTTTAAATTTCAGACATGTTTTGTTTTCCTCCTACATTTCTTTGACAGTTTTCTTGAAGTTTTCTCAAAGATTTGTGCAATTAAAATTTAATGTAAACTTGCTATCTTCTTTAATCTTCGGATTCTAAGTCGATTCCCTATTTGTACAGACCCACCACCTTTTCAGACCTTCACATCTATAGGGCAGATGATGTTTTTAAGGTCATCTGTTTCTTTGACCAACAGTTAACGAGCAGGGTGTCATGTGACAGACCCAGAGCTATAATACATCATAGATAACATATAACCGATGATCATTCAAGAAAATTATTGAAATTGAGTCTCATATTTCGCTTTGAATGAATTAAGTGTGTGTGTGTGTATATATACATTTAAGACCAAAAGAAAATCCGCTGCGAGGACAGACGCAGACGGCGAAAAGAAAAACTAAATCGACCACCTGCGGACAATGGTCATGTTTGTCCTGAGTGTGGCAAAATATGTAGGTCACAGCTGAGGCTGCGCAGCCACGGGAAATACTGCATTCCTCACTAATCTTTGGACTCTAAGACAAGCCTTATTATATATATACATATATACGGCTACTGTACCACCATTGTTTAATGACATTTGACGCAAAATTTGTAACATATACTTGGTGAGCGTGGCCTTTTTTTTCTAAAACTCTCACTATTTTGTGAACACCTGCTCTCGTGACCAGGGCGTGTAGCGTGCTGTGCTTGAGCGTGACCTCCGTGATATCGAAGGCGACGGCTTGAGTGGTCGCGCAAGAATATCAGTTGAACGCATCGTTTATTTTAATTTCTGGAAAGGTCCATCCTGGTGTTACTGGCTGGCTACGTGTCTGACTCTGAGTCTGACTCCTTCTTTTTTTTTTCTACACGACAACCAAAGCATCTTAAGTTGTTTTTTTTTTTAAAGAAAAACTCACGAAAAAATATTTTTATGCAAAAAGCTTTCTACCATCAAAGATTCATTAATTCTTCGTTTAGGAACTCGATTGGACACACACAAACAACGGCCACATGCACACTACCAAGGATTCTCCCTCTCCTACTACGTGGCCGCACATGCTAACTGAATTAATGATGGCCTGGTACTTATGCTTAAAGGGTCAAGTCTGTGTTAAGTCATGTTTCTAACGGCTCAGCCGTGATGCCCGCCATATTTGATTTGTCTGGCCAAAGACTGCTTCTTTTGAGAAAAAAAAAAGTCAAATGCCCTTTTCGTTTGAGACGCAGTTCTGGGCCTTCACAAATCATTTAATTGTTTGTTCCCTTAGTGTTAAAAAGACGTTTAAAATGCTAGTATTCATTACCTATTTGTGACCTATACAAATTAGAAGAAGTTAACATCATATGCTAAAATAGAATGTTCTTATAAAGGTGAACATGATAAAGTTTATTTTTTTAAATTTACAACATATATTTCTATATTTTCATTGCCACACTGATGTTAGATTGAATAGAAAGTTGTTCTGGTTTTGTTTTGCATTTTCACCCGCAGGCTGCAACAGATGGACATTATTCTTGTGTATGTAAAATTGTGGGCTACTATTTTATATTGGTGGCCTATAGTTCTGATTATTTAACTCTTTCTCTCCGTAATTATTTTCCTCATTTCGATAGTATTATTCGTTTGGCTCATTTGTATTTCACTAACCTGTTAGGATTAAACTTCAACAACTTTTTTGTTTGTTATCAGAAAATGTTATATTTGGTTTTGAATTGTAAGGGAATGCATGCTCTTTTAACGCAACACAAATTAAAGTTTATAAATCCAAAAATCAATTTAGTTTAATGAGGTCAAATCAACGTTGGCATCGTCAATTAGGAGAGAAAGAGTTAATGCCCGTAGACTCATTTTTCCCAGCGCATAGAAGATTTTGATATATAAAGAATGATATAATAGAGTAAGTTAATATAAGCTGATATAATAGAGTGAGTTGATATAAGCTGATATAATAGAGTAAGTTGATATAAGCTGATATAATAGAGTAAGTTGATATAAGCTGATATAATAGAGTGAGTTGATATAAGCTGATATAATAGAGTGAGTTGATATAAGCTGATATAATAGAGTAAGTTGATATAAGCTGATATAATAGAGTGAGTTGATATAAGCTGATATAATAGAGTGAGTTGATATAAGCTGATATAATAGAGTGAGTTGATATAAGCTGATATAATAGAGTTAGTTGATATAAGCTGATATAATAGAGTGAGTTGATATAAGCTGATATAATAGAGTGAGTTGATATAAGCTGATATAATAGAGTAAGTTGATATAAGCTGATATAATAGAGTGAGTTGATATAAGCTGATATAATAGAGTGAGTTGATATAAGCTGATATAATAGAGTAAGTTGATATTAGCTGATATAATAGAGTGAGTTGATATAAGCTGATATAATAGAGTGAGTTGATATAAGCTGATATAATAGAGTGAGTTGATATAAGCTGATATAATAGAGTAAGTTGATATAAGCTGATATAATAGAGTGAGTTGATATAAGCTGATATAATAGAGTGAGTTGATATAAGCTGATATAATAGAGTGAGTTGATATAAGCTGATATAATAGAGTAAGTTGATATAAGCTGATATAATAGAGTGAGTTGATATAAGCTGATATAATAGAGTGAGTTGATATAAGCTGATATAATAGAGTAAGTTGATATTAGCTGATATAATAGAGTGAGTTGATATAAGCTGATATAATAGAGTGAGTTGATATAAGCTGATATAATAGAGTGAGTTGATATAAGCTGATATAATAGAGTAAGTTGATATAAGCTGATATAATAGAGTGAGTTGATATAAGCTGATATAATAGAGTGAGTTGATATAAGCTGATATAATAGAGTAAGTTGATATAAGCTGATATAATAGAGTGAGTTGATATAAGCTGATATAATAGAGTGAGTTGATATAAGCTGATATAATAGAGTAAGTTGATATAAGCTGATATAATAGAGTAAGTTGATATAAGCTGATATAATAGAGTGAGTTGATATAAGCTGATATAATAGAGTGAGTTGATATAAGCTGATATAATAGAGTGAGTTGATATAAGCTGACATAATAGAGTGAGTTGATATAAGCTGATACATATGGCGTAAACCCTTGTTACTAAAAATATGCACAATAAATACTTTTATGTTTTGAAAATGAAGAAAAATTTAAATTTAATTTACAAGTACTCTACTAATATGGCGCGTGCTTTTAGATATTATTATTTTTCAATTAAGTGTATTTTTATTTATAACTTTCGAAAAAAAAAAGTGTAGGGGCCTCCATAAAATGATGCCCCGGGGCCTCCACATACTTAAATCTTGCCCTAAGTGTAATGATAATTAGATTACCGGTCAATGTGTATTAAAGCTTTCCCGAGCCCTCAATATTTTAATAGTGTCGTACTTTGTTCCCCGTGTTCTTCCTGTCCATCAGGGGCGTAGCAAGGAATTCACCATCATTAGGGGGCCGGGTGCTTGGCCTCTTTGGGGGCCCTGTATTTTGAGTAATATTTAATATTTTGAGTAAAAAACACTCATTTGGGCCCTCCCCTTAAGTAGAGCCCGGAGTGATTTTAAAATTCTCCCCCCACCCTAGCTACGCCACTGCTGTCTACCTTTTGTGTCTTTTTCTATTGGGTCCAACTTGTAGGTGAGTTAAGAAAATAAAGCTGCCATTCTGTGAGCATCCTTCCCCCCCCCCCCCCCCCCCCATGCATTTCCACAGGTTAGACCCACGGTGACGTATGTTGTCCAAAAAAATATAGCCCCCCCCTGCCCCTCCCCCTTTTTCCAATCTCAAATCTTGCGAGCTAAATTTAACCACTCACGCAATACGTCTGCTAGGCGCCACAATGCTTACATCCCTTGGATAGTTACCGAATTAGAAAGTCAGAGAGCGATGTATCTCCGGCTCGAGCCCTCTGGCGATCTTTAGCAAGGCATGATCAGAGGCGTGGCCATTTTTTTTGTGTGTTAAATCCTTCTCCTTCACCTATCTCTTCGTCTCACACATGATCTGTCGACCGCTTTGCGAGCCCTATTTACAAAACCTTATATCAACTCACTCTGTTTGGCCAAAAGTTTGTACACGTTATTTCTCCGACACCCAACCTCAGATTAAGCTGAAATTTTGTACGATTAATTCTTTTACCTGACAACACAAGAATCAATACAAAAAAAATAAATAAATAAGAAAACAATTAGTTAATTAACAAATATTGGTAAAAAATTACTTTGTTTGGTATCTCAAACAATGGAATAATATAGTACTTGACTGAAATGGTGGTATAAGCTGAATCAGCCCCTTTTATATTAGGCTGCCGGCTCAGGCTTGATGAACACAAACATGAAAAAGAAACAATAGATAAGTATATACGACATACATACATACATACATACATACATACATACACACATACATACATACACATACATACTTACATACATACACATACATACACACACACATACATACACATACATACATACATTATGGACACGGTTGAACAGTTGGTAGACATTTTGTAGACATGTCCAACTAATCACGCAGGTATATAGTTTGTACTGACGTCATTCAGTAGGACATACTTTAAAAAGTCGTTATATGCTAAATGTATAAAATTATTGGATTGTTCATATTCCGAAACAGCTTACATTTTTAAACGGAGCTTTGCATTCCTTCGCAGAACGCTCTTCATGTTTCAAACTTCATTCTCAAATTTGTATTGATATCATATTCCCCAAGTACACAACTGATTAGACCAACTGCTCTACAATTATTATTTTTTTAACCACAAAAACGTAGAGGTCATCTGATTGTACGGCCGAAGGTTAATAAGTACTCCCCATCATCATCATCAAACTTCATTTGAGTGAGGGCTTGAGAGGCTTAAATCCTCTCTTGCAAATCCCTGGACAGAAACCCTGCTGTCTTGCGTAGTGCGTACACGTCACCTTACATGTCGAGAATTTTTGGTTTCCCAGACCTGTCGAGGCGGAGATCAGCAAGTCAGGGGCAGTCATACAGAATATGAGGCACGGTTTCCTCTTCTTCCCCTCAGCGGAGGCACCGTGAATCGAAATTTGGCCATAGCCGTGAGAAATATGAGCCAACAAGACAGTGGCCTGTGGATGTACTCAGGGGCGTCCTAAAAAATCCAGAAATTCAAATTCCCAGTTTACACCGAGATTTGAACACGAGTATCCTCGGTTCAGAAGGCGGGCGCTTTATTACGAAGCTTACTTGGAACGAAACATTTTTTTCTTTATAGTTTATTTTTTTTATAACAAATATATTTTTAAACTGTTAAACTGATTTCAGAGCTTCGATCAACATTTAAAGCCACATGTTTCTAATCACGTTGTCCCAGTGGCACCATGCAGACACGAGTGTTGGGTGGGGGGTGGGGGGTGGGAGGAAAGATCTATATTTAGTATCATAAATTGACTGTGATTGACTAACTACAGAACTCGAGTCACGTTCGAGCTATAAATAGAAGAAATGTTATGGTTTTATTTGAGTTTAAATTTTGAGTTGGAAGACAAAACAGCTCAGTCTGCTAAGTAAACATCTCTGCAGAGTTATCCGCCCTAATTAGTCATTGTCACATGTCCTAGAACGAATTCGTACAAATGCTCCTTCTTTGCTTAGTGCCATTAGAAAATGGAATGGGTTGCCTGAATCAGCCAGGAAAACCAACGACTTAGCAGAGTTTTAAGCCAATGATTAACATGCATGACTAGATTGACACATGAAATGCGTAGGACGTAATCATCTTCTTTTCTGAAGTAACGTCAATAATATATAAGATAAGATAAGATAAGATAAGAAGACTAACCAGATCTAAAATTGTCTGAACTAAACGAGGCATTACAACAAGTACTAAGTTATGGATCTATCGGGCTGTTATCCTATTTGCTCTAGATTTGGACACTGTTTTTGTCCACTTGTTCACTTATGAACAGAAGGATTGGTGGCTGAGGCGGTAAAGTGCTTGGCTTCTGAACCGAGAGGTCCCGGGTTCGTTTGGGTGACGAGTGGGATTTTTAGGACTCCTCAGAGTCCACTCAACTCTAATGGGAACCCGACTTTAGTTTTGTAAAGGCGGTTGGTCGTTGTGTTGGCCACGTAACACCCTTAAATGCCAAGTTCTGAAAGGGGAACTTCCACTTAATGGACATTAAAGTCATAGAGTCATTATGCGAGTGATACTATTTTTATCAAGAAGGAAAAACAAATTTAGCCCCTCAACTAGAATTCCATCCCTTTATCATATGTGATCTAAAATAACAATAAGTATTCTAATCCAATATTTATTACTACCGGTACTTATTTTTCTTTCGACACTTTGCGTACATAACTGCCTAACTCTCCAGTCTGATTATTTCGCAAACGTCATTCATTCTAAGGGCTGTAACTGTTCTGAACTTTGCAATGTTAAAACGAGCTTTAAAGACGTGCGTGTGTCAAAGACATGTGTACAAGATATGTGTTTATAATGTGTGTTAAAGTCATGTGTAAACGAGATTATTGGCTTTACATTTAAAAAATAACGCCGAAAGCCTGTGATATCTTTATGAATAATGTTATCATTACCTATTGAAAGAATAACTCTCCAGGCTGATAAGATAACAAAATAGACATCTTGCAACAGCGTATAGTAGTACTAGGCTGTCATAACTCTTTGTTATGTTTGTAACTAATTTCCTGTTACACTATACGCACTTATAGGCTTAGTCCTCATTGCGATATACAGGGGAGGTATGTATTTTGTCAAGGCCATTTCGTTTTAAATTATCCCTCCTCTCTGTCCGCCCCCTTTGCCGTCATTTTTCTAGCCGTTAAATATACCAGACTGCTTGTCTTTTCAAATAAAAATTACAAAGTTATCTGCCCATTTCTCTCTCTCTGTTTTTTTAATCCCTTTTTTAAGAGGGCCGAAAGGTGAACAGCCGCTATTAGCTCTCAGAAATTAGAAAAGAAAATGAATTATGCATTATATTTTAGATCATTCAAAGTTCTGATGCAAAGGCTCCTTTTTTTTCCAGAAATTTAATAAAATCTATATAGATCTAGTCTAAGTCTAAATCTGGGAGTAGAAGTTGTATTGATCACTACAGATGATTCATATCATAAGAACACCCTATTCTAAATAAATAATATTGCTGCCTCTAAGTTTAGATCCTAACTTATAGTCACTTGGCTACTATACTATAATACTATAATAATATGGCCTATAATTAGATTAGTTTTAGATATATTATTATAGCTTTTATATAGCGCTATTTTCATGACAAAAATCATTTGTGGACCAGTGGGGGGGGGGGGGGGTGTATCTAGGAGTTGGTTTTCCGTGCTGTCTTTAGGCGCTCAGTAAACCCAACTCTGCCCGAGTCGGGTGTCGAACCTCGAGCCCCCTTCTAGGTAGCCAAGCCAAGTTCAAGCGCACTTAGCCTCTCGACCACGCTTCCCACTATAGAAAACGTCCGCTAAGCTAAGCTGAGAAGCAAAAAATAGAAATGTGTCATTAATTTGTCATAACTCTGTAAATATGATAGATAGCAGTTTGAAACTTGGAATAATTAATTGTTTTTTGCGTTTCATGCAAACTAAACTTTTGATGAAATGTAGAGAATTAGGGCGGTTCCGTACTGTTCTTATCTTATCTTATCTAACTTTAATATAATACAGACGTTACTTCATGCATCTAGTCATGCATGTTAACCAATGACTTTAATTCTGCCAAGTCATTGGTTTTCCTCGCTGGCTCAGGCAGCCCATTCCATGCTCTCATAGCACTAGAGAAGAAGGCGCCCTTGCACCAATTTGTCCTAGCATAAGGGACGAGGATCGTGCCTTTATCTTTGTGTCTTTCAGAGTATTTTATTAGATTTTGTTTTTGTTCTTAGGTGATCACTTAACGCATCTCTGTTTTCAAGGGAGCTCTATTTCAAATCTTTATTCCAGAATAGAAGTGTCGTATCATTGACGACTTGTCCTGTTTGCTTTTAACTGAATCATAATACCAAAGCGTTTTTGAAATTGTATTACTTTAAATGATAAAAACACCATGTCTTGAATATTCTTTGTCCATGGAAGAATTCGACGTGAACCGCCTCTGAGTTTGTGTGATAACACAAACTCTTGTTTTAGATTTATTTGTGTCTTTCGTTTTTTTTGTTGTTTTCTTCGTTCTTAAAAGATGTTATATTTCTTCCTTTATTCTTCCGACACTCTCAATACCCTTACTGAAAGTCAGCTATCGAATCTACATTACAGTTTTCCTTAACATAAAGAAATAAATTGTACTATTTCGACCTATCTTCCCAACACACAGAGCAGTGGCGGGGCGAGGGGTGAGAGGGTGGGGTAGCCGCCCCGGGGGCACCAATATAAATATGAAAATATTGACTTCCATTACCACTAAATGTAAGTTGTTTTTTTTGTATTAACTACTGATAACCGTTCTTACGCAATATTAAATAAAGTTCACAACTGAGAGATAAAAAGGGTGGGGCGCCGAAAGAGCCTTGCTTCTGGGTACGCTTCTGATACAGAGACTAGACATAGCACAATAGAAAAGATGCCCTGCTAGAAAATGGAAATAAAATAAAAGCGGAAGGGGCTCGGTGGAGGGGGAAAAAAATCAGAAATGTAGGTCAATATACAAGATAACATCGACTACTTCAGAGACCTTGAAACTATTGTTTTCAAAGAAAAAATCAAATTGATGGGATGTTTAAAAGGGTTAGACATTTTGTCTAAACGCCGTACAAAAAGTTTATCCAAACAGTGCACAAGAACAATGTCATTTCATTATCCTTTTTTAAAAAGTTGTCCCCCCTAAATCTTGTTTTAATCCTTTTGTTGTGACATTTTTGTCTCCCATAATTCATTAACTCGCTAACACACGTGCAAATCTTAAGATCCATACATTTAGTTTCTATCTTGAGTGAAAAAACAAAATGAAGCTTGTCCTATATTTCGTTGTCGATCTACCATCTGCTGAAGTCTAGTGTTTTTCTAAACTTAGATCTAGTGTAAACTGTTGCAAGTGCGACTTTATCGTGGTTTCGTTCAATCTATGAATTTCATCGTACGTTTTTCTAAGTGGATTTTGTATGTTTTTTTAAATTATCAATTCTGGTTAGAATTAGACGAGTGTAATTCGGGGTCAAGGATGCACTTATCGTCTGTGGGCATTGATTCAGAGTTGAGTAAGTGGTCTCACTTGCTTGTGATTCATTTCCACGAGTGATTCAACATGTAAATCTTATCATGCCATAATGAGCGAACACGCTTGGGAGACTGAGCCCATGCTGAGGGTGGCCCCTGCCATGAAGGGCAGCCCTGTGGCGAAGCACGGGGGGCTGCACCGCTTGATGAGCTGGAACCGTTTCGGGAGCCCGGAAATGGAGACGCTTTACCAGCGGTATGTGTTCAAACTCCAGCAGTCGTCTGCAGTGTGTGCCGTCCTGCTGGTGTCCATGCTGTGTCTGGCTCTGGCCGGACTGACCAGTCTGTTTGTGGAGAACTACACCCCGTACAGCCTGTACCTCTACGCCCAGGGGCTCATCTTCCTCTTCTTCTTCATCTACATGAAAACCCGACTGAAGGAGGAGCACTTCATGACTGTCAACTACATCCTCCTCATCTTCATGGCCGCCCTCGGCGCCCTGAGCGCGCCCATGACGTTCGGTCTGCTCCCGGACAAGTTCGAGGACCACAAGTTGAATGTGGCGGAAGGGGCGTGGGTGGTCATCTTCATCGTGTTCAACGTGTACGCCCTTATGCCCCTCCGCTCTCTGACCAAATGTCTTTTCGGGACTCTTCTGCCCCTGATACACCTCGTCGTGTCCTCGCAGACCTGTGAGCACTTTGAGGATATACATTGGCGCCAGGTGAGTCTTTACCTTCTTTTCTTTTCGCCCACCTACCCCAACTACCCCCCCCCAAAAAAAAAGCGAAAAAAAATCTGACTGTAGAGTTACCTGACTTAATGAGAGGATCAGGGATCATTAAGTCATAGTTAGGCCGTTTGTTCCAGGCCAGGTGGGAGTCAAGAGTGAGTGACAAGGTGTGTGCTCGTGAGTGAGAGAAAGTGTGCAAAAAGTACATCTATGCATGAGTGTGGAGATAGAGGCGAAAGGAGAGTGGGGAGAGAACTTTGTGGAGGAACTGCGTGGCCCAGGGGTCAATGGCCTTATCTCACCTCAAGTCAAAATGTGAAGGCTAAACAAATAAATAAAATCACGGAAGAAAAAACGTGGCATCTCTATTTCGGATAAGACAATCTCTTGTGGCAAACATTGGATTGAATTGTTGGATTTAATTTTGCTTTATTTTAGTTTGGAACGAGTGTAAATTCATTCTCTTAATGTGACGTGGAATGGGGAGGTGGGTTGATATTGACATTTTCATAATTGTAATAGCCAAAAAAAAGCAAACGTGGGTGTGTTTGTGTGTGTGCGTGAGAGAGAGAGAAAGAGAGAGTGTTAGTTTGTTTGTTTGACGTGTTGGGGGTTCGGGTTTGAAGGTGGCACAGCACAAACTGGATCGCGGCGGGCAGGGTTCAAACCCGGGACCGTCGAGAATAGTGCATACCATATGATCAGGCAGTTTGTTAGAGATAGTGAGCATGTGAGAGAGAGAAAGAGAAACAGAAAGAGAGAGAGAGAGACAGAGAGAGAGAGAGAGACAGAGAGACAGAGAGAGACAGAGAGAGACAGAGAGTGTGAATGCGTGTAGTGAAGAGAGCGCTTGAGAAAGTATGTGTGCGTGTGTCAGGGTATGAGAGGGAAAGAGGGAGATAGAAATGGTGTATGTGTGTGTATATGTAGGAGTGTCTAGGTGAGAGATCATGTAGGTGTGAGTGTATTTGTCAGAGAGACTATATTGGAGCGAGAGAGAAGGAAAGAAACAGACAGAGACACAGACATAGAGTATGTGAGAGAAAGTATCTGAGAGAATCTATCTATGAGACAGAGAAAGAGAGAGAAAGTAAAATAGAGAGAGAAAGAGAGAAAAAGAGAGAGAGAGAAAAAGAAAGAGAGAGATAGAGAGACTTTGAGACTATATGTCAAAGCGTGTAAGTGTACAGGTTTATATTGGAGAGACAATGCTCGTGTGTGTGAGAGATAGTGTGTGTGTGTGTTTCGAACGTCTTGCTGTAGTTGCCCCGATAGAATCATTGTTTAGCCATTGAGTCGTGGACAGTAAATCAACAAGATTAACTAGTAGCTGATATGTTAGTAGCGGGCTTAGTCTGTGCCAGTCTGTCCGTATACTCTTTATCTCAATGCTACATATCCTCAAGCTCGACCTGTCCTAATCCACAACCACAGTTTCTTTACTAAAAAAAAAAAACACAACAGCGAAACCTTTGACTGGGACAACTAAGGTATACGATTCTATCCTTTCTAAACGAACACCTTTCTACCAATGTTCAGAAGATATTCTCAGTTTTGCCAAATGAGGCATATTTATCAAATTTTCCCAGTTATTTTTCAATTCTGCCCAATTATTTATTAATTCTTCCCAGTCATCTATCGCTTCTGACCAGTTATTTATCAACTCTACCCACATATTCGTAAATTCTACATAGTTAATTATCACTTCTGCATAATTATTTATCAATGCTGCCCATTTATTTATCAATTATGTCTATTTATGGAGTCTTCTGTCCAAACTAAGACCAAATGACGACAATGCTAAATTACATCATTCGCAACCAATCGCTAACCTCTTCCCACCGTCACCATAGAAACGGACACACACACACTCCATAACAAAAGGTAGTCAAGCGGTTTTGGCCACAATTTCTATTTCAAGTGAAAAGTAATTTCCTAGCTTAGATCTAGCACGATTAATTGAATTGCTACACCACACAAGTTTAAAATTAAACACATTTCATAAAGATTAAAAATAAAAATTAAAAATAGACTAGAATCGAAGACACTAACGCAGTCTAAAACTGTTAGTACTAATCGGTTATAATAAGCTATTTATAACTACCATCATAATAGTACTTTTAATAGCACTTGTCGTAACGAGGTGTAAATATGATCGATAATCAATAACTTGATCAATAACTCCACCGTTTGATGGATATTTAAAAAGCTATAACCGGAAATGCATCAAGGAATAAATCACTGACAGCGGCCCGGAGACCAGATTTTTTAAACAGCTCGGATAATAACTTGAAGAAAATCTTTTTATCTTTTACACCTTGGCAAGTCAAATAAAACGATATAGACACAATTGGACCGAATGCTTTGGAGATAGGTCGATGTGATAGAGAATATAAAGACTATGACTTGATTAGTTCATGAATTTACTTTGAAATTAACTGTTATCTAATTCGCACAAACGTTGTCACGTGATTCTAAGTCTTCTTTATGTACATGTGACCTTGACCCTCCCTGATATGTATGACGAACCTCGTTCCATTTAGTTACTTATGCAGAACATTAATCTCAAACCCTCTTCTCCACTTGTATGACTAAATTTATTAAGAAAGATCAAAGACGCTTAGAGATTAAGGCATTCTAGTTCAAAGGATATCAAATTGTGGTTTCCGACTGTAAAGATGTTATGTTTACAGGGCCGGCCTTAGGTATTTGGATGGGGAGGGCCTAGACGAAAGTGGCCATAAATGGAATAGAAAAGCAAAAAATTAAGACAGAAAAATACGCAATGAATTATATACCGTCCTGAATCAATACCTAAATCAACAAATAAGTTTAAATTCATATAACGCTGATAGCACTAATGTGCTTCATGCACGATTCACGATTAGCAGACTTGAAATAACGTTTCCACATGTCACCAAAAGAAAGAAACAATGGTCTTCTAGTTTACGTAGTCTAACAAGGAGATCGACACATTCGCGACTAAGCCTTGAATCATAGTTTGCCTATGCTTAAGGCTGGCAGTGATGTTAATAACAGCTCTGGGGTCATATTGAGTGTGAGTCACCCAACTACTTTGTTTTTAAACAGACAATATCTCCTTTATACAGCTTATAAATCGAGTGTTTTTCTTTTAATAATTAATGAATGTTAGATTAGAAAAACAATATTTTCTACCCGCACAACCCCCCCCCCCCCCTCTCCTGAGAAAGAACCTTGATTAAGCGAGTTTATAAATCTACTGCACTTAATAGTATTCCAATGATAGACCTTTAGATCTAGACTTAGAAGACTATGCGCAAAATGTTCCTAAACAAAAATTTATTAAAATCTTCAGGTAAGTCTGTTCAAGAAAATATTTTCTCGTTCTCTTGCCAAATTTTAATCAATTTCTTTTTTTTTTTTGTTTTTTTTTTTTGAAAAATTATAACGGTCAAACTAGAGTTGTCCACGGGCTAGTCATTCTTTTTTTCCCAACGATTTACAGCAGCTTTCAAATTTCTAGGAAAATTATTAGAGCCGTTTTTGAGAATCGTGTCTACCAACCAAGGTTTTAGGTTTTTGAAGTTTCCATGAAGATACGAATGGAATAGAGGTATTGCAATATAATCCCATAACTATATAAAGTCATCACACACGATTATGTTATGAAGGCCATTCGAGACAAATTTTCAAAAGTAGTTTTTCATTAAATAACAAAATACTTCATTTTGCCTCGAAAAAGTAAATTTGTTCGTAGCTTCATGGAAACAAAAAAAAACAACAAAAACATCTAAAGCCTGGGTAGAAACGTCTGGGTGGCATTTATAATTATCAAGACATGGTGTCAGAAGTAGGTAAGCACTGACTTCCGGCAACCAAAACGTGAGTACTATATGTACTATCTGCTTCTGAGATTACTTCTCCACAAAAGATCCAGCCTCTTTAATGTTTCCCTAGCGTTGGTTCTTCGTGGTGGCCAAAAAAATAATGACATGGATGACAAGACATGGGCTCGAGTTCTGGTGTGTTTATTAGTTATGTCTCTGAGTCTATGGGTCGAGTTAGCTAACACTGCTAAAATAAATGCAGTTGGTCATTGCGTTAGCTGCACATCGTTCTAGTAGACTGTCATCAATGGAATAGGGTCTCAACAAGACTGCCATCAATGGAATAGGGTCTCAACAAGACTGTCATCAATGGAATAGGGTCTCAACAAGACTGTCATCAATGGAATAGGGTCTCAACAAGACTGTCATCAATGGAATAGGGTCTCAACAAGACTGTCATCAATGGAATAGGGTCTCAAAAAGACTGTCATCAATGGAATAGGGTCTCAAAAAGACTGTCATCAATGGAATAGGGTCTCAACAAGACTGTCATCAATGGAATAGGGTCTCAACAAGACTGTCATCAATGGAATAGGGTCTCAACAAGACTGTCATCAATGGAATAGGGTCTCAACAAGACTGTCATCAATGGAATAGGGTCTCAACAAGACTGTCATCAATGGAATAGGGTCTCAACAAGACTGTCATCAATGGAATAGGGTCTCAACAAGACTGTCATCAATGGAATAGGGTCTCAACAAGACTGTCATCAATGGAATAGGGTCTCAACAAGACTGTCATCAATGGAATAGGGTCTCAACACCTTACCATATCTTAATATCATCATAGTGGACTAGTGTATTGTTTCTGTAAGATATTATATGCCAACATCAGGGGGAGATAGCCACCGAGTGTAATGCTATGGCTCCCCCTTTAAAATGTAAGTTACCCAATCGATATGATTTTATTGATGGATTAGAGCAGATCGATCTGTCGATAAATTCCGTCAACCGTAGAGAAGATCTTAATTGTCCAATAGGTCATCAAAAGTAGTTAGTATATGAGACTTTGACTACAGAGGCACGACAGTAGAATAAGAAGGGGGGATAACCAAGAAATATTAGGTGACACCTCAGAAAGGAGAAGATAAGTGTAATACTAACGTCTTTATTCTTTATTTTGTTACTCGTGACTGAAAGCATGCAGCTGGCTAACTTTTCACCAATTACTTTATAATAATAATAATAATCTTTATTGTCTCGTATGGAAATTTGTCTTACAATTTGTGCATTACACCAAACAAAAGACATTATAACTATAAGAAACCAAAGTGTACATTCACACCAGACCCACTCATAATTTACATGTGACAAACTTTATGCCAAATTGTATCCCTACAATGATATCATTATTACAGCAACAAAAGAGTTTTTGTGTCTGTTTGTCTTTGCTATCGGTGTCTTGTATCTCTTTTGTGATGGTAAAATCACAAAATCCTGACTCAAAGGGTGATTCTTTATTTCGAGGATCTTGTTAGCTTTTTTATAGATGTTTGTCTCATGATGATACATACGTTGCTCCTTCTGTCTCGTAAGACCATGGATGCGCTCAGGTGAGTCACTGGCTTTGGTTTCGCCTTGAGACGCGGCAGAATCTGGAGTGACTGATCAAGCGAAAGAGTTTGCCACAGTTCGTGCTTGCATATGCATCTGTCCTAGGGCTAGCTGACAAGGCAGGCAGCTTTCTTTTTCTTTCCCTTGTCGGATGCAGCCTTCGTTTCTTTTGCACACGGCGAAGTTCGTACCAGCAGGTCACAGTCTGTCTCCATGCTGTCCGGTCTTGGGCTATCTCCTCCCACGTACTTTGGTCGATGCCTGTGATACATATATCATCATGTTATTAGTGATTGTTATTTTAAAATGGTGTGCTCGCTTTAACTCTTTGAAACTACAGTGCCCACGTTCGTCTTGGTATTTGGGACTTCATTCAACTAGCTTTAGTTTTAGCTACACAGCTTATATCAGCTCACTCTGTCTTTTATCAGACTTAGGAGAGTTAAAGTCATTGATTAACATGCATGACTAGCTTGACGCATGAAATACGTAGGACGTAATTGTCTCCTTTTTTTTTTGAAATAACGTCTGTAATTTATAAGATAATTGGACATTGTAGACATATATGATTGGACTAGCTATCTAATACTTACATTATATTAACTCACGGAACAAATTATGGGATAGAATACTTCTTAAACATACTCTTGTATTCCTTCACAAAGGCGAGCTAGTTGGTCTTAATCCAACCTCGTTTTGAGAACGAGCTGTGAGTATAGCTAAATACATATCTGTCTGTCTGTCCGTCTTTTTATCTCTCTTTCCATTTTTTCTCTCTCTCTCTCTCTCTTCCTCTTTCTCTCTCTTGCTCTTTTGTACATTTTATAAATAAATAAAAAATATTTAAAATAAAAATAATGTTCCTTTAAAAAGATTTTTTTTTCTATGCTGGCATTGAATAAGAATTGTAATAGTACGATGATACGTCATACGTTGGCTTTATCTATATTGAAAAAAAAAGTCTCTGTTACTTATCAATTATTTCCTATATAGAACATACGATAAACATTCATATATGTAACCCTGCCGGACCAAGTAAAATAAAGGACGTCTGGGCCACCAGGCCTTCGCCAGCTACGAAACAAAAAAAAATTACAAACAATACACACAAAATAAGCCTATTTGTTTTACTTGGTCCGGCAAGTATACAGTCGTTCAACCCTGCAGCAGTAGATCTTTGTTTTTGAGTCAATTATTTCCTAGTAGCTGACGACTCATGTTCAACAAAATTATAAAGAGTTTCCCGCGCTTTTACAGAGACATAAGAAGGTAGTGTTAATAAGACATTTTCGACAGCAAAAATCAACAGCAAATGCAAATGGACCTCATTCACCAAAACGAACGGTCACGTGATAATATTGATAAAACAACGGGGAAAAACTGTCACGTGATAGCCATTGTTGATTAAAATTAGATCGTAATTTGTATAGAAGAGATAAAGAAGCACGTGACTCAATGTTGTTTGTTTACGATTGGTGAATGAGGTCCATTGGCGCAACATCTTTATCACATGCATTTTAGTAAGAAAGGTTTTGTTTTCTTTTGAGAGTTAAGCGTTTTATCTAATTTCTGCAAAATTGAGGTTCACACTTCCATTTAAATTTTTTCAGAATGCCGAGAAGAGATGTAGAATATAGGCACTAGATCTAGGTCTATATTAAATCACCAAAAGTGAGTTTATCAAAATTTAGGAGTGGCGCTATAACAGGGAAACAAAACAGCACAGCAGGTAGGGCGCCACGATGGTTGGGGGGCTATCAAAATGGAGACTAAGAAAATCACAATATAAGACCGCCCCCAGGAAACGCTGTACATAAACGTAAATATTTAGTTTTTTTTTTTTCGGCTTGAAAGGTGCAGAGGAAGAGAAAAGCTTTAGGTGTGGCTGGGTTTATACTTAGACATTTATTTATGTTTAATCGAAACAACGCAAATAACCAGTCAGTGCGCGAGACATGATGAGACTTTCTATTGACCCACTGTCCTAGTCCCGTGTAATACCACATTTCCTGACGTTATATACATGCTGATAACCACCCAGCACGCTCAATAGACATTCTGCAATTTCAGTGCTGACACTGTGTTCAATGTTAAGGCCATCAGCTTTGGTTACCACATTACTTAGAGTCAACAAACACATCTCATGAGACATGATTAAAAAATGCACACATACACAAACCTAACTTAGATCAATAAAACGTCACACAGAGGGGAAAACAATTTTAGGTCTCATTAGTTTAAAAAAATTTACTTAGCTACTATTAAAGATGTTCAGAAAATTCCCGGTTAGCTATTTATTATTTTTTGACATGCTTTTCTTATATCATATTTGTGGCTCTGAATAATCCATCACACCTGATGGTTTCAGTACCTATTTGGTATGTGGGTGCGGCCATGCATGTGTTAGTGTGTACGGGTTGGTGTGCATTTGCTTTTAATTTTGGTTGGTTATCCTTTAGTTGTTGATATGCTAATCCTTGTATCATTTTTCTGTCTCTGATGGTCTCAATATGTAGTATGTCTTTGCTATTAAATAATATTTTCATTACTATTATTATATTTTTGTAAACTAATTAAGTATAGGTTAATCATGTTTAAAATTTTCTCTTTAATTCTTTATGATTTAATATTTGTGAAATATGAGAACTTACAAATAAATACTAAATTAAAAAAATAATAAATAAATAAAAAGCCCACAAAAGAGGCTGGCTGGCCCCAAAAAAGAGGCATATCAACCCCCAAAAAGAGGCAAAGGAAAGAAAGGCCTAAGGCCCAAACCAAAATTGAATAGCGCACAAGTTCTGAGGTTTCCTAAAAAAAAAAAACTAGCAGAAAATTGTCTGTCCTATCAAGCACCGACCAATTCACCGCACATCTAGAACAAGATATCTGACACCTCCACTGTTACTCAGGAAAAAGAAAAGCTTGAGAACTATATCAGAGCATTCCTTCAAAAAATGCAATTGATTCAGGCATATATCTGTCCAGTTTCACGCATATATCCGTAACCTAATATCCACAAATAATCGTATATCCGTAAAAAAGCGCTACTCATATTTTTCGTGCACATTACAAAATACAAATATTTTTCAATCCTGTTCAAGTCTAGCTCGAACAGTTAAATCGTGTTGCATTATTCCCAGCATTGAGAACTAGAAAAAGTATTTTAATCATTGTGTGTGAACTTTATGGGTATAAATATAATGTGGGTGTTTGTATTTCATGCAAAATATATGTTATATATAGAATCTATAAATGTAGTCATTCAGCGGTTCTATAATTTTCCATAGTGGCTTTTCTAAATTTAGTTATGGTACAAAGGAATCTATCTATAAATAGAATATCAAAGCAGAGAACTTTTATCCGTGCAACTAGCCAACTACCTACAATGTTTATTTAGTCTTGGAGAAGCACAAGTTTACAGACGTCAACCGTCTCCGCTATGTTGGGATCATCCATCTATGACGTTCTCACACAACTAACTTTTAATCCGTACCACTGGGAAATTATGCTTGTTCTTACAACGTTGACTTAACTTGATAATATTTCACTCAAATTAGGCCGACACGTTTATATAACTGTACTTATACAAAGATTGGACTGGTCATTATTTAATTTACCTTTAATATAATAAGCGTATTTTTTAACTAATTGACGTGTGGATGCTCGCACGAGGCTTACTCTCTGGTCACGACCACATGCGTTCATGTAAGTCCCCCCCCCCCCCCCCAAAAGAAGGACGTCATAAGTGGAAGATCCCTTAAGAATTTCTTGTCTAGTATAATTGTTGTGGTATCGACGATGTAATTGTCTCCAACTCCACTGAGTACACGCAGAAAAAGACAAGATCGATGCCAGGGCTGAAAGACTTGAATATCTAGGCAAACAAACAAGCGCAGTCTAGCTCGCGTGAGCGTAACTATGAGCCAGATTTCTTCGCCAAGTGCTTGTCTAACTTTGGCCTTCCTGAGACCGAAATTCTTTATTATACGTGTCCAGGTATGGCTTCCATCTTCGCTATCTCCTCTGGCCTAACATCCAGACATTGAGTACGCTGCTCATTTTTCTGGCTCGTACTTTTGGCAATCCCCCCCACCCCTCATTCCCTCGATGTCCTTTTCCTTCCCCACCTCCCAATCTCGACTTCCCTTCCTCCTGGTTGTCTTCCCCATACCTGAAGACAGGATAACGGTTACCAGGCCAGGTGGGTACCTCCTACTGACCTATATATATGAAAACTTAGGTCAGTATTTTTTAGTGTATTTTTTTTTAACCTTCTTTTATCCCTGTTAGCTAGGTTTCTTTTTCTTTTAACTCACTCTAAGCATCTTTTTTTTAAATTCCTGTAGTTTTTTTTTTCTTTTTCTTTCAATATTTATGTTACGTTCTGTTTTCAAGTAGTCATGCTGGGGTAAAAGAAATTTGCTGGGTTAAAATTTAAAACGGTTGCTAGGTTAACTTTAGCCTTGAGAGTCGCTAATGTGAAAATATTCTTTGTGTCACAAACCGTCTGTATATGGCTGTAGTTGTGGGGGGGGGGGGGGGTGCAAATCCTTGTCCAGTAAGTTACCCACAGGATCCAAAGTTCGAAATATAAAAAGAAAAAAAGTTACTTTTTAACTTTTAGGCGACATGAATCTTCTGTTAGTTTTAATTCTTTAAAATGTCCATTGCTGTCTTGATCTAGCCTTGTACGTAACATCCTGAGCTAGCCTTGCACGTGACGTCCTGAGCTAGACTTGCACGTGACGTCCTGAGTTAGACTTGCACGTGACGTCCTGAGCTAGCATTGTACGTGACATCCTGAGCTAGCCTTGCATGTGGCATCATGAGCTAGCCTTGCATGTGACATTCTGAGCTAGCCTTGCACGTGACGTCCTGAGCTAGCCTTGCACGTGACGTCCTGAGCTAGCCTTGCACGTGACGTCCTGTGTGTGCAGCCCAGGGGCATCATTTTTTGCTCGTCTTTTGGTATCAACGCTTGTGGTGCTGTACCATTGACTGTGTGTGCGTTCATGAAGTGGGAGATGTCACAGCGGACTTTCAGCTATTATCAGAAAAGTTGTCAATTCATTTCTTTTGTTGATATGGCCTGCGACATGAGTGTCAGATGTTAGAATGGCCCACGGGTAGATCTAGGTTGGTTATTATAGTTTACCCTACATTATTGAAGTTTATTTGTTGAGTATTATTAAGTGTGTACATCCTACTTACTTGGGGGTGTTTGTACGTTTATTTGTTTAAACGTATATTGTAATCATTCTAAAGGTTTTTAAAAACATGACATCGTTATGTAAAATATTAGAATAAAAAATACTGCTGACCTCTTCATCACTGCTGTATGTATATTGTTTAGTGTGAAAGAAAAATTATATTCACCATTCTTTTAATGATTATTTTTACCCTTTTTATTCGAATAATGTTGTCGGGATACTTTTACTTTGATCCATTCTCGTTCTTACCTCCCCTATTTCTCATTATAAGTCTGTTTCCATCTGTTGTTTTTTTTTTTGGTCTAGTCCAGTGGTCGAAAACTGGAGGCGGCTCTTAAGTCTAAACTCTTAGGCTGCGACTCCCCCCACAAAATGTTTAGTGCAGGCACGCAATATTATTAACTTGTCATCAAAGTTTCTCAAACTGTATTCCCAGTAGTCCACGAGCCGACACTATTCTTCTTCTTGAAACTGTCAGGTAGAGTTGAGCCTTCGGACACCATAACAGAGACGTAGTGAGCAAAACGTGCGCCCGGGGAAAGATACCTTATTGCCCCCCCCCTCTCAAATTTTCCATGAAGATCACATGGAAATATAGGCTTTAATAATAATGTAATGCAAATAACCGTATAATTAATCACGTAACTTAAATATCTACAATAATTTTTTGGGCGCCTCTCTGCGTGTGGCGCCCGGGACATCGTCCCCCCCCCCCCCCCACCTAGGCCTCTGCATTATGTGGTCCACAGAACAAGGATAATTGTATACAATTATACAAACTTCTTCGTTGAAAGCCAGCTAATCCGATCAGATAGCTTGAACAATAATCAACTAGCCCCTGACTACTTTTTAATATGTCTATTATGTAACTATTTTATGACGGTCTAAACCATCGTTTCTTAAACTTTTCCTTTAACGGAATATTTCGCACATTCTGAGAATTTAATGGAATACTTTGCACACTCTGAGAATTTAATAGAACACTTTGCACACTCTGAGAATTTAATGGAACACTTTGCACACTCTGAGAATTTAATGGAACACTTTGCACACTCTGAGAATTTAATGGAACACTTTGCACACTCTGAGAATTTAATGGAACACATTGCTTTCTTTAAAAGAGGGATTACTTCACGTGGTGGGCTACTACTTAATTATTCCAAGTTCCTGGAAAACAGTTTTGGAAACTCTGATCTAAACCAAAGATTTGAAGACATTCACTTGGATATTCCCAACTCATAAGAGACAACTAAAACACAACTTACACAAAACCTGCAGACAAAAAAAAGAACATTTAAGTTATCTCCACTACATATCCTAAATAGTAAATATCTGGGATTATTGTCACTCAAAGGACAAACCTGTGGGGTATATCTACATTAGTTTAGATATCATTGTTGTATTGTTGCGCCAGCAGGCAGCAGTCGTGTTTTTTCGTCTCTCGTTTTGGAGGATTTTTGTGTTGCTATTTTCTAGATCTTTCTTATACCATTAGATTTGTGTAGATTTCGTCTATAGATTGGTGTATTTAGTTCGATAGATTTAAGTCACGTTAATTAAATTTAATTAGTTTTTGTATTCATTTACTATCCTTTAGTTTAACATCTATATAAACAGTGACAGAGTGATACTCATAGCCCGAGGGATTGATGTGCTTAGTAAAACCGTGTACCGTGGCCACTACATAGCAGTCGCAGCGCAAACCTGTGTGTCAAATCGCCTTAATGGAGTCATGGACGCTAATCTACTACGTCGCATAGGACGCACATGTGTGTTACTCAAATCACGACTAGATAGCGAGGTTTTCCGAAATATTCGTCGACTTGGCATCGGACGTAAACTGCCGACAGTTCGTGGGTCTAGGGCTGGGCGTCTTATTCGCCTATGGTATAACCCATCGCAATTCAACTCAACAGATACATGTCACACAGTTTCCAGGACTCTTAACTGTGTTGTTAACCCCACCCCTACCCCTGTCATTTCTTCTACGACAGAGTTCAGCAGTTCCCTACTTAACTGTTTTATTAACCACCCCACCCCTATTGCTCCTCACACGACAGAGGTCAGATGTCCCCATCAAAAACTTATAATTCGTGATATTACTCCTCCGGTGTCTTCAAAATGTGCTACGCCTCTGGTGACTATATCCTCCTGTCTGCTTAAAATAATGCACCTAAACGCCCAGTCATGCAGTAACAAAGCTCTAGAGCTTGCAGACACCATCACTGATAATAGCTACGACATCGTTTTCCTTAGTGAGATATGGTTTAAAGAAGTTGGTGATGAGCCAAGAACCACTGAGCTAACGCCACCAGGCTTTATTTTAAAGAGCCTCCCTCGAAAAACAGGCAGCGGAGGGGTTCAAGCAATACTGTACAGAGATAGTCTAGCCAAGTATGTAACAATAAGACCTGACAGCTCAACGTACACCACCTTTGAGATGTGCGAGTTTCGCCTTTCTCACCACAGTAGAACTTTTATTTTCCTGTACCGCCCACCACCAAGCAAGAGAAATAAATTGACAACAAAAGTTTTCATCGAAAAATTTTAAGACCTCCTTGACAGTCACATATCAACAAAAGATCTATTTGTCATAGGCGATGTGAACTTGCATTTTGACAGTGAAAATAAGACATACGCGATGTCGCTGAAAAATGCGCTAAAGGATCGCTACTTAGACCAACTGATACATGTTCCGACACACGTCAAAGGCCATACTCTTGACTGGATTGTTACAAATGCAAGTGAGCTTATAGCCAAACTCAATGTCTCAGACCGCGGCTTGTCAGATCATTTTCTTGTACACTTTGAAATGCGCCTATCAAAAGCAAAAAAGCCAAAGAAAAACCTGACTTCCCGTAAACTTAAAGCCATAGATATTGCCTCCTTCAAAATGGACGTAACCTCTTTGCTGTTGCAACAGAGCAACACAGACGTTCTCAGCAATTACAATTCTTGCTTGAAAAAGTTGCTGGAAAGCCATGCACCTCTTGTCACTCGTACAGTCTCAGTTAGGCCATCTGCACCCTGGTTGACGGAAGACATAAAGACTGCCAAACTTATTCGCCGACGTGCCGAACGTACATTTCAAAAGACAGGTCTGACGATACATCGACAAATATACATACTAGAAAAAAACAAGGTTAACCGTATGATTAGAGACGCAAAAGCTAGTCATATTCGACAAAAAATCGAAACTTCTGATTCTTCAAAGGAGCTATTTAGGATCACCGCTGAAATGTTAGGGGGAGCAAATAACGTCATCTATCCCAGTATCTGAACTTCCTGATTCCTTCAATAGATTCTTCATTGGGAAGATTGAGCAGATTAGAAATGAAATGCCATCCCTCTCATCACAGCTTGACTACTCTTCAATTTTTCAAAATACTCCTTTTTACGAATTTCAGCGTGTATCTGAAGATTATGTCAAAAGTACTATTCTAAAGATGCCAAATAAGTCATGTGACCTTGATCCCATTCCAACTTCCTTGCTCCTTGAATGTTTAGATGAGCTTGTACCTACAATTACTAACATTGTGAACTCTTCACTGACTTCAGGCATTGTACCACAGCAATTTAAGCATGCACTTGTCAGGCCCTTATTAAAGAAATCCAGTCTTGACCCGGAATGTCTAAAAAACTATCGCCCGGTATCGAATCTTCCCTTCCTGTCAAAGCTTCTGGAGCGCATCGTGTTAGCGCAAATTCTTTCTCATCTTGAACAGTGCTGTCTCTTGGAAGAATTTCAATCTGCATATAGGAAGTGCCGTAGCACAGAAACAGCAGTGGTCAGGGTACTAAACGACTTACTTCACAATGCCGACAAAGGCCACATATAAATTCTTTCCATGCTGGACTTGTCCGCAGCCTTTGATACGCTAGACCATGAAATTATGATGGCCAGATTCTCTGCAACTTTTGGTTTAGCAGGAGTCGTCCTAAAGTGGCTTGGATCCTACCTGACGGAACGCACCCAAAGTGTCGTTGTTAGTGGGACGGAATCAACAAGCTTACTTTTGAAGTACGGAGTACCCCAAGGATCAGTTTTAGGCCCAGTACTGTTCACTATGTACACATATCCACTCAGCGGTGTCATACGGCCAACCGGCATCTTATACCATTTCTTTGCCGATGACTCACAGTTATACGATTCATCAGTACCCTCTGAGGCGTCGCATCTGGCAGAGAAAATCAGTAGTACCGTTGCAAGGGTGAGCAATTGGATGGTTGAAAATAAACTCAAGATGAACGAAGACAAGATAGAAATAATTAAGATTGGCACTAGGAACAATGTCTCAAAAGTTGAAAGCACGGATTCTCTCTTTATCAAGAACTGCCATGTTCCTTTTGTCCATGTAGTGCGGAATCTTGGAGTTTTCTTCGACTCAACACAATCTTTCGACCCACACATAAGTCAGCTCTGCAAAGGTCTTTATCTGTAGCTGCGCAGATTAGGCCAGATCCGACCATATTTAACAACGGAGTCAACAAAAACGCTAGCTGTGGCATTCATACTCTCCCGCCTTGACTACTGCAACGCCGTGCTAGCAGGTATACCTCATGACAAAATAGCCAAGCTGCAACGTATACAGAACAACGCCGCTCGAATAGTCCTTAAAAAAACTAGACAAGGTTCTGCTACTATGCTCTTGCGCACGCCCCATTGGCTTTCCGTGAAAGCGAGAATCGATTACAAGGTCGCCACACTTTGTCATCAGTGTATATATAACAACGAGATGCCCTTGTACCTTAGCGAACTGATTACTCCATATGTCCCCCAGAGAGCCCTGCGCTCAATGGACTCAACGCTTTTAGTAGTGCCACGTTTCTCCCTCAAAAACTACGGTCTGCGGGCTTTTTCAGTTCACGAACCAAAGGTTTGGAACTCACTCCCCATTGATCTCAGACAGACAACATGCTACACCACTTTTAAGAAGAACATTAAGACCTATCTGTTTAAAACTTTTTTAGATTAACTGTCATATTAGCTCCCGTGTTTTTGTTTGTAATGTTGTTACAGCGCCTTGAGCCTACATTTTGTTTGTTAACAGCGCTTTATAAATAAAATTATTATTATTATTATTATTATCATATATATTGCAGACGTTACTTCAAAGAAGTAAATAGTTACGTCCTACGGGATATAGCAAATGTTGTCATTGAAAATAGTAATTAGAAAAACAAAAATCTATCAAAACAGTGTGAAATTCAGGGCCGGCCTAACAAATTGCGGGGCCCAATTTAATGAATACCTGCTAACAACTATTACCATTAATTAGATCACGATATCAACATGTGTTATACAACATGGATAGCAAGCAACTCAAACACAATAGGCGTCAGTGGGTTAATTAAAGTTACAACAATCGTACGATACACTAAATACGTTCACCATTTAAGTCCTACATCTTCAAGAGCCATGATTGATAGTGATATCCTAAATGGTAAATTGCGGGGCACCTTCCAGGCGGGGCATTCGGTCAAATCGGCCTAAGGCCGGCCCTGTGTGCGTGTACTGGATTACAGAAAAAGACAAGTTCATTACTCATTTAACATCTAGTAGATCCAGTATTTATAATTTAAAATGTAGAAATTATTATACATCGACTCGATCAAACTGTTCAGTTCCAGGTTGTCTGCCCGTCAATATATTAACGTATGCCTACATGTGCTACGCAAGCAAGATCTTTTTCCGTAAGATCGTTTTCCTAAGATCTTTTTCATGCGCAGACTAAATGCCCCTTACTGGGCCCCTACATCACTTTGTAAAACAGCGATAAACGCATTAACAACAGGAACTACTACCCATGTAAACAAAATTGTTAGCAATAAATCCGTTGCCAGAAGTCAATGGAGCCGCAGAAGCCATGCAAGAGATGCCAACTATTATCTTCTCAACGGTTTACCACAACTGACAACTATGACATTTTCTAACCGATATTGTTGTGATGGTTTAGCAGAAAATGATACAGCTTAGACCAGGGTTTCTCAATCTATGGAACTTTATCCTTTGAAAGGGTTAATAGAAATGTAGGTTAATAGCAAACAGCAGTTTTAGCAAAATTAAGTAACTAGATTTATGGCCGTTAATCGATAAATGTAGAATTCACACTTAGATGAAATATTTCTCGTCTTGAGGGGTACTTAAGATATATTGATCCGCTGGTTTATATGGTGATTGCAGTGTGGATATCTGTGAAAGCCGTGTCGTAGTGTTCTGTCCCAGTGGTCGACATTGTTAGGTAATACAAATACGCAATATCTAGGTAAAGAATAATTGTACGTTGTAGGTCGTAAGGTCGAGTAGAAAGAGTCGAGAGTTTGGACAGAACGATTTGTGTTTGAATCTTCATTACCACTATTCTCTCTCGAAGAAGTTATGGCGTCCAGAGTCCTTCACCCTGACCTGTTCATACGTTTGTTGAATCGTTGGGGCAACACATATGATCTGTCGTCCCGTAGTACCACTCTTTTAATTGCAGTTAGACTATTACTTCCTCTGTCCACAAATTGTTAGCAAATTTGGAAACTAGAGTAACACTTGTAAGAAGGCTGGTGGGTTGATATTTTACTTAATTACCAAACCTGTTGATTAAATGTTTTACATGTTTTGGATGTTCTTTCATATTTGAAGATAATTACATCCAAGCCCAAACCTCCCATAGGTGGGTCCATAACAGGGCAGACTGGATGTCCAAATCGGTCCAAATCGGCATTTCTATAAATTGTATATCATATGATGGGACTCCAATTATAGGCCTATCTGTTCTCAAAATTATTGTGTTATTTTTTTTAAATGTATCCAGAACTGTAGAGCTTTAAAAGAAATATAGGCCTTATGTTGCTTTTTAATCGCTATGATTGTAGGCCCTAAAAAGATGAAGCCTACTAATAGCACTGTCTGCGGATGAAGGGTAATAAATTATTTTTTAACTGTGTTAGAATAAATTAGTATTACACTGTAGTCTGTAAAAGAAGTTTTTATCATGACGCTCATATAGCCCCCTTATATATTAAAAATATTATAAAACCTTTAACAATTTAATGCGTGCTCTAGTGGCATTCATTAGGCCCTTTAGGCGGCCCTACCGGCCCAATTGAGTACCGGCCTACCTGGCATTTGCCCAAATGCCCATATAGTCAGTCCGCCCCTGGTCTATTTTCTGTACACGGATACACCGAATAGCTAGTCTTCTACAGTTATTCGCCTTAGTGAGCCTTAGTGGGAAATCTTCTATATGCCCCCCCCCACACACACAATTGTAGGTCATGTTAAATGTTTCCTCTGATATTTGTTAAGCCCTGAGGTCTACAGTACCTGGGTTAATGTATTCCATTTAGCCTATTCATTCTATATTTCATTTGGTCCCGTTTTTTTTATTGCATTTACCTTTCATTCCAAGACCTTTTTATTCATTGACCTATCAATCTATGACCTTTCAATAATAAATATAAGACATCTTAAGACTACTGTCTATCTACGTAGGTTTTGCTGAGCTGTTGTCTGCTCCTCTGTCTGTCTGGGTAGAAACAAGAAAAAAAATGTTTTTTTTTTTTTTCACTTCAGACAAATTGGAAACACGTTCGTCTGCCGTCTGCCCTGGCGCCCTTTTCACCTTTCCGTACAGCGCCCCATCACCACACTCTCTCAACAGCCCTTACTGGAAATAAAGCGAAACTTCCATGTTTTTGTAGGTCCCACTCTCCTGTGTGTGAAGTTATTTTCTGGTCATGCACGCGCTAACGCGTATGTGTGTGTGTGCGAATAAGTGTGAAGTGTGTGACGTAGGCGTGTGATGAAAGAACAGACCAAAAAAAATGAAACGACCCATTTTTTTCTTTTAATTCTACTAGAAAGAGCAATGGGGGTTCTTCCGTATCTCTGACCCACTTTAAGCTAAATCACGTGACTATGGTCGTGAGTTGGCCTCCTTTAGTCGTAATGGCTATGGCTCATCTCGTTGAAAATTTTTTTCATGTGACTGTGAAGCCCTATTTTGAAGAGACACCCCCGTCCACATTAATCGCAGGTTAAGGTGGCTTTCGTTTTGATGGCAGAGGAGCCAGCCGTTTTTCGTTTGGCACTATTCCAGAGCTGAGGCTCATGCTTTTTCGCTGTTCACGACCAACTTGGTCATCATCTCCCTCCACGTAGTGCGGTCTAGGGCTATGTCTTCCCAATGG
Organism: Biomphalaria pfeifferi; assembly: GCA_030265305.1. Taxonomy (NCBI): domain Eukaryota; kingdom Metazoa; phylum Mollusca; class Gastropoda; family Planorbidae; genus Biomphalaria; species Biomphalaria pfeifferi. The sequence continues at coordinate 1,013,909 of JASAOG010000131.1, read as the reverse complement.
TCAGTAGCTTACTTAGCCAACAATGGCTATATCTTCCTATGAGTAGATGATCTAGATCAGCGGTTCTCAACATTTTAAGCTCGGCGACCCCTTTTTACAATTCCTCACTTTGCGACCCCCCCCCCCCCCACCTTCACACACACAGCAATAGAAGAATAGACAAAAACAATCCATATTTTCGATGGTCTTAGGCGACCTTGGCAAATCGTCAATCGACCCCCAAAGGGGTTTGAGACCCACAGGTTGAGAACCCCTTATTTAGATCTAGACACTCTAGATCTAGGCCTTGATCTACAATACAATCATATCAATTAGTGAATTACTGCAACGTTTTATGACTAAATTTTAAATATTTCTAGATCTAGACCATTGTAACATTCAAATCACAATGAAATCGATTCGTCTTCCTCGTTCTCATTGTTGTGTTGGAGCGTTCAAATGACTAGACCAATATATGGGATGAACTATTAAAGTGTACAGAAGACTAGACCAATATATGAGTTGAACTGCTGGAGCGTTCAGATGACTAGACCAATACATGAGATGAACTGCTGGAGAGCTCAGATGACTAGACCAATACATGAGATGAACTGCTGGAGAGCTCAGATGACTAGAACATCACATGAGATGAACTGTACAGAGTGGTTTCCAAACCAGGGAGCTCTAAATATAGTTTTCTTTCTACATAGGTGTTTTGGGGCTAGTGTCTCGTTCGGGCCTCTTGGTAAAGAATGCAGTTTTGGAGGACAGAGTCAGCATTCTCTGGTGTCAGGTAAAAGAGATAACTGTGCACAATTTAAGCTTAGTACCGTGTACAAACTTTTTACCAGACAGACAGACAGACAGACAGAGTTGATAGAAGCGATGTAAAATTACTTTGTGTTACAAGCGAGCTTAGAAAGTTGATCCTACAGTGTTGACAGGTGCAAACAAATAATTAAACGATTTATTGAAATAATTCGCGATACAAATCTTCTGCATTCAGTACACCGGATACACCAAAAAAAGCTTGCTACTTCATTGTAGGAAAATCTTCAGTATACACCTTATGCCAAACATAAAATGAAATAAAAATGGTACCAAGTGTGTTAATGGACTGTATATTGTTGTTGTATGCGAATCCTTTTATCTGTAATAGATGATAGTAGAATATAGGGAAATATCAGACATATTGGTATGAGATGATCTACAAATAATTCATAGTCTTATCTCCTCGTATCAATTACAAGTCAAGCTCAACCAAAACACGCCAGTCTGATAGCTTATTGAATGTTCAGGGGTGATTTTTCTTTTGACAAAGCAATGGCACACCAGCAGTACCATTGAGAGCACCAGCTGCAGTCCTATTGAGAACACCAACAGTACCGTCGAGAAAACCAGCTGCAGTACTAATGAGAACACCAGCTGCAGTACTAATAAGAACACCAGCTGCAGTACTAATAAGAACACCAGCTGCAGTACTATTGAGAACACCAGCTGCAGTACCATTGAGAACACCAGCAGTACCATTGAGAACACCCGCTGCAGTACCATTGAGAACACCAGCAGCAGTACCATTGACAACACCAGCAGTACCATTAATAATGCTAGCAACAGAGAGGCTACCACCCATTGACTACCAAGTTGAGTAGAGTGATGGGGGGTTTTGGCCCTTCTAGATATAACATTTCTTGTATTAACCCTTTAGTGCTAAGGTGACACGTGAGACACCTGCCCTAGATAGCTTGACACGCAAGCACTAGTCTACCACACACACACACACACGCGCGCACACATTCACACACCCTCACTCTTCCATTCACAATTTTATTTAATTTCTCACGTTATGTTTACCTGACGTGTGTGCGTGTGTGTGAACAGTGTGTGTGTGTGAACAGTGTGTGTGTGAGATAGAGAGAGAATGAGAAAAGGGGGGGGGGGTGCTATAAATCAACTGTCCGTCCGGCACCTGTGTTAAACTAGGTCACAGCAGGGTCACAGCCTGTCGCATCACCCTGGCTAGTCCGTGTCACACAAACATTCACTGGGGGGTGGGGGGGTTTCGATCCTGGAGATAAATGATACATTTGAGGTAGTCAGGCATTTTATTTAAATTTGAGGGACCAAAAAAGCAAGCACAGGAGAGAGAAAGAGAGAGAGAGAGAGAGAGAACTAGAGATAAATAAATAAATAATAAGAATGAGAGAGACTGAGAGAACTGAATATAGAATTAGAGAGACATATAAAGAAAGAGAAATAAATAAATTTAGTTAGAAAGAAAGAGAAAGAAAGAACGAGAGAGAGAGAGAAAAGATAGAGAAAGAAAGAACGAGAGAGAGAGAGAAAAGATAGAGAAAGAAAGAACGAGAGAGAGAGAGAAAAGATAGAGAAAGAAAGAACGAGAGAGAGAGAGAAAAGATAGAGAAAGAAAGAACGAGAGAGAGAGAGAAAAGATAGAGAAAGAAAGAACGAGAGAGAGAGAGAAAAGATAGAGAAAGAAAGAACGAGAGAGAGAGAGAAAAGATAGAGAAAGAAAGAACGAGAGAGAGAGAGACGGGGGGGGGGGGGAGAGGAAGAGAAAGAGAGAGAGAGAGAGAGAGAAAGATTGAGGAGTGAGAGACATGCTGAAAAAAATGTGAATTCAAATTACGGATTCTCACAAATAATTACTTTTAATTACTAACTACAGTAGAACGATTGGTTTTGGGACTAAATTCACATACATTGAAATAGAAACTTTACCTATCCCTTAGTCTGTTGGACCGTTGGGGCACTATGCAAGATTTGTCGACCGTCTTTCTCATTCCAAAATACAAAAAACACTAACTAATTAAGTACTCAGAAAAGTAATAGAAAATTTCTTATTCCATATGCTAAGACAAATTCATATAAGTTCCCTCTTCTTAAAGGGAAACTCCGATGGTTTTTCAAATTTGAGTTATTGACGTATTTAAATTCTGCGTAAAAAGTTGTAATAGTAAACATTTTTCCATTTTTTATTTAAATGCTTAGAAACATTTATATTTAATAAATTAGTCAGCAAATTCTTGACATCTCAAAAAAAAAAACGGGGTTCTTTGATATTTTGTTTTTAGGTTAGACATACGTCACTTCCCATGCAATACTGAAAAGGAAACTAGATTTGACCAACCGTATCGCTTCATTCTTACAGTAGCTGTTAGGCTGTAAGTCTTAGTGAAGGCCTAGTCAAGCGCTATGGTACAGTTATATATAGATAGATAGATTTAAAAGCATTTGGACAACCAACTCGAGAAAAAAAGTAACATTTTCCTCTAAGCCCCTCCCTGTCCCAAGAAGTAAATAGATCGCAGGTCTGACTGGTCAGTGTAAGGCTAGTCTAGATTACGTGTAGTCAGTCATAGACAAGACAATCAAGCGATAGTGTTTGTTGTGTGTTGAGTGGTCAGGCGAAAAGATACACACTCCCGTGGTTAGTCATGCATGTAAATCTCCTTTAACACGCATTTTTTTCTTTGCTTACAAGATCTAGATCCACCTGCTTAGACGAAGATATATTTCTTTTACGAGAATGTAAACGTCACTGTAATGGTTTCCCGTTCTACAGTAAGTCAATAGATTAAATTAATAGGCATGCGTGGCGTCACATAGAAACCCGGTGAAAGTCTGACCGTTTTGGATGCGCAAGAAAATTACGTCAGAAAAATATTAATTACTAAGTTATTATTGCAAATAAAAACAAAATAATAATATATTCATTATCTGTAAATCAAAAACATATCAAAAATTGTCAAAACCATCGGAGTTTCCCTTTAAACAAGAGCATGGGATGTCTATATCAGCCAGAAAAAAAAATGAGTTTTAAGTTTCTAATTAACATATAGGACTAATATAAACCAATATAAAGCACCATACTTCTACTTTTTTTTGAAGGTACATCTGGGATGAATATGATGTGCTATATTTAATGAATTATCATCCTTTGTTAAACTCTAAGTATTGTAGATTGTGGTTCTACAATATGTTAATTAATAACAAAAAAAAGTGGACTTGATAGGTCCCCCTTTAGACCATGCAGATGATTTAAAGGTCATCTGTTTCTATGGCCTCAATTAACTAGGGTATGATGTGGCCAGAAAAACGACCAACCCCTTTTACGTTTTCCTGACTAGCCCCAGGTACCCATTAGAGCAGTCTGGACTCGAGTGTCCCCTAAAGATGCCGAAATTTTAAAATGCCAGTCTCTATTAGGATTCGTACTCGGAACACTCCGGTTCGGAAGCCAAGCGTTTTAAAACTCAGCCACTACTTGATAGTCATTCTCAAAAAAAGTCTGAATCCATAGGCCTAATATTAAAATTTTATATGCTCTTGAGTAGATTTATTTATAATCCGGGATTTGTTTCGGAAATGGAAAAAAGAAGGGGGTAAAAATGTTCCAACTTTTTAAAATTAGTCATATTTCGACAGCAACTTTTAATTTTTCAACAGCAACTGTTAATTTTTCAACAGCAACTGTTAATTTTTCAACAGCAACTGTTAATTTTTCAACAGCAACTGTTAATTTTTCAACAGCAATTGTTAATTTTTCAACAGCAACTGTTAATTTTTCAACAGCAACTGTTAATGTTTTTCTTGTTTTGGTTTCAGTTGCTGGCCAACACCATCTTGTTCCTGGCAGCCAATGTCGCCGGTATGTTCATTCACAACTCCACAGACAGGACACAGAGGCGAACATTCAAAGACACCAGAGACTGTATAGCGGCCAGATTAGATATACAAGACCAAAATGAAAAACTAGTAAGCTTTTTTTTTTTCGTTTTATCATGTTCCATGTATACTCTTTAATGTATTTATTGCTTTTGAAATCTGTTAAAATCTTAGATCGTTTTTAGTGCCTACCACTTCTGATTCACTTTTGGACCGGAATTCGACCTAATGACACCCCCCACCTCCAAAGCTTTTTGAGATAATGGACCGTTAAGTCCTACACTAAAGCTTAAGTATTCTTTGGTCCCTCAATTTACCTTATCTATCTCTGCCTCTTCTCTGGCTCTCATTTCCCTAATTTCTTCACTGCCTCTTATTTGCCTAATTTCTTCTCTGCCTCTTATTTGCCTAATTTCTTCTCTGGCTCTTATTAACCTCATTTCTCCTCTGCCTCTTTTTTTGCCCCATTCCGGAAATTTACTTCCGGACATTGAAAGCAGACGACAATGAAATGTGACCTGACTTACATCAGAACTCTAGTTAATTTACACACACAATCGAAAGTGTAAATATATTGTTACAGCCGAGTGCTGCCTCGTTCAGACACCCTGATAAACAAAACATAACATTGGAGAAGCATTCGAAATTCATAAACAACGATTCGGATTACATTTGAAACTGCCAATTAATTAAAATCTTGTTGTTCTAATTGAAATCTTCATTCAATTATTTGCCTAAAGAAATGGTATTGAATATTTGAATGAATATTGTCAGCTTCAATTAGTTTCATCCACTTAATGCAGGGATCCATTAACCCCATTAATGAAGAGAAATGTGTACCATTGTACCCAGCCAAGTAATCCACTTTCAGCTTCCACTGCGAGGTGTCCATTTGATTTTCTGTTGTTGGCTGTCTCTATGTTTGGACGTCAACAGAAGACTCTGTACGTTATGTGAGAGTGGATCTAGGAGCTGGGAAGATACGATAACTAGATCTTCGATTATTTTTGTTGCGTTTTGTTGGAAAAATCTCCATACTATGCATCTGACTGACATTTTGACTTTAATATACAGGACTCTTCATGTTTAACCTTCCAGACCTGATTTAGTATCATGTTCTTTTTGTCACTTATCTTCACTAATTACTTCTCCTTTCTCTCTCTCTATTTCTTTTTCTGTCTTTCTCTCTTTTTCTTTCTTTTTCTCTCTCTTTCTCTCTCTCTTATTCCCCCCACCCCTCTCTCTCTTTCTCTCTCTCTTATTCCCCCCACCCCTCTCTCTCTTTCTCTCTCTCTTATTCCCCCCACCCCTCTCTCTCTTTCTCTCTATCTTATTCCCCCCACCCCTCTCTCTCTTTCTCTCTCTCTTATTCCCCCCACCCCTCTCTCTCTTTCTCTCTATCTTATTCCCCCCACCCCTCTCTCTCTTTCTCTCTCTCTTATTCCCCCCACCCCTCTCTCTCTTTCTCTCTCTCTTATTCCCCCCACCCCTCTCTCTCTTTCTCTCTATCTTATTCCCCCCACCCCTCTCTCTCTTTCTCTCTCTCTTATTCCCCCCCACCCCTCTCTCTCTTTCTCTCTCTGTCATTTATTTTCTTCTTCTTTTTTCCTCCTTAATTTAATTGAAGTATTTTTTTTGAAACAAGGGGGGGGGGGGGGTGTCTTGTAAGATAAAGTACATTCCACGATGAAATAAAGACTACACATGAAGTGACTCAGTCAATTCAGAGAATGAATATGGTGTTAAGGGACTGTAAATATTTGTGCATGTTTGAATGTGTAAATTCCCTTTTTCAAACCTTGCTCCGTCTATGCTCATCCAATTCTCTGGCCGACGGTTAACGAGAGTGCCATGTGACCAGCACAACGACCAACCGCTTTTACTTTTCCCCAACAAATGCCAGGGGTGGACTCACTGGCATCCTGAAAAAAAATCCCAAAATTCAAAATCACAATCTTCAACGAGATTTGAACCTGGACCGGAAGCCAGAGCTTGACCACTCAGCCACCACTCCCAATATGTGTGTGTGTGTGACAGAGTTTAAAAGATAAGACTTTAAAAAGATAAGACTTTAAAAAGATAAGACTTTAAAAAGATAAGACTTTAAAAAGATAAGACTTGGATATTGTTAACCCCTTCCCCCAAAGGATTGTAGTAATTCATTCTAGAAGTGAAAGTAGATTACAGTTACAGAGTTAAACCTTTTAAGTAATGTAATTTACTGGATGCGCTGACTGACTCAAAGGCTACACCCAGTGTCAGCAGTTTTAAATTGAATAAATTGGCAGCAATACATTTGTGGAAGCTATTGGGACAATTTAATTATGTTGGAAACATGTGTCACAAACTGTAATCACTTCCGAACGCTTGAAAAACTTTGTTCTAAACATTTAAATTTTTTTTTTGTACTCTAAAAATTCATTTGAAACAAAGCACATTTGACTTAGTGTTTTTGTTTAGAACATATGACTTAGTGTTTTTGTTTAGAACATATGACTTAGTGTTTTTCTTTAGAACATATGACTTAGTGTTTGTGTTTAGAACATATGACTTTGTGTTTTGTTTAGAACATATGACTGTGTTTTTTTTAGAACACATGACGGTGTTTTTTTATAGAACATATGACTTTGTGTTTGTGTTTAGAACATGACTTAGTGTTTGTGTTTAGAACATTTGACTTTGTGTTTTTGTTTAGAACATATGACTTTGTGTTTGTGTTTAAAACATTTGACTTTGTGTTTTTGTTTAGAACATATGACTTTGTGTTTGTGTTTAAAACATATGACTTTGTGTTTTTGTTTAGAACATTTGACTCTGTGTTTTTGTTTAGAACATATGACTTAGTGTTTGTGTTTAGAACATATGACTTTGTGTTTTTTGTTTAGAACATATGACTTTGTGTTTTTGTTTAGAACATATGACTTTGTTTTTGTGTTTAGAACATGACTTTGTTTTTGTGTTTAGAACATATGACTTTGTGTTTTTGTTAAGAACATATGACTTAGTGTTTGTGTTTAGAACATATGACTTTGTGTTTTGTTTAGAACATATGACTTTTTGTTTTTGTTTAGAACATATGACTTTGTGTTTTTGTTTAGAACATATGACTTTGTGTTTTTGTTTAGAACATATGACTTTGTGTTTGTGTTTAGAACATATGACTTTGTGTTTTTGTTTAGAACATTTGACTTTGTGTTTTTGTTTAGAACATATGATTTAGTGTTTGTGTTTAAAACATATGACTTTGTGTTTTTTGTTTAGAACATATGACTTTGTGTTTTTTGTTTAGAACATATGACTTAGTGTCTGTGTTTAGAACATATGACTTAGTGTTTTTTTTTAGAACATTTGACTTTGTGTTTTTGTTTAGAACATATGACTTTGTGTTTTTTGTTTAGAACATATGACTTTGTGTTTTTGTTTAGAACAAATGACTTTGTGTTTGTGTTTAGAACATATGACTTTGTGTTTTTGTTTAAAACATATGACTTTGTTTTTGTGTTTAGAACATATGACTTTGTGTTTTGTTTAGAACATATGACTGTGTTTTTTTAAAAAAACATGAAGGTGTTTTTTATAGAACATATGACTTTGTGTTTGTGTTTAGAACATGACTTTGTGTTTGTGTTTAGAACATATGACTTTTTGTTTTTGTTTAGAACATATGACTTTGTGTTTTTTGTTTAGAACATATGACTTTGTGTTTTTTGTTTAGAACATATGACTTAGTGTTTGTGTTTAGAACATATGACTTTGTGTTTTTGTTTAGAACATATGACTTTGTGTTTTTGTTTAGAACATATGACTTTGTTTTTGTGTTTAGAACATGACTTTATTTTTGTGTTTAGAACATATGACTTTGTGTTTTTTGTTTAGAACATATGACTTTGTGTTTTTGTTTAGAACATATGACTTAGTATTTTTGTGTTTAGAACATGACTTTGTTTTTGTGTTTAGAACATGACTTTGTTTTTGTGTTTAGAACATGACTTAGTGTTTGTGTTTAGAACATATGACTTTGTGTTTTTGTTTAGAACATTTGACTTTGTGTTTTTGTTTAGAACATATGATTTAGTGTTTGTGTTTAAAACATATGACTTTGTGTTTTTTGTTTAGAACATATGACTTTGTGTTTTTTGTTTAGAACATATGACTTAGTGTCTGTGTTTAGAACATATGACTTAGTGTTTTTTGTTTAGAACATTTGACTTTGTGTTTTTGTTTAGAACATATGACTTTGTGTTTTTTTGTTTAGAACATATGACTTTGTGTTTTTGTTTAGAGCATATGACTTTGTGTTTGTGTTTAGAACATATGACTTTGTGTTTTTGTTTAGAACATATGACTTTGTTTTTGTGTTTAGAACATATGACTTTGTGTTTTGTTTAGAACATTTGACTTTGTGTTTTTCTTTAGAACATATGACTTTGTTTTTGTGTTTAGAACATGACTTTGTTTTTGTGTTTAGAACATATGAATTTGTGTTTTTGTTTAGAACATATGACTTTGTGTTTTTGTTTAGAACATATGACTTTGTGTTTTGTTTAGAACATATGACTTTGTTTTTGTGTTTAGAACATATGACTTTGTGTTTTGTTTAGAACATTTGACTTTGTGTTTTTCTTTAGAACATATGACTTTGTTTTTGTGTTTAGAACATGACTTTGTTTTTGTGTTTAGAACATATGAATTTGTGTTTTTGTTTAGAACATATGACTTTGTGTTTTTGTTTAGAACATATGACTTTGTGTTTTGTTTAGAACATATTACTTATTGTTTTTGTTTAGAACATATGACTTAGTGTTTGTGTTTAGAACATATGACTTTGTGTTTTTGTTTAGAACATATGACTTTGTGTTTTTGTTTGGAACATATGACTTTGTTTTTGTGTTTAGAACATGACTTTGTTTTTGTGTTTAGAACATATGACTTTGTGTTTTTGTTAAGAACATATGACTTAGTGTTTGTGTTTAGAACATATGACTTTGTGTTTTGTTTAGAACATATGACTTTTTGTTTTTGTTTAGAACATATGACTTTGTGTTTTTGTTTAGAACATATGACTTTGTGTTTTTGTTTAGAACATATGACTTAGTGTTTGTGTTTAGAACATATGACTTTGTGTTTTTGTTTAGAACATTTGACTTTGTGTTTTTGTTTAGAACATATGATTTAGTGTTTGTGTTTAAAACATATGACTTTGTGTTTTTTGTTTAGAACATATGACTTTGTGTTTTTTGTTTAGAACATATGACTTAGTTTCTGTGTTTAGAACATATGACTTAGTGTTTTTTGTTTAGAACATTTGACTTTGTGTTTTTGTTTAGAACATATGACTTTGTGTTTTTTGTTTAGAACATATGACTTTGTGTTTTTGTTTAGAACAAATGACTTTGTGTTTGTGTTTAGAACATATGACTTTGTGTTTTTGTTTAGAACATATGACTTTGTTTTTGTGTTTAGAACATATGACTTTGTGTTTTGTTTAGAACATATGACTGTGTTTTTTTAAGGAAACATGAAGGTGTTTTTTATAGAACATATGACTTTGTGTTTGTGTTTAGAACATGACTTTGTGTTTGTGTTTAGAACATATGACTTTTTGTTTTTGTTTAGAACATATGACTTTGTGTTTTTTGTTTAGAACATATGACTTTGTGTTTTTTGTTTAGAACATATGACTTTGTGTTTTTGTTTAGAACATATGACTTAGTATTTTTGTGTTTAGAACATGACTTTGTTTTTGTGTTTAGAACATGACTTTGTTTTTGTGTTTAGAACATGACTTAGTGTTTGTGTTTAGAACATATGACTTTGTGTTTTTGTTTAGAACATTTGACTTTGTGTTTTTGTTTAGAACATATGATTTAGTGTGTGTTTAAAACATATGACTTTGTGTTTTTTGTTTAGAACATATGACTTTGTGTTTTTTGTTTAGAACATATGACTTAGTGTCTGTGTTTAGAACATATGACTTAGTGTTTTTTGTTTAGAACATTTGACTTTGTGTTTTTGTTTAGAACATATGACTTTGTGTTTTTTTGTTTAGAACATATGACTTTGTGTTTTTGTTTAGAGCATATGACTTTGTGTTTGTGTTTAGAACATATGACTTTGTGTTTTTGTTTAGAACATATGACTTTGTTTTTGTGTTTAGAACATATGACTTTGTGTTTTTTGTTTAGAACATATGACTTTGTGTTTTTGTTTAGAACATATGACTTAGTGTTTGTGTTTAGAACATATGACTTTGTGTTTTTTTTTGTTTAGAGCATTTGACTTTGTGTTTTTGTTTAGAACATATGACTTAGTGTTTGTGTTTAGAACATATGACTTTGTGTTTTTTGTTCACAACATATGACTGTTTTTTTTTTATTGAATATTTGAATGAATATTGTCAGCTTCGGTTAGTTTCATTCACTTAATGCTTGGATCGATTAAACCCACTAATTAAGAGAAATGTATACCATTGTACCCAGACAAGTCATCCACTTTCAGCTTTCACTGCGAGGTGTCCATTAGATATAGGAATAGTATGACTTTTATATGGGGCTACTTTCATGCTCATAGCATGCTCAGAGCGCTTTGGTCCAATCTCATTTATAGATTCGCTTACCCAGGATTCTTTCTCAGGGAGAAGGAGGGAGGGGGCGGAGTAAGAAAATATTCCATCGTTGTTTTTTTAAATTCTGAACATTCATTAATTTTTAAGAGAAAAGCTATTGCTCTATATGTTTTATAAACGAGCTAACACTGCGCGGTGTTTCTATAAAAGAATTTTTCTCGCTTATATTGTTTCAAGTTTCTTCTCTGGAAACGATTCCCCAAAGTTCACTAGAGTTTCACCTTGTGTATAACTAGAACTGCCATCTATTTGACAACTTCGCACAAATCTATAATCACTACCTAATGGAGATTCCATTTTTTTTTTTTAAAAAAGGAGGAATGGCATTCTTTTCGGACAGATCATTATAACGCGTTGTCCAGTTATTACTTCCCTTCCTCGGGTTCTCTCCCTTGGTTCGTGACGTCACAACCCGCTAACGAAGGCAACAACGGAGGGAGGGGGGAATTAAAAAAATAAAACAACGAAGTATATTCGTGACTCTGTTTTGACAAGACAAACTACAAACATACAAACATTGAAACATACAAACATTCAACCAGTTTAATAAACGAACGTAGTTTAAGATGTCCGGTCTTTGTACTTTAGCATAAGTATTAGACTATCGATGCCTTTCTCTCTCTATTTAGCTATCTATCTAGCTGTCTGTCTGTTATTCGTCCGTCCGTCCGTACGTCTGTCTGTCTGTCTGTTATCCGTCCGTCTGTCTGTCTGTTATCCGTCCGTCCGTCCGTCCGCGCGTCCGTCTGTCTGTCTGTTATCCGTCCGTCCGTGCGTCCGTCCGTCTGTCTGTCTGTTCGTCCGTCAGTCTATCTATCTATCTATCTATCTATCTATCTATCTGTCTGTCTGTCTGTCTATCTGTATCTGTCAGTACGCACGTTCCATTGTCATCTGGTCGTCTGTCTATCCATCTGTCTGTCTGTCCCTCTGTCTCTCTCTCTATTATATGCACATTCTTAAGGGAAAATGAAAAACATGGTCAGTTTTGAACATGGTCATGAAGACGATGTCTTGATAAAAAGTCATTCAATGCATAATCGAACTATTTAGATGGGTTGGGGCACATGGTTTGTCCAGATTGCCTTCCCCATTAATTTCGCCAGGTTGCCCCCAAGATTTATCAAAAATTGCCCCTCCATTACCCCTTGGATTGCCTCACAACTGCCTACAAATCAATGGCCACGACACATACTTTTTTTTTTAGTTAAAGAGAATTGATTCCCCCACTTATATATCTGAATGGTTCATGTCCTGTAGCAATGTTAGACAATTCTTTGCGGCAGGTTGGAGAAACTCTTTGCCACTTTGCTCTTATTTTTTTTAGAAAATGAAAGTAAAGTACCCTTTACAGACCATGTGATCTATAGGGCAGATGATGTAAGGGTCGTCTGTTTCTGTGACCCTTGGCTAACGAGGATGTCATGCAGCCAGCACAACGACCATTTTTTTTTTCTGTAGCAGTCAAGAAAACTTATTCTTAGGGAGCGTAGTGGCTGAGCGTTAAATCTATTGGCTTCCGATTTGACGGGTCTTGGGTTTGAATCTTGGAAAAGGCGAGGTCTTCGAAATTCGGGATTTTTAGAACGCCCCTGAGTCCACTCAAAGCAAATGGGCACCTGACATTATTTAGGGCAAAGTAAAAACTGTTGGTCATTGTGCTGGCCACACGAAGCCAACGCTAACCGTCGTCCAATGAAACAGACGGCCTTTTTTTAGTTGACAACTCCTTAACTAGTGCAATTTTTAAGTAGTCGACGTCGACTAGTACGATTTATCAAAGAAATATTCTACCTAGCTCCAGAAGTTTGAAAAGAAAGGAAAGTGAAACATCATTTGACCAAAGCTTTAATTACTTTGGCAAAAGGTTTATACACATTCCAAGTCTTCAACTGAACGACTATTTTTACAAAGCTTATATCAACTCAGTCTGTCTGTCTGTCTGTCTGGCTAAACGTTTGTACACATTATTTCTCCGACACCCTTTTTTGGATCAAGCTGAAAATTTTCACAATTGTTTCTTTTACCTGACAACATAAGCATCAATACAAAAAAAATTAATCAATTAGTTAAATTATATTGTTTGGCATCTCAAATAAGGGAAAGAAATAGTACTTGACTGAAGTTGTGGTTTAGTGCACACAAACATGAAATAGAAAACAATAGATAACTACACAGTCTTCCATTGATAGCAAAGTGGTTACCGCGTTGGCTTGAGAACCCTGAGAAGGTTTTGGCCAAGTTTGAATACAGGTCCTTCCTTTTTTTTTTTTTTTTTTTTTTTTTTAGTATATTTAAAAACCGATCACCCAAATACCCCGTTCTTTCTCTCACTTTCCGACTGGTCCAGACAAGTGATAGGATCATTGCGTAGTGAGAACGCCAAAAGCCTGAAATTGCGCTAAACAAAAACAATTGGTAAAAAAAAATATTTCTAATCGCACAGATTTATTATTTTTAGTCGAGATCTATTACAAATTTAATTACATGACTCCTAGTTGATACACATTAATATAAGCTCTGTTGTTGTTTTTTCAAAAATATTTCTTTGTATTTTGCTTGTTTTATTACAATTATAATCATCATCATCATCATCATCATCATTGGCCTCCATCAGTCGTAGGACGACTATGGTTCATCTCAGAGCACACTTCCTCATGCGGCTGTGGAGCCCTATTTTGGAGAGACACTCCCGTCCACAGATAGAGCAGGTTAAGGTGGCTTTTGCTTCGGTGGTAGATTATAATGCAAATGTACAGAAGCGTATGAACACTTGTATAAAAGTTTTCAGCAAACTTTAAAGAAACTTTTCCACAGGAGATATATAAAAATTCTCGAACTTTAATTTCTTTTCCTTTCGGAAACCATTGCTAACGACTGAGGAGGGAATGATGGGTAAAAAAAAAAACAACCAAAATATGATTTGTCCCGAAGCGACTCTGACTTCGTCACTTCCGGTCACAAGAGCAGATTACTCTACCCCACAAAAAAAAAATCGCCCTGTCTTTTCACTTCCCTCCCTTTCCTTGACAGTTAAACGAGCTACAAGAAGCAATGGAATATATGTGTGAGTAGGCTCCCTTACCCTCGGGGCCTCTATCTGATTGTCTCTCAGTATGTAATATAGATGTAAGCTCGGAGATTACGTCAGACAACAGCGGGAGGAGGGGGAAAAATCAATTACACCATACCCCCCCCCCCCTTTCTCCCTTATCAATCCCAAGAAAGTAGAGACAGTCGAAATCAAGATTACACACAGTGATTATGTCTGTGAAAAGTAAGGGGGGCGGGGGGGGAGAGAGTAAAAGGAGATAGTAAAACCAATAGTAAGAAATAAAGTAAAGGAGAGTCAGAGAGAGAGAGATTGAAAGAGAGAGGTATAGAGAAAGAGAGAGAGAGAGAGAGAGGGGGGGGGAGAAAGAAAGTCAGAGAGAGGGGGATAAAGAGAGTCAGAGAGAGGGGATAAAAATAGTCAGAGAGAGGGGGAGAAAGAGTCAGAGAGAGGGGGAGAAAGAGAGTTAGAGAGAGGGAGAGAAAGTCAGAGAGAGGGGGAGAAAGAGATTCAGAAAGAGAGGGATAACGATAGTCAGAGAGAGAGGGATAAAGATAGTCAGAGAGAGAGAGTCAGAAAGAGAGAGTCTGAGAGAGAGAGAGAGGAAGAAAGAGAGTCAGAGAGAGGGATAAAGATAGTCAGAGAGAGAGGGATAAAGATAGTCAGAGAGAGAGAGAGAGTCAGAAAGAGTCAGAGAGAGAGAGAGAGGGAGAAAGAGAAACAGAGAGAGAGGGAGAAAAAGAGAGATAATGAGAGAAGGAGAGAGAGAGAGGTGTGCAAACAAAACTACAACGCTATGATGATAAACAAAGAAAAGCCACGAAGAAACAAAAGACAGACCAAGTCCTCAATGAAATCTGAACACCTGGTCAGAACTGGGCCAGAGTGATAAAGAGACTAGACCAGCGATAAAGAGACTAGACCAGCGATAAAGAGACTGAGCCAGCTATGAAGAGACTAAACCAGCGATAAAGAGATTTAAAAAAAAAAGTCAATACTTTGTCTCACTTGTTAGCTTTGGGCGCCTCGAATGTGAGCAAATAGCGAAGAAATGAATATGATATTGGATTGTAAAAAGAAAATTTAATTTGGTTTGCGAATATTTTTTAAGAATAAAAAATTTGATGAGGTCATTAATTGAAAAAAAACTTCTCGAAAAAAATAAAGGTTATATTTTGGTGTCTCACTGAGAATAAACATGGATGCAAAGAATAAAAGTTAAACGTGAAAGGGTACATATAATCCTAAATATTCAAGGCAGTAAGTGTGTTTTGATAAATAATACACTTATCCCCAAGGGTTAAAGGTCTCATCCAGAGGTTAAAGGTTACACGGGCTGTACTTACAGTTTGTAAAAGCTGTTCAGCTTTCGAGGTCTTCCCAATCTAACATGTCTTGACACACAGACCAATATAAAGTAGCTATTATACATAGACAAATTTAACGTAGGTCTTTACACATGAACCAATGTAACGTAGGTCTTTACACATAAGCCAATTTAAAGTAGGTCTTTACACATAGACCTAATTAAAGTAAGTTTTTATACATAGACAAATTTAATGTAGATCTTCACACAAAGACCAATTTAAAGTAGATCTTTACACATAGACCAATTGAAAGTAGTTTTAAACAAACCAATTTAAAGTAGGCATTTACACATAGACCAGTGTAAAGTGGGTCACTACACATACACATGTAAAGTGGGTCACTATACAGTGTACACACATACACATGTAAAGTAGGTCTTTAAAGATACATACATTTTAAGTAGGCTTCTAGCTTTTCCTCGTTCCTATTCAGTAAATACATCTGAGAACTCCACCCAGCTTTTTTTTCTCCTTTCTCTCCCATCCACGCTAACCCCCCCCCCCCCCCAACCCTTAATTCTCTATGAGTAAAGGTCATGCAAGGACGCTTCTGATGTTTGTAGCTCACTCTCAGGTTCGATTCCGTCACGTGGTATATAACCAACCGCCCACTCCTCCCCAATCCCCTAACCAAACATAATCTCCCCCACCATTGACTGACTGCCACAATGCCACATCACTTGAGGTCCCAGAGCTCAAATCTCCACTCCATACCTGTAACACCATTTTGTTCTCTAAAGTTACGAAGTAATATTTATACATAGGCTCCACGTGTCATTTTCATAAATGAAATATTTGGTGTATCCGGTGTACGAAATAATTTATAAGCGAAAATTTTAAAAAAAATAATAATAAAAATTTTGTGTCCGTGCTCACCACACTGTAGTAGCCTCATTTCTAGGCCCTTTATAATTATAACAAAATAGTAAATGCTTTGTGTTGCAGCCTCCTCGTGATCTTTCAATATGTTCGTGTTTGTTTGAATAGTGAACCGTGTTGCTTTTTTCCTTTGTTTTTAAAAAAAGTTTTTAAAACTCTTCTTTATGTTACCTTGTATTAGTTCCACATGTCTCCATATCGCTTCATTACTCGTATCTATCTTATCTATTACAGACGTACGTTATTTTAATTTTAAAAAAAGACGATAATTACGTCCTATGTATTTGAGGTGTTAATCTAGTCATGCAGGTTAATAAATGACTTAAACTCTTAAGTCGTTCGTTTTCCTGGCTGATTCAGGCCACCCATTCCATTCTCTAATGGCACTAAAGAAGAAGGAGATTTTTTTTTAGAAATTTGATCTAGCGTATGGAATAAGAAATGTGCATTTGTGTCTTTTTGAGTATTTCATTAGGTTTTTTTTTCTATTTGTAAATTATGATTTAGTGATTTATGTAGTGATTTGACTAAATCTTACTAACAGAATGAAAACCAAAATGAAACAAGGACATGTATACGAAGAACTTGGATTGGATTAAGTTTGAAAATCAAAATTTTTTTTTTTACTATTTCTCTTATCAGCTTGCCAATTCTTCTTGAGTTAAAAAAACAATTCCAAAAAAACATGGGTTGACACGGATCTCGAAAACGACTCTAACTATTTTTCTAGATATTCGACATTTTAGTTTACGTATGTCTATGGAAAAAAATCAACAACTAGCTAATTGACTCAACAGGGAAAACTCTGGTTTGACCATTATAATTTAAAAAAAAAATAAAATATAATAATCTTAAATTAAATTTGGTCTGGAGGTCTAGACACACGTACCTCTTTAGGCCAGTCTCTTAGTCACTTTCCTGCCAGTGTCTTAGCTACTCTTTTAGTCAGTCCCTTTAAATCTTAATGCCTTGCTGTCATCTTATTGATCACGTTGTTTGCGCTCTGGACTGTTGTCTTGATGGACGCTGTTCTGTGGGAGGTTTGGGCTAGGATAATTATCCTTATTTCCGAAGGAACATCCAAAATATTTAAACCAAAGTCAAAAAAAACTTTTTGTTTGGTTTCAAAAGCGACAAGACCAAACTCATAAAGTTCAACGCCATTACATTGATTCATATCTCATTTTCCCCATAGCAGATTTGTTTTTTTTTCACTTTTGTTACACTACATAAGTTAATTATGCAAAAAAAAAATAAAAAATTCTCGTGTAACAGATTAAATATTTGGTCAACTTAGTTTAGCATAGAAAAATAAATCACTATTTTTATTAACAATGCTTGAGAGAGCCGACTACTTATCACCATGACACCCCACCCTGTCCTCTGAACTCGCTTAAATGCGCCGACTATGCTAAGGAACTTTTAAATAATGCTGCCAAGATTGTCCTTACCATTTGGAAATCAATTTCGGTACTGGGAGATCGAACACGTGACCTGTGACTCCGTACACAGCTAGTGTATCTCTTGCCATCTGAATAGAAGGTCTGGCTCCGTGCACATTTAGTGTATCTTTAGCCGGCAGAATAGAAGGTCCGGTTCTTAGATCAATCACGTAATAGCCAGACCAAAATTCTTCCTAAGGGAGAGATTCCCACCCAACTCCCTTGCAGTCCCAACCACCATCCCACGTCTGCCCTGGTACTCATTATTCAACTCACTCAGTCAGAGAAAAAAACAACCAACTAAAGCTTTGCTTTTAAAACACAAGTCTATGTTAAAGATGTTTTAAAGTGTTTTGTATGTCTTGTATGGGTAAATCTTTGTTTTCAATTGATTGAATTTATGTCATGATTCGAAATGTTTTGGATTTATGGAAACGAACTTTAGACGTAGTGTAGTCAGTGCCGGATCTACATAGCCCTGGCGTTTTAATTTTATGTTATACATGCCAGTGACTTGGCAGAATTTAGGTCATTGGTTAATATGCATGACTAAATGCATGACGCGTAGGACGTAATTATCTTCTTTTTTTGAAGTAACGTCTGTATCATATAAGATAAGATAAGATTGTAAAACAAAGGTTCTTTTCACAATTAGTATGATGCCATGCGTATTAAAATCTCTGGATTATCGACACTCGGGGCCGCCACTACCCATTGTGCAATGTGTGCATTGCACGCGGGCGGCCGAATTTAGGGGGGCGGCCAAATCATTATTCCAAGTTATCTTTATTTTTTAAATTTTTAGTTTAATTTTAAAAATTACTTAAATATTTTAATGTTTTACATAATTCCTAATTATTCCATTATCCTTTAAAAACAAAACAAAAAAAAAAAAAGATATTCGTACATGGAAGTTATTTTGGAAAGTTATGAAAAAAAAATTGAGCGGCGCGCGAAAGATTACCACGAGTTTTTCTATAGGCGCCTACTCCTTTCTGACATTGAATTTTCGCGGATTGTTTGTAATATTTGTTTTGAATGACGCTTACAGAAGCAGATCAGTCAACACATTTGTTACTTTGCTCTTCTTAGCATCTACTTACTGCATATACATATTGTTGTTTAGTAGAATACCCCGCCTTGCAAGCAGATCTAGTCATTATCAAGTCAATTCACTTGTTTGTTAAGAAATGGCCGTTAGTTAAGTGTAGAAAAGTTTTGGGTGATTACAGATGTAGATCTACATTAATTTGTAAGCTACAAAACGACCGACCAACAGCTGGGGGGGGGGGGCGACAAAAATAGGCTTTATTTTCATTGTAGTTATTAATATTTTAGTAATATTAGTAAAATTACATTACCAATATTTAAAAATTAAAATATCTTAAGTAAGAAACTTCGTTCATCTTCTAATAAGACTTTGTCAAATGTAGAGCGTTTTCGGGAGAGGCGTATGCAACAATATGGGTAAAAACTTTTAAAAGAGAACCGGTCTAAACGTCTCCGCTAGTCTGATTCTTCTCGGTTTTCTTATCTCAGAATGGTCGAATTTCTTCCGACTATTACACTTCATTATAGTGACGATTTTTGTGTGAAAGAAAGGTCCGCGGCTGAGACGTCTTACTCTCCACGAAGATGATCATAAAAAGACCACGACCGTTACAGACGTCCGTGTGTTATATGTACTTGGAATGTCCTCGCATGATACTGTTGATCAGGGCTGCCTCTTTATTATTTGGCTTAATATGACCCTCAACTTTTATTTTTACTAGAATGAAAAGTCCGCTCTACAAGAAAACGCATTAATATTCGCCTTTTAAAAATATTCTTCTTATTACGAGAAAAAGGCGTTGCAGACGCCAGGAAGAACTCCAGGATGAGCTTTTTACAAAGCTTAAAAATTATGTTGGCAACACTATTTCCGAAAAAAAAAAAAAGGAATGTTTATATTAAAATTGTATTACGTTAATATTCTAAACATGTAAAAAAAAAAGTAAAAGGTGGGGGGGGGGGCGGCATTTTTAAATTTCGCACGCAGGCGGCCACAACCCTCGCGGCGGCCCTGTCGACACTGTCTTTGCACATGCGTATCATTACCTCTGTCTTGGTACACGCTTATCTTTGACTCTTTGTGTTGTCTTGTAATCTACGCATATAATTGCCTCTTTACAAGCATATCATTGTCTATTTCCACGCATCTCATTACCTCTAACTTCTTACACGCGTATTAACTGTTTACGAAATCCTAGTTACGCCGCTGTCTCAAATATCTTGTAAATCCGCCTTTGTTTTACATGATTGTTACTTCCATTTTTTTTTGTTTAACCTGTAAGTGTGACGTCAAGAAAGCTAGTCTGGGAAAATAAGAAGCGTATCTAATGCTTCTGGAACAATCTGCGATTGTTAAATATACCAGTGTACGTGTGGCTAGACAATCGTCTTTGTTTTCTTACGTAACCAACCGTGTGAATAGACAAATATTTGTTTTGTCCTGCCAACTCAAAGCTAAAAGAAAAACCCAAACAAAACAGAACCTGATGACGAATTAGTTTCTCAATGGTTCACGTTTGTTTAGGAGGAAATTTTCGGTAAACTGTTGAGTTTCCTTTTCGCGTGTGTTGGCCTCAAATTACAGTTTTCAAGTCATGGTGACCTGTAGACTACCATTTCTTGAGGTTAATTGAAGTAGTTTGGTCACTTTGCAAGATGGTTAGACATTTATAGGTTCGTAAGGAAATGACAAAAAGAGGTGAAGACAGAAAGAACGATGGAAAAGGGCAGATCACTCTGTGAAATAAATTCCAAGGGAAACAGACGACTTTAAAAAAAAAGGGAGGAACTGATTCCTTAGAACAGCGGATCTCAACCTTTCATGCTCGGCGACCCCTTTTTACAATAACCCACTCTGCCTCGACCCCCTTACCCACACATAAATACAGCAATAGAAGAATAGACACTAACAATCCATATTTTCGATGGTCTAAGGCGACCCCTAGCAAATCGTCAATCGACCCCCAAGGGGGTCGCGCCCCACAGGTTGAGAACCCTGCCTTAGAAGAACACATGGCTAACAAGCTTAAGAAAAAAAAAACTTTTTAAAACCAAAGCTAATAGTGAACAAATAGATGCTATCTTACTAGATTTTTCTAAGGCTTTTGACAAAGTTCACCACCATAGTTTGCTTAAAAAATTAAAATATTTTGGCATTAATGGTCCACTGCATCAGTGGATTAAAGATTTTCTGATAGGAAGAGAACAAACTGTAATAATAAATGGCTCTAAATCAACACCGATAACAGTAAACTCAGGTGTACCTCAAGAAACAGTCTTGGGTCCACTACTATTTTTAATTTACATAAATGATTTACCAAATTGCATTACTTCAGGAACAAAAGTCAGATTATTTGCAGACGACTGCATAATATATAGAACAATAAAAACAACACAAGACACAGATATTTTACAAAGAGAATTAGATGAATTACAGAAATGGGAATCAAATTGGAGCATGTCTTTCCACCCAGAAAAATGTCAGTTGTTAAGAGTAACAAATAAACTAAAACAAATCAATTCCACTTATCTTATTCATGGCAAACCAGTAACACAGACTAAAAACACAAAATACCTAGGTGTTATAATAAATGAAAACCTGTCATGGAATCCACATATTGATGAAACTATAAAAAAATCCAACAAAGCATTAGGGTTTATTAAAAGAAATTTCTATAAATCAAATAAGAACATAAAACTAAAATGTTATTTAACCTTGGTTAGGCCAATAATAGAATATGCATCCTGTGTTTGGGACCCCTCAACTCAAGAAAACATTAAGAAACTGGAACAAACACAAAATAGAGCAGTGAGATTCATAACAAATGAATATTCACATTTGACTAGAGTAACACCATTAGTAAAATCACTAAATTTAGAAAGCCTTCAGGACAGAAGACTCAAAAGTAAAGTAGCAATTATACATAAAACACTGAACCATAATCTTCAAATACAAAAACAAAACTTAATAAAATACTCTGAAAGACACAAAAATAAAGGCACCTCCTCTCCCATATGCTAGGACAAATTTGTACAAATACTCCTTCTTCCCTAGCGCTATTAGAGCATGGTATGGGTTGCCTGAGCTAGCCAGGAAAACCAGTGACTTGTGTTACGTATCTAGGCGTTGTTTTTTTTTTCTTTTCTTTCTTTGACCTGTTGCGGTCAAGAGACGGGTAGGTTGTCTGCCCCTTGTGTAATAAGTTTTTTTTATTCGTCAAGCCACACAGACAGTGACCGGTCCTTGACCTGTGTGTGTACCTCTGGTTGAAAGGAGGGTGTTTTTTTTCTGTCTCTTTGAAGAGCGTTCTAGATCTGGGTGTTGATGACTTTCTATTCTAGAAGTTACGAGATATCGACGCGCGGTAGATTATATAAGACCGCCCGCGTAACGTTGACGGACAGACATACGGAGACAGCCGTGAGACAGAATAGCGGAGACATTGCGCGACCCGTGCGTGGTATACCACTTGATCGTGTAAGTTAATATTTTGTTTTCTTTTTTCCAAGGCCTTGCTTGCTTGTATTTGTAATTATATTTTCAAACTCTTGTATTGTAATATTTTTACATGCCATTTTTGTAAAAGGGTTTTGGTCAACACATCAATTCTGTATTGAGTAAATGTTTATTTTTCTTTCTTGTAATTTTATATTTGATTAAACATTAAGTTGATAGTTTACCTTCCGATTTCTTGTGTCATTTTTTTTTTGTTATTCATTGTAAGTCTTTGATTAAATTCAGACTTAAGATAAGTGACACAACTGCTTTTCTATTGTCACGTTCCCCTAGGCAAGCCATTTTAAAAATTAGAATTCAATTCGTATACGTGACAAAAGAAGTTTGAGGGCTTTCGTCCCGGATATTTTTCTGAACCTATTTTCGTCTTACTTGAGTAATTTTGTAAAGGCGAAGTCGACTTTAAAAAATTTTTTTTGTGTCAAAGAGTCGGAAGTAAAGTATCAATAGTATTGACCAAACTCTCTTAAGGTTTTTTGTTGTACTGATTTTGTACTGTATATTTACATTGTATACATATTTTTGCTTGTAATAGTTGTTAGTTAGTCATGGATATTCAGGTTTTTCTTGCAAATCCCTCTGTGGAAGAGCTTGATGCTTTTACTAGGAAGGAACTGGTCCTTATTTCTAAACATTTAGGGTTAAAAATAAAATCAAATGCCCTTAAACAAGAAATCAGAGATAACATTGTAATCCATTATGTAGACGAGGAAGTGTTTTCTGAAGACCTTTTAGAAACCCTTAGACCCGATGAGGGTAAATCAGATTTAGAACTTCAGATAAAATTAAAACAAATGGAAATAGAAGCCCAGACGGCTAGAGAGCAGAGAGAAATTAAACAAAAAGAATTAGAGCTTGCAGCGGCTAGAGAGCAGAGAGAAATTAAACAAAAAGAATTAGAGCTTGCAGCGGCTCAGAAAGAAATGGAAATGAAATTACAAATAGAGTTAAAAAAATTAGAGTTAGCTGCTAATGTAAGACCAGATTCTTCCCCTGCCAGTCATACTGCTGAAGCAACAAAATTTTTGAAAATAATTCCACGCTTTAATGAAGCCACAATTGACAATTATTTTCCACAATTTGAACTTTGTGTGAAAAATTTTAATGTACCTGAAACTTTGTGGCCCACTTTGCTGCTAACAGTTTTGACTGGTAGAGCTGCAGAGGTATTTTGTTCTTTGACCATTGAACAACAAAAAGATTATAATGTTGTTAAGGCCTTAATTCTTAAGGCATATGAACTTGTTCCGGAAGCTTACCGAAAGCAGTTCAGGGATTGTCGCAAATCGGATGGCCAAACCCATGTAGAATTCCTGCGGGAAAAGGAGCGACGCTTTGAGAAATGGCTCACTTCCAGGGAAATCGGCACCGACTTTGCAAAATTCAAGAACCTAATGCTGATGGAAGAGTTCAAGAGTTGTGTGCGGCTGGACGTCCGTACGCATATAGCTGATCGTGGCGAGGAAGATGTGCACAAGGCTGCAGTGTTGGCAGACGATTATATAATATCACATCAATTTGCCAAGTATACGACGGATGTCAAGCCAAAACAAGTCAAACAGCCTGAGTCCACTGCTAGCAACTCCATCAAGAACAGCAGTACAAACGACAGAAAACCTACTACAAGTAAAGCTACTTGTTCCTACTGCAAACGAGAAGGCCATAAAATTGACGATTGTTGGAAATTGAGAAAGAGAAACGAAAACGCTCCTTCAAAAGTCAGCGCTTGCACAGTACAGTGGTCGGCGAGGTTTACTTCCTCATCATCAAGTCATATCAAGAATACCTCGACACCACCTGTTTCAAATGTATTGACTGTACAAGACTCTCCGAAAATGTCTCCACGGTGTTCAAATGACTCAACAGCGAGTTCTTCAAATTCATCTTTACGATGTTCCAATGACTCAACCAAGAGTTTTTCAAATACATCAAGCCGATGTTTCAATGACTCAAACAAGAGTTTTTCAAATACATCAAGCCGATGTTCCAATGACTCAAACAAGAGTTTTTCAAATACATCAAGCCGATGTTCCCATGACTCTATCCAGAGTTCCCATAATACATCATCCCGATGTTCCCATGACTCTATCAAGAGTTCCCATAAGACATCACCCCGATGTTTCAATGACTCTATCCAGAGTTCCCATAATACATCATCCCGATGTTCCCATGACTCTATCAAGAGTTCCCATAAGACATCACCCCGATGTTCCAATGACTCCATCAAGAGTTCTCCAAATACATCCAAAAGATGTTCTACTGACTCAAGAAAGAGTTTCTCCACTGCGTCTCCTAGAGATGTCAATGACTCCAGCGAGAGTTCGACCCAAGTCCAGTCTGCATCAACCAAAATTGATGTTTTATTAGAGGATTTTAAGCCTTTCATTTCGGAAGGATTTGTATCACTACCCGGTGATTCTACAAGTCTACGACCTATCACCATTTTGAGAGACACAGGTGCTTCACAATCGTTACTTTTAGAGGGTATCTTGCCCTTGTCTAAATTATCATCGACTGGGAAGAGCATCCTGTTACGAGGCGTAGAGCTTGGATGTATAGATGTGCCTCTACATCTAATCGACATAAAGTCAAATCTCATTACTGGACCGGTTGTTGTAGGTGTCCGACCAACATTACCATTGGAAGGCATCTCGTTGCTGTTAGGCAATGACTTAGCAGGTGGAAAGGTGATAGCCGAACCCATCGTCACTCAAAAACCCGACTTATCTGCCACACCCGAGGAAGACCTAGAGTTATATCCAGCGTGTGCAGTAACAAGGGCAATGAGGTTGAAAGCATCTCAAGAAGAGAACGTCGTCAAGGCCAACAGTAACCAAGATGATGTGGACTTGAGCACCACATTCTTTGCTTCTCTTGAAGAAGAACCAACGCCAAATTCTGAAAAGCCGGCATCAACTCGAAAACAGTTGATTGAGGACCAAAAGAAGGATCCAGAGCTCGCCAAACTCCGAGAAACCGCAATGACATCACAAGAGGCAGAGCTAGCATCAACGTGCTACTACATCCAAGATGATATGCTCTTCAGGAAATGGAAACCTCCAGACGCATCCAACGAAGAAGAATGGAGAATATGCCATCAAATCGTGTTACCAGAAAGATACCGAGCGTACATCATGAATCTGGCTCATGACACACCAATGTCAGGTCATCTCGGCATCCACAAGACATACCACAAGATTATGTCACACTTCTTCTGGCCACGTTTGAAGAAAGATGTCATCCAGTACTGCCGATCCTGTCATGCCTGTCAGATGGTTGGCAAGCCAAATCAAAAGATCCCTGTTGCTCCTCTGAAGCCGATTCCAGCCTTTGAAGAACCTTTCAGCAGAGTACTTATTGACTGTGTTGGTCCTCTCCCAAGGACAAAAGCTGGCAACCAATACCTGTTGACCATTATGTGTGTTTCAACTCGTTTTCCTGAGGCTATTCCTCTAAGGAACATAAAAGCATCAAACATTGTAAAGGCCTTAATCAAGTTCTTTACTCTATTTGGTCTACCAAAGTCCATCCAATCGGACCAAGGAACGAATTTCACGGCCAATCTTTTCAAGCAAGTCATGACTCAGTTAGGCATCAAACACTGCATGTCGAGTGCGTATCATGCCGAGTCGCAAGGCGCTCTTGAGCGATTCCATCAGACTCTCAAGAACATGATCCGAACCTATTGCTTTGAGCACGAAAAAGACTGGGACGAAGGAATCCACATGCTGCTGTTTGCAACCCGTGAATCCGTCCAGGAATCGTTGGGATTCAGCCCTTTTGACTTAGTCTTTGGCCATTCGGTGCGCGGTCCCTTGAAATGTATAAAAGAGACTTTGTTGTCACCAACAGCCACTGAAGGACTTTTAGACTATGTAAGTAAGTTTAAAACTAGACTTTATGATGCTTGTGTTCTGGCCAAAAATAACTTACAAAACACCCAATCCAGCATGAAACGCTGGTATGATAGAAAGGCCCGTGTTAGAGAATTTTCTCCCGGGGATAAGGTGCTTGTGTTTTTGCCCATACCAGGTCAACCCTGGCAAGCCAGATGTTTTGGTCCATATGAAATTGAGACCAAAATTAGTGACCTCAATTACACAATCAAAACTCCTGACCGTAGGAAAAAGACTCAGCTATGTCATATAAACATGCTGAAGCCTTATGTATCTCGGCCAGATCACTCAGAGAAGAATAATTGTGTTTTAAATACAGTCAAAAGTTGTTCAAATAGCCATGTTTCTCCTATTGATGATGATATTGTAAAGGAGAAATTTGGACAATACAAAATACCTAATTCTTTTGTATTACAGAATTTGGATGTAAAACTGTCTCATCTGTCTTCGACAGAAAGGCCAGTTATCATGAAACTCATTAATGAATTTAATGACATTTTTTCTGATGTACCAAAACAGACTAATGTTATAATGCATGATGTAGATGTTGGCGAGGCTACTCCAGTCAAGCAGCATCCTTACAGGGTTAACCCTGAAAAACTTGCCATACTTAGGTCAGAAATCAAGTATATGCTTGAAAATGACCTCATTGAACCAAGTTCCAGTAGCTGGAGCTCCCCATGTGTCTTGATACCTAAACAGGACAAGACTTATCGTTTTTGTACAGACTACCGTAAGGTAAATGCTGTCACAAAGACCGATTCGTTTCCTATCCCTAGGATAGACGATCTCATAGATCGTATTGGTGACGCTAAGTACATCACCAAAATAGACCTACTTTCAGGTTATTGGCAGGTTCCCCTGACTGATAGGGCAAAGGAAATCTCCGCCTTTGTCACCCCTGATGGTCTGTACCAATACAAAGTGATGCCATTTGGCATGAAGAATGCTCCTGCCACTTTCCAGAGAATGATAAATGCCCTGCTTGCTGACATGGAGAATTGCCACGCATACATAGACGATGTAGTAATTTTTAGCCAAGATTTTTCTAGCCATTGTAAACAACTGCATTGTCTTTTTACTAAACTGTTACATGCAAAAATTACTGTAAACCTGAGTAAGAGTGATTTTTGCCAGGCTTCCATCCAATACTTAGGCCATATTGTAGGACAAGGCCAGGTGAAACCTGTAATGGCCAAAGTAGAAGCTATCCAAGCTTTCCCTATTCCTGCTGATCGGAAACAACTCCGAAGATTTTTGGGAATGTCTGGATATTATAGAAAATTTTGCGAAAATTTTTCTGTCATTGCCAGTCCTTTAACAAACCTCCTGAGAAAGAACGTCCGATTTACTTGGACGGATGAATGTCAGAAAGCCTTTAACCAAATTAAGCAGATATTATCTAGCTCCCCCATTTTGATGGCTCCTGACTTCGGAAAACCTTTTAGGTTAGCTATTGACGCCAGTGACACAGGTGTTGGGTCAGTCCTTTACCAAGAAGATTATTTCCAAGTAGAGCATCCTATTTGTTTCTTTTCCAAGAAATTTAATAGACATCAAAGAAATTATTCTACTGTGGAAAAAGAATGTCTTGGGTTGATTCTTTCTATACAACACTTTGACTTTTATATCAGTGGGTCCAGATGGCCACTGGTTGTATTTACTGACCACAATCCCCTTACATTTATCCACAAAATGTCTGGCAAGAATCAACGACTTCTCAGGTGGAGTTTATTTTTACAAGAGTACAACCTAGTTCTTAAACACATAAAAGGCAGCGAAAATGTTATCGCCGATGCCTTATCTAGATTGTAAAAAGTATTTTGATGTATATATTTTTATATATATATCATGATAAATACATTCTGTAATGTAAATATTTTTTGTAATTCTAAAAAGATTTCCATTTCGTGGAAATGAAAACTTTTTATTTTTAGGGGGGAGGTGTTACGTATCTAGGCGTTGTTTTTTTTTTCTTTTCTTTCTTTGACCTGTTGCGGTCAAGAGACGGGTAGGTTGTCTGCCCCTTGTGTAATAAGTTTTTTTTATTCGTCAAGCCACACAGACAGTGACCGGTCCTTGACCTGTGTGTGTACCTCTGGTTGAAAGGAGGGTGTTTTTTTTCTGTCTCTTTGAAGAGCGTTCTAGATCTGGGTGTTGATGACTTTCTATTCTAGAAGTTACGAGATATCGACGCGCGGTAGATTATATAAGACCGCCCGCGTAACGTTGACGGACAGACATACGGAGACAGCCGTGAGACAGAATAGCGGAGACATTGCGCGACCCGTGCGTGGTATACCACTTGATCGTGTAAGTTAATATTTTGTTTTCTTTTTTCCAAGGCCTTGCTTGCTTGTATTTGTAATTATATTTTCAAACTCTTGTATTGTAATATTTTTACATGCCATTTTTGTAAAAGGGTTTTGGTCAACACATCAATTCTGTATTGAGTAAATGTTTATTTTTCTTTCTTGTAATTTTATATTTGATTAAACATTAAGTTGATAGTTTACCTTCCGATTTCTTGTGTCATTTTTTTTTTTGTTATTCATTGTAAGTCTTTGATTAAATTCAGACTTAAGATAAGTGACACAACTGCTTTTCTATTGTCACGTTCCCCTAGGCAAGCCATTTTAAAAATTAGAATTCAATTCGTATACGTGACACTTGGCAGAATTTAAGTCATTGGTTCATATGCATGACTAAATGTAGGACGTAATCATCTTCTTTTTTTGAACTAACGTCTGTAGTATATAAGAAGAAAAGCTTAAGAGAGAATTAATGCCAATTATCACCATTTATCTGAAATTTACAGTGTTTAGATCCCTTACTGCTATATAAAACAGTCGAAAAGCCAACAGTAGAAGATAGTCGACGCTGACAGGGAATGTCGAGAAAGACGTCTAATAATAACTAAGGGCACCGTCGAATGTCGTCAAGCCAAATCTCTTCGTTCATAAAAAGCTGCCTCTCTCTAAAGCCGTCAAAAGTAGCCTGCGTTCATCCTTTTTATATTTCGCTATTCTTTCTCAAAACCTAGTCTAGGTTTTTTTATTAGATCTAGTCCCGTCACTGTCTCTTAGTCAAAAACTTCCCCAATTGACGAAACAAATAACTATAAGTTCTATTCGTGAAATAACAACTAGTACCATCTTTAGCCATGGGAAAAAAATATATATAAAAAATATATCTAATGCCTGAGGATGTCACGATCTGTGACGTGGCAACGAGCTATTGGTCTCATCGGCCCACAAAGTAGCGACGTCGCGGGCCAGTGTTCATGCCTTCTATAGCGATTGGTCTCGGTACGTCGGTGAGGCTGTTATTGTACTGCTCTTCTCTCATCGTCACCTTTAATTCGATGGGACAGCACAATGATAATAACATTGGTTATTAAAAATTTGTAAAACTTACTAGAGTAGAATCTGGTTAATTTATATAATGTATTAATTTAAGTTAGTTTACTCACACAGGTTTATGAGAGTTAGCTTACATAAGAAAAAAATAAGTCTTCATTTTTTTTTTCATATTTAATTATTTTTTTTTACTATTGTTAAAACAAAATTGTCCACCACCAATGTCAATATTGAGCATGCTTGCGCAGTCTACAGAGCAATAATATATTAAAGAGGGGAAGAGGAAAATTAAAAAAAGGGGGAAAATATTCAAGAAAAATAGTATATATATATACACATATATATATATATACACACATATACATATAAAATAATTTTCAGTACGACTCTAATTGGCCCCTGTGACAAAAAAAAAAAAGCCACAGAGAAATAGTCTCAGAAGAGAAACTCCCTAGATACTGACTCTAGCAGACAGGATTTCCACCTTGATGATGAGGAAGTAGTTTTCTAAATCTCAAGGGAGGGAATCAAAAATTGTCATTAAAAGGGAGACAACAAAAGCAACATTATCAATGTTTCAATGCCTATGTTCGCATAAGTGTGTACACACATAAATGTGTATGCACGTTTGATAGAAGTTAATATAAAGAACTGGGGTAATGTAGCAAAGCACAAGGGAAACAACCATAAGCAATGTAGACAAAGTGGAAAAAAATGTGACTACAATGTTTAAAATGTTTTAATATCATTTAAGTTCCTACTTTCACTTTTTGATTGTTTCTATTTAATTACCCATTGTTGACATTCTCACCACATATATCATAAGAAAAATTTAAAAAATATTCATTATATGCTATTGGAAAAAAAATAACGCCATATACAAAGTAAATTTAAAACGTTAAAATATTATGACAACCTAAATGTAACTATATGCATTGCCATGTTTTGCAAACATTGTACTTTAAAATGTAACTATTTAATTTGTACGCTTACTAATAAAATATAAATCTCCACGTTATTAAAAAAAAAAAAAGCCCAATAAAGAGGCCAATAGCCCAAAAAAAGAGGCAATGCCCAAAAAAAGAGGCAAAGAAATGAGGCAAAGGCCCAAGGATTCCTAGGATGTAAACAGCTCGACAACTGAAGTCAAAAGCTAAAAAGCTGAGGTATCCTAAAAAAAAATAAAAAAAATAACAGTCAGGGATATCTGATATTGTGTGGATTGTTCTGGAGTAGAGGATACTTGTATCATTTTTCTGTCTCTAGTGGTTTCAATGGTTACGATGGTTAGGTAGTATGTCTTTGATATTAAATAATATTTCTATTATTATTATTATATGTTTAGGTTAATCACTTTTCAATTGTTTATGATTTAATACTTGTGAATTATGAGAACTTACAAATAAAAACATAATTTAAAAAAGCCCACAAAAGAGGCAAGATGGCCCATAAAAGAGGCACATAAAGCCCAAAAAAGAGGCGAATAAAAGAGGCCTAGGGCCCGAGGATTCCTATGATGATAAAGCTAAAATTGAATAGCGCAAATTCTGAGGTTTCTTGAAATAAAAGAACTAATAGAGGCATGATAAAATTTAACAAATCATTGTTCGAAGCTCCCTGGTGTTATTGGGTTGGTTAGTTGTGCTGGTAAAGTCATTGGCAAAAAACAAACATTCATAAAAAAGCTAAAAAGATTCTACAAATAAAGAATCACTCTTTGTGTCACGATTTTGTGATTTTACCATCACAAAAAATATACAAGATACCGATAGCAAAGACAGGTATATACCAATACTCTTTATTGTGGTCAAACCTTAATTACTAAATAGAAACAATCTGCTATAAACTTTTCACATGTAAATTGTGAGTGAGTCTAGTGGAAATGCACATTAGGGTTTTCTATAGTTATAATGTTTTGTTTGTTGCGATGCTCAAATCGCAAGATAAATTTTCTTACGGATAATAAAGATTATTATTATTAGAATTATAATTATTATTATTAATATGGTTAAGTTGACATAAGGTGGACTATATGACGAATTGGCTCCCCTTTAGTCTATATATGTATTTCATGTTGGTATATTTTTTATTTTCGGCTTTGTTACATTTTATACTACTGTAATTAAACTTTTTATTTCTTCATATTTTGACTATATTTTGACTGTATAATTTGACTTCATATTTTGACTATATTTTGACAGTATGATTTGACTTCATATTTTGACTTTATATTTTGACTGTATGATTTGACTTCATATTTTGACTTTATATTTTGACACTATGATTTGACCTCATATTTTAACTTTATATTTTGACACTATGATTGGACTTCATATTTTGACTTTATATTTTGACTGTATAATTTGACTTCATATTTTGACTTTATATTTTGACACTATGATTTGACTTCATATTTTGACTTTATATTTTGATAATATGATTTGACTTCATATTTTGACTTTATATTTTGACAGTATGATTTGACTTCATATTTTGACTTTATATTTTGACAGTATGATTTGACTTCATATTTTGACTTTATATTTTGATAATATGATTTGACTTCATATTTGGACAATATGATTTGACTTCATCTGTTCACTTTATATGTTGAATCCTTCTGATCAAGGAAGACCTTTCGATTTCACTTTTCCTGAGCTGTTATCAACCAAAAACATTGTATAGCACAAGAACTATCCCCTAGGACAAGAGCGTAAAGAAATAAAATACAATATTTGAGTCTTGAGTCTGAGGAATTAGACATTTCCAAGCCTCTCCCCCCCCCCCCCCCAACTCCCCTTTCCCACATTTAGGTCTACACAACTTTCTATCTTCTGGCCGAAACTTTGGACATCGGTGCAACTTGTGGTCGCGATGACCGCTGTCACGTGATTACACCCCATTCGTCCCGAATCAAGGGGCCAGTAACTCCAGCGCTATTGATTCCTCTCTCAATAAGTCTGTAGTCCACCTCCCCCCCCCCCCCCCCCCCCCAATCCACAAACTGACCTCGAAACGCTGATTGAATGTGTGATAACAGAATCCGCGGTGGCATAAGTTCTTAAATATGGAAAGGGGGATTGTATCAGCAAGGATTGATTCTGATTGAAAACAAAAGATTGGGATCAAGGGTGTGGGTTTGGGAAGGGATGGGAGATCTGGTGAGAAAAAGGTCACGGAGACAGAGCGAACGTTGCCTTGTGACAGGATGCGTGCTGGGGTCATTTTTATAACGGGGGATTTCATGAGGATACAATTTAACAGAGACACACTCGCTGTGAAATGATTATTGTAATTATAAATAATAATGATAATTAAGCTGCCATCAGCGAATCAGCTCGATTGTGAATATTTCGAAATGTGCATTGGAAGCTCTATCGTTGCTATATTAGTTTCGCAAAATAGAGCCAAGCTTTCTTTTTTTTAATAATCGACCATTGACAATTTGATACGACACGAGAAACACCATTAGTCGCATGACTCAATTTAGAGATACGGACAGAAAGCTTTAAAGTAAAGTAGCAATAATAAAACTAGAACTTGCAAATACAAAAACACCTCAAAAAGACACAGAAGAGATGGGCACAATTCTTATTTCATATACTAGGATAGATTTGTACAAGTGCTCCTTCTTCCCCAGCGCTATTAGATCATGGAATGGTTTTCATGAATCGGCCAGAAGGACCAAAGACTAAACAGCAATGTTTAGGTCTCTACTTAACATGCCAGATTAAGTCATGGATGGGGGTAGAGAGTAATTATCTCCATTGGAAAGAACGTCTGTGATTTATTGGCGATTCTCAAATAAACAATGTCAAGGTCGTATAATTAAACGTCACTGTTGCCAACTAAAATAAATAAAAAAAGAGATATTATTTGAACAAAATCTTACTGTGTATGACACTGTTTTTCGTATCAACTCTTATTACAAGCTAATTTGTTGCCCATTTCTTTTTAAATACGTTTTGGGTTCTAGAGTAAAATTCTACTGCTTCTTCTATATTGAAATTACTTGCTGCTATATATGGAAGAGTTTGAACATTGAAAATGCTTAATTAAAAAGTGCACAACCAGTATCATTGACTTAAAAAAAACAACTTATTAACACTTTCTTTCATTTGTACACCGGATACACCAAGTAGTTAAGTTTCCCCTTTTCAGACCTTGCGATCTATGGGGCCGATGATGTTACGGTCATCTGTTTCTTTGGCTAACGGTTAAAGAGCAGGGCGCTATGTGGCCAGCACAACCACCTTTACTTTCCCCAATGAAAGTCAGGTACTCATTAGAGTTTGGCGGACTGACGGGCGCCCTAAGAATCCCGAAATTCAAAATCCAAGTCTTCATCAAGATTCGAACCCAAAACTCCAGGTTCAGAAGCCTCCTATGTCTAAAACGACTCAGGACAACACTTATAGAGCAAAAAAACAAAAACAAACTGTTATTCAATGGATCCCAGCACATATAGAACTAGAAGGGAAGGAGAAGGCTGACACACTGGCCAAGAGTGGGAGAACAAACTCACAGTTAAACATTGCACTCTATCCAGAAGAAATGAAGAAACTAATAGTAAATGAAATAAATGAGAAATGGACAAGCTCTCCTCCGAGTCACAAGAAAGATAATGCCTATTATAAGCTATCCCGACAAGACCAACGTCTAATCTTTCGACTCAGGACCGGACACAACAGAATGCGACAACATATGTACCAGAAGCTCAAAATTGGAACTAGTGAAATCTGCCCCTGAGAATGCTGACCATGTCCTTCAAAGTGTTGTCTTTACCATCAGCCCTATGCAAGACACTGGCCCCTAAACACTCCAATAGAAAGAAAACTGTATGGAAAGTTCCTTGATTTGGAAACCACTGCGCAGCTCATCTCAAACCACTGCGTCTAGTCATCTAAACGCTCCAACATCAAAATGAGATCGAGGAAGAAGTCAAGCGCTCAACCACTCAGCCACCGCGCCTCCGGATACACCAAAAATCCAACTATCCATAGTTTCTCCGCCATGTTTGAAAATCTCCAATAAGATTATATGGTAGTCATGTTTGCTTTATTAGTTTCGTTTCGCTGTATGTAAGTACATTGCTGTTGTATTTCGATTGTATTTCATTATTATCGTGAGCTAGTCTGATGGATCGTGAGTTTGCTGCGGCTCTGAAACGTTTCAATAGATCTGGCTGCCTGGTCGTGCGGTTTGTGCGCTGGACTGTCGTTTGGATTTATCGAGGGTCCCGGGTTCAAACCCTGCCCGCTCCCATCCCCCGTCGTCCTGCGGGAGGTTTGGACCAGGAAGTAAACTATCTTCAACTCTGAAGGAACATCCGAAACATGTCAAACAGTTTTATTTTACAGTACGTTTACCTTGGAGGTTTTTTTTTTTTACTTCTTTGTTTTTAAACTGTATCCCCGGCAGTGGCTGAAGAAGTCATATCTTTCCAAAAGTCTCTACCAGATTATCTAATTATCAAATTATCTTATTATGTTATAATCAGGTCTTGGAATCCCTGGGTGAATGCGGCTTCCCTGCTTGTTTGTCATACCTACCAACAATAATAAAATGGCTCCTTCTGTCTCAAAAGGCCATGGATTGAATGGATATGGTTTACGAATTATTTGTGTTGATTTCTCTTTCTGGACAGAACTTGCTGAGACTACGCGTCTATTTTGGAGAGGCAAACTTTGCCACTGGTCATGTATGAGAATGCGTTTGTATTACGGATTAGCGGATGGGTAGCTTTTTTCCTCTTTCTCTTGCCTCATACCTAGAAGAGTTCTTACACAAACTGGCTTTACTTTACGGCTGTGTCTTGAGTGAATCGTTATTTGTACCATTTTCTTCAATTTCTTCTGGTTTGGAATTTTTCGGTTTCTTTTCTTTGACATTTTACAACTTTTGAATTGTCCTCATGTGAAACAAAGAAAGATTCAAATAATAAAACAAAGATTCAAAGAATAAAACAAAGATTCAAATAATAATAATAATTATGGCTTTTATATAGCGCTACTTTCGTGCATATAGCATGCTCAGAGCCCTTTGGTCCAATCTCAGTTGTGGACCAGTGGGGGGAGGGGGTATCTAGGAGAAGGTTTTTCCGTGCTGCCTTCAGGCGCTCACTAAAGGGTGTCGAACCTCGAGCCCCCTTCATAGCCAAGCCAAGTTCAAGCGCAATTAGCCTCTCGACCACGCTTCCCATAAAACGAAGATACAAAGAATCAAACAACGGAATCAATGATACACAATCTACTCTTAAACTGTTTACAGGCCAACCCAGAAATAAAATAAATAGACGCTTTGATTCCTTAGAAACCCAATCTGAAATAATATTACTTTAATTTTACTTTTCCAGAGTAAGTTCAGTGGTGCTCAAACTATTTAGCCCAAAAGCCACTTTTACACGTTATAAATATAACAATTGTTTTGCTGGCATTGGCGTAGTTAGGGTTAGGGGAGGAGGGTGGAGAATTCGAAAATGCCCCCAAACATGCACTTGAGATGGGCCTCCAAATTTGTGGATTTTTAAAAAAATTAAATATTACATATTGCGCAAAATGCAGGGGCCCCCCAAAATGAAGGGGCCCCAAAAAGGTTAAGCCCTCCCGGGCCCCCAAATGATGGAGAATTCCTAGCTACGCCCCTGCTTGCTGGCCCCAGTGAGGCGTATCACATGTGAAGTAGCGCCCGACGTGATGGGAGAGCCGGTCGTTTTTTTTTTCCGTTCGCCTCGTTTGTCTTATCGACTGAGATCATTGCGAGAGTCAAAACTTAACTCTTTCTCTCCTCACTGACGATACGAGCGTTGATTCCACCAGAATTTGGTAAATAATTACGGAGAGAAAGAGTTATAAGTCATTTTTACTTATCAGAAAGTCTCTATCTACTTTGTGCGAATAGATCTGCTATTGCAAGCTGGAATGTATAGGATGCGGTAGTTACAAGACGTCAACTGCCAGGATACCTTTTTGGAAAGAGAAAAGATCAAGTCAAACTGTGCTCTATTGAACAGCTTCTCACCCCCCCGCCCCCGCCCATGAGGGGGGGGGATTGTATGGGTGAATGCGTGAGTATGTGTGTGTGTGTGTGGGACTGACCCTCTAACTTAGCACGTTCAAAACAGCGGGTGTAGCAAGGACCTTCCGGGAAGGGGAGGGGGGCAGCGGGCGGCGAATACTCCAGGACGGACTTTCTGAATTGTTTATTTTTCTTGATTTCAGTTTCTCTATATATTCTGGACGACACAGTGTAGCCTGACTTGTGGTCTGAATGGAATCAGTTCCTGGTCTAAGTTCACCTAGCTATATAACCTCGGACAATGTCTGTTATGTCTGTAGAGGATAAAACCCCAACAATGAGGGGTCATGACCTCCGTAATTAGAGCACATTATGTAGTGAAATAGATCAGCTCCTTAAATCTTTGATATTTATAGTTAGAAATAGTCGTATTGTTGTTGGTATTTATTTGTTTAGATGGCGAAGTATATTTTAAAACTCAAATGATTATATTTATGACGGGAAATTCGATGAGATTTTGCAAACCTAAACAAAGTTATAACAACAAAGTAACAACAAAGTAATGTAAAATAAGCAACGGATTGACTCTTCAGTTGAGGTATTTCTATTTATATATTTTTCAATAATTAAGTAACTAGCCGAATATGACCCCTGCCCGCGGGCCTTAGTTTGAGTACTGGATTGAATTTAGATCTACGTTCACATTTTTTAAAAGTTTTGTCACAAAAAATACATCATGAAAATGGGTTTACAAGTTGAGCAGATATATTAATATCCAATATAAATTATTGTAAAAACGAGTTTGCCAGATTACAAAAAAACAAAAATTTTTTAAAGAGACTAAAGAAAACGATTCAGGGACACCCTCAAAGCTTCTCTGAAAGCCTTCGGCATTGACACAGCCACCTGAAGGACAGAAGCACATGATAGAGCATCATGGCACCGCGCTGTGAAAACTGGCCCACAAATTGCAGAGGACTAGAGAACAGCGCTGGCAGTAGAAAAGCATCAGAGACAAAAAAATCAAGGCCAATGACACTAGCTCCAGCTGGAATAGCCTGCCCGGAGTGCATCGAAGATTCCGGGCTCACATAAGTCTCAACAGCCGCATGAGGAGGCACATTACCGCAGTTCAAAGCCCTCAGCCCCCTGTATGACAAAAGTGGTCATCATCGAACCACGATGGACGAACAATGTATAGGATTTGTGAAACACTGCAAGGCATGTTGCAATGTCCTCACTCTGCAGGACAATGACGTGAACGACTGACCGAAGGGTAAGCCTGGCGCAGGTGGACAACGGATTTGTCTGCACGAGGTGTGGAATAATAAGCAGGTCACAACTGGGTTTGCCTAGTCATGTAGTCATCTTTAATCTTCGAGATCGATTTTTTTAGCAGTAGATTAATTCAAAACCTCCATTGGAATTCGAACTGTAGACTGTCAGTTTTGCTTCCAATGTTGAATGTCTCCTGGGTGTTGTATGCCAAAATCTCATTACGAAGGTTTGGGGTTTGAGCTCTGCCCACCGACTTGCAGGGAGTTTGGGACATGACATCTTCATTTGTGTAGGAACGGCAACTTACAAGTTAATCACACAACCTGCCATGGGCGTAGTCCTCACCCCTTCCCCCCCGGACTACAATGCTTCACACGACGACCTACTTTTTACCATTTACTGGGCTCCATTAAGTAAATATAAGACAATATCACTAACGGCCTGAGCAAAATTAAAGCAAAACTACGGTCACCAAATGATAGGGTTAAGGCTCCGTCATCAATAAAAAAAAAATCCTGGCTACGCCCTTGCAAACAATGAGCATCCTAGAACCTTTTTTTTTAATGACGATATTACCTGTCAATATGAAGCTTCGAAAAAAAAAAAAATTGACCAGTGAGCAAAGGGAGGAAAGTTTGTTGGTTGGTTTAACTTTCCAAATTGAGCTAATTTGTTACTAGTGGCACCAAGAGTGACTTCCCTTGGGATTTTAAATATAAACAAAATAGATGACCATACACACGAGTCTGCAATTCACAGAGAAGTGGGATTACTTCTCATAACTATTTGAGACACATGGTGCGTCTCTCGTCTATACTTGTTTGTCTTTCATTTCGTAGGTTTTCAGCCAAAGAATGTTTCTTTCCTCTTAGATAGAGATACATAGAGGTTAATGACTGGCAATGATAGTGAGTTGCCAGACAGGAACGAAATTTATGAAACTGATTCCACTTGTTTTAGCTTTGTTTCACGAGAAAGGCACATTTCTTGTTCCATATGCTAGGACAAATGTGTACAAACACTCCTTCTTTTCTAGGGCTATTCATGGAATTAAGTTGTCTGAATCAGCCAAGAAAACAAACCACTTAACATAGTTTAGCTCATTGAATAACGCATGACTAGGTTCAGCAGTGCCGCTTCTAAGAGAGGGAAAGCGACACTGCGTCTACCAAGGGCCTTACCCTCCCCAAGCTAAAAAAAAAGTTACACTTTTCTAAACTAAAATATGTTAATGAATATTTCGTTTACACACACGCACAACGCTTGCCCTCACATCGCCCACACACAATGTGACACTCGTTTAACATCTCACTCCCTAACACCCATTCCTTATTTATGTAACAAATGGTAGTTGGCAGCCTTTTTAAAAAGCTTATATCATCACTGTATGTCTGGTAAAAATTGAATATACACGTCATTGCTTCATCACCCCAATCTCGGATCAAGTAGAAATTTTCGGGCACCTGACTAAACAAGAATCTATATAACAAAAAAAATGATAAATCAATTCGATAGTTAAGTATTGGTAATTAATTATTTTTTGTTTGGTATCAAACAAGGGAAAGAAATTGACAGATGTGGTGGTATAAGCTGAATTAGTTCCCTTGAGGAAGCTTGAACCCTGAGTGAATACGTTTTTTGTAATTCGTTTAATAAAAAAAAAAGATCATGGTAACATTTCTTATCTTATCTTATATAATACAGACGTTACTTCAAAAAAAAGAAGATGATTACGTCCTACGAGTTAAGCATCTAGTCATGCATGTTAACAGATGCCCCTTCTCCCCCCCCCCCCCCCTGCTTTTCCAAATTAGTTCAGACATGTGATAGGATCATTGTGAATAGAAAAAGCTAAAAGCATGAAATTGGCTAAATAAAAGCAATTGGTAAAAATATCTTTAACAGCACAGATGTATTATTGCTAGTCTAGATCTATTGCAAATTTAACTACATGACGGATCCAAACTAACTGATATAATTACGCTTAATAAAAGTTTTTTTTTCCTTTAAAAAAAAAAAAAGATTTTTTTTTCTTGTTACTATTCCTCTTATTGCCTTACATAATTACATATATAAAGATAAGATAAAGGCAGCAACAAATTTTAAATGATAGAAAAAATGTGAATGAGGCCAAGTGTAACGAAATAAGGGACCGCGCCTTGCAGCAAGGCAGATGTAGCAAGGCAGATGTATCTAGGCAGATGTCTCAAGGTAGATGTAGCTAGGCATATGTAGCAAGGCAGATGTAGCAAGGCAGATGTAGCTAGGCGGATGTAGCAAGACAGTTGTAGCAAGACAGATGTAGCAAGGCAGATGTAGCAAGACAGATGTAGCAAGACAGATGTAGCAGGGCAGATGTAGCAGGGCAGATGTAGCAAGGCAGATGTAGCAAGGCAGTACTAAGCTAACCTAACCTCTGGAGTACTCTAGACCATACAGATGTCCGATAAAAAACATATTTCTGATTCTAGGTATTTCACAAGTATGCGATTACCCACCCGTTAGTCAAGGATCACATGCCCCGCCTAGATCCGCCACTACTTAGGTGCACCCTTCTTCTCCAACAATTATTAACAGAACCGACACAGACAGCCGAAAGGCATATTTTAGTAAACAAAAAAAAATGACACTATATCTCTATATCTCTAGTTATCTCGATCTAAAAATCAGACCACATAATTAGACTACATATAGAAGTGATCAGTCAGTAGGTAGCTAGTAAGCAGTCAACGTAAATACACATGGGAGGCTATATGCTGAAACAATGTAACTTCAGCGTTACATCTTCACTACATCAGCGTTACAGCGTCGTTTCGTTATCTTTACAGCATTTATTACAGCATTGTCGTTTCATCATTGTTACATCATTGTTATATCGTTGTTACATCATTGTTACTTCATTGTTACATCATTGTTACTTCATTGTTACATCATTGTTACTTCATTGTTACATCATTGTTACTTCATTGTTACATCATTGTTACTTCATTGTTACATCATTGTTACTTCATTGTTACATCATTGTTACTTCATTGTTACATCATTGTTAAATCATTGTTACATCATTGTTAAATCATTGTTACATCATTGTTAAATCATTGTTACATCATTGTTAAATCATTGTTACATCATTGTTAAATCATTGTTACATCATTGTTAAATCATTGTTACATCATTGTTACATCATTGTTAAATCATTGTTACATCATTGTTAAATCATTGTTACATCATTGTTAAATCATTGTTACATCATTGTTACATCATTGTTACATCATTGTTAAATCATTGTTACATCATTGTTACATCATTGTTACATCATTGTTAAATCATTGTTACATCATTGTTAAATCATTGTTACATCATTGTTAAATCATTGTTACATCATTGTTAAATCATTGTTACATCATTGTTAAATCATTGTTACATCATTGTTAAATCATTGTTACAT
The DNA here is from genome assembly GCA_030265305.1 of Biomphalaria pfeifferi. Lineage (NCBI taxonomy): Eukaryota > Metazoa > Mollusca > Gastropoda > Planorbidae > Biomphalaria > Biomphalaria pfeifferi. The sequence continues at coordinate 972,311 of JASAOG010000131.1, read as the reverse complement.
CATTGTTACATCATTGTTAAATCATTGTTACATCATTGTTAAATCATTGTTACATCATTGTTAAATCATTGTTACATCATTGTTAAATCATTGTTACATCATTGTTAAATCATTGTTACATCATTGATACATCATTGTTACATCATTGTTACATCATTGTTACATCATTGTTACATCATATTTACATCATTGTTAAATCATTGTTACATCATTGTTACATCATTGTTAAATCATTGTTACATCATTGTTACATCATTGTTACATCATTGTTAAATCATTGTTACATCATTGTTAAATCATTGTTACATCATTGTTAAATCATTGTTACATCATTGTTACATCATTGTTAAATCATTGTTAAATCATTGTTAAATCATTGTTACATCATTGTTAAATCATTGTTACATCATTGTTACATCATTGTTAAATCATTGTTACATCATTGTTAAATCATTGTTACATCATTGTTAAATCATTGTTACATCATTGTTAAATCATTGTTACATCATTGTTACATCATTGTTACATCATTGTTACATCATTGTTAAATCATTGTTACATCATTGTTAAATCATTGTTACATCATTGTTAAATCATTGTTACATCATTGTTACATCATTGTTACATCATTGTTACATCATTGTTAAATCATTGTTACATCATTGTTACATCATTGTTACATCATTGTTACATCATTGTTACATCATTGTTAAATCATTGTTACATCATTGTTACATCATTGTTACATCATTGTTAAATCATTGTTACATCATTGTTACATCATTGTTACATCATTGTTACATCATTGTTACATCATTGTTACATCATTGTTACATCATTGTTACATCATTGTTACATCATTGTTACATCATTGTTACATCATCGCTACTTTGTCGTTAAATTGTAATATTATTGTTGTTTGTTGTATTGTGTTGCTATTTTTATTGTTGTTTGAAGTATTATTTAAAGAAAAGAGAATCCTTCCCGTCTTCCATCTTGCCCAATCTTTTGACTTTTGGAATTATTTCCCTTAGGAGAGGATTCTAATGAGCGTGCTCCCCCAGCATGTTGCCATGGAGATGAAGAATGACATCACGACCCCTCACCACGGGATGTTTCACAAAATCTACATCCAGCTTCACGACAACGTCACGTGAGTCTCTTCTTTCCAAATGTTGTCATTTTGTTTTCTGACTTCCGTAATGGCTTAGCGCAAGAAAGCTGAAATAAATATGATAAGCTAAGATGATAAGATAAGAGAAGCTCACGCTGACAGCTAAAAGTAGCACACTACAAAATAGGATGGATTCTAATTTTTTTTTTAAATTGCGCTTTTAGTTTTTGAGTTATAAACGTGACAGACTGACGGACAGACAACACAAAAATAATAGCATATGTCTTTTGTCAAGGCACCCAATTTAAAGCTGGGTTGACTCAGAAGTGCCCTAAAGATCCCAAAATTAAAATTCCCAGTCTTCACCAAACCAGGATTCGAAACTGGGACCCTCCGGTTCGTAAGCCAAGCACTTTACCACTCGACCACCGCGTCTCCAATTTTCATCTTTAGAGATCAACAAATCCTCTGGAAGCGACGGTTAAAACAACAACGAATCAGCGATTTAATTAGTTTCTGATGTAATTTTAAATATGGGCGATATTTATGTATGCCAGTCCAAAGTGATTCATGAGATGAAATCGATTTAAAAATCTTCACACATCGAATCTAAATATTCTGTATTCGATTATGGAATTAGAAGTGTCTGTCACTTACGATACAGAGGTCATTGCTAAAATTTGGTTTCCTAGACGTACTAGGAACCTAGATTATGGCTGCCAAACAGAGCAACCAATACTACTTATAAAAGATCAAAGTTCAGATCCCAGACTTACTGAGAGTTTTAACTCGACCTTTCATTGGGCACTTTATCCGAGCGAGAAAACGCATTGAACCATTGACCGTTGTCCACTTTGACTGACCCTTTTAGTGCCTGCGTGTTAACAGGCAGTGTGGTCAGAGGTACAGCCCGTAAGTAGGGATTTCTTTGATGGGCTAATAGGTCAATCGAGAAGCACGTGCGTAGCAGTAGAGACTAGGTAGAAACTCATGACATCGTCTGGACATTGAAAGTAAGTCAGATGGAAACAAAGTGAAAAATATGTGTCTGTGATTAGAAGTAACAGAGAGACAGACAGACAGGCAGACATCAACAGAGAAAGAAAGAAAGAGAAGAGAGTTGGGGATAGATAGATAGATAGATAGATAGATAGATAGATAGATAGATAGATAGATAGATAGATAGAGGTCATAGGTGTTTCCTTTACAATGTGGTCATATGTGTGTCCTTTACAATGCGGTCATAGATGTGTACTTTACAATGTGGTCATGTGTGTGTCCTTTACAAGAAGGTCATAGGTGTGTCCTTTACAATGCGGTCATAGATGTGTACTTTATAATGTGGTCATAGGTGTGTCCCACACAATGTGGTCATAGGTGTGTCCCACACAATGTGGTCATAGGTGTGTCCCACACAATGTGGTCATAGGTGTGTCCTTTACAATGTCTTCATAGAGGTGTTCTTTACAATGTGGTAACAGGTGTGTCCTACACAATGGTACCATAGATATGTCCGTTACAATGAGGTCATATGTGTGCCCTACACAGTGGGGGTCACATGTGTGTTCAACACAATGTGGTGATAAGTGCCCTACACAGTTTTGTCATAGATGTGTTCTGCACATGTGGTCGTAGGTGTGTCCTAGAAATATTCTTTTTTCTTATAAAGGACCGTCTGCAATCTATAAGATATGATACGTATCACCTACACAATGTTACATAGAAGTGTGTCTCTCAGACATTATGTTGTATAGAAGTGTGTCTTACTCAAACATAATGTTGTATAGAAGTGTGACTCTCTCAAACATAATGTTGTATAGAAGTGTGTCTTACTCAAACATAATGTTGTATAGAAGTGTGTCTTACTCAAACGTAATGTTGTATAGAAATGTGTCTTACTCAATGTGTCATGTGCATGGGTGTGTCAATGTGTACACTGTACCTTATTGTCCTAAAGATCAAGTTTTATTCAACATTGTCTTGAGTTTTTCAAAGCGGTCACTGAGGCCATGTTTGGGTTGGCCTAAAAGATAAGAGGCGCACTCAAGGGCGCTGATTTGTATCAGCTTAGCAACCAGCACCTGGATTTAGACACAGCTGCATCAAAAGGATAACAAAAATATAGCGCCCCACCCTTATCACTTGGTTCACCGTGTCTTGATGACCTAGGATGAGGGGAGAGGTTGGAGCGTCAAGATTAGACAAGGTAGACATGTGAAGCCTCGTTTGGTCTACACCGGCCCTCCACTGCTAGGTAGCAGTAATATCTTAGCTTCATCTTATCTTATCTTATCTTATGCATTACAAACGTAATAAATGTTTCCTGGACATAAAAAAAAGATTATTACATTCTACACGTGTTCATGTGTTCAACTAGTCGTGTTCATGTGTTCAACTAGTCGTGTTCGTGTGTTCAACTAGTCGTGTTCATGTGTTCAACTAGTCATGGTTCATGTGTTCAACTAGTCGTTTTCATGTGTTTATCTAGTCTTGTTCATGTGTTCATCTAGTCGTGTTCATGTGTTCATCTAGTCGTGTTGATGTGTTCAACTAGTCGTGTTCATGTGTTTATCTAGTCTTATTTATGTGTTCATCAAGTCTTGTTCATGTGTTCATCTAGTCATGTTGATGTGTTCATCTAGTCGTGTTCATGTGTTCATCTAGCCTTGTTCGTGTGTTCATCTAGTCTTGTTCATGTGTTCATCTAGTCTTGTTCATGTGTTCATCTAGTCTTGTTCATGTGTTCATGTGTTCAACTAGTCGTGTTCATGTGTTCAACTAGTCGTGTTCATGTGTTCAACTAGTCGTGTTCATGTGTTTAACTAGTCGTGTTCATGTGTTTAACTAGTCGTTTTCATGTGTTTATCTAGTCTTGTTCATGTGTTCATCTAGTCGTGTTCATGTGTTCATCTAGTCTTGTTTAAGTGTACATCAAGTTGTGTTCATGTGTTCATCTAGTCGTGTTGATGTGTTCATCTAGTCGTGTTCATGTGTTTAACTAGTTGTGTTCATGTGTTCATCAAGTCGTGTTCATGTGTTCAACTAGTCTTGTTCATGTGTTCATCTAGTCGTGTTCATGTGTTCATCTAGTCTTGTTCATGTGTTCAACTAGTCGTGTTCATGTGTTCAACTTCTCGTGTTCATGTGTTCAACTTGTCGTGTTCATGTGTTTATCTAGTCTTGTTCATGTGTTCATCTAGTCGTGTTCATGTGTTCATCTAGTCTTGTTTATGTGTACATCAAGTCTTGTTCATGTGCTCATCTAGTCGTGTTGATGTGTTCATCTAGTCGTGTTCATGTGTTTAACTAGTTGTGTTCATGTGTTCATCAAGTCGTGTTCATGTGTTCATCTAGTCTTGTTCGTGTGTTTATCTAATCTTGTTTATGTGTTCATCTAGTCTTGTTCATGTGTTCATCTAGTCTTGTTCATGTGTTCATCTAGTCTTGTTCATGTGTTCAACTAGTCGTGTTCCTGTGTTCAACTTGTCGTGTTCATGTGTTCAACTAGTCGTGTTCATGTGTTCAACTAGTCGTGTCCATGTGTTCAACTAGTCGTGTTCATGTGTTTAACTAGTTGTGTTCATGTGTTCATCAAGTCGTGTTCATGTGTTCAACTAGTCTTGTTCATGTGTTCATCTAGTCGTGTTCATGTGTTCATCTAGTCGTGTTGATATGTTCATCTAGTCGTGCTGATGTGTTCATCTAGTCTTGTTCTTGTGTTTATCTACTCTTTTTTATATGTTCATCTAGTTTTGTTAATGTCTTCATCTAGTCTTGTTCATGTGATCGTCTAGTCGTGTTCATGTGTTCATCTGGTCGTGTTTATGTGCTCATCTAATCGTGTTCATGTGCTCATCTAGTCGTGTGTATTTATTTACATACTTAAATTTTAAAGTCGTTGGTTGACCTTGCTGATTCAGGCAACCCATTGCATGTTGTCATGGCACCGTGGAAGAAAAAGCATTTTCCCCAGCAAACTGAATAAATGATCGCGATAGCGCTCCCGTTGAAGACCACTGATCTATATCAACATGAAAAATGTTTGGCAATCACTAAAAGTGAATAAAGAATTGAAGGCAGTATTACACAGTAAATTCTGTTACGATCTTTTAGAAAAAGGCCAATCACGTTAGCAGAACTTGCTGTCATTCAAAGTAGCCCATTCAGCAGCACCACTGGCCCATTTAGGTACCGGCACCATCCCGAGTGCCCATATAGCCAGTCCGCCCCTGCTGCTAGGTATCACGTTTCAAATAATTCGGCTAGAAAAAAAAAAAGCTGGGGGGGGGGGGGGGGGGGAGCCTGTTTCCGCTACTGGGACACTAAATATAAAAGTTTGAGAACCGCTGACATAGCCCACACCCCATGCAGGACTAAGAGTTTTGATGCTCGAACTCACGACAATCGTGATTCCAAAGCGCCTACCACACGACCATCCATCCATATATGTGTGTCCATTAGTAATAATGACTTCAGTTCTTGAGATCGCCATGTCTCCCATTTTTCTCTTTTCATTTTGTTGCCAACTTCAAGGAGTCATATTTTTTATATATTCATATCTATAGCTGTTCATAGCAGGATATTAAGAGAGAGACCGGTCCATTCTTTTATATTGTCCAACCAACTTTTCTTCGGACGACCCTTTCTTCCTGTTCCCTCTACTCTACCTTGACAATATGACAGGACCAGGTCAGCTTTCGTCTGTACACAGTACTGAGGGGACAGCTAGAGTGTTAACTTGTACAAGTACAAACTCATTTATCTTCTTTTGCTGATATCTGATACCTATTTGGTTTTTACCTTTAATATAAAATAATTGTAAAAAATAGTGTCTTTTTAAAAAAAAATATAATTAAACCGTCTTTCGTATTTAATAAAAAAAAAAAAAACTAAATATTTTGCCTTCAGAAGATAAAAGTAAAATCTTTGCTCCAGAGCTTTACAAGCTAAAAAAATTTCGTGTAATAAGATTTTCAATGTCTTTTCTAGTTTATTTTTAGATATAAACGAGACGGACGGACTGACGGACGGACAGACCACATAAAACTAATATCGGCTTTTTCCTTTTTTTGGGGAGTCGATGAAAATAAGGGGTGGTGGAGGGGGGGGGGTAGAATGGAGGAAAGAATGACACAAGAACAAGTAAAAGAGAAAAAAAAAAGTGACATGTCATTAAGTGAAATGTCATTAAGCCCTGTGTTCACGTTTTTAACCCATCCATCAATACAATATTAATGCTCCGCCTTATCCCAGGGGCGGATTAGAGTCTCCCATGGCCATCAGTACTCACTCGTTATGGAGTCACGATGACCAGGATATAAAATAAAAGATAATAACCCAAAATATAAAATACATAGATAAATATATAAAAAGTACAAATAAAAGTTTTTGAAACAATACTAACGCTAGGCTTACTATATCCCTGCGAGTCAAACCACATAGTCAAAAAAACTATCATATTTTTTGTCTCAACTGCTATCCCCTACACAATGCCCTTGTCTTTCCCCTTCTCTTATGTTAATGTGTTGACCTCCCTTGACCTAAACTACTTATAAGCGTGCAACAATGTTGACCTACCCGATGGCCACTGATCGATGCGACAAACTGACATAAACTGTAGCATTGTGTACATACTTTGTGACGAGTAGGTCTACATATGAAGTGCATGAAATACTTTTTGTTTTGAAACGAGTTCGTGTTAGCAGAAGTGAGCACAAAGAAGGAACAAAGCGCGCCATCTGGTGTACGTATTCAAATTTCATTGACAACAACTGAACGGAGTGTTGATAGATGAGAAACAATGGACAATTCTTACAAGTGATCTGTTCGGCTGAATACAAGGGAGACAATGGACAATACTTACAAGTGATCTGTTCGGCTGAATACAAGGGAGACAATGGACAATACTTACAAGTGATCTGTTCGGCTGAATACAAGGGAGACAATGCAAGAATTAATATACAAGTGTACGACAATTTAACAATAATACCTATACTCTTTTTGTAGGAGGCGAGGAAATGTTACAAAACGCAGGGGGGGGGGGGGTCATTGAATTCTCTTTCTCTCTCTCTCTCTCTTTTACTGTGTTCAAATGGTTTAATTTCCAATACATCGCAATTGGCAACAACATTAACACTGTCTTTACAAAAACATAGTCTCTGCTCCGCACTGACTTCACACACCATGCTGGTTCTCGCCTCGTACTGGTCACATTGCGAGGTAACGTGAAGTGAAGTCTTAAGTCTTAACACACTGCAGGCCTTCTAGAAAAGCATAGAACGTCGCTTGACCACTCGCTTGATTACATTCGCGTGATATTTACAGCACCGGTCTTTGCAGAACTGGCGTGTACTGTCACTGGTCACGGTTGACCGCTCGTCCTGCGCTAGACTGTGGCGATTTGGGTTAGCTAAAAACACACAGCACTACCCCCCATCTGTGTCACCACCAGGTTTACAACAATATAATCAAAGGGTTATTTGAAGAACATATTTTTGTCTAGTAGATTTTTGTATTTTAGGCACTGAAAAATTGTACAGTTTTAGTATTTCGTATTCTGACTGTTGTGGTCAAGACACTTTGGATGTGGACTGTGTGGCCGGTATTTATTTGGGGGAAAGAACATAGCGAAACAGAGACTGAGGGGGCAATATAATTTCTATCAATCAAATAAGAACATAAAACTAAAATGTTATTTAACCTTGGTTAGGCCAATAGTTGAATATGCATCCTCCGTTTGGGACCCCCCTCAACTCAAGAAAACATTAAGAAACTGGAACAGACACAAGAGCAGTGAGATTCATTACTAACGAATATTCACATTTGACTAGACTAACACCTTTAGTAAAATCACTAAATTTAGAAAGCCTTCAGGATAGCAGACTCAAAAGTAAAGTAGCAATTATACATAAAACACTGAACCATAATCTTCTAATACAAAAACAAAATTTAACAAGGTTACAAAATCCGCCCCCGAAACGGGTCCACCTAGGCAGGTAAAAAGTTCGTGCATGGATACATACTCTCTCAATATTTCCACTATTAGACCAGAGTTCCCTTTTTTAACACCTCGATGTTTTGAGGACGAGACAGTTAATCTGCTACTTCGAATCAGTAGAAACCTTTATTATTCCAGAACGATGTCGCCCACACAGCAGCCTCCCAATCTCCATGCAGCAGATGCAGCACCAACATTGTTCAGTTTGTTTCATCGCTTACTTCAACGTAAGACTAATGTCCGCTTTAGGTCCCCTGTGCCGTATTTAAACTTAAAAAGGCCCTAAGCTACATGAGATATGTTGCCACTTTCGGGCCCTTTTGAAAATCCAAATATTATATGCCAGGCCTTAAGCTATGCCTTGTGTTGCCTATAGGTAAATTAGGCCCTATGAGACCTCCAGAACCGTTCGCCAAACAGGGCGGCAAGCTTTCTCTACACTCCCCAGACATCGGTCGAAGCCGGCTTCCAAAGCTTCTTCATCTTTAGGCCTGTTTTAAGTCCATATATTATATGTCAGTGCTTTACATTTCTTGGAGGCCGTAAGCTATAGATTGTGTTGCCTAGAGGTTAATTAGGCCCTTATAGGTCCTCAAGTACCGTTCGCCGCCACACAGGGAAGCAGGCTCTCTCTACACTCCCTAGAGATCAGTTGAAGCCGTCTTCCAGAGTGTTTTCCCACCTAGTACCTACGGATGTTAAGACTTCTAAGAAGGTGCCACGCCGTGATAGACCTGAACCATTCTGATTTCGCTGTCCTCTTTTACAGTGCACTGTTAGGGACATGATAAATTAGAATCAATATCGTTTGTTAAAAAAAAACGCATTTTGAAGCGCAATCTCTTACGGTCGTAAATACGATTTCCCACATTTGAACTTGGCCAACATTAGATATTCATTCAAGCTTTTTGAAACTGCCTCAATATTCTCTATTGACAGAATAAAAAAAAAATAAACGTCTATTTCTCTCTCTCTCCCCTCTCTCTCTCCCTCTCTCTCTCTTTCCCTCTTTCTCTCTCCCTCTCTCCCTCTCTCTCTCCCTCTCTCCCCCCTCTCTCTCCCTCTCTCTCCCCCCTCTTTCTCCTTCTCTCTCTCCCTCTCTCTCTCCCTCTCTCTCTCCCTCCCTCTCTCCCTCTCTCTCTCTCCCTCTCTCTCTCCCTCTCTCTCTCCCTCTCTCTCTCTCTCCCTCTCTCCTCTCTCTCTCTCCTCTCTCTCTCCCTCTCTCTCTCTCCCTCTCTCCCTCTCTCTCTCTCCCCTCTCTCTCCCTCTCTCTCTCCCTCTCTCTCTCCCTCTCTCTCCGTCCCCTCTGTCCCTCTCTCTCCCCCTCTCTCTCCCTCTCTCTCCCCCCTCTCTCTCCCCTCTCTCTCTCCCTCTCTCTCCCTCTCTCTCCCCTCTCTCTCTCCCTCTCTCTCTCCCTCTCTCCCTCTCTCTCTCCCTCTCTCTCTCCCTCTCTCTCTCCCTCTCTCTCTTTCCCTCTTTCTCTCTCCCTCTCTCTCTCCCTCTCTCTCACCCTCTCTCTCTCCCTCTCTCTCTCCCTCTATCTCTCCCTCTGAACTTGAGGTTACATTTGGGAAAAGCTGAGCTATTTTTCACCGCATGACGTCACCTCTGATTATTTTTATTGGCCATAAATAATATGCAGGGCCGAACAGCGGAAAGAAGAAAAAAAAAAAACCTAGATGTATGTTTATCTTGACGTTTGAAAGACTCTAGGAGTACACCTGCATGCTAACAGATTTGTTCATGTACACTCCAGCCGAGAATGTTCGCTAAATGTACACATGGGCAAAAAAACGTAAAACTGAGTCTAAAGAAAGCAATGTTTAAGTTTGAATATTCGGATAATTTTCATTTTAAGAAATGTATATCTAGAGAGGCCCATTCAGGGGGGCGCTTTGATGAATTTTAAATTTGAATGACTTGAAACGAGGAGATAGAGGTGCGGGTTGAACGGCATAAACCGCTTGGCTACTTTAACAAAGTGGGCTTGTGTTCGAATCCTAATGTAGACTAGGAATTAATAATTGAGTTGTCTCATGCTGACTTGTGCTTGCACTTGCCCACATTAGAGATTCCATGAAAGAAGAGTTTTACCAAAGAATTTACAACTTAAGTAAATAAAGTTATGTCATTGAAAAGTATAAAAGTAAAAATAAAACTCCCCCCCTCAGACCATGCGGTCTATAGGCAGATGATGTAAAGATCACGAGGGTGTCATGTGTCTTGCACAGCGACCAACCGCCTTTACTTTTCCTAAGGATCCCGAAATTAAAAACTTCCAGTCATCACCAAGATTCGATCTCGGCACCCTCCAGTTCGAGAGCCAACTGCTTTACCCCTCTGTTACCGCGCCTCTCCTAACTGTGAGTTCAGCTACCTCTACACTTCCATCCTCTCAGAGGCGTGTTAAAGGTTTAGGCGAGTGGGTCGACGCCGCAAGAGTCGCACCTTAAGGGCCCCCCGCGATAAATCTTTTTTGCCACCCACTCTGTCAGTCAGTCCATCGTACCAATATTCGTGGCCGTGATATGACACTCACCCAGGACCCCCCCGCGCACTGCTATGGACCACCTCTGGATCTACTACAGATTAAGAATAGAAGGTTCTAGAAAGTCTGTGATGACTACGAAATGTTAAAAAAACGACTGCAATAAAGAGAAGAGGTCATGACCTTCAGATCCAGAAGGTCAGATAGAAAAATAAGACTTAAACGAGCAGGCTACCCCTGATGTCTAACAGTATAAGTATAAGGTATTAAAAGTCAACGCTCCGTTCGTACAAGAATGTGAAATTTATAATGAACACTGAACAAGACGAGCCAGACTGCATTTAAGTTGAAAAAGAAATATCTAAAAATAAAACAAAAACAACAAAAAAACATAGAAAATATTTTTAAAAAAAACTTGAGTAGGCTGAAAAATGTAGCACTACTTTTTGTCTAAGGGCCCCCAAATCCGCCCCTGACCATTACATTAACACAACATTAAAAACACCATTGTATCCTTCTTTGAAAAGCATGTTGCAAGCCTCTCTACGAGCGTAGATATTAACCGTCCAGATCTGCCTAGCAAAGTGTTATGAAACAAGAGAGACAATCATTGGGAGCCATTGATACAATTAGTGAGTCAACATATGCATTGTCTCCCTTTGTTTTAGTCTCCTGTTACATTGACTAAACAAGACCAATTTTTTTTTTACTCCTCCCGCGCCTGACTACGAGGAGGAAAGAAATAAAGGTGGGAGGGGGGGAGTAGAAAGAGTGAAGGAAGGATACAGAGAAGAGGGAAGGGGGATGTGGATTACAATCCAGTATCCAGTTAGTTACTCAAGAGAAGAAGTCATTGATCCGTTGCTAGCACAACTACGTGAACTTTGACCTTTCGAACTGCTCTCTGTCATGACGTGAAACTTGAAAAAAAAAGGGGGGGGGGGGGGGGAGAAAAGGGAGGGGGGTGGGTCGTCAACGTCAAGATGTCAATAGAGTGAGGAGTTTGTCACGAAAGAACTCTGGGAGGGAAGGAAGCGTGTCGGGAGGGGAGAGAACTCAACGGGAGGAAATATAAACTAGCTGCAGAATGACAAAGGATTGGGGGGGGGGGGGTAAGGAGAAGGCTGGCGCCCCCCCCCTTCCCCGCCTCACAAGTGGTTGCTGCGACAAGAAGTCTGACGTAACCACGTGATCTATCGAACGTGACGGACTTATTGACGTAGGCAGGGCGTTGAAGACGTCATTGTGCGGGCTATAATTAGATAAACGTAATTCTGACTAGGCCTACAGTTAAGGACGTAGTCTATGAGTTTGTCTTCCTTCTAGATTCCTCTCCATAGATCTAGTTAATTCTAGTTCATAAAACGTGTTAGAAAAAGTAAGAGTGAAAATCGGTACCGGATTTAGCCTTCACAAGACCCTACGTTATTCGCGATACGAGGCCTGTTTTTAATCAACAAAAGGGCTTTTTTATTTTCTTTCATTGAAATAATTCAAAATCTCATTGTAACGATTTTTTGGGGGGCTAGTTGGGGCCCTCAGCTATAGCTATATGTTACCTAATTGTAAATCGAGCACTGGTAGAATAGCTGAACAAGTCCAAACTGGTTTACAATGACTGATAAGAGTAAAGATTTTACAAAAACTTAACAGCTGAACAGATCCTCGCTACTGTAACAGAAGCTGTACAGACACCAGCATAGATATAAAATTACTTGACTCACTTACTTAGTCTTAGATCCTCTCACGCCGTTCAGCGCACTGGGCGGAAAGCTGTCTCCACAAAGATCTGTCACTGGCAATGTCTGAAGCATCTTCCTACTCCTGTTCACTGCTCTGAGGTCCCTCCTTCCCCCCCCCCCCTCCCCCATGAAAGTGTTGTGTCAAGATATGAGAGAACGTCCCTGTTTGCGCTTTCCTAGTATTGGCCCCCATGTCATCGCAATTCTTGGTGTCCGAACGTGTTGTTGGGGAACGTGTAGCGCAAATCTCATGCGGCGCTCTGTGTTACAATCTCACTTAGTGTTCGACTCCCAGTTCGGCATAGGATTTCCTATAACTGAGTCATCTTTGTTGAGCCACATTTCGTCTTTCTCAATTTCGGCAGTTGGCAACCATGTTTCGCATGCATATGTTGCTATTGGAATGACGATTGTGTCAAGTAGGTGTATTTTTGTCCAAAATGGCTTGGCTTAATCCAAATTGCTCGCAGCCTTAGAAAAATGCTCCTTGCCTATTCGGCACGCTACATCATGGTAGGCATCCCCATCGTCTGTTATGATGCTGCCTAGGCATGTGAACTTGTCCAACTCTTCAAGCTTTGACTCTGAAGTCTGACGGGGGCAGCTCTGAAGTCTGACGGGGGTAGCTCTGAAGTCTGACGGGGGAAGCTCTGAAGTCTGACGGGGGGCGCCCTTTGCCTTATATCGAACTCACACAATTTTAGTCCTATCCATGTTGATGCGGAGGCCAATTTTGGGCGCATCTCTACCTAGGCTCTCCGTCATTTCTGGTAAAGTTAACTTCTATGTTAATATTTAACTCCTAAAATTGAGTCATCTTATCTAATTGGTCTTGGTCTAATGAGATCTCCCCGCCCGTGTTAGCTTTGTTCCTCCCAGTTTTCTTTTTTCTTTTGATTTCCGGTCGGAGTCCTATTACTTAATTTCAAGTAAAATATTTATTTACAAGCATTTTACTGATAAGTTAAACGTTACCATAATCAAAACCATAAATTAAATAAATTATAGCCTTTATATAGCGCTACTTTCACGCTTATAGCATGCTCAGAGCGCTTTGGTCCAATCTAATTTGTGGACCAATGGGGGGGGGGGGGGGGGGGGAAGAGGGTATCTGGGAGAAGGTTTTCCGTGCTGCCCTTAGGCGCTCAGTAAACAGTCGGGTGTCGAACCTCGAGCCCCCTTAATAGTTAGCCAAGTTAAGCGTACTTAGCTTCTTGACCACGCATCCCACATAACCATAATCATAAACATAATCATAATCATGACCATAATCATGATCAGAACCATAACCGTATCCGTAACAACAATTAAAGCCATAATCATTGATAAAGCCAGTATTTAACATTATAGAAATGATAATTTAAATATACTTTATACAAACAAACGAACATGCATCCAAGGTTATACCCCTTTCAATGATTACTTCCCCTTTAAGACATTTTTTTTTTTGAAAGGGGATTGGAAAAGGAAGAGGTCAAATCTCTTATTAGATAAATTTCCCCTGGGTCTAACAAGAAAATATTTTTTAGGAGATTACAACTTCATTTATGTTGTCTTTAATTTTCTTTTTCCTCTTAGAGTTTGTTAATGAAACGCATTTTTTTTTTTTTTTTAATTTTTAATTTTTTTATTTTTTTTTATTTCTAGAATTTTGTTTGCCGATATTGTTGGTTTCACTTGCTTGTCGTCTCAATGTACAGCACAAGAGCTGGTTCGAATCCTGAATGAGCTATTCGGACGTTTTGACCAACTGGCTAAAGTAAGTGGATTCTTGTTCTGGTACAGTGATACTCAAAACTACGACCCGCGGGTCATTTCCGGCCGGCCCTTGACACAATACCAATCAGGCAACACATAATGTAAACAAGAAATAAAACAACTTTTTTAAAAAGACAATACCTCTGTTTCGACCCGTTTCTCGACCCCCATCTCGTCACTACCTCATTTTTATTTACTTTACCCTATATCAATATATATCTATATATCTATATCTATATCTATCTATCTATCTATCTATCTATATATATATGTGTGTGTGTGTGTATCACTATAATAATTATCTTGACTCTTTTCGTCTAGTGATGATTGTCACTCTTGGTGCGTGTAATTACTTTGTCTCCATAATTATTAGAGTACTTTAAATGTGTATAAAATTAAACTAATGCCAATAAGGTCACATCAATGACCACATACTGAACTCTCTAATTAAAACTGATGTAGCACATATGACCCAAGGCCCGCGGTCCTTAGTTTGGGTATTACAGATCTAGTGGATTGTATTTAGATCTCTTTCAAACATGGCGAATGTTCCCTTCATATTTTTTTTTAAAAATATTTTGCCACGAAAATGAAAGTAGAGTGTGAAAAGAAAGCTACCAGTTTGGACGACATTGATATCAAATATAAAATACCGTGAAAACGGGTTTACCCGATTTGTTGAAAAGTTTCGTTCTTTAATAGAGACAAATCTAGGTCTTTTTTTTTTTAAGGGCCTTCCGGTTGTGTGTGGGACAACTGTCTCCATCATGATCTTCAAATGATCTTCATTTGTGACAATGTTTTATCAATTTTGTTTAAGTCGGTGATTTGTATGCAAGACATACATACAAACAGGGCCGGTCTTAGGCCACTGCAACCTATGCGGTCGCAGTGTGGGCCCCGCACTTTCATATGCCCCGCGCCAATTCTATGTGTAACTATTAAATTGCAAAATATATACGAAAAATTCCTAGAAATGTCCTGCATTTATTAAAATCTCCTGAAAAATATACAAAATTGGGTGTCATTTGTTACGGAAAATGCCAATCCTACGTGCAATAAAAAAAGGCATTGTCAGCTTTCATGTAATAAAATGTAATAATCGGACGAATTTGCATCGAAACCGAAAGTTCAAATACCTTATTTACTTTTATAGTCACTGGCATATATATATGCCATAGGTTGCAAGGTTCGTAAAGTAAAATTAATGTTATTTGCAATTTTGTACTTAGGAAAGAATGAATAAAATGCAAAGTCGAATTTTTTTCTAATACAAAATCTTAATTTTCACTATTATCCTTATTCCCACCCAGACTAGGCCCCGCGCAATCATTTTCACATAGGGCCCCGAGATTGTTAGGACCGGCCCTGCATACATACTCCTTACATTCTACTTTCAAACGTATATTATTCAACATAAGAGTTAAATCACAATATTGCTTTATAGCACATGCCTACGTCATTATAGGGTCCCATTTTTTCTTTTAAGGCAAGTCTTTCACAATGAGAGATCAGAAATCAGATTTAAATTCCACCAATGTTGAGGTTTTAAATTGCTCATAAACAGGGGCAAATTTAGTTTCAGATTAAGTTATCCCCCCTTTCAAACCGAATTCTCTCTCTTCCCGCAAGAGAGTCACTTGTTCCTGATGGCGCCTATTTCAGGAGGAGGCAATTCAGTTGAAGTGATATTTCGAAATTCGTCAGCAGTTATCTTTCACTGTGTGTCGCGATGTTCAAACTTAAGTGTGTCATTATCTGTATCACAATTGACGCCACCACATTCTTACGGGTCCCTCAGTTCCTTCTATAACCACCAGCAGTTCTCAAACTGTTTTCTTCTCAATGCGTCCTTAACCAGTAGAGACCGCCCCCACCTCTCTCTTCATAATACCATCGTCAGGAATATTGAAGTGTATTATAATATATACCACATATAATTGTCCCTTAGTCAGACCGTCGGGGAACCACACATGATCTGTTGATCGCCTTTCTCCATTCATCTCTTTCTTTTGCTTTGATTAGTCTCTTTTAATGACAGGGCTGTCCAGGGGCGGTCTGGGTGTTGAAATTGCCCCTCACATTAATATACTATGCTGTTCACAAATCACGTACAGACGTTAGGTTTTAAATGCATGAAAACCTGACAGAAATGGGTGGCTTTATGTAATGTATTTTGTAGCCTAAATGTTTTAGATTTTGTATTAAAGCAAAGACATTGGGCTTTACGACTCTCCATGAGTCACTTTAATTGGAGAGAGTTATACCATCTTTTAATGGTGTTACTGTATTTGAAAGAGGCCAATATGCAGCATTCACACCGACCCATAGGGTACCGGCCCACATCGCTAGTCCGCCACTGGGATCATGTCTCCCCATAGGCTAGGGTTGAAAAAAATAGCCTTTACTTCTTTTAACTACTTTACAAAACAACGCCTTGATCCAACTTTCTAAAGAATTTTCACATTTTTTGTAGTGTTTTGTAGTCTCCATGTCCAGTCCAGATATAGTATATATAAGTGTATGGCTTCAACCTTTTAATGCCTACATACGTAGCTTCAAAGCCATATGAAAAAGTGTTCGAGATGAACCATAGTCGTTTCACGACTGAAAGAGACCGATATATACATATATATATATATATATATAGAGAGAGAGAGAGAGTTCGTCCATCGTGGTTCGATGATGACCACTTTGTCATCCAGGGGGCTGAGGGCTTTGCACTGGGGTTTTATGCCTCCTTATGTGGCTGGTGAGACCTATGTGAGCCCGGAATGTTCGGCCGCACACTGGGCAGGTTATTCCAGATGGAGCTAGTGTCGTTTGCCTTGCTTTTCTTCTCTGGCGTTTTTCTTCTGCCAGCGTTGTTTTTTTTTCCTCAGCAACCTGTGCGCCAGTTTTCACAGCGCGACGCCATGATACTCTGTCATGTGCCTCTGTCTCCCAGGTGCCTGGGTCCTTCAGAAAAGCGCTTTCTTTGACCACCTTGCGAGCGCTTTCCTTCGCTTAGTTGAGATGAGACTTTGCCATTAAAAAACAACATACGGCCTATATTTCTTGTAAAGATAATAGAGTCCACTTGATACGTGTGTACAGTTATCAAAAAAATTATCAAACTTATAATGATTGTAGTAGACCTAGAATTAGATGCCCATTATATACCAGTTATGGGCCAGATTGTATAGAAAGGCCCCGGCCTATTTTGACACCCATTCCGCCCCTGGAACCTGACGTAAGCTGGGAAAAGTAAAGGCGTTTGATCGTTGTTCTGGCTACATGACGCTCTCGTAAACCTGTACATCATGTGGCCAATAGATCGCAAGGTCTGAAGCGAAATTTAACCAGTTTACTAGATTAAATACGCTGTCGAGCGTGACCTTTATCTTAATTCGTACGCAAACAGGGGAGTGGAAGCTTAGATGTTTAAAAATATAATGTCAATATTTAATCCTCAATGATTCATTGCGGACCAGTGGATATGCCACGCCAATTTTCTAGACAAATTTTCTATTGTAAAGATTGCATTTGTTCCACAAATCGACCTGACAAAGGCGTGCTGTCAAAACAACGAGTCTATCACTATCGATCTAGCGTGTAAGTTACTTACAGCCTTTCGAATTGTTAGCTCTGCGTCCGATAACCTTGACATGCTCATCAAGCGCCAATCATTGCGTAACCTCCCTTTGTAACTAAATTTAACGCAGTGCCTCGGATTAATCATTTACTCAGAGATTCCGATTTGTTCCGTGACATTGGAGTGAGACAGCAAGTGATGAAATGGTGTCATGCAATGGGCTACTTTCAGTCCATTCGTGACTTTAAAGAGATTTAATACAAGGCTGATTTGTTGAGAGTGTGGTGTTGAGAGTATAGAGGAGTAGCGAAATCAATCGGTATAGTTGGCCTCAACACTGACCTGCG
Source organism: Biomphalaria pfeifferi (assembly GCA_030265305.1). Classification (NCBI taxonomy): domain Eukaryota; kingdom Metazoa; phylum Mollusca; class Gastropoda; family Planorbidae; genus Biomphalaria; species Biomphalaria pfeifferi. The sequence goes on along the minus strand of JASAOG010000131.1, from coordinate 954,291 downwards.
ACGTCTAAGCCAGTGGACAGTAGAAACCAATAGCTCGTTGCCACGTGACTGTATATTCGTTAAACGTGACCTCGGCAAAGATGAGAGTCTGTGTTATGTAATGCTGAAAGTTTTCTGCAGACGTCATGTGTCTTTGGCCAGATTTTTGCTCCGATGGTCTAGCAATCTAATCGTCATTTATCCTTTATGTATGAAGGAAATAAATGGACAAGAGAGCGCGGGGTATATGGTGTTGAGTTTTATTAATTTTTCTTTCTTTCCTGTAAATTCATTTTCTCTCTCTCTCTCTCTCTCTCTCACTCTCTCTCTTTCACTCGTTGACTACTTCTCCAACTGTCTATCCTTCTCACTCTCTGTCTCCCCCCTCCCTCTCTTTCCCTCTCCTTTCTCTTCTCTCCCTCCTGGACGTTAAGACGTATGTTCAAAGTCTGTGGCCTTACAAATCATCAAGGCTAAATGAGGCCTTGCAATCTTACACTACTAAACAAATAGTGTGATTTTGCTTATCTTATCTTATATTATACAGACGTTACTTCAAAAAAGAAGATGATTACGTTCTACACGTCATGCATTCAGTCATGCATATTAACCAATGACCTAAATTCTGCCAAGTCACTGGTTTTCCTGGCTAGCTCAGGCAACCCATTCCATGCTCTAAGAGCGCTAGGGAAGAAGGAGTATTTGTACAAATTTGTCCTAGCATATGGGACGAGGAATGTGCCTTTATCTTTGTGTCTTTCTGAGTATTTTATTAAATTTTGTTTTTGTATTTGAAGATTAAGGTTCACTGTTTTATGTATAATTGCTACTTTACTTTTGAGTCTTTTGTCCTAAAGGCTTTCTAAATTTGACTTCGACCTGCTATAGATAAGGAAATTCAAGAAAAAAAAAAATTATAAAAATACAACAAAGCTAATAATAACCCTAGTTATATCAATTAGTTTGCTTCATGTAATTAAGTTTGTGCGATTAGTTATTTTAATAATAATTGATTATAATTAATTATCAATAGTTAATTAGCTAATTGGTTAAACAGTTTTATTGATTCTAGTTTTGTCAGGTAAAAGAAATAACTGTGCAAAATTTCAGCTTGATCTGAGATTTGGTGTGTGTGGGGGGGGGGAATAATGTGTTCAAACTTTTTACCATTCAGACAGAGTGAGTTGATATAGTCTGTGTAAAAAGGAAATAAAAGGAAGGGGGCGGGTTATATAAACGATACTAGAAGCAGAGGCTATAGCTTCTGGATGTGTCAATGGGATGCGTGAGAAAAACGCGAAATCCCAATCGGACCCCATTCTAGTTGCTCTCTGCTTCCAGGGCTAGATCCTAATGTTTCCCTTTCAATTCGTAATAATGAAACCCTTTTTTGCTAATGTGCGTCGTAGGGCCCTTATTCTTAAGTCCGTGACTGCTCAATATGTCCTCATGAAATGGCCGATAATGGACATGTTTGTTTGTTTGTTAAATGTTTGACATGTTTCGAATGTTCCTTCAGAGTTGAAGAGAGTTTGCTTCCTAGTCCAAACCTCCCGCAGGACGACGGGGGAAATGGGAGAGGGCAGGGTTTGAACCCTCAACCGTCGATAAATCCGAACGACAGTCCAGCGCGCAAACCGCACGACCAGGCAGCCATACGGACTTTGTCCCAGCAAAACGAACTGTTCTAAGCAAATGTGATATACTGTTATTATTATTATTATTATTATAGCTTTTATATAGCGCTACTTTCATGCTCAGAGCGCTTTGGTCCAATCTCATTTGTGGACCAGTGGGGGGGGGGGGGGATGGGGGTATCTAGGAGTTTGTTTTCCGTGCTGCCTTCAGGCGCTCAGTAAACACAACTCTGCCCGAGTCGGGTGTCGAACCTCGAGCCCCCTTCTAAGTAGACAAGCCAAGTTCATGCGCACTTGGCCTCTAGACCTCGCTTCCCACCGTTATACTGTTATAACAACGACCAACTTTTTGTGTTATGTTCTAAAGGTTTTGTTATGTTTTTGTTCTTGTTTTCAGCAAAACAATTGTATGCGAATCAAAATCCTCGGAGACTGTTATTACTGTGTGAGTGGATTACCGGAGCCAAGATCCAACCACGCAGCATGCTGTGTGGAGATGGGCCTCGACATGATTGACGCCATTGCGTGAGTACTCAGTACCCGGTGTTTATTTTTCGCTGTAGAGAAAGGGTCAGGAGTATCTGTCCTTCAATATTTCTTTGCTGCCACCCTTTACTTTCTTATTACACCAAGAGTCTGTCTCTTTTCTCGGCTTATCCCTGACCTTATCCTTGACATAGTCTGCTGTTCTTTAAGTGCTACTTAAAACCAACGTGTGCACTTGAGTGCCGTTGCTATGGTTACTGATGACCAGAACGTATTTACGGTTGCCTCTTAGTCTAGGTACAAGATTTATTTGCCATCAAGAGATTATTGGTGTGACTAATGAAAAGTACCGTCTGTTGCCTACGGTTAACGAGCGTGTCATGTGGACAGCACAATGACCAATCGCTAAAACTGCCTGGTCATGAGGTCTGGAATCCCCAGGCTTGTAACCTGCCCGCCTTCATCTTCCCCTGATGTCATGCAGGAGAATTCGGGCGGGGGTTTAATAGTCTTCAAGTACTTAGTAAAGCCGGGAGGGGGGTTCAGGGGAGGGGAGTCGAACCGCTCCATCCAAAGTTGATAACACTGTATCGAAGTAGTCTTGTCCTGGTTGAAGTTATCAATAGGGAAAGAGAGCATGGCATGTGACATGTCAACACTTGACGACACAAGGAACACTACAGGAGCATTTTTCTCTCTCTTTAAATAATGTCAATGAGTTGTAGGCCTCGGTAGGTTACAAACAATATGAAACAAAATCAAATGTAATTACTTTTACTATTCCATAACATGGGACAAATCCGTGCAAGTTGACAATTTGTGTGTTACTTTTAAAGGATATAAAATAAATTAAAATAGAAAAAAAGATTTACAACTAGCATTATGGACGCACGTAGGACTTACATATAGTAGGCATGAACTCAAGTAGGACGCAGTAGTCTTCTGTTGGTTTACAATGCACGGGTGGCAGTGACTATTTATTATCTACTTTTAGTGCGGTACAGGTAGGAACAGGTGAGGTCTAGCTACAGTAATTAAGGGTGGAGGCAGGCGACTGCTATGAATTAGGTCCGACTACAGCAGACTAAGCCAGGGTAGATTGACTTGAACACATGAGACTTTCAGGGTAGATTGACTTGAACACATGAGACTTTCAGGGTAGATTGACTTGAACACATGAGACTTTCAGGGTAGAATGACTTGAACGCATGAGACTTTCAGGGTAGAATGACTTGAACACATGAGACTTTCAGGGTAGAATGACTTGAACGCATGAGACTTTCAGGGTAGATTGACTTGAACACATGAGACTTTCAGGGTAGAATGACTTGAACACATGAGACTTTCATTTCTATCTCTTCTTTCTCTTCTGTCTCTTGCCTCTCCCTCCCCTTTTCTTTGTTGTTCAATCTCTTTCTCTCTGTATTTATCTCTCTCTTTCTCTCTGTATTTATCTCTCTCTTTCTCTCTGTATTTATCTCTCTCTTTCTCTCTGTATTTATCTCTCTCTTTCTCTCTGTATTTATCTCTCTCTTTCTCTCTGTATTTATCTCTCTCTTTCTCTCTGTATTTATCTCTCTCTTTCTCTCTGTATTTATCTCTCTCTTTCTCTTTGTATTTATCTCTCTCTTTCTCTCTGTATTTATCTCTCTCTTTCTCTCTCTCTTCCTCCCTCTCTTGTTCTCTCTCTTCATCTTTACTTTTTTGCGTATTTCATGATGTCATGCCTGGGGAAAAGTTATCAGTTAAAGGTGTTTTATAATGTATGGTTATAAATGCAAAGTTTGATTAAATTCTCCCCAGATTTAGCACACACACACACACATACACACACATACATACACAAACTTTATTTATTAAACCTGTAACAATTTATACCAAGATTTAGCCCCCACCCCCCACATCTCACGCTCTGTGTGTTAGAGGCGTCTGCATTTCTCTTTCTCTGTCTTATTTGTTCCTCATTTTCCGCCTTCCACTTTCTCTTTCTCTTTCTCCCTCTCTTTCTCTTTCTTCCTCTCTCTCCCTCTCTCTCTTATTCTCCCTCTCTCTCTTTCTCTCTCTCTCTCTATCTTTCTCCCTCTCTCTTTCTCTCTCTTTCTCCCTCTCTCTCTTTTTCTCTCTCTCTTTCTCCCTCTCCCTATCTTTCTCCCTCTCCCTATCTTTCTCCCTCTCCCTATCTTTCTCCCTCTCTCTTTCTCTCTCTTCCTCTCTTTCTCCCTCTCTCTTTCTCTCTCTTCCTCTCTTTCTCCCTCTCTCTCTTTTTCTCTCTCTCTTTCTCCCTCTCCCTATCTTTCTCCCTCTCTCTTTCTCTCTCTTCCTCCCTCTTTCTTTCTCTCTCTTCCTCTCTTTCTCCCTCTCTCTTTTTCTCTCTTCCTCTCTTTCTCCCTCTCTCTCTTTTTCTCTCTCTTTCTCCCTCTCCCTATCTTTCTCCCTCTCTCTTTCTCTCTCTTCCTCTCTTTCTCCCTCTCTCTTTCTCTCTCTTCCTCTCTTTCTCCCTCTCTCTTTCTCTCTCTCCCTATCTTTCTCTCTCTTTCTCTCTCTCCCTCTCTTTCTCCCTTTCTCTCTTTCTCTCTCTCCCTATCTTTCTCTCTCTTTCTCTCTCTCCCTCTCTTTTTCCCTTTCTCTCTCTCCCTATCTTTCTCTCTCTTTCTCCCTCTCCCTATCTTTCTCTCTCTTTCTCTCTCTTCCTTCCTTTCTCCCTCTCTCTTTCTCTCTCTTCCTCTCTTACTCCCTCTCTCTTTCTCTCTCTCCCTTTCTTTCTCTCTCTTTCTCTCTCTCCCTCTCTTTTTCCCTTTCTCTCTTTCTCTCTCTCCCTATCTTTCTCTCTCTTTCTCTCTCTCCCTCTCTTTCTCCCTTTCTCTCTTTCTCTCTCTCCCTATCTTTCTCTCTCTTTCTCCCTCTCCCTATCTTTCTCTCTCTTTCTCTCTCTTCCTTCCTTTCTCCCTCTCTCTTTCTCTCTCTTCCTCTCTTTCTCCCTCTCTCTTTCTCTCTCTCCCTATCTTTCTCTCTCTTTCTCTCTCTCCCTCTCTTTTTCCCTTTCTCTCTTTCTCTCTCTCCCTATCTTTCTCTCTCTTTCTCTCTCTCCCTCTCTTTCTCCCTTTCTTTCTTTCTCTCTCTCCCTTTCTCTCTCTTTCTTTCTCTCCCTCTCTTTCTCCCTTTCTTTCTTTCTCTCTCTCCCTATCTTTCTCTCTCTTTCTCTCTCTCCCTCTCTTTCTCCCTTTCTTTCTTTCTCTCTCTCCCTATCTTTCTCCCTCTCTCTTTCTCTCTCTCCCTATCTTTCTCCCTCTCTCTTTCTCCCTCTCCCTCTCTCTCTCTTTCTCCCTCCCTATCTTTCTCCCTCTCTATATCTTTCTCTCTCTTTCTCTCTCTCCCTCTCTTTCTCCCTCTCTCTCTCTCGTTTTCCCTTTCTCTCTTTCTCTCTCTCCCTATCTTTCTCTCTCTTTCTCTCTCTCCCTCTCTTTCTCCCTTTCTTTCTTTCTCTCTCTCCCTATCTTTCTCTCTCTTTCTTTCTCTCCCTCTCTTTCTCCCTTTCTTTCTTTCTCTCTCTCCCTATCTTTCTCTCTCTTTCTCTCTCTCCCTCTCTTTCTCCCTTTCTTTCTTTCTCTCTCTCCCTATCTTTCTCCCTCTCTCTTTCTCTCTCTCCCTATCTTTCTCCCTCTCTCTTTCTCCCTCTCCCTCTCTCTCTTTTTCTCTCTCTCTTTCTCCCTCCCTATCTTTCTCCCTCTCTATATCTTTCTCTCTCTTTCTCTCTCTCCCTCTCTTTCTCCCTCTCTCTCTCTCTTTTTCTCGCTCTCTTTCTCTATCTCCCTATCTTTTTCCCTCTCCCTCTCTATCTCCCTCCTTCTCTCTCTCCCTCTCTTTCTTCCTTTCTCTCTTTTTCTCTATCTCTTTCTCTCTCTCTTTCTCCCTCTCATTTTTCTCTCTCTTTCTCCCTCTCTTACGCTCTCTCCCTCTTACTCTTCTTCTCTTTCTCTCCCTCCCTCTCTCTCTCTCTCTCGATATATATATATATATATATATCTTAAACACTTAAGACTCTAGACAACTTTTACGCCACAGACCATAATTTCTATCCCCGAAGTTATTTCAGTCTCACGCCACGATTGCATTCCTGGTTTATCGCTCTGTTGGCCAAGGGAAAGAACCTTGATGTTGGAAAACTAAAGGGAGAGAGAGTACTGTGCTACTTTTGGAATCGGCAGACGACCACTTCCTCTTCCAAATTTATGATGGGCGGCTAATTGAAAGACTTAGAAGGTTGAACTGCCATCTTTACTTCAGAGCATACTGTAGGTTGATGCAGTGGTATATTTAACAGACGGATCCATTAATCGATCCATTCAGTTAGTAGTCATCAATAGTGTACTGTTAGTGATGGAATGGCCATGTTGTCCGCACTGCTAGCAGTTTAGACAAACAGTACTTTATTACTATAGCTCTATTCAGGTCACAGCTTCATGGAGGCAGAGCGGAGGGTGGATGAACCTGTGGAACCTGGACACGGATCTCAGAAAAAATGGCTGAAACGATTTTCCTATAAATTTAACAATTAGTGTATATTGATGAAAACAATTACTAGCTCGTTGGCTACACTGGGAAAAGTCTTAAGTAAAAAGAAGACATACATTTAAATTCACCGATAAATCGTTGTTTAATGTTGCTTCCAGTTTATTAATAAAGTATCTAATTTTTTCTTTTATTTTTTTTACTTTAATCTAATCCGGGATGCACATTTAGAGTTTGACAAAATCTGAAGAGGATTGACGTAGACGGCGGAGAGAGAACCGGAATCCACCACCTTCAGACGACATTTATGTCTGCGCCCCTGGATGTGGCAACTAGGACTGCGTGGCCACGTGACATACTGAACTCCTCGTGAATCTTGGGACTCGAACACAAGTCTTATTATTACGTTGTGGTTTAGAAATTTATCGCGCGAAACTTTAAAGAGATAGACATCCAATGATAGTAACTGCCATTTTCGTTAGATTCTAAGACAAATCATATCAACCAGGGTCGGACTGGGTATCAAAATCGGCCCGGACATCTCTATTTTGTCCGGCCCATAAATTGTATATTATATAATGGACATCCAAAAAAAGGCACATTCCTCGTCCCATATGCTAGAACAAATTTGTACAAATGCTCCTTCTTCCCTAGTGCTATTAGAGCATGGAATGGGTTGCCCGAGCTAGCCAGAAAAACCAGTGACTTGGCAGAATTTAAGTCATTGTTTAATATGCATGACTAAATGCATGACGCTTAGGACGTAATCATCTTCTTTTTTGAAGTAACGTCTGTATTATATAAGATAAGATAAGATAATTCTAGGTCAAAATGTCCTCAAAATCATTCTGTCAAGTTTGATAATGTATCGATAGCTGTACACATGCATACAGTGAATATAAATACTTCACTCAGAGGGCCTCTTTTGTAAGAGAATACTTGAAAACCTTCCACAATTCTATACGTGCCGTAGTGACATCCATGCGGCCCTTATCTTATAAAACAGACGTGATTTTTTTTAAAAAAAGATGATTACTGTGGTTGTACCGGCCCACTTAGGTACCGGCCCACCGGGCATTTGAGTCCGATCCTGATATCAACTTTGAGACAGAGACAAACTAAAGACACCTCCTTATGTCGCATTTAATTGACAGATCTTAGAGACTTAGATTAAAACCAAGGTCCATTCACTGTTAAAATAGTAAAGGTAGTAATTAATAAAAATCTTTTGTAAATATTATATGTTCACAATTTCACAAAAAAAAAAATTCGCAGACAAGCCCACCTCCCGGACAAAGCCCAGTACCTTCCCAAGGTCGACATTATCGAACAGGGTTTTTAAATTGTGCGATCTAAAAAATTTCCCCTTAATAAGTTGCTCACAGAAGATAAACCTATAGTACTGAAATCTAAAAAGAAAAACCTTGTACAAGATAAACCTAGAGCACTGATATCTGTAAACACCAAAGATAAGATAAACCTATCGCAATGCAATATGTAAAGATCAAATAAACATATCGCACTGAAATCTGTAAAGACCAGACACAGGATAAACCTGTCGCACTGAAATTTGTTAAGGCCACCTAACACAAGATAAATCTATCGCACTGAAATCTGTAAAGACCACCTAACGCAAGATAAACCTATCGCACTGAAATCTGTAAGGACAACCTAACGCAAGATAAACCTATCGCACTGAAATTTGTAAAGACCACCTAACGCAAGATAAACCTATCGCACTGAAATTTGTAAAGACCATCTCACACAAGATAAACCTATCGCACTGAAATCTGTAAAGACCACCTAACACAAGAGAAACTTATCGCACTGAAATCTGTAAAGACCACCTAACACAAGAGAAACCTATCGCACTGAAATCTGTAAAGACCACCTAACACAAGAGAAACATATCGCACTGAAATCTGTAAGGACAACCTAACACAAGAGAAACATATCGCACTGAAATCTGTAAAGACCACCTCACACAAGAGAAACCTATCGCACTGAAATCTGTAAAGACCACCTAACACAAGAGAAACCTATCGCACTGAAATCTGTAAAGACCACCTCACACAAGAGAAACCTATCGCAATGAAATCTGTAAAGACCACCTAACACAAGAGTAACCTATCGCACTGAAATCTCAAAAAAACAGAACACAAAATAAGCCCAATAAAAACAAATGTATCTATATATCTGGCATGACGCGTTGAATACATGTCAAAAGTTTCTGTTCATATATTTATATTTTATAAATAAGCTTTGTTTAAATATGTGTGTGTGTATGTGCATATACGTGAATGGCGTGCACGTCTTGCATTTCGTTGACATTATGACGTCAAACTTGGGACTCGGGCAGGCCATCAGGGGACGTAAATCCGGCACTTTCTATGCGAGAAGGAAATGAAGTTCGAAATGATCACGTGCCTCAGCCATGATAGAACAAGAAGACGATTCGCAGCCCCCTGTTTGTGAAAGTCAGACCTGAGCACAGGATGTATAAGTGAAATATCAGACAATAAATGTCAGACCGACGAAGACGAACGTCTCAACATAGCCAGTTCATCAATCCCATCAAAAGAGAAACTAGCCAGACAATCTAACGACGTTGCCAAATTGAAAAAAAAAAAAAAAAAAAGCCAAAATATAGAAAAAAATCCATCGTTAAGTTTGTCTATTTGTGTCTTTCGTTTGTAAGCCAGTTTTTTTTTTTTTTTTTGGCAGTTTGTAGGCCATCACAACTTCATATCACGATGTTTTGACGAGAAAGGTGTCAGTTCTAAGTCGCGTGCAGATAACTTTCTCCCTGGACAAATTGATTTCATAAACCAACATAAAATATGAACTAGTCAGGCTGAAGTTCAGAATAGAGGAATCATACAAGGGAGTTAAGGATACATGCTGCGGTTTTACTCCCCAATGATAAATAAAGTATTACATCAAATTGATTTGCAAATATTTGTAATAAATTAGGTGTAAATGTACGTGAATATATGAAATATATTTCTCTCTATTGTCAGCCAAAATAATAATGAGATGTTAAAGTCAGTAGATAAAGAAACAAATAGAAGTAGATATCTTTTAAATTGGGGGAATAACATGGAAATGATCTGCTGCAGGTTGAGAACTGCAAATGATGGCTGAGGAAAGTTTTTTTTAAAGTTCTGCACTAACCACAAACTCACACACACTCTCTCACACACACACACTAAAGTAAGATTTCTCATTCAGACCTTGCAATATATAGGGCAGATGATGTAAAGCGTATCTTATCTTATATAATAAAGACGTTACTTCAAAAAAGATGATGATTACGTCCTACGCGTAATGCATTTAGTCATGCATATTAACCAATGACTTAAATTCTGCCAAGTCACTGGTTTTCCTGGCTAGCTCAGGCAACCCATTCCATGCTCTAATAGCACTAGGGAAGAAGGAGTATTTGTACAAATTTGTCCTAGCATATGGAAAGAGGAATGTACCTGTATCTTTGTGTCTTTTTGAGTATTTTATTAAATTTTGTTTTTGTATTTGAAGATTATGGTTCAGTGTTTTGTGTAAAATTTCTTTTTTACTTTTTGAGTCTTCTATCCTGAGGGCTTTCTAAATTTAAATTAGCTCATCTTATTCTGTGACATACGACTTACGAGGGTGTCATGTAGCCAGCACAAAGACCAACTGCCTTTACTATCCATTACAATTTGGGGCGAACTCAAGGGCGTCCTAAAAATCCCAGTCTTTACCGAGATTTGAACCGGGACCCCTCTGTTCGAAAGTCATGCGTTTATCACTCTGCCACCACGCTCTCTCTATCTCTCTCTCTCTCCCTCTCTCTCTCTCCCTCTCTCTCTCTCGCACACACACGCACATTAATAAACTTTATATTTTCTTTGCATTACAATTTCCTCCCTCCTCAGCGGTGTTGGGTCTGGAACCGAAGACAAATCGCGATAGTAGGCCTGAACAAGGACCTGTAGCGTCAAAACATGTGGGCAGTGGAGACCAATAGCTCGTTGCCACGTTATACAGACCTGTAACAACAAGCTCGGGGGCGGTGCGCTGTGTACGCGACACGGCCCGGTCTGGCCCAGTCAATCGATATGGCCGTCTACCGCTGGGTGCCCTCAGACAGGACATGGGATGAAAAATCCCAATGACCAGGCCTGGTGGCTGGATAAAAGCCTTTCTAACTACCAACGGGATGAACGGCGCCTGTCGGCGCCGATTCCCTACTGGACTTCATTGAAGGTAGCAACAAGCTATTGGTCTAAGTTGTCAAAAGGTTGTAACGTTGCAGGTCAGTGTTGAGGCCTTCTATGCCGAACAGTTTCGCTGGAATCCTCGAGGCTTCCTCCTGAAAAGCCCTTTGGCCGCCTACTTATTTATTACTATGAACTTAACCTTTTTTTTTCTATTTTATTTATGTCAGGAGCGTTTGTGACCAGACGGGTGTGAAATTGAACATGAGAGTGGGGCTGCACACGGGTCGCGTGCTGTGTGGGGTGCTGGGGCTCAAGAAGTGGCAGTATGATGTGTTTAGCAATGACGTCAAACTGGCCAATCACATGGAGTCTGGAGGAATACCTGGGTAGGTGAAGTGTTGTTTTTTTTTAAAACTCTTTCTCTCCTAATGGACGATGCCAACGTTGATTTGACTTCCATTAAAGTAAATTGGTTTGCATTGCATAAAAAACAACAACATGCATTCCCCTACAATTCAATACCAAATATAACACTTTCTGATAACAAACAAAAAAGTTATGGAAGCTTAATCATAATAGGATAGTGAAATACAAATGAGCAAAACAAATAATACTATCGGAATGAGAAAAATAATTACGGAGAGAAAGAGTTAAATATATAGAACATATAGAGTTGATTTCTAAAATTGTTTAGATTAGAGGGGCTTATATTAGAGAGAGAGAGAGGACTATTGCATTACGAGGGGCTTATTAAATTAGAATAACTTGTTATTGAGTAGATAAACTTATTTAGATTAGAGGGGCTTATTAAATAAGGGGCGTATTAAATAGAGGAGCTTATTATGTTAGACAGATTTGTTGATTAGATTAGAAAGATAAGGATGTTATAGATCAGATACAGGACAATAACAATAAATAAAATTTGCATGTTTACATTATTCGTTGAATATATGTGTATTGTTTATGTAGGCGTGTCCACATCACCAAGGCAACACTGGACCAGCTTCATGGTCAGTACGAGGTAGAGTCAGGGAATGGCGGTGAGAGAGACGCCTACATCAAACAGCTAGGTGTAGAGACTTTCTTCATCAAGACTAAACACCCACGCAAGGTAAATCTAATGTTTCCCTTTAGTAACAAGACGCGAGAAGCGCCGCAAGATTGGTCAAAATACTTCCCTTTAAAGTAAGTCTACAGACAACGCGGGGTAAACAAATTGTTGCCCACTATAGTAAGTCTACAGGCAACGCGGGGTAAACAAAATGTTGCCCTTTATAGTAAGTCTACAGACAACGCGGGGTAATCAAATGTTGCCCTTTATAGTATGTCTAAAGAACAGAACAGATTGTTGCCCTTTATAGTAAGTCTACCCGGGTACACTGTTCTGCCTCACCGTGGCACCCGGGTAGTAACGGCTACTTGAGTGGGGTAGCTAGGCTAAATGAATGGCGAAACATAACATGACGAGAGTCCACCTCTTGCACGGGCGGGGTTGCAAAAAAGCCCCCACAAACCTGTCACACATCTATGCGCTGTTCCTCAAGGGACCGTTACATAAATGGCGAGTCACCACGGTTAGCGTGGTATAACGAATGAAAATGGCGGAGGCTCCCGGTGTCCTCGGCCTTCGGTCATGTGCTGCCAAGCATGCGTCGGGGACCAAAGGCATTGGAAACAGCAATGCTTTACATAGGCATTGACTCGGGTCTCTCTCAAACAGAACTGTGTTCCCACAGGTTTTTTTGTTTTTTTTACTGTTTGGTGTCCAAACAGGTTTTTTTTTCAAACTTAGAGCTCGAAGAGCCTTCGATTCAACTCTTAAGAGATCAAACGGATAGTAAGTCTACAGACAACGCGGGGTAAACAAAATGTTGCCCTTTATAGTATGTCTAAAGAACAGAACAGATTGTTGCCCTTTATAGTAAGACTAAAGACGACGTGCGATACATTAAGTGCTGCCCTGACCTTTGTATTCCAACTAAACACAGTTACAAGTTTAAACATTCGCTTCTCTTTCAATTAAACAAGTTTCTACAAAAGATAAAAACAGAACGGGGTTCTCGCATTTAGTCACGCGCAGTATAGATTGCATAAGTGGCAGAGCGGACACTCAGAGTAGCACGTAAGCCTCAGGTCCACGCTATTTCCAGCGCTGAATTAAAATGCAACACTTACGCCAAAAGGAAAAAAAAAATAGCCCTTTGTTATTTCTAAGCAAATATTTTTTTTTATATTTCTTAATGGCCGCCTATTAAGTCATATAAAATATGTGCCAAGAGATACGACCTACAAATTTGCGAATTAACTGAGGAGAGACATTCCTTTAGCTCATTGTTTCAAAAAGGGGGCTGGGGCTAAGTGGTAAAAGCCCTTGGCTTCCGACCTGACAGATCTCGTGTTTGAATCTTGATGAAGACTGTTATTTTGAACATCAGGATTTTTAGGGCGCCCTTGAGTCCACCTGACTGTAATGGGTAGCCAACCTGACATACTGCGGGGAAAATAAAAAAGTGGTTGTGCTGGTCACATGACACCCTAGTTAATTGTCGGCCATAGAAACACGACTTTTACGTCATATGCCCGCAAAGATTACAAAGTCGTAAAGGGGGAACTTTACTTTTACCTTGCTTCGAGACAGCTGCTGTAACTAAAATTTTTATGTCGAGAAGTGGTTTATTTATTTAATACCCTAGTGAACCAACCGTAAAATAACAGAGAGAAAGGTAAAAAAAGAATTGATGTCTAGATTTTTCTTCCTTTTTTCTCAGCGCATCATCTGGAGTGAAGTGAGTTTAAAGTGTTTCGAATGTCAATGTCATTGTCTGTATGCAAAAAACGCATCACACGCCCACCTCGATGATAACATCTCACTTAGCTTATGTTCCAGCTGCACTTTCTGCTGAGACTATTCCACTAAGCTTTGACACCTGCACGCAGACATTTGTCTGCAAGTCTTTGATTCTATCACCTGTTGGCTTTAGTGATTGTGTGTCTGATTGATTGTTTTATCGCGAAAGACAAAAGCTCATTCATGTGTCCGCACCTCTTCTCTATGTGCTCACTTTGACAACCAACTTCGTTACAGCTCATGTACTCTTGTGTGTCGCTCTTATATCAGAGCTCCATTCTGTTGTACAAAGCTTACATCAACTCACTCTGTCTGGTACAAAGCTTACATCAACTCACTCTGTCTGGTACAAAGCTTACATCAACTCACTCTGTCTGGTACAAAGCTTACATCAACTCACTCTGTCGAGTACAAAGCTTACATCAACTCACTCTGTCTGGTGCAAAGCTTACATTAATTCACTCTGTCGAGTACAAAGCTTACATCAACTCACTCTGTCTGGTACAAATCTTACATTAACTCACTCTGTCTGTCTGGTACAAAGCTTGCATCAACTCACTCTGTCAGGTACAAAGCTTACATCAACTCACTCTGTCTGGTACAAATCTTACATTAACTCACTCTGTCTGATACAAAGCTTACATCAACTCACTCTGTCTGTCGGGTACAAAGCTTACATCAACTCACTCTGTCGGTCGGGTACAAAACTTACATCAACTCACTCTGTCTGTCTGGTACAAAGCTTGCATCAACTCACTCTGTCAGGTACAAAGCTTACATCAACTCACTCTGTCTGGTACAAAGCTTACATCAACTCATTTTCTCTGTCTGGTACAAAGCTTACATCAACTCACTCTGTCTGGTACAAAGCTTACATCAACTCACTTTCTCTGTCTGGTACAAAGCTTACATCAACTCACTCTGTCTGGTACAAAGCTTACATCAACTCACTCTGTCTGGTACAAAGCTTACATCAACTCACTTTTTCTGTCGGGTACAAAGCTTACATCAACTCACTCTGTCTGGTACAAAGCTTACATCAACTCACTTTCTCTGTCGGGTACAACGCTTACATCAACTCACTCTGTCTGTCGGGTACAAAGCTTACATCAACTCACTCTGTCTGTCGGGTACAAAGCTTACATCAACTCACTCTGTCTGTCTGGTACAAAGCTTACATCAACTCACTCTGTCTGTCTGGTACAAAGCTTACATCAACTCACTCTGTCTGTCGGGTACAAAGCTTACATCAACTCACTCTGTCTGTCTGGTACAAAGCTTACATCAACTCACTCTGTCTGTCGGGTACTATTTCAGTACAATTTTTTTTATTCCACGCCCATTCTTCGATCATATTGAGACTTTACACTATTATTTGTTGTACCTAACAAGACATGAACCAAATAAAAAAACATCAAACCATTAGCTAATTAATTATTGGTATTATTTATTTTGCTTGGTAAGTGCTACATATTCCGAGATGTGCCGGTATATGTGGAATTGTTCCCCTTTGAACGTTTTGTACACGATTTTTTTTTTGTATCCCCCACTTCCTATTCTCAGATCAAGTGTAACATTTGCATGATCATAATCGATGACAATCAATAAAAAAATTAACCAATGGTCATTAATTAATGTTGTTTAATATAGAAAAAGAAACTTAGTCCTGCAGTATTGAGATACATGACAGATAAACTTTGGTTTAAAAAAAATATTTTTTTTTTTCATTTTGCTGGTTTGTCTGTTTGTCTCCCCTATCTCCAGCCTACGGACGTATTTGGCCCGTGAGACGCTTTTATTTACCTTTACTTTGGAGGTTTTTTTTATTATTAATAAAACTAATACATCTACAAAGGTCAAGTTCAATAGCTGTTTGGAACTACAACCCAACATCGACCTGTATCAGCATCACCGATAATGCCAGATGTTAATTTATTTTTATAGATTAAATTGCAGATATTTTTTTATTGCAAATAAATATAGAAAAGTTGTTTGTATTCATATTTTAAAAAGTTTTGATTATTCAACAATGTGATGAGCTAAATCGAAGAGGCATTGTAAGAAAATATGAGTGAATCCAGAAACGAAATCTAGGTTATATAGTCACATGGAGGTCTGTTGATCAAATTTGACACTATTCTCTGTGTAGGCTTCTTATTTTTGTTTTTAATGTCGGCCTATTTTTTCTATACTGGTATAAGTCGTGTACAATGGTAATTGTGATTTATGTCGGTCTATAATAGTCTATGTTGTGTTTATCGTTCTATTCTGTTCACTCTTTCTGGTACTATTCTGAGTCAGTCGATTTTGTTGAAAAGTAATTTTCTGTTGTTTTTTTCTTTATGTTTCTGTTTGTCCTAGATTAGGACATGGGAGAACTGGGGCAAGGCAGAGAGAGACAGAAAGGGTGGTGGTGTTAGGGAGCGGGAGATACCTAGACCCCAATCGTTTGCCATCACTGGAATCTCGTGGCATCATTCCGTCACTTGTCATCCTCTTCATTGAATTATGTAGACAGTGTTTTAGATCGCTCAGAAATAATTGGTTGATTGTATGACATTCAACGGGCTTGTTACAACTCTGTTGTTTCTTCGCTATTTATAGAGACTAAATTTTTTAAAAACTTGAATCGAACTTCCCAAAAGTTTAAAGAAACGAATCAAAAAACAATAATTATGGAAAATATCTTGATAGTGGCGCCAACCTGGCCAAATTTACTCCTCAAACGACCTATGACCTCTTGTATCAGACTCCTACAAGACATTTTTTTTTTCATGACTCAGACTATCAAACTTGAACTATAGACGCTGTAGATGAGAACTGACGAGACCAGGTATTTAGTGACGTCACAGCGGGGCAAAAGTTGGCCCTTTTTTTTTTTTTATTGGCTTCCATTTCAAAAAGAAACATGCAGAACATTTTAAAAAGTTTCTTTTAAAAAGACAAGAATTAATTTGATAATTCAAAGTCGTCAATCATTCTAGTTGAAATTAGTCTATCTTGTAAAATTGAGAAATAAGTTTGATTTTCAAGGGGATCAAACTACAGCTCGTATGCAAACCATGCCGAAGAAGCAGGAAATTGTTCTAGAACATTCTAAGAAATTCGCGCCAAAAGTTTGTTTCTCTTTTCGTCTGCTAGCAACAGCTGCCATATAAACAAACGTCTCTGCTAAACCCAGTGTTTGTTGAAATGTTTTGGTTCATGTAATGAGCTTGTGCTACTGCCAGATTTAGCAGTTCTAATTGACAATTATTTTGTTTGGTTTTTTGTTAGAGACTTACAAGATTGCTGCAGAAGAATCTAGCTTGGGACTAGTGACGTTTAAAACTTATATAATACAGACGTTACTTCAAAAAAGAAGATGATTACGTCCTACGCGTGATGCATTCAGTCATGCATATTAACCAATGACTTAATTTCTGCCAAGTCACTGGTTTTCCTGGCTAGCTCAGGCAACCCATTCCATGCTCTAATAGCGCTAGGGAAGAAGGCTAAGCCAAAACTTCATTGTTTTCCTTTAAATGTTGGCGGAGATGCAGGAACATCTCAACTAAATACATCTTTAGAACTAGACAATGTAAAATCCAAGACTTAAAGTTGGTAGCGATGAAATAGTAGTTTCATTATGTCACATTTTTTATAAATAGTTTTATGTTGAGTTTTTTTTTATAGTAAAATAATGACAAACTGTGTGCCTATAGGTATGTGAACCACTACTATGTGAACCACTACTATGTGAACCACTACTATGCGAGCCACTACTATGCGAACCACTACTATGCGAACCACTACTATGTGAACCACTACAATGTGAACCACTAGAATGCAAACCACTACTATGCGAACCACTACTATGTGAACCACTACTATGCGAGCCACTACAATGTGAACCACTAGAATGCAAACCACTACTATGCGAACCACTACTATGTGAACCACTACTATGCGAGCCACTACAATGTGAACCACTACTATGTGAACCACAAAATGTGAACCACTACTATATGAACCACTACAATGTGAACCACTACTATGTGAACCACTACTATGTGAACCACTACTATGTGAATTACTACAATGTGAACCACCACAATGTGAACCACTACTAGGTAAACCACTACTATGTGAACCACTACTACGTGAGCCACTACAATGTGAACCACTACTATGTGAACCACTACTATGTGAACCACTACTATGTGAATTACTACAATGTGAACCACCACAATGTGAACCACTACTAGGTAAACCACTACTATGTGAACCACTACTACGTGAGCCACTACAATGTGAACTACTAATATGTGAACCACTACTATGTGAACCACTATTATGTGAACACTGCTATGTGAACCACTGCTATGTGAACCACTACTATGTGAACCACTACTATGTAAACCATTGCTATGTGAATCACTACAATGACTTGAGATTGGGACGTCAAACAGCCATAATAGTATGATATTTTGACCTTAAACTGCTGTATTGACATGAGATTTAGACGTGGCATTGCTATAACTGCCTGCCATTTGAACGTCGAACTGCTACATGGACATGACATTTTGATGTGGAACTGCTACATGGACATGAGATTTGGATGTAGAACTGCTGCAATGATATGTAGCAGACACGAAAGCCACCCCCCTCCTCCCCATTCTCATTCTGTTTTAATTTTCATTTCACTAAACTTTTTCCCTGACGGATAAAGTCCAGACACTTGGAGAAATCAGTTTTAATAGAGCTGTCCTTATGGTGGTAATAGGAAGGATGATGACACAAAACCCTCAAGACAAACATACACTGATTAGCGCTGAAAACATTTGCAATGACTAACCTTGAAAAGAAATGCAATAACTAGTCTTTAAGACAAACGCGTTCAGTAGCTAGTCTTGTTAAGAGATACAAGTTGTCTCGTGAAGAGATGTTAACTGACTAGATCTAGTCTTGTCCCAATCGATGCTGTGATTTAATGACTCCAGCTATCACATCCTGGTTTCCTAGTGTTGATAGTATTGTCGCTGTTTAAATCGTCCTTGTCTAAGTCGAGGGATGGGGGGGGGGGGGGGGCAGCTAGGGAAACACTCTAGAACAGCGGTTCGGCGACCCCTTTTTACAACCCCCCCACTTTGCCGCGACCCCCCACCCTCCGCAAACACACACAGCAATAGAATAATGGACAAAAACAAATAATTTTTTTTCGATGTTCTTAGTCGAACTATGGCAAATTGTCAATCGACCCCCAAAGGGGTCGCGATCCACAGGTTGAGAACCCCTGCTCTAGAACATGGGCGCAGTGATAGCAACTGTACGTTCTAAGTGTTTAGATCTCGATAGATCCCGTGATCAATGAGATGGCGCGAGAATTCGCGCGATCACGCGCTGGTCAAAACGCCGTCTGGTGTGTGTGTGTGTGGGGGTAGGGGTCCGGAGAAGAAGATAAAATATGTATATATTTGAATAGCCAGCGCTGACTGGTTTAGTTAGGTCAAACAAGATAAAGACATTTTGGGCTTTTTTTTAAAAAGGCTGTTAGAGGCTTCTATAAACACAATCTATTTCTCTGTTCATTGATCAACGCTTCCTCTCTGTCTGGATAGTCTGGTCCAGATTTTGGTACGAATGACTAAGAGTTCATTGAAAGGAGTTCGAGCTAAGTTTAGAAACTCGTCCTTGGTCCCTTTGGTCTTATCGACTTCAAGGGGGACGTAATGTACGTTCTTGTGAAGGAGAACCAAGTAGCTTATAGATACGTAATAGATACGTAATAGATACGTAATAGATACGTAATAGATACGTAATAGATACGTAATTGATACGTAAAAGATACGTAATTGATACCTAATAAACACGTAATTGATACGTAAAAGACACGTCTGCAGTTCAGGATTTCAAGAAAAAAAATTGCTGATTTTTTTTCCCACTGATTTATAAAGATAATAAATGTATTAATAAAAATTCTCCTTTACTTTTCTAGCTGTTTCTCTATGTCTATGATATATATTTTAGTGATCGATTGAGAACTCCGATTGAATCTACTCCTCATTGTAAAAATTCTTAAACCAATTTCCATGTTGCTATCTAACATTACAATGTTTCGGTAGGTGCCAGCAGCCATTGAGGACAACCACGGATATCCTGGATTACAAATAATTCTTATGAGAAAAAAAAAAAAACTCTTTTAAAATATTTTTGAACTTGTTACACAGTCATGTTGTCGCTTCTTGTACGATCTTTGCTTAGCCTGTTAGCCCAAATCAATCGTCACAAATCAATCAATTTAAAGTTCTGTATCTGTTTACTGTAAACCACTTTTTTTTTGTGTCAGTCGTAATCTCACTTTGCGTTAAAACTTAACACTCTTTCTCACCGTAATTATTTACCACATTCTGGTGGAATCAACGCTGGTATCGTCAGTTAGGAGAGAAAGAGTCAACAATAATTTATCTTCCTGACAAAAAGATGTCACTGAACTGTAAATATAAGCACAATGGACTTACCTCTATTTCATTTCACATAAGATGTAAGGAGTTTTTACATATTTCTTTCTGTCCACAGGGCACAGACATAATTATAAGAAGACTTTAGGGAAGCGACTTTAGCTTCACTTTTACGACGGAAAGAAAGAAAGAAAGAAAAAAAAAAGTCATTTAGTTGATGTGTAAAACAAAAAGCTCTACCAAATAAATAAAAGGAAACAAATATGTTTTGTGGTTAGAGAGTAGTCAAAACCTGGATGCCTAGGTTCGAATCTTGGTGAAGACTAGGGTTTTGAATTTCGGGATTCTTAAGGCGCCCCTGAGTCTAGCCAACTGTAATGGGTACCTGACTCGAGTTGGAGAAAGTGTTAAAGCGGTTGGTCGTTGAGCTGGTCACATGACTACCTCGTTAACTGTAGGTCACAAAAACAGATGACCTTTACATCATCTGCCCAATAGACGACAAGATCTGAAAGGGGAGCCTTACTATATAAGATTACGTACCCTTAACAGAAGAACTGTGTAGGTATCTTCCATATGTTTTATAATCACGCATGTCAACCCATGACTTAAATTCTGCCAAGTCACTGGTTTTCCTGGCTGACTCAGGCAACCCATTCCATGCTCTAATAGCACTTGCGAAGAAGGAGCATTTGTACAAATTAGTCCTAGCATATGTAACAAGAAATGTACCTTTATCTTTGTGTCTTTCTGAGTATTTTATTAGGTTTTGTTTTTGTATTTGATTTTGTGATTTGTGATTTTGGGCACATCGGCACAATTTAGGCCATGTCGTGCCTGCAGTCCCTCAAGGGCCACTCTCCCTCCACACAGCAAAGGCCAAATTCCATACAGTCAAATCATTAAAATCAAGGTCTATTCACAGTTAAAATAGTAGAGGTAGTAAAAATTTAATAATTTGGTAAAAATCTAATGTAAATAGTACATGTCTACAGAATTCATAAATCAGATCTTCGTAGACAACCCCACTTCCCGGATAAAGCCCAGTACCTTCCCAGGGTCGACATTATTGAATAGTGTTTTTAAATTAATGGCTCTAAAATATTTTTCCCTGACATCCTGGTATCTGGGGCAGTCGATGAGGATATGTTCCACGGTGAGGCGAGAGTCACAATACTCACAAAGTGGGGGCTCTTCTTTCTTCAGCACAAAAGAGTGCGTGATGTAGGTGTGGCCAATCCTAAGTCTGGACATGGTCGTGCTACCACGCCTTGTCAGACCCTTAGATATGGACCGCCACCTGACATCCGCCACAATCTGCCTGAGTTTATTGTGAGTCTCAGCCTCCCATCGGTCCTGCCACTCTTGGTAGATGGCAGAGGCAATACTTTGTCTCAGGTCTGAGCAGGGAATTTGAGTTCCTGACACCGCATGATTTAGATAATGGTTCGGTGCTTTATATATGATTGCTACTTTATTTTTAAGTATTCTTTCCTTATAATATCTGGGACTGCGCAGCCACGGGAAATACTGCATTCCTCACTGATCTTCGGACTCGAAGACAAGCCTTATTATTATTATTATTATTATATTATAGTCTTATATTCTTTATAAGAAACTCTTTTATTAGGATATTGAACTGTCGCTAGATCTATATTTATATCACAAGAATATTCTTACGAACTTGTAATATAAACAGCTATAGAAAATAAATCAATACATTTTTTTTCTCAACATAATTTGTTCCAGCAATATTGTTTATTCAAGGCGTTATTATTGATCTTTTATTAGTTCATTCAGGTTTTTTTTTATTTTGCGTGATAAGTGCAAACCGATTATGTTCAAATTTCACTGTTGCAGTAAAAGTCGTTTTCACACGAGATCAATGCACAAATTGCCTGCCCTGTTATGTCAAGAGCAAGAGTTCTATTTGTATTAGGCCGAAGCAGAGTTTCTGTTCATTTCGTAACGCGACAAGGGATTCTAGCTCTTACTGATAGCTATAAGGGGGCAAATAATTAGATTTCATTGTAGATATATGGCATGTCGAGCGCGTGACCCAGTAGGATAAATCACTGGGCTGACAAGCTTAAAACCCGATTGAGACTATGGCTATTTTTTATTCAACATTAAACTCGAGCTGAGTTTACTGACCACATAACGGTAGCATGGTAGCTTCTCCCCCCAGATATCCCTTCTCTTACATGCCCAAAAAGGGAGGCACTAGGCTTCTGAACCGGGGGTCTCGGATTCAAATCCTGGTGAAGACTGGGATTTTTAATTTCGGGATCTTCGGGCGCCTCTGAGTCCACCCCAGCTCTAATGGGTACCTGACGTTAGTAGGGGAAAAGTAAAGGTGGTTGGTCGTTGTGCTGGCCACATGACACCCTCGTTAACCGTTGGTCACAGAAACAGATGACCAGCTTTACTTTTACCTGTCCACAAAAGTGATTAGACATACTGCACTGGACATACTGCACTGGACATACTGCACTGATCACGACATAGTAGCATGAAGACGCGCTTTAGAACATAATGATTAGAATAGAAATGTTGAAATGTTTTTCTATGATCTACAAATCGAATTCAATTTTCTCCTCCACAGTTATTTAATAAACACATATATATTGAAAAATGCAGTAGACATATGTATAAAAAACCGTTTGGGTCACGAGGCCTTCGTCAGCTTCATACACCGAAATAGTCAAACAAATAACACAAGACATTTGGTTTCTTGCTATCTAGGCAAAAAAGAAATGACCATACTTTGAGCAATATACTCCTGAAATCGGATGCAGGCGATCAGACCTCGGCATAGGGATGCTATTGTATTTTCATTATATTTTCTGTGTTTTTTTTAAATTTAAATAAATGTATATGCAGAGGTTAAAGGTTACTGGGATGAACCATTTTACCTACCATTATCCTTTTAAAATGTGTTCTTAAATACGCGAGCCCTTTGGGAAAGCTGGCGTGCTTTACCTGCTTGTTAATGGTTTGAGGTGTATTTGATTTCTGACTCTGTTGACTCTGTTGACTCTCCACAGCAACATGCGGTCTTGTTACAGAGGGAGTGGACAGGAATGAGGCCACACAAGCTCTCCTTCAAGGGAGTCACCAACTGCGTCATCAGACTCATGCAGTCGGTCAAGTTCAATGCGGAGATACCTTTCTCGGACGTGCTGACCACCAGCCAATCACGAGACTCCATGGCGCACCCTGCGAAAATCTCCAAAACTATGGTCAGTAGAATCAAAAGCAGACATGTACGTTCACAAACGTATTTAGTCAATGTGCCTTCTTATTTGATTATATGCTTTGATTTCATGTATTTTGTTGATATATATTAATACGTGTTTTATTCTGTTAAACTTTGGTTATCGATTCCAATAACACAGACTTTTTAGGTGCATAGGTGGCGTGGTGGCCAAGTGCTAATGTAATTGGGCTCTGAACCGAGGTGGCTCGGGTTGGAATCTCGGTGAGGACTGGGATTTTGAATATCGGGATTTTTAGGACGCCCCTGAATTCCCCCAACACTGATTGGTAAAAATGTTTTGTTGTAAAAATGTTTTCCATGTTTCGGATGTTCCTTCAGAGTTGAAGATAGTTTACTTCCTAGCCCAAACCTCCCGCAGGACGACGGGGGATGGAAGCGGGCAGGATTTGAACCTGCGACCATCGATAAATCCGAACGACAGTCCAGCGCGCAAAATGGTACCTGGTATAAGTTGGAGAGGAAAATGTTGTTGGTCGTTGTTTCGTGATGTCCTGGACTGTTCAGTATTCCACCGCGTGGAACGTCTGAATAGGAAAGCGTGTTTTTTGTAATAACCACGAAATAATTAACGTAGTGTGAGCCTGGTGATCCTATTTATTTTTTAAAAAAGGCCCTCCCACACTCGACTGTCAGGACTAGAATAGAATCGGACTTTGAGTAGTATAGTCTTGCAGTATGACTTGGTTTGGTTCTTCTGACTACCAGCTGAGCATAGGGCCACAACAGTACTTAGCCATCGGGCTATGTTCTAGGCAATCCCCTTTAGTTGGGGCTATGTCCCATGTTGCCTTTATTTCTTCTTGGTCTACCGATCTCCACCATTTCTGCTTTGGTCTCCCAGAATTTCTCTTTCCTTGTGGGTTCCAGTCTACAGACTTTTGTTCAATGTTCTGTGCTGCTCAGTTACGGGAAATACGGCACTCTTCGCTAATCTTCGGACTCGAAGACAAGCCTTGTTATTATGATGATCTTTTATAGTCCTAACTTTATCGCTGCTTTTATTTCTTGAAAACTCTGAACTCGTAACAGAAAATTAGCAACTTTTGATTGACCTGCTTCGGATTACTATACTTCCTAATTGAATCTATTATATCCTAGCTCGTAGAGATGGCGGCGATCAGGGTTCGAATCCGGGGCCATCGAGGCAACAGGCCAGAGAACATACCACACAAACGACTAGCCATCCACAGTGAAACGAAGCATAGAATCTTGTTAATCTTGTTGAATGCTGGTGAATTGATTGCTGACGTCATATAGGGGAAACAACACATAGGCGATAACTTAATGTAGAAATAAAATGGGGGAAGATAACACAGTGACAAAGAATGACAAATTCTTCTGTACGATAAGGATGGCAGGAATCCACATTGTCCAGGTCCCTTCATTCCTGTGTTAGTTCTATCATTTCAACATTCTCTGGTTTTACATTGGTTTATCATGAAATTAACCTAGTTGTCCAGCTTTGGCTGCGGTGCTATCGTGTAAATAAATTAAATAATTATATTTCACTATCTACACATCAAACATCGCACTCTGCCAAGGTTAGCACTGGCTTAGGTGGTTGTACTAAACATTACGAAATGGGTTAGTTTTTAAAAGTGCTTTAACATCAAGGGAGAGAACTGTGGTAACAGATTTGGCAGACGTTCATAATATGGAAATTAAAGCGATTCTCGTAGAAATTTAAGCAAATATACTTTAAATGTAATATACTCTAATCAATTAAGTATGTAATAATCTTTGGCAACACAACCTCTTTATTTATTCAAAAAGAAAAGTTCCATCTCATGTACTTTTTACCATAGGGCGCAGCACATGATGAGTCAGAGAAACAAGATGGTGTGTCTATCTCTGTACAGGATTATGTAAGTGTACTTTTGGTGTGTCTATCTCTGTACAGTTTTATGTAAGTGTACTTTTGGTGTGTCTATCTCTGTACAGTTTTATGTAAGTGTACTTTTGGTGTGTCTATCTCTGTACAGTTTTATGTAAGTGTACTTTGGTGTGTCTATCTCTGTACAGTTTTATGTAAGTGTACATTTGGTATGTATCCGTATGAATGTATGTATCCGTATGTATTGAATGTATCCGTACAGGATTACGTAGGAGTACATGTAGAAAATGTTACACAGTTGTACATTGTACACCGCAAAATCCTAGAGACTAATTCATTAAGATCTGTCCAGCATTGAGTTCATGCCAGCCAAATCAGACAAGTATTGATATCAAAAGAATTACTTAACTAATATGTCTAGTTTGACCAAAAAAAAAAAGGTTACAAAATGAGAACCTCACGTCCATCAGACCACCCACCCCCTCCCTCAGTCTACTCCCCGCCCCACAAGCCCCTACTCGCTCTTGCTACTCCCTTGCACTATCATAGTCACTATCAGTACAAGATATTAATCAAATTATTGAGGGCGTTCTAGCCAGGGAGATTATGGACTATGTAGAAGCAAAGGATTTTGTTGGTGAATTGAGTTTTATTGTTGGTTTGTTTCCCTAACTTTTTTGACCCACATTTTAGTTCGATAACTTTTTAGATTGACCTTTTCTTTTCTCTATCACTGTCGTGGTAACAGCATAACTTTTTAAAATCGTTGCGTGTGTGAGTTTTAATGGCATAGATTTGTATGTGCGTGTGTTTTAATGGTTTATTTGTGTGTCTGTGTGTGTGTTTTAATGGTTTAGGTTTGTGTGTGCGTGTGTTTTAATGGCTTAGGTTTGTGTGTGTGTGTGTGTTTTAATGGTTTAGGTTTGTATGTGCGTGTGTTTTAATGGTTTAGGTTTGTGTGTGTGTGTTTTTGATGGTTTAGGTTTGTGTGTGTGTGTTTTAATGGTTTAGATTTGTGTGCGTGTGTGTTAATGGTTTAGGTTTGTGTGTATATGTGTTAATGGTTTAGGTTTGTGTGTGTATGTTTTAATGGTTTGGATTTGTGAGTGTGTGTTTTTTAATGGTTTAGGTTTGTGTGTGTGTGTTTTTTAATGGTTTAGGTTTGTGTGTGTATTTTTTGTAATGGTTTAGATTTGTGTAGGTGTAGTTTAATGGTTTAGGTTTGTGTGTGTTTGTTTTAATGTTTTACTTTTGTGTGTGTGTGTGTGTTTTAATGGTTTAGGTTTGTGTGTGAGTGTTTTTTTAATGATTTAGGTTTGTGTGTGTATTTTTTAAAATGGTTTAGATTTGTGTGCGTGTAGTTTAATGGTTTAGGTTTGTGTGTGTGTGTTTTTTTAATGGTTTAGGTTTGTGTGTGTTTGTTTTAATGTTTTATTTTTGTGTGTGTGTGTGTGTTTTAATGGTTTAGGTTTGTGTGTGCGTTTGTTTTAATGGTTTAGGTTTGTGTGTATGTGTGTGTTTTAATGGTTTAGGTTTGTATGTGCGTGTGTTTTAATGGTTTAGGTTTGTGTGTGTGTGTGTTTTAATGGTTTAGATTTGTGTGCGTGTGTGTTAATGGTTTAGGGTTGTGTGTGTATGTGTTAATGGTTTAGATTTCTGTGCGTGTGTTTTAATGGTTTAGGTTTGTGTGTGTATGTTTTAATGGTTTGGATTTGTGTGTGTGTGTTTTTTAATGGTTTAGGTTTGTGTGTGTATGTGTTAATGGTTTAGATTTGTGTGCATGTGTGTTAGTGGTTTAGGTTTGTGTGTGTATGTGTTAATGGTTTAGATGTGTGTGTGTGTGTTAATAATTTAGATGTGTGTGTGTGTGGTTAATAGGCTAGATTTGTGCTATTTCCATAGACTCCCGGTTGTAGAAGTAATCCCACTCAGTCTGTCGGTCTACATGTGAGTATGTTTGTAATTATCTGTTACATTATGTTTGTTAGAATTATCTTTGTATTATTGTAAATGTTTTCTGTAGGTTTGTATAGATATAATTTTGTATTCATGTTACTGTTAATAATCACTATTATTCTGTTTGTTAGTTTGATTGTCTGTGGCTGTCCATCTTTCAGTCTGCATTCGTCAATCTATAGAAATACTTTCCGTTGGTCCTTTATTCTGTCTGAAAAGTCTGCTGTAATAACAGGTCTCTGATTTGATTATATTGAAATACCTTCTGTGGATCGTTAATTCCTGTTACCAATAAAAAAATCTTATATTATCTGATCTTATATTTTTTCAATGCAGTCAGATAGTTATTGATCATAGATCTACGATACTAATGTAAATCATTATCAGGTGTTGAAAATATTCAGGTCACTACTGGGTCTGCGTAGTCACGTGAAATACTCTACTTGTCCTTATTTACGGCAATCATGTAAGTTATGTATCATATTTCACACAAGACATGGCCTAAATTTGTGCCGGTGTGCCAACCTCCCCACCAAAAAAAAAACACCTTTTTCATACATTGTAAGAAACCTGAAACCAATTCTTTAATCTATAATATACAAGCAAAAGCCCTAACCGACCGATAATGACTGCTATCTATTACTACTAATCACTAATTCTCTCACTTCGGCTGGACGAAAAGAGAATGAAATACCTGCCTTGTGCGGCTGTGCTCCATAACAGCTAAGCACCTGTCACAATCGTATTTATATACATGTAAAACTGTTTAAATTTCTTTGGGCTATCATGGCTACACTAGATGAATATATCTCATGTTTAATCTTTTTCTTCTTCTAGAGTGTAAATCCTGAGAAACCAAACAAAGCTTTAAGGAACAGGTGAGAAAAAGTCTCTTTTTCATTGGTCTATTAACGTTTTGTTTATGGCTTTGATGATCATGTGATAGAACACCTGAAAAGGAGGGGGAATAAAAAATTGGTGATCAGTGTGAAAAGTGGATTTTGCAGGTGCCGAATATGCCAGGCATAGCCTGAACATATAATGACCCTGCTATCCGCAAAAAAGCTGTACAAAGATGCAGGCATGAAAAGGATGTTATTATCTTATGGTTAGATCTGTATGCAAAACTTAAATTGATTAAATGAATTTTAAATTCAAGTATATCATACATTGTTGATTAGGAGTAGCCCATGGTACTTGTTAGTAGTCTTAAAGTAACTGTGTGGAAGGACACTATGACTGGTTCAAAGTTGTAATAGTTCAAAGTTCAGTTTATGAAAAGGGTGGGGTGGAGGGGAAAATCCGGGAAGGAAAAACATCATGTTCTTGAACCCGGATCCACTGGTATTTAGCTATGTCACTGAGTAATCTATAGCTTTTTTTTTTTTTTTTTTTTTTTTTAATGATAACAATTAGCTTTAAGATTTGTAACTGATTTCCAATCAAAAGCAAAAAAAAATAAATTATCTTATAACAAAAAGTGTTAGAAGGGGAAAAGATGCCATTAGCTTTTGTGTGGAATGTCTGTCCGTCTGTCCGTCAGTCTCGTTAAGATCTCGTAAACTAGAAAATATATTGAAAATACGACATCATGATATTTTAGACCTTTCAAAGTTCTGATGTAATGGCTACTTTTTTTCTTTTATGAAAGTGATAATATTAATTTTGAAAATCAACTATTAACTATCAAAAAGTTTTTTCATAAAAATACACTATTTTTTACAACTATTCACTATTAATAGTAACAAGTACAGGAAGCAATTTAGTAAGGCAGATATATTTTTATTATATTTTTAACACATTTATGTTTTTTCATTTTTTGTCAAAACTCATTTTTTTTTACAAATGTATTGCTAAGTTATGTAATTGCTGTCATACTAACTACCACATTTACAAAAAAATGGTTATTATTGTTTTCAAAGAGAAACAACTATTTAATATGCATATATGTGGAACATAATTTAAAACAACAATTAATAAGTAGTTTTTACATCTTATCACGTGAACTGTAGAGTAGGAACTAAATGCAAGATTAATTTTTTTTTAAAATGAGGCTTTGAATAAAAGATTGACCCTATACAAAACAATTAGATCAATAAGATAATCATAATATGAAATCAGTTAGGCCAGATTCACATCTAACTTCACCTTCATTTTCACCTATCCCTTGTTCTGCTGGACCGTTGGGGCATCATACAAGATCGGTCAACCTTATTTCTCCATTCTTCTCTGTCATTTGCCTTTGATCAAATTTCTTTTTTTGATATTCTTTCTGATAATATTAAAACCAGTCTTTTTACCTGCCTGGCTGGACCACTTCGACGGCCGATTTTGAATTTGTGTTTCCACACAAACTGCCCAATGTTACCTTGTTTTAAATATTTTAATTGCATTTGAATAATGCATCTTTCATGCTATGGCTTTCTCAGTCCGCTTTGGTCCAATCTCTCTTGTGGATCTGTGGGGGAAGGGGGCATCAGCAAATACAACTCTGCTCGAGTTGGTTTTGAACTCTAGCCCCCTTGGTAGGTAGCCAAGCGGTTTGTGCATCTCATCCATGTTAGATTTCAGTTAGATTTATGAGAAGGTACATCATCTGAATGTGTTGATGGTGACTTTTGTGCTTCCAGACAGGAGATGGCTGAGTCACCTACAGACAGGGTTAA
Source organism: Biomphalaria pfeifferi (assembly GCA_030265305.1). Classification (NCBI taxonomy): domain Eukaryota; kingdom Metazoa; phylum Mollusca; class Gastropoda; family Planorbidae; genus Biomphalaria; species Biomphalaria pfeifferi. The sequence continues at coordinate 924,454 of JASAOG010000131.1, read as the reverse complement.
CAAATACCTGGCCCAGGCGTTGACTGCCAGGAGTATAGAGCGGGAAAAGTCAAACAATATTCACTTCCTCACTTTGAGTTTCACCAATCGTGACAAAGAAATGGGGGTGAGTTTCAATTTAGGAATGCTCCAAGTTCAAATCTAGAAAGAAGTGCTATTAAAATCTAGGCACTGAGTTTAAAACTGGGATGGGATTTATTTAAACTTAAGGAATAGGGAGAATGGGGACGCATATTCTAGTTCAAATCAATAAATGGGCAAATATATATCTAGCAATGGGATAAGTTCAAATCTGGGAATGGGGTGATTTAAATCCTGGAATGAAATAATTTTGATAGGAAATAGTTCAAATCTGGGAATAGGCCCTATTCTGAATAGGGTAAGTTTAAAACTGGGATTAGAAATAGTTCAAATCTAGGATTAAAAATAGTTGAACTTTCGAAATTGGGTGATATATATCTTAAAATAAGATAACTTCAAATCTAGGAATGGGGTGAGTTAAATATTGGATTGGGGTAAGTTCAAAGCTATGGATGGGGCGATATATATCTAGGAATGGGATAAGATCAGATCTAGAAATGGGGTGATTTTATCCTGTAATAAGTTGGAATCTCTGATTTAAAATAGTTTAAATCTGGGAATGGGGTGATTTTAATCATTAAATGGAATAAATGCAAATCTGGAAATAAATAATTATTAATTATGGCAATTAGTTAATGAACATAAAGGTTCACTGCAATAAATTTGTGATTTCCTCTTCAGTATCAAGCTACCGAAGACATTGCTTTTGGCTGTAGTTTGGTCTGTACTTTGGTTATGATGGTGCTGATGGTTGCCTTACAGGTAAGTTAGATAACTCTCTCATATCTTCTGCATACACGAGCTGTTGTCGAAACGTACCTCTATATCTAAATGTATAAATATTCTGGTAAATGGATCTTATCTTATCTTATATAATACAGATATTACTTAAAAAAAGAAGATGATTACGTCCTACGCGTCATGCATTTAGTCATGCATATTACCCAATGACTTAAATTCTGCCAAGTCACTGGTTTTCCTGGCTGGCTCAGGCAACCCATTCCATGGCATGGATAAGGAGTCGACTGGTTGTGTTAGGCCTACATAAACATATACATAGACATAGTGACCAAGATACAAACGCTTCAGGGACACCCTCAAAGCTTCTCTGAAAACGTTCAGCATAAACCCAGCCACCTGGGAGACAGAAGCATTTGACAGAGCATCATGGCGTCACGCTGTGAAAAATGGCGCACAGGTTGCAGAGGAAAAGAGAACAGTGCCGACAGAAGAAAAGCGTCAGAGAAGAAAAGCAAAGCCTATGACACTAGCTCGAGCTGGAATAACCTGCCCAGTGTGCAGCCGAACATTCCGGGCTCACATAGGTCTCAACAGCCACATGAGGAGGCACAATACCCCAGTGCAAAGCCCTTAGCCCCCTGGATGACAAAAGTGGTTATCATCGAACCATGATGGATGAACTATACAAGATACAGACATACTGTCCAAAACATAGACATAGTAACTAAGACATAGTCAGGGATTTAAGTTAATGGAGGCCTGGGAAAAGGATTTTTGTGGCCGCCCCTGCAATTTTTCGAAAGCTTTAATAAAGATCCACTTTTGAATATTTATATCTAAAAACTTGCTTTATTTTTAAAAGAAAGAAATATAGTTCTTTTACATTTAATCTTACATTCCTTTAAAAAAATATGCAGCGCCGGATTTAAATACAGCTTTGGATTTATGACAGTGTGTCTCCCAAGTACATTACGTTCCACCAACTCAAAAACGTTTACTTTCTAAAACTAAAATATGCCCTGCCTTAAATCCGCCCTGCTTAGTGTCCAAAACATAGACATAGTTTAAAATGTCTATATCTTGGACCTAACGTCTACGTCTTTTAATACCATTCCTTTGTGTTCCCCAGGTGGTCATTTTACCTAGGACTTACCTTCTTCTGATGTTGTTTATCATTGCTTTTGCCTGGCCTTCAACTGTACTTATATTTATACTAGGCACAAAGCTCAAGGTCAGTACTTTTGTTATTTTAACGCTGGTCAGTTTTATTAACTCTTTCTCTCCTAACTGACGATACCAGCGTTGATTCCACCAGAATGTGGTAAATAATTACGGAGAGAAAGAGTTAATGCATACGACTACTAACTAGGTCACTATGACTATTTGTAGAACAAATATATTGGAGTTACTATTCATATAGGAATAGTGACAGAACACTTTGTGTGACAAAAACCTAAAAGTGTCGCACATTGAAGGACTTTTAGTTGCATTCAGATTTTAAATAGAATTGTTTATGACATTAACATGTCACTTGATTGACTTGTCACTTGATTGACTTGTCACTTGATTGACTTGTCACTTGATTGACTTGTCACTTGATTGACTTGCCACTTGATTGACTTGTCACTTGATTGACTTGTCACTAGATTGACTTGTTACTTGATTGACTTGTCACTTGATTGACTTGTCACTTGATTGACTTGTCATTTTAATGATTTGTCACTTGATTGACTTGTGACTTGATTGAATTGTCATTTTAATGATTTGTCACTTGATTGACATGTCACTTGATTGACTTGTCACTTGATTGACGCATCACTTGATTGACGTGTCACTTGATTGACGCGTCACTTGATTGACTTGTCACTTGATTGACTTGTCACTTGATTGACTTGTCATTTTAATGATTTGTCACTTGATTGACTTGTGACTTGATTGAATTGTCATTTTAATGATTTGTCACTTGATTGACATGTCACTTGATTGACTTGTCACTTGATTGACGCATCACTTGATTGACGCGTCACTTGATTGACGCGTCACTTGATTGACTTGTCACTTGATTGACTTGTCACTTGATTGACTTGTCACTTGATTGACTTGTCATAGGAAACCATGTGCTGGACTTGTGCAACTTATTTCTATCCTGTTTACACACTAACTATCTGAACCAGGACATCACTCCTCAGGATCGTGTAATTAAGCCCAAAGTGATGAAAATAGTTGTTACACCACCAAATATAAAAGATTTCTGCTCAGCTAAAGTTTGGTGAAAATTTAGAGTTTGCTGGCGTTGTTTTATTATTTTTTAAAATCCATAACCAATATAGGCCTTAAAATAAGCAGCCAATTGCGCTTAGTCTTTCAACCTAAGAAAAGAATCTTCACACAAACAGAAAAAAAAAACTGCACTGGATTTCACATTAGACAAAACAAAATGTTTTCAAAGTTACGCTGAATTTTAGTCGGGCATGTCAATTAGAGGCAAACTGAGTCAGTGGTCTTACTAGATGATTCATTTTCAGACATTCCATGCTATGTAGTATATACCAAGGAGGGGGAAGTATTGAAGATTTCTGTGAAATGGTACCACTGTTTATATGTGTGTTTTTCATTTGTATGTAGAGTTATCCCCCTTTGGCAAGACTGTTCATATTTCTTTGTTGTGTGTAGCCTGTGTACAGTGAGAGTGTGTGTTTAAAAGAGTCTGATGACCCAGAGTCTACTGTTGGCGTTGCTTATTGAGTTCAGTGTTCTATAGTTTTATATTAAGCTTATTAGCATTTCATTATTTAAAGCTAACAACCTAGATCTTAAAATATTGTATTATTTAAGAATCGGGTTGCATTTTTTTTCTTTCTATTTATTTCTTTATCAATCGTGACTTTTCCAGTGCACTAATATTAATCTAAGCAAATGGTCACGGCTTAGAGTGTTTCTCACATTGACTACTGTATTTATCCCGTATCTAATGGTACAAGTCAACGTAGTAAGTATTATTTTGTTGTAATGCAAACAATGAAATAAATAGGTTATAAATAAATTACATAGACCATAAGTTTAAACTACAAATAAATAATATAAGGTAGATAACCAAAAGTATGTTTATTTTTTAAATTGAGGGATGTAATGATCTCCCTTTATGCTTGATGTATTTATATTATTATTGTTATTATTATCATTAAATTTTGTATACCAAGCATTATAATTAATTATATTAATTTATTAATATTTTTATTAAGCACCAAAAAGTGAGCTGAAGCTGCTTATAGCATTCAGAATTGATTTTATAATGAAATATACAAAAAGTATGCACAAGCATGTAAACCATTTTAAATTAAAGGGAGGTGACAAGGGAGATTATTTTAATTTTGAATTTTTAACATTATAGGGCCAATGACAAACAAAACTATGCTGGACAGTGGGAAGATGTGGACAATATTTTAGAAAATGTTGTGTAAGCCTATAAGCGTACACATTTGTTTACTTAGAGAGAGTAGACTAAAGTTTTTGTGTGAGATGCAAACAGCGAGTGAAACTGACCCAGAGAAATGGTCCAGGAATTGAGCGACACATTTTCTTTTTTTTCATTTTGTCGAAAACTAAAATTTTGTTAAAAACTATATTTTAATGAATCAATTCTACACATTTTTTTATCATATTGTTAAATACCAAAATTTTGTTAAAAACTATATTTTAATGAATCAGTTATTCAAATTTTTTATCAAATAGCAAAAGACCAGCATTTTGTTAAAAACTATATTTTAATGAATCAATTATACCATTATTTTTTTGTTAGCTGTGCTGCAGTGGTGGCCAAGGGTTGGGTTTCCTTGAGAGTCTGACAAGGATGAACCAAGACAGGCATTTGACCTGCAGCGACCCCAGCTACATCGTCCTGTCTGGCATCATGTGCTTCTTCCTGCTGAGCCTGTTCATCAAGGTCAACTCTCTGGTCAAGATCTTCTGTATGGTGGTCTTCTGTGCTGGACACATCTTGGTGATGGAATACACGCACAAAAATCTTTTTGTTCAGTTTGATGACATAACACAGTAAGCTGGTCATGTGACCCTCTTTTATACAATGATACATAACAAAATGTTTTAGTATAGCCAGTCTACTAACTCAGCAGTATAAACATATTTATATAATATAGTTGGATTAATTAAGAGTTTTTAAAAATATCATTACTCTTCAAACTGAATACATTACTCCTTTTAAGATATTAGCTAAAAATAGACTACCAGAAGACAGCTGCTTTGTTTGTATCTTGAAAAGAAAGTATGTAGGTGTCAATACTCTGTGATTGGTTTATTGGTTTCCATAGTGCTAATAGAGCATGGAATAGATTGCCTGAATCAGCCAGGAAAACCAATGACTTGGCAGAATTTAAGTTATTGATTAACATACATGACTAGATTGACTTAGGAACAGGCATAGCACATAATTATATTCTTTTTTGAAGCAACATCTGCATTTCATAAGATAAGATAAGATACGATAAGATAGGTTTGTAGCTGGAAACAGCTAATACAACTTAACCTATGTGGGCGTATTCAATTTTTAATGTAAAACATTAATAAAACAAAGTTTAATAAACCTTTTTAAAATAAATTAACACAGATTCAACTTGAAATTAGAAATACAAATAAAATAATAATTTAAAGAAGTTATAACTCACTAAAAATACACATCTTTTCTGTCTCGAAAGTAGAAAATCCCATTGGGCCTCCACTTTTCAGGGGGCCCCAATTGAGTGTTCGAAATTTGTTTTTACATTAAATATTATGCCATTATCTCATGTCATGATGTCAAATGCCAAAATGCGAGTAGGTCAAGCCCGCCCGAGCTTAACCACTGGTCTCACATATCTTGCTATTCTCCTTTTTCTTCAATTTTTTTCCCAGTCTCTGTTGACTTCAATTACGACATACCACCTCATGATTTCATCAGAATTCATTCCAGCCTACACAACCAAAACTATCCACTCCTTTTTTTGTCAAGGTTACACCAGAAACTCACATACACACATCTTTACAGTAGGTTACAGCTTGGTCTGCATAGGCAAGTGCAGTATTGAACTTGAAAAGGCCTTATGCATTGAGATATGGGACCCTTTATAAGTCTAGATATCATAATTCAGTGTTAAATATATCTTGAGAGCTCTTCTCTATAGATTGTGTTGCCTAAATGAAATCTGTCTCTAGTATAGGCACATGAAATATTACAGACTTACTTAATCTTAAGACATTGCCCTTTCATTATTATTATAAAAGACATTTATCTCTAAAAATTCATAAAATAAATTACACAAGGCCCGCAACCAGAAATATTTGAGCCCTAGTTGTTATGGGGTGTGGATGTGTTTGTGTGTTTCTATGATGATTGTGGGAAGAAAATAGCCATTGGTTCTAAAAGATGCATGATAGGTGGCATTGTCCTCATGGGTATCAGTTAGGACAGATGACTCCAGAACGTGAGACTGAATAGAAGTGTTATTGTAGAGAGTTAGATTTTTTTAAAAATATAGTTTTATATTATAACTTAAGTCTATTATATTTATTGCTATTCATCACAAGTTGATTTTGTCTATATTAAATTAAAAGTAATATTTAGTATTGTTCACAAGGAAGTTATTAAAGTTATTTCAAGTTTTATTAGTTAAGATATATTATGCCTACAGCAGTTAAGTTTTCTACCTCGACAACTTGGTATGCGGACCCCTCTGTCTTCTCTCCACATTGCAGAAATACTTAAAATTTGTATACAAGACGCATAAAAAATTTATTTTAGTATTTAAAAAGAAAGGTGTAATATAATTTGAATATAAGTTTATAGTATACCTTTTATTTCAGTGCCTTGATGCCAACTGATGTGAATGGGATTTTAGCTTTCATTATGTTTTTATTGGGATTCTCACTACAGAACAGAGAACAAGAATGGACACTTCGGCTGGACTATTTGTGGAAATCACAGGTCAGTCACAATTTCTATGATTTACAGCATCACCGAAAAAAACAACAAAAGTTAATTTTTTTTTTTAATCGTATAAAATGCAGACATTAATTCAAAAAAGAAGATGATTACGTCCTACGTGTCATGCATCTAGTCATGCATATTAACCAATGACTTAAATTCTGCCAAGTCATTGGTTTTCCTGTCTAGCTCAGGCAACCCATTCCATGCTCTAATAGCACTAGGGAAGAAGGAACATTTGTACAAAATTGTCCTAGCATATTGTGAGTTACTCTCTAAATAAAAATAAAAATCAGTCCTTGAGGACTCTATATTTGTGTTAAATCCCATTAACTCTTTCAGTGCGGCGTTACTCTCAGCAAGTAACTTCGCTAGCGCTGGTCAGTGCGGAGTTACTCTCAGCGAGTAACTTGGTTGATAATATTTATTTCACTATCTTTTTAAGTTAAACTTTTTTATTTCTCTCTTTTTTTTTTATTTCCCGGATGTTTTTGTTTTGGTAGTAAATTTGATGCAGTACCAACTTTCTTTTTTTTAAAAAAGAGAAAATTGTGTTAATGGTTCCTCTTTTTAGTTTATTTCCCGAGACCCGAAAGATGTAAATAATACAATTTCTTAGTGTATTTGTTCATTTTTTATGACATTTGAAGTGATTAAATGTGTTCAGTATTGTGTTATTTCAATGTGTATGGATTAAATGTTTAATTAAAAGGTTAAATCTTTCAGTTTATCGATTTTAAGCGAATTTTTTAATATATATTTTTTTCCGTGCTCAGTTTAAAATTAATGAAAAAATATTTTTCTTAAATAATTAATTTTGTTTATTATACTTTTGTAGCCCATTCATTTTTCTTTAAAATAAAATCAAATATGTTAGATTATTTAATAAAATAAAAAAGTTATGTTAGTTTTAGTAACTCTACCCCTCTTGAAAATTTTTTTACATCCCTGAAAACTCAATTTTTTCGATCTAAATAATTCGCACTGAAAGAGTTAAGGCTTCAATCTTCTCTTGTCAGTTATTTCATGAGTTGAACCAAATTGTTTAACATGCTATTGAAATTTTAAATTCATAAAAGATTAAAGCTGAGTACTACAACTGAGTACAACAACAATAACACTCTATGTACAATAGCACTTTAAGATTTCAAAACAATAAACTATTCAGAAGACCAAACCCTTGCCATGTAATGAACATTCCATTCTTATAGTTAGTAAGTACAAAAAATCAATTACTCTCAGATACCATCCAGACTTAAGCCTTGCCTGTCAACATCCCTTGCTGGAGGTTTGGGCTAGGATGTAATAATCTTCAATTCTGAAGGAACATCCAAAACATTTAAAACAGACTCAGGCACACTTAAACATAAATACAATACATGTTTGTTAGCAAAAATAAAATTAATTCATTCATTTAAAATATATATTTATATGAATAAAAAAGTTTTCCACAATGCCCACCCCTAAATATACTTGTACATTAAAAATAATATATGATTTTGTATTTACAGTTTAAATTGGTGAGTGATAATTTGCATACAAATTAATATTAAATATTTCCATATGTAGCATGACTAACAACTGACCGAGTCTGGTAATTTTATGCCTGTTTCATTCAGGGGTCTATCAAATTTATTATGTTCTGGAAGTACATTAACTTTATCTCTGTTCTACTATACAAACATTCACTTGCAACCAAATATATTATTTAATCAATTATGTAAGATATCTTGAAGGCATGTATATGATGTTTTAACAAATATAAATACTTTACATTCTAAGTAATAAATAGTAATATGAAATATGAATTTAATGCAGATAACCAATACTATGGTATTTGTTGCTTACTCCAGCGACTATGTTTTTCTTGGTTATAAATTACTAAAATCATATGTTTATATTCTCTCGTGTTTCTTGCATCTAGGTCAGTTTCTCCAGGGACTATATTTTCCATGCTTAGCAATTCTTACAATATGATATGCTCTCATTCTCTCGTGTTTGTTGCATCACTTTTCATTTTATTTTAAATCTACAATTGCAGTCATTAAAAAAAAAGCATTCATAAAAAACATTCAAACAGTTAAATTAAGATATTTATAATTTGAACACATAATTCTTATTTATTTTACATTCTATAACTTTGCTCGTTTAGTTCATGATAACAGCATACATCCATCTTTAAAAAATATCATAATTTATGCCCAATAATTCGAATAAGTTTATCATTGTCATAAAAAAGTAATTTTAACAATAATACAATTGGTAAAATTGTCTTGTTTCAACTTAAGTATCTGTTGCATCCAATATTGTTTTGTATACTGTGTACTTACTTCTTGTCATTTGCTATAGTCACTGATAACTGGAAACACAAATTACAAAAAGATTTTTCAAGTTGTTTACTAACAAAATTTAGGTCCTGTTCCTATTAATAATCTGTAGATTTTATAGAGTTCTAGTTTACTATGCAATTACATTTTATGGCACTATATGGCAGAATAGTTCAGAATTTAGAATATAACTTTACAAATCTTCCATTACAAATTGAAGGCCCAATTTATGTGGTTTGATATTAAGTTTTTTATTATATTTTTCTGACTAGAGTTTTCTTGCAGTGCTTTGTTGTTTGGTTTCTGTTGTTTAACTTTCATTTTTTTTATGACACATTTTTGGCTTACATCACAGGCCACTGAGGAGAAATCTGGTATGCAGGAACTTCAAAGACAAAACTCTAGAATATTGTGTAACTTGCTGCCTGAGCATGTAGCCAACCATTTTTTACATCTTCAGTCAAGCAGCCACATGGTAAGCATCCTTAAGTGAACTGTGGAATAGCTGGGAATAATCATTTGAGCAATTATACTTAGTGTAGTCTTAATTTTGCTTTGATTTACAAGTTTCGGACATTCCATAACAAAAAAAATTATTATTACATCCTCACACAAGTGGTGGCAGCTGTGTTGAGCTGCGGTAAATCGAGACCATAGTCAGAAGCACATTTCACATAGCGATGGTGCATGCAGCAACCTTGAATCAATAACATTAATCTTATCTGAGGTCCAATAATTTATTTAAAGCTATCATGAATTATAAGTTGAGTCAAACTTGGAATTAAACTATTAGACTGCTTTTCTTTTTGTTTTACATGTTGCAAATTTTCTTTCAGATTTTAAGACTATTACATACTTGGCCAAACCTCCCATCAGACTATTACATACTTGCCCAAACCACCCATCAGACTATTACATACTTGGCCAAACCTCCATACTTGGCCAAACCTCCCATCAGACTATTACATACTTGCCCAAAACTCCCATCAGACTATTACATACTTGGCCAAACCTCCCATCAGACTATTACATACTTGCCCAAACCTCCCATCAGACTATTACATACTTGGCCAAACCTCCCATTAGACTATTACATACTTGCCCAAAACTCACATCAGACTATTACATACTTGGCCAAACCTCCCATCAGACTATTACATACTTGCCCAAAACTCCCATCAGACTATTACATACTTGCCCAAAACTCCCATCAGACTATTACATACTTGGCCAAACCTCCCATCAGACTATTACATACTTGGCCAAAACTCCCATCAGACTATTACATACTTGGCCAAACCTCCCATCAGACTATTACATACTTGCCCAAATCTCCCATCAGACTATTACATACTTGCCCAAACCTCCCATCAGACTATTACATCTTTTCTAGACTGTGGAGAATGGTGGAGGGCCAAGTTCAAACTCAACACAATCAAGAGTAGGCCTACATATCACCTGACTGGCAGCTACCAAATGTTATGAATTTTTTATTTTGTTTTTGAATTTCAAATAAAATACTAATACTCACTTTCTACATTTGTACCACTTAAATAATCATAGAACCAACTTGTTCAATAAACAGACATGATATAGAATCTTATACAAGTAATTAAGTTGCATATTTGTGTATTTTGTCTGTATGTCTAGGAGCTGTATAGCCAACAGTACAATAAAGTGGCAGTGTTCTTTGCTTCCATACCTAATTTCTCCAACTTCTATGTAGAGTTGGCAGCAAACAATCAAGGGGTGGAGTGCCTTCGAGTCTTGAATGAAATTATTGCAGATTTTGATGAGGTATCTAATAAATGCAGGTAGATTTGTATGTTAGATCAGGTTAGCTGCTTTATAGGATAACATAAATAATTGATAACTTATCAATATAACCAATAAGTGAAACTAATTTCTTAGATATTTAATCAAATTAGTATCAGATTCATTGAAACGTTTAAAAAAATATGTATGAATTATCCAGAACCTGAGATTTTAACTTTTTTTTTTGTCAAGTAATATTTTGTTTTTATATTAGTAGTAACTTTTAAAAAATTTCATCCTTTTTTTCAAATCATTACAAATTGAAGTAATATTTCAAACATCAGTCAATTAGAAATGTTGAATATCATAACTTGTGTTTTTTTAAATACCTAGCTTCTAGATATTCCATATTTTTTTGGTGTTGAAAAAATCAAGACAATAGGAAGCTGTTATATGGCAGCTACAGGTCTGAAGCCTACTCACTTAGTCAAAGTAAGTCAGAACAACTTTATTATAACAGTAGTTTAATGAGATTCAAACTTCCATGCATGCTCAAAATGTTCACATCTGGTGCTTAAATCTAAACAGTAACAATAATGTTTGACCGTTGTGTCTTCTGCCTACAGGGTCGAGAAGATTCTATAGTTTATTACCTGACTATGTTGGTGGACTTTGTGATGGCCATGAAAGAAAAGTTGAAGAACATCAATGAAAATTCTTACAACAATTTTGAATTAAGAGTTGGTAAGTACTTTCTTGGTTACATTGAATTAAGAGTTGGTAAGTACTTTCTTTGGTTACATTGAATTAAGAGTTGGTAAGTACTTTCTTTGGTTACATTGAATTAAGAGTTGGTAAGTACTTTATTTGGTTACATTGAATTAAGAGTTGGTAAGTTCTTCTTCTGGTTACATTGAATTAAGAGTTGGTAAGTACTTTATTTGGTTACATTGAATTAAGTTGTTGGTAAGTTCTTCCTCTGGTTACATTGAATTAAGAGTTGGTAAGTTCTTCCTCTGGTTACATTGAATTAAGAGTTGGTAAGTTCTTCTTCTGGTTACACTGTATGCTGACAGCAGGTCAATTAAAGTCATTGGAGGCCCTGGCAGGTTATTTTAGAGGCCTTGACCTTCTTTTCAAGATTATAATGAAAATTCACTTAATCAATGCTAAAGTAATCACATGCATATTTAATCTCATTGTCCGTCATTTAAAAATATTTCTGAAGTTTTTTTATTTTTTAGAGAGCTCCTTTTGAGAGTGAAGCCCTTGGCATCTTCACTGTCTTCACCCCCTATTCCTTAATTTGTTACACTATTGGGGAACCACACATGATCTATGGATAATCTTTCTCCATTCCTCTCTGTCTTTTGCCTTAATTTGTTTGTTTGACATGTTTCGGATGTTCCTTCAGAGTTAAAGATAGTTTACTTCCTAGTCCAAACCTTCCACAGGATGACGGGGGATGGGAGCGGCAGGATTTGAACCCTCGACCATCGATAAATCCGAACGACAGTCCAGGGCGCAAAACACACTTGAATCTCTTTCAATGACAGACGCTATCTTCACATCTCTTTCTCTGTCTACTTCTTCTTTTTCTTAGCTAGAGATCTCAATACAGTGGTCAGCAGGTCATTAAGGGGCCCAATAGCCATTGTGATCCTGTCCTGTTGAGAATTTCCTCATTTGTCAGCATATTCTGCTCTGTAGAAAATTTAGTATTGGCTGACAGGATAAAGTGGATAAATGTATATACCAGATTCAATTTGTTTTCTTCTAGGCATCAATGTAGGTCCAGTGGTGGCTGGAGTCATCGGAGCCAGAAAACCACAATATGACATTTGGGGAAATACCGTGAATGTGGCCAGTCGTATGGAGAGTACTGGGGTCTTAGGGAAAATTCAGGTCAGTAAATACCATTTTAATTTTCATTTAAGAAATTCAAAACTATAAAGAATCTAATTTCATTGCATATTGAGACAACTAAAAGCATGAATCGCGCTTAACAAAAACAATGGTAAAAATATTTCTGACTGCAGATAATTTTTTTTTTTAGTCTTGATCTATTATCATCTATTAACGAGCACCTAAAGGCAGCACGGAAAACCTTCTCCTAGATACCCCCTCCCCCCACTGGTCCACAAATAAGATTACACCAAAGCACACTGAGCATGCTATAAGCATGAAAGTAGCGCTATAGAAAATCTATAATTTATTTATTTATTACAAATTTAATTACATGACTGATCCAAACAATTTGATACAAATACGCTCAATATAAGCTCTGTATTTGTAAAAAAAAAAGTTATATAAATAATCACATTTTCTAAGCTCCTCTGTTTGTATTTTAATCTTTTTAGCTATATATCTAGTTGGAAAAAATAAGTTCAATTTATCATGTGTTCAAAATTTTTCATCAGACAGACAGACAGACAAAGTGAGTTGATATAAGCTTTGTTAAAATACATTCCACTTTCCCATATTTATGACTTAGGTGACAGAAGAGGTTTACGCTGTATTAAAGAATGTCTTCAGTTTCGAGTGCCGTGGAAAGGTTCCAGTCAAGGGCAAAGGCGATATGATCACCTACTTTTTAAAGGACCGCATGCTTTCTCGAGACCCCAACTGTATGTATCCACCAGTCACACCCCCTGACAGTCCACATCCAAGCGGAACACCTTCATACAGGTCATTGGAAGAACATTAGTTCATTAGTTCTGCTTGTAGAGCATATTTCAAATTTGAACAAATAACAAGAGATAAAGCCTGGTCAAAAAGTGTTGAAGGGACTTTGTCCCTTTTTTAAAAATTAAGTTATGACTAAGCCGTGAATTATCCGAAGCTTATGTAACTTTTTTATTTACATTTTTAAAAATGTATTAAAAATTCAGATCTTTTATCTCCAATCTGGGAGATCCAGGGATTTAACACCAGCTGCCTTCCCTTAAATCCGTCCCAGAATAAATCTGGCATTCTGATGCAAATTTCATATGTAATGTGTTAGGACAGCGGTTCTCAACCTTTTAAGCTCGGCGACCCCCTTTTTACAATCCCCACTCTGCCGTGACCGCCACCCCACACACACATTAAGCAATAGAAGAGTAGACAATAACAATCCATAGTTTCGATGGTCATAAGCGACCCCTGGCAAATGGTCAATTGACCCCCAAAGGGGTCGCGACCCACAGGCTGAGAACCCCTGTGTTAGGAGAAACTAGTATCAACAAACATATATTTTGTGAGCTATGGTATCGTATTGTAATAACTTAAGGGAGGCAACCAACGAGGTAACGATGTTTATTTACACGAGGACATCACACATACATAAAACAACATCTGCATTGAGCACAGCATCTTCATAAGCTTTCTAGACTTGGGCGGAAATCGTTCTCCTCCCCTCTAAAGTCAATATCCTTCTTAGCCTGGTCTCTAATAGTTCTGCACTATCTTGGATGGCAGTGTGCATGGCAAGGTTATGACATTAAAAAGTTATGTGTAAAGCAAAAATGTAAAACAACTTTCCTTAGGGTAATAAAGATGATTATTATTATTATTATTATTATTATTAATTATAATTATTATTATTACTTTAGTAGACATGAATCATTCATTATTACAATATGATTTTCACAATTCTGAAAATCTTTTTATTTTAGATCCGTTGATAACATGCCAACTACAGTTATCAATTCCAATACTCCTGAAGCATCATCCCCAAGAATTCTTGGGAAGTCATCCAGTTCAGAGCAACAGATATTCACTTCAAGCTCCGAACGCTTGCAGCATCAAATGTCTACTATAGAACGACAGAGGGGTGGCTCAACTCCTACAGGAAGCCTTAATAAAAAGAGGCAGAGCTCCCTTGACAGCCCCCATATGCACCGCAGCCCTAGAAAACTCAGCAGCTCATCCGCTGGAAATTCTGCCACTGTTGAGAATGCAGGGCCTGAGCTGCCAGCTGTTCACTTTTTCAATTCTAATATGCAGAACCAGCAGCCACGACCTGCTTCAGTGCAAGTTCAGAACTCTCTATTTGATAGTCTGAAAACAAAAGGAAACTTATCCACAAGCCCAAACAGTCCAACAAGCCCAAAGTCCACTGTCAGCGATGGAGCTAGAGCTGTGAAAACAATGGCAAGCCCAACAACTTCAAGGGGCCATACGGCCAATCTTCACTCCTTACGTAAAGTTAACAGTGAGCCCAGTTGCAAGCCACCTCCTATTCCCTCATTCAATGGCAGCCCACACTACGCCAAGGCCAACGCTCCTATATACAAATGTGTCTCGCCCCCAATGAAAAACCATCTCAGAAAAGTTGCAGAAGATACAATCCTGGAAGACCCCTCTGCAAGTTATTCAGATGAAAAGCTCACTCTAACATCTCCAAAATATCCCTCACCGACTACAGCGATAGACATCCCATTCAGAGATGCATGTTTAGACAGAGACATCTACCCAGAGAGCTACTACGCTGAACTGTCTGAGTGTCTGTCTCGGTCTCAGAAATCCCCTTCTGTCGATGCATCATCTCCAAACGGTGACAAGTTTGTGACAGGTGTTTATCGTGAGCCAATAGACAAATGTCCTTCTTCAACGTCTTCTCAGAGGAGTAAAGGCTCCTTCGACTACAGCCACCACTCGGCAACACCTTCTCAGAGGAGCACTTCATCCGAGCAGACAGTCATCATCCATGATGATGACTCTGAGAACGGGCATTACAATAGTAAACTTTCGCCAAATGTGATGGAAAATAATCTTCAGGCAAGTAAGAAAAACAATATCCTCCCCCCTTCTCCCAAAGGGACACAACCAGGGGGGAAATTGCCAGGTGGAGTAGTAGCCAGTATTGACGGTAAGACGATGTCGTTGTTCTACAAGCCCAGTAATCCAGACAAAAACGACAAGTTGATGTCACAACTTCAGTCCAAATATTGGTCTAGTCAAACTAACGGCGTGAGGTCGGTGTCCAACGATAAAGCAGGCCACCTCAAAATGAACTATCGCAAGTCTTATCCAGCTGCCCCTCATTACAAAGCTTTAGAGAGACTGTCACCTTACAGACAGAAGAAGGAAGCCTTCAACCTTAATTATGTCTCAGATGATGAACGAGAGTCTATATCCTCGCATCCAATCAGTGATCACTCATCCATTGTGTTCCTAAACCCTATCGAGCTAAAACCATCGAGGAGCGCCTTAATACGTCAGCTGCCCCATCAGGATGACCGGCAGAATGTCCTCAGCTATGTCTTCACGTCCCCTTACAGCACCTTGGATCGCTTCAGGTCAAGGTCAAGCGACACCATCAACAGTATTCCTCACTGCCCACCGACGCCCAAGTTTCCTATCCCAGAGGCGTCGGCTTCTCTAACACAGCTGTTGCAGGAGTTGACCCAAGAGTATGACCAGCCAGACATGGAGAATATTTTCTATGATGAGCCAGATAGTTTTTTGGGCGCGTCTGAAGGCAGATACAATAAACACACTAACGGTTTAGTTGCTCAAGTCAGCAAGTACCCGAAAACTCCCGAATTCAGAAAGAACAAATTTAGTCCTGCTCAGGATAAGACCAAATTTTTACCACATGCCATGAAACAGGAAAGCTACAGACCAAACCGGATGTCCATCAACCCTTTTCAGATTAAGAGAAGTCAGCCTCATAGTATCCCACCCCGCCATTGCCGCAGCTTGGACTACATCCCCAGTGACCGAGAGGATGTCTCATCGCCTCCGTCCTCCAACTGCGCCAGCCCCAAGACTCGCCACGCATACCTGATGCCGCTCATATTCGGAGTGCAGACTCTTGGCTCCAGAGCGGAGCACACCAGCCTGAGTTCTCTGGCCAGCAGTAGCGAGATGTCCCACTCGGCCAACCACATTAACGCCGACTCTGGCTCTACGGCTTACGAGTCTGAGTATGACAACTATAGACCTGGTGTGGTCAGTGATGATGACATCTTCACCGCTGACCCGATGAGTGACATGGACGTGCTTGATGATGTCAACATCGACGATGTCACTGTCAGTGACAATTTCAGTATGGAGATGCCAGTGCCACGGTTTAGAAAGAAGATTACGGAAGTCTGACACTCCCTGTTCATTGAAAACTCTAGTAGTTTTTCCCTGAAGGCTCCCTCTTCTATGCCGAAATTAACATTGGCTTCATTTCAGTTGAACCGATGGCCTTAGTTGAAACCGACCTATATAAACAAACTTTCTGTTGGACTGGTTTAGCATTAGTGGCGATTAAACTTATAGAAGAAATTATATCGTTTTTTTTTAAAAGACATTTGGTTCCAACGTAAAAACTCATTGATTCTCGTCATAAGAACATAGTGACTCCTGGACAAAGTCATTGAACCAATGTTTATAATCCTAGATGGGTTAAAATTTTAAAAAATCTGGAGGATAACTCAAACTACGTTATGTTTATTTATGTATTCTGTCAAGTTGTCCAGTGCTGCCATTATAAATTTTTCATTAATATCATTCATTGCAGGATCCATGTCTTTTGGGTTTGAGAGTTGGTGCTGTTAATTAATAAGGTCATCATTTCGGTTGAAGGTGAATAGACTAGCATCACGCATTGCCTGGCTTTAAATTAAAAAGAAAAGTTTCGATATTGATGACAAATTCTTTATTGTTAGCTAGTTTGCTGGTTGTTGTTAACACGTGAAATAATTAATTTATGAATTACAGAAGAAATTGTAATCTTCCAAAACATATAGGTCTTTCATTGTAACTACCAAGTCATGCATGTCAAATAGACATTTAATCTCTTCTAAATTGTTAGTTCTTGTTATTGATTCACAAAAACTTGGACTGGAAGATATTCGATCTAGACTGAAGAAATAAAAGTTATAATTAGGTCTCTGAGATGATTGGACCATTGAAAAGCAGACGTTTCTTGGATGCACCAATGAAATACATCCCAAACTTAAAAAAAAAATCTGCGCATTTGTCGCTATAGATATTGTGAATGTTTATAGGGTGTCAAGCTCATCTCATAAGAGATATCCTCTTCGCGGACGTCGCAGCCGTAGTGGCACACTCACAAGAGGAGCTTCAGTCACTAATGTCCTGCTTCTCTAAGGCTTGCAAACAGTATGGCCTAACCATTAGCACAAAGAAAACTAATGTTATGGGACCACCTGCTACAGAACCACCATCCATCCTCATTGACGATAACAAGCTAAATGCCGTAAACGAATTCTGCTACCTCGGATCTACAATTCAAGGCGACCTGTCTCTAGAAGAGGAGAATAAAATACGCACAAGGAACGACGCATCAACCTTTGCTAGACTCCGACCAAGAGTTTGGGAAAATCAGAAGCTCACCACAGCGACCAAAATGGAGATCTGCAAGGCATGCGTTTTTAGTTTTTAGCACGCTACTGTGCGTCAGCGAGTTGTGGACAACCTACACGAAACAAGAGAGAAAACTAAACTCATTCCACTTGCGCTGGCTTCGAAGGAACTTAAAAATAACATGGAATGAAAGAGTGTTTAATACTGAGATCTTCGCGAGAACGGACCTTCCTAACATCTTTACGGTCCTCAGGCAACGCCGCCTGCGCTGGCTCGGACATGTTCGCCGGATGGAGGGCAATCGCATCCCGAAAATCATTCTGTTCGGGCAACTTGCGTCTGACTCATGAAAAACTGGTCGCCCCCACCTCCGTTACGTTGATGTGATAAAAAGGGATTTAAAATCAGTGAACATTGATACTGACCATTGGGAAGACAGAGCCTTAGACCGCACTAGTTGGAGAGAGACGGTGACCAAGAAAGCTATGGACTGCGAGAAAACATGGGCCTCGTTTCTTGAAGAAAAGCGTGCCACGTGGAAAATGGCCAGCTCCTCTAACTCCAAGGAGAAAGCCACCTTGACATCCAATATATGTGGACGGGAGTGCCTCTCCAAAATAGGGCTCCACAGCCATATGAAAAAGTGTTCGAGATAAACCATAGTCGTTTTACGACTGAAGGAGTCCATTGATGGAAAGGATGTCAAGCTCATTAGTACCTGCGGTCCAGACGCTTTTAAATTAGAGTTACGTCTGCTGACGTCCTAAACATCCCAAGGCTTACGGGTATTTGAACTCGTGACTCCTTCCGGTTTGGAAGTTAAACACCACGCTCCATATGGCTATATTTGTAGGAGACAATGTTAAACAGTTTCAACAAAAATAAAACAAAACAGCAACACCAAGAACAAAACAGATACCGCGAGTTATAAAGATCATAAACCATAAGCTCTTTTCATCATAGCAATCTCGAAACATAATTAACTTGAAACAAACAAAATAAAAGTGAATACTCATTAAAGAAGAAACGCTAATTATAAGTATATCAATTAGTTTCGATCAGTCATATAATTAAACTTATAGCTATAGTCTCACAATAATAAATCTGTGCGCTAGAAATATCTATTTTTTATTTTTACCAATGGACCTCATTCACCAATTGTAAACAAACAACATTTAGCCACGGGATAATGTTGATAAAACAACGGAAGATTCATAACAAACGAATATTTACATTTGACCAGAGTAACTGCTTTAGTAAAATCACTAAATTTAGAAAGCCTTCTGGACAGAAGACTCAAAAGTAAAGTAGCAATTATACATAAAACACTGTACCATAATCTTCAAATACAAAAACAAAATTTAATAAAATACTCTAAATATGCTAGGACAAATTTGTACAAATACTCCTTCTTCCCTAGCGCCATTAGAGCATGGAATGGGTTGCCTGAGCAAGCCAGGAAAACCAGTGACTTGGCAGAATTTAAGTCATTGGTTAATATGCATGACTGAATGCATGACGCGTAGGACGTAATCATCTTCTTTTTTGAAGTAACGTCTGTATTATATAAGATAAAATTTAAAAAAAAAATCGTCACGTGACAGCCTTCGTGTATTACGTAATTTGTATAGAAGAAATAGAGAATCACGTGGCTAAATGTTGTTTGTTTACGATTCGTGAATGAGGTCCATTGTTTTTGTTTAGCGGAGTTTCATGCTTTCAGCATTATCAATATGGTCTGATCCTATCATTTATCTCAGGGGTTCTCAACCTGTGCGTCGCGACCCCTTTGGGGGTCGATTGACGATTTGCCAGGGGTCGCCTAAGACGATCGAAAATATGGATTTTTATTGTCTACTCTTCATTTCTGTATGTGTGTGTGTGTGGGGGGGGGTCGCGGCAGAGTGGTGGATTGTAAAAAGGGGTCGCCGAGCTTAAAAGGTTGAGAACCGCTGTCTTATCTGAACCAGTTTGAAAGGTGCAGGAGGAGAAATAATGGGGTATCTGAATGATTGCTTTTTAAACGTATTTAAGAAAAAACAAAGGGAACAATTTGTATTCGATCTTGTGGGCTAAAGCCTTCTCAGGCTTCTCTAGCCAACATGTCAACCACTCTGCTAGCGAAGAGTCCGTGGAAGATTGTATAGTTATCTATTGTTTCCATTTCATGTTTTTATTCACTAAGCCTCGGACAGACAATATATAAGTGGACTAATTCAGCTTTTACCACCACTTCAGTCAAGTACAAATTCTTTCCCTTGTTTGAGATACCAAACAAAATAATTTATTACCAATAGTTTATTTTTTTTAATATTAATTTTTGTGTTGTCAGGTAAAAGAAATAATTGTGCGAAATTTCTGATTGATCCGAGATTGGGTGTTGGAGAAATAACGTCTACAAATCTTAGGCCAGACAGACCAATTGAGTGACTTGATTTAAGCTTTGTAAAAAAAAATTCAATTATGATGATTAAGCTCTCTGATTTCTTCATCACTTTGTTTTGGCTAAAATGTATCAATATCTGATTGAAATTAGATTCCATTGATTGTTCCTTCATGTCATCTTATTGTCTTACACATTGTTTCGTATGAAATAATTATATCTTTTAATGGTTTTTATCCGCCTTAATCACATAAACTGTGTTTTTGACTGACATTTCATCATACCATCTGTTTGATTGTCTGTGTCACTTTTACTATTGCTAGTAAGGAACTTATCAGACCTCATAGAAGTCAGAGTATTAACACTATAGAACGCACGTTACCCTGACACTGTAATTCCATAACTAATAGAAATATCAATATAAATCTAGATGTTATTTTTAGAATAAAAAAGTGTTGTTGTTTTTTAATCATGTTACTTATCATCGTAAAAAACAGCCAACAAATTATTCAATTGTAACTGAAAGTCATATTTGGAAACTTGATCCTGTTATATCATGAGATTTTATGAAAGAATTTTGGAATTCGCAAGTGAAAGCAGAAAATATTATCTACCTTTGAGTTTGTTCTCATTATCTACCCTTGAATTTTTCTCTGAAAAAAAAAATGCATTTAGTGTTTTGTAGACAGTCGATAGCAGTTCTAATTTTTTATGTTACATCTGTGGTGAAATTTCAAGGCTGGTTACAAACTAAGCCCCTGTTTTATATCCCAGTTTTTTTTTATGTAGTTAAAGTCCCTCTTCCAGACCTTGCGATGTATTGGGCAACGGTTAACAAGCAGGGTGTCATATGGCCAGCACAACGACCAACTGCCTTACCCAACTTAAGTCAGGTACCCATTAGAGTTGGGTGGGCTTAGGGGCGCCTTAAGAATCCCGATATTCCCTATCCCAGTTCTCAATTAGATTTGAACCCGGTAAGCTAAGCACTTCACCTCTCAGCCACTGTGCCCCCTAGTTATATATAATTTACAATGAATTCCCTTCAATTAAAGAGTTAAGGTTACAGTTTGTGCATACACTTCATTCTTTGTGGTGTCGTAAGCATTGAGCGCCAAATAAAAAATTGCTGGGTCTGTGTCATATACAATACGAGCATAGAGGTTCTTACTATTTGTAAGTTTCAGGAGAAAAATTAGAAACAGATTTAAAAATTTTTTTTTTTATCATTGAATAGATACAATTGTATATTTGCTGACCTACTCTATTTACTGCAAGACGAATTCACAAATTAAAGAAACACACACACGTTATGTGATGATCATTGAATAGATACAATTCTATGTATTCTGACAACTTTTTTTTTTTTTTTTTTTTTTTAAATTTGACTAATTTATTTTGACACCAAAGGTGCTAAATTAGGAAGTGAATGTGACAAGAACAAACAATATACAAATAATCAGATAGAGCTAATTTTCACTGCAACTTTCACGTGTGTGAGTTTTTTTTTTTTGAGATGAATTGTACAATTTTAATTAAACACTGAAGTACAGCATAGTGAGATAAATTATATTATTTATAATTCATTGATGTAAGAAATAGGAAAATTTAGAACAATTTGTGACTGTTGGACAGTTTAGTATTCTGACAACAGATTAGTAGAGTTTACGTAGACAACAACTGTTCTCGGGTATCACGCGATTTATAATTTACATTATTTCATAACAAAATTTTATGATCAAAGTCTGGTTTTGACAAAGTGCATATTTTAATTATATATATATATATATATATATATATATAGTTAATTGTTTATAATAGGATGGTTATAACATATTTTAGAAACTACTTCGATGATTCAGAAAAGATCAAAGCTAGACAGATTTTATTAGCTGGCTTATGTGAAAACCTAATTGGTTTGTTTATCTTGGCCGCTCGACTAACAGGTCTGTAAATATTTTGTAAGAAAGAATGTGTGTGTGTATATCGGTGAAAGTATTTTTAAAAAAGTGATGGTGGTATTGTTATCGTTAATTGTTTTAGCTGTTCAATCCCACAGTGCAATATGCCACTCAACTATTTCTCGTGTACATTTGACAGACTATGCAGACATATGCAATCTTGAGAAACAAAGCTTCAATCGAAATCATGATTATATTATCTTTTGCTATCTACGTGTTTGTTATAATTGGTTTCGTCTTATTTATATAACGTCTGATTCATTGGTAGTCTGGAGTCCAATGCCCTAAATACTTAGCAATAAACTATGAAATATATTTGTTGTTGTTTTATTTATTACTGTCTGTTTCTACAATATGTTTGTATAGTCTACTACCAGACTGTTGGTTCTTACCAATGACCCAAAGCAAATAAAACTATAGAACGTCATCATTTCTTGTCTTATATTTTACAGACGTTAGTGAAAAAATAAGATAATTACGTCCTACCCATATCATGTGTCTATCTAGTCATGCATGTTAATCAATGACTTAGTCTGCAAAGTCGTTGGTTTTCCTGGCTGATTCAGGCAGCCTATTACATTCTGTAATGGCACTAGGGAAGAAGGAGCACTTGTACGAATATGTTCTAGCGTATGGAATAAGAAATGTGCCTCTATCTTTGTGTCTTTCTGAGCACTTCCTTTATTTTGGATCTGATAAGACTTATGCATGACTATGTCTGCTCTGTGGCATTTTCTCATGTGTCTTAAGAAGCCAATCCTTGATACACAACTGCGGCCACAGGTTGGGCATATGTAGACACCAGATGCACTTTCACCCTTCTTTCTACTTCTGGTGTGTACGCCATCTACAATCCAGGACCCTTCCTTTATGCATACTCTCCATTTGGGTCTATCCAGTGACTTTTTCTCCCAACTGTTACTGTCAGTGTTGAAGAGCTTCATGTTACTGGTAAAGTGTCAAAATGCAGGTATTCCATAAAGGAATTATTCAGACTTGTGTAGAATAAGACAATAATATAAGAGAAATATGAGAATAAGAGAGGGAGATAATGAGGGCATGGGAATGAGAGAAAATCGAGTGAGAGCCAGAAAAAGAAGGAATAAGAGACCAAGAGAAAGAAAGATATATCGAGAGAGAGAGAGAATAGGCAACGAACTCATTGACAAAGATATATATATATATATATAGCTCCTCCTTCGCGGTCGAAGATGAGCACATTTCTCATACCCTATGAACACAAAGATGACTGTAAAGTCCAATCCTCGCTTTAAAAGGCAGGCCGCATACGTGGCATGGGTAGATTTGGTCAGTTGCAGATAGGCCTGCTTCTTCTCTTCAGCTTTTTGTTGGTTCGGCGCTCTTTCACGCTGGCCACTCTCCTTGCTTCGTATCTCGTGACTCCGACACTCACAGCTTAACGCCATGAAGAGCGATCGTAAGCTAAGGCTTCCCAGCCTTGAATGTCCATATCATCTCCTGGTGTCTTTATAGCGCTTGTACTGACGCCCTGGAAGCGCTTTCGTGACAACTAACTCACACACAACTGGCTCACAGATATTGGTTCATCCTGGAGATGATACAAAATATTTACTAATAGACAGATCTAACCATCGGAGCCGGATGTTTATAATCTAAGGAGTCATTATTACGTTTTTAGTTTTTAATTTTAATTTATTTGTTTCGTTTTTATATTCTTTTTTTCATGACGTAATTTTGTTTTTTACAAATAGCGGAAGTGAGAGAAAAAAACATTAAAAAGTGTATTTTGTTTTGAATTTAATGTTAAAGAAATACGAAGTGGTAAGTCACTTTAATTCTCCAAGTTTAATATTTCATTAAGAAATAAACATCGTCTGCCATGCAGCAGACGTGGCTACGTTTCCGGTCAGATAAACAGTATGGAAAGGGGTGACAACTTGACTTCTAGCAGTTCTGAAAGTCTAGCCTTACAGTTAACATTTCTAAACATGGTACATATAATCGGATTGCTCTTGAACCTTGCTTGCCTCTTTGTCATCGTGAGGAGGTACAAGGCGTTGGAGCAGAAAAAGCGTTACATCCTTTTAGGCAATCTTCTTCTCTGCGATTTCATCCTCCTCTTGTGGGTCGTTCCCGTCACGGTCCGGTTGCTCACCTGCAGCTCGACTGACTGCCGCATGAGTGTTCTCAATCCTGTTGTATGTAGAACCACTGCGTTCCTCTTCCAGTGCAGTTACATCTGCGGTGTCCTCACCCAGGTATTTCTGGCCGTGGACAGGACGATGACAACCGCCCACCCCTGTGTGTCTATAAAATACTTGACCGGCAAGGTGTACGTTACCACCATCGCCTTCTGCTGGTTATTCTCGGCGCTTCACGCCTCCATTCCTCTGGCGCCTCAATACACGGGCGTCTCCTATCTCTTCAGTGATAGAGTTAAAAAATGCAACCACTCCTATTTACACTCTTGCTGGTACTACACTTACAGTACTATCCTGGTACATGGCGTTTTGACTCCTAGTATACTCCTCTGTTACCTCTATATGGCCTGGAGGATACGACAGCTAAGGTCAAGGTGCGATTCTCAGCAGACGGCTTTGCTAAACTCCGTCATATCCTCTACCCACCAAAGGAACTGCAGTAATACGGATTTACATACATCCAAATTTACCCACGATATTCAATCGAAATCCAGACCAAACATCAGCAGAGAACTAGAGCGTAAACCAACGCAGGTTAAGTCAAGCAAAGCCGAAAGCGTTAGCGACTTGGAAGAAATGTTTACAGAATTCATGCGATTTCGTCAGTATCCCCGAACTATCGTTGAACAGGGCGTGCAGACGTCTTTCGTCAGGTCGACGTCTTCAGGCGGGAAAGATGAGGACGTGAGTTCTCGGTCAAGTCCGACTTTACCGACTTTTCAAAAGAGGCACTCTTTGGACACTACGCTTGGAGGATTAACAAGCAAGGCGATAAGCGATATTAACTACATCCCTAGCAAGGCTTCCGACTTGAAAGGCTTCCTACTAACGCAGCACGTAATCAGCGTTACATCTTTGGACTGGAGTATTAAGCAATCCGAACAATTGAGACTAAAGCGGTCATGCCAAGGGTCCAAAAACTTGACCACTGCAACTGTAGGGTCCATCCAGCACGGACTGTTTCTGACTGTGGTCACTTACGTGTGGTCAATACCATACACAATAGCCACTAAATGTCCGCGCGGGGAAGTGTCCATCAGCTTTAGCGTTCTGGCCATGTTTTTATGTTACACGTCTGCTATCTTCTACCCGCTTCTCTATTTTTTCGTGCACGAGAACTTTATTCGTCACTTCCGGCTCGCCATCACTTCCCTTTGAACATAATTATCTTTGATCGTAATATTAATATAGTATCTCAGTCGTAGTAGGCCTTCTGGTGTACACTTCTTAAGTCCAATAGGACTACTGGTAAACAACACTCAGTCATAAAACGTATGTCTAGTTGACCTACTGATGTATAAAACGTAAATCCAGTTGACCTAATGATGTTACAGCCCAAGTCTAGCTGACCTACTGTTGTATAAAACTTAAGTCTAGTTGGTCTACTGATTTTATTAAAATTTAGTCTAGTTGGCCCACTGATGTATAGACCTCAAGCCCAGTTGGCCTACTGATGTACCAAGTTCAAGATCTGTTGGTCTACTGATGCATAGCACTAGAGCTCTGTTGGTCTACCGATATATAAAACTCATATTCCATCTGTTGTATACAATATGTATGTCTATTGTTATTGTTGTTGGTTTGTGAGATGACATTTTAGTGTACATTCTGTTTTATTATTGAATATCACATTTGAACTAATACATTCTAACATACGATAGAACAAAAAAAATGTAGTTTTGAATGTTACTATTTTTGTGAAATTGATTTTATTTAAATCAGTGTAATTATGTCACAATGCCATCGGGTATAAGCAATGTTTAGATTTGAAGTACCATTTTAATAATAGCTTTAGTAGTTTAGTTTATTTCATTTAAATACCAAACAATGTTTATCCATTGGTAAAGAAAGCCATCGCAATTACAACAAATTATCAAAGTAAAATAAGAACAAGAACGCTACTTAAAATCTTATTTTACGAAACAATGTTTATGTTTCTTTGCGTGTCAGTCCGCGATATAGAGTTACAAACGTCGCAGAAGTAGATTGAAGCCCTGGTGTGACACTTCATAAATAATCTTTAAAAAGCTGCACCGGCGTAAATCTATGTCAGTTTTGCTTGCTCAAGAAGTGGGTTGGCCGAGTTGCAAAAGTTTATATATAGGTTAGAGTCTTTTCAACTTTCATTTACATGGAAATCATAACCAGCCTCGCCTACTCTCCATCATAAAACTACCTTCTTCTTTTATTCTGTTGGAGATTTTCAAACATTGCTGAACAATAAAAAAATAAAAAATATACCATCTAGCTTTTTGGTGTATCCGGTCTACAAAATATGCGAAGTGTTTATGAGCTAGTTTTTTTTTTTTTTTAAGATATAGAAAATTGTGTGGCACTTTTTTTAGCACTGCGGAATAAAAAATTTCTAATCACAAAATAAATTTCATTATAGAGGAAATATTATACTTCGACACTGTTATTTAAAAACTGATACTTAAATAAACGAAGAAATACTTAGCAGAAACCAAGACAATGAGATATCATAATTAACTTCTACGTATTGAGATGTTAAACTTATTGCTCGGTTTCTTAGTTGGAAAATAATTACGGAGACAAACAGTTAAAACTAGTGAACACTGGCGTAGCTATGGATTTTGGGGGCACGTGGGTGGGGGCATAACCTCTTTAGGCGTCCCTGCATTTTGACATTCGACATCAAGACATGGGATAATGGTGTAATATTGAATGTAAAAACAAATTTCGGACACACATTTGGGCGCCCTCCTCAAGTGGAGCGCGGGGGGATTTAGAAATCTGCCCCCCCTCCCCCACTCTAGCTAGACCACTGCTAGTGAAATTCCGTCAGAGTACATGCTATGTTTTCTGGTACAGTGATAAACAGCTACAGCTACAACAATGAAATAATCAAGCCCAAACAAATGGAAAACATGTCAAGATGATCAAACCTTTTGTACTTTATTTACACATTATGGATTACTTTTTTTTAGTCAACTGTACACAAAATATGCTAATTACTAGACACGTTGTTGCAAGGTCCTAGACATTGATTGCACATTCAACATTGTTTCAGTCTGCCAATAGAAACAATACTAAAAAAGTCTGTGGCTTTGTACGTGTCGTGAGACGATATTATCCATTGGCTACTTCTTCTCACGTGACTAAATAGGCCAATCCTAGAGACAAATCCACTGTCAAAGGTTAAACTTTTGAAATCATCAGACGCTGCAGCAATGTCATTCTTCTTCTTTCTACTTCCGGTCTGTCTTCATCCTCAGCGATGGCGGACCAGTTCTTTATTCTCGCCCTCCATGTGGATCTATCCTGCGCTTCTTTGTCCCAACTATTGCTGTCGATTCGAAAGACATTAACTCTTTCTCTCTGCGTAATTATTTACCACATTCTGGTGGAATCAACGCTGGTATCGTCAGTTAGGAGAGAAAGAGTTAAGTAATTAGTGATACTTTTTTCATATCGAGTCATAGCCAAATAAAAGTCTGGTCACATCCAGAGTGTTGGCACTAAATAGCTACCCAGGTACGCATCTTGATCTTCACCCAATTCAAACAACTTAGAAACTGGGCTAAGACTTCGTAGGCAGCCAATGGAAACTGTTTTCGTTTATTTCTAAAAGTCTTGTATGAGACATGTTTTCAGCGCGCGATCCACATTACGTCATTCAGAAAAAAATAATCTCTGTTTCCACTGCTAATTCCTCGTGCCCACAAATACACAAGATGATTCTTCTTCTAACAAGCTTTATGCTGCCGAGCTGTAAGCTCTTTTGTAAGCTCCTTATGCCAAGGAAAAATAACGTGCTATGTTTTTTCACTAGCTCAGCACAGCAACTCCCAGATTAAACAAATTGGCGGGAAAACAAATACACAAGATAAACTCTGACCTTTAGTCATTTTATTTTTTTGTGTATTTACAGCAGACGATTTGATATAAAAGAACTGAATCCAAAGCTTTGAATGTTATCAAGAAATGGTCCAGTTTGTAAGCTGGCCTGAACACTGCCACTAAATGGAAGACTATCTCTGTTCGCAGACGTTCAACAATGTTCGGGGGTAACTGGAGGATAACAATTTTTAAAGTTTATCCTAACTTGTCATGTTAGTCATGGAACCATGTCACGAGATGGGCTAAAGTTCATAAAGGTCAATCAGCCAAAATCTTAAGGTCGTCTCTTGGTTTCGTAATTGTTCAATATTACTCCTATATTATTACTTGAATAAAAACATTTATTCAAACTTGTAAAAGCTATTTTATTCACGATCCCCGTTTCTGGTTTTAGTCTCTCTTTCAAAACTGCAAGGCCAGTATGTGGATATACTATAGGGAAAACAACAATGTCGCAATTTATAAATTTCAAGTTGTCTATTTTGTCTCTACTAACATCCAAGTATTTATTCGTTTGTTTTTGGATCACTATGAAAACGTCCTTGACCCACGTCTGGTCCAAAGTCAATAAATTTAAGTGTTGCTTTTCTAGCAGACGTCATAATCTTCTTCTTTTTTTTTTGTTAAATGGCATCTCAGTCATTTTAAAGATAAGAATGTATTCCTCCATTATGACACAGAAAACAGAAGAGAAGACGCAGACCTCGTCCAATATGTACACACAAATAATAACAATGAATTATCAATCCCCCGACTTGGCCGTAGAATGGCGCTAGGGAAGCCAAAAGTCGGGAGGAGTCATTTGTGCAAGGAAGATTTCTTAACACGGCTTTGAGTCTGTGCCTTGTTTGCAGACGTCAATGTGTTTATTATTACCTTTTTTTTGTAACAGTGAAAGTATTTATCCATTTGTAGATCTAACTAGATCTACCACATACAATATTTGTTTGAATTAAAAAACACAAATGACTAGAAAGTCGCTATGTATCTACACTCCAGCAATTATCCAGCTGACAAATCGATTTGATTTGTCCTTGATATAGCCCTGAATCAGTTCAGATTTGCCAATAACTCATTTTTAGCAGAAGAGCCACACTATTTTTTTTCTGCCATCCAAAGAAGAGTTCCCTTCCGGGTCAAGCACGTTAGCTTTTAAACATATCACATAATAACTTTTCCATGGGCGTATTGCCGATGGTTCTCCCAAAGAAAAGTCGCTCTATCCTGTCTGATGGAACATACCGTAGGGTTGGGAGCGTGAGCAGCAGACGACCAAACCTGGGAGATATTTTAAAACAATAATTAGTTAATATCTAAGTGCACAATATTTTACTTTATAAGTTAATTTATATAAGATATTTTTATTTTACAACGTGGAATTGTTAGTGCTAGTGGTGTTTATAGTGGTATTGTTAGTGCTATTGGTGTTTATAGTGGTATTGTTAGTGCTATTGGTGTTTATAGTGGTATTGTTGGTGCTATTGGTGTTTATAGTGGTATTGTTGGTGCTATTGGTGTTTATAGTGGTATTGTTGGTGCTATTGGTGTTTATAGTGGTATTGTTGGTGCTATTGGTGTTTATAGTAGTATTGTTGGTGCTATTGGTGTTTATAGTGGTATTGTTGGTGCTATTGGTGTTTATAGGGGTATTGTTGATGCTATTGGTGTTTATAGTGGTATTGTTGGTGCTATTGGTGTTTATAGTGGTATTGTAGATGCTATTGGTGTTTATAGTGGTATTGTTGGTGCTATTGGTGTTTATAGTGGTATTGTAGATGCTATTGGTGTTTATAATGGTATTGTTGGTGCTATTGGTGTTTATAGTGGTATTGTTGGTGCTATTGGTGTTTATAGTGGTATTGTTGGTGCTATTGGTGTTTATAGTGGTATTGTTGGTGCTATTGGTGTTTATAGTGGTATTGTTGGTGCTATTGGTGTTATAGTGGTATTGTTGGTGCTATTGGTGTTTATAGTGGCATTGTTGGTGCTATTGGTGTTTATAGTGGTATTGTTGGTGCTATTGGTGTTTATAGTGGTATTGTTGGTGCTATTGGTGTTATAGTGGTATTGTTGGTGCTATAGTGGTATTGTTGGTGCTATTGGTGTTATAGTGGTATTGTTGGTGCTATTGGTGTTATAGTGGTATTGTTGGTGCTATTGGTGTTTATAGTGGTATTGTTGGTGCTAATGGTGTTAATAGTGGTATTGTTGGTGCTAGTGGTGTGTTAGTGTGGTTGATGCTAGAGTTTGTTTTTTACATACACTAAATAACCAAACAATAAAGATAAAGGAATTCTTCTAAAAAAAATATTCTAAACAAACTGTATGCATACATTATTGACTTCACTAGTGAGATAGAAATATATGATATGATCGTGGATTACTTGGACTGGTACCATGTACGACTTTTAAAAAATTGCTTTACTGTAGCTGATGCGTGTCAAACAGTGGAGATAGAATCAATCAGAGCTAAGAATCACTTGGAGGTAAGAATAACTTAGAGCTAAGAATAACTATGAGCTAAGAATAGTCAGAGCTATGAATAACTTGGAGCTTAAGAAAACTCTTGGAGCTAAGAATTCATTGGAGCTAAGAATACCTTATGTTTTATAGTGGTATTGTTGGTGCTAGTGGTGTGTATTATGGTGTTGTTGGCGCTTGTGGTATGCTAGTTAAGTTACCTGAAAGGTTGCGCTGGGTGCTGCCCTCGAATGTGCTGACCCAACATCACTTGGGCTTGGTCTTGCAAACTTTCTACTTGGTGTGGATCTTTGAGACTTCTGGTATCTGGGTCAAGAACATCAATTAAAGATATAGAAAAGTGTACACACTTCTAATTCGGTTCAATAAAGCTAGGTTTGCCTTTTCCACTCTTCAAATTATCTGGCGCTCTAAGGCACTATCTCTACACAACAAAATACGAATCTATAATACAAACGTTAAGTCTGTCCTTCTATACGGTTCAGAAACTTGGAGAGTCACTAAAACAAATATGGAAAAGCTCCAGACCTTTGTTTACAGATGCCTACGCCGGATATTAGGAATTAGGTGGTCAGAAAAGATAACTACTATCGATTTGTGGGAGAGAACTAGACAAAAGCCCATAGCCCAAGACATCACAAAACGAAAATGGAGCTGGATAGGGCACATCCTGCGAAAACCATCTACCAATGTTGCAAGGCAGGCACTTGACTGGAACCCACAAGGAAAGAGGAAAGTGGGCAGACCCAAGCAAACCTGGAAGAGGTCAGTCGTCAGTGAAGCTGAGGGTAATGGAATGACATGGGAGCAGATGAAGAAAGCTGCTCATAAACCGAGTTCGGTGGAGAGGTGTGGTTGCGGCCCTATGCTCCCCTGGGAGTGCACAGGATTAAGTCAAGTCAGTCACACACTACTTATTTTCATCGTTATTCCAGATTTTTTTTCCAACACATTTGACAGTCTTTATATTTATTTCTAGATTCAACCCGTCATAGTCTCAAAAAAGAAAACGCATAATTTTGATTCATTTTTTTTTTTGACAACTTTTCATTGTTTTCGTCAAGCGAAACTTTCGCACATAAAGTAGTGCTGCTTGGCAGCAAGTTTTATTAAAATTTCGCAAAGTTTACTTTGCTTTATTAATTACCAGCATTACACACCGGCTACGCCCGTTGCTTTGTTGCCATGATTTGGATTGCTTTTAATGGCCAGCGCATACTCTCTTTGATTTTTTCAATAACAAAAACCAAAACCTTTCATCCCATAAATTAGTGTATCTGTTGCAATGAAATTAAATGGCCCGCTTGCTTTGTCTTTCCTTCTCTCTGTCTCTGGAAACTACTTTTTTTTCATGAAAATCTATGCGACTCAGGGGAGTTAACAATTATAATTTACCGGTATGTTTTATATTTCTAAGAATCTGTAATATCCCTTTTATCAAGTACGGTAATAATAATAATAATATATATATATATATATATATATATATATATATATATATATATATATATATATATATATATTACATGTTTTGTAAACTATTTTGAAACAATTACTAAATCTATAACTAGTTCTGAAATCAAAGTTATACATGGTAATTAATCAAATAGAGTTCAGATAGAGGCACATTCTCGTACCATTTCGTACCTGATTTGAAGAGGACAATGGCTTTCAGACATGCAAATTCCGCAGGGTCAACCTGAACTGTTTTAAATCGGGTCATGACATCCTGAAGTATTCTCATGTCCGAAAATGGAGACGCTTTTGTGTTGGCCATCAGGGGCAGATGATCAGGTATGGCAAAAAGGGGGCAGGCCTCCATAGGCATCGACCACTGGATGGCGCACAGTAAGAACAGCTCACTCCAAGCCTCCTCTAACAGAATGACCTGAAGGGAGACAATTCAAAGCATTCGTGAAACACCTTTTGAAATACAACTTCTGTTTAAACCTATTTCGTACAAGTGCTCTTTCTTCCCTAGTGCCACTAGAGAATGGAATGGGTTGCCTGAATCAGCCAGGAAAACCAACGACTATGCAGAGTTTAAGTCATTGGTGACGTGCATGACTAGATAAACACACGAAAGGCGTAGTTTTCTTTTTTTGAAGTAACGTCTGTAATATATAAGATAAGTTTGTACAATGGCCTAACTACATCTTCTAAATTACAGACGTCTTTTCAAAATCACATGTATTTAAAACTATCAGCCACCATTATTATGTGACAATGTAATCGGGCGTAATAAGTAGAGAATTTAACTTAGCATAATCATTGGTCTTCTTGACTGATTCAGACAACCCGATGCATGCTCCTAAAGAACTAGGGGAAAAAAGGAGCACCTCTACGAATTCGTCCTAGCATATGGCATAGGAAGAGTGACTTCATCTTTGTGTATTTCTGAGAATTGTATTAGACTAGAGTAGAATATCTGGGATTCTCACCCTTAAAGTTACTCATAGTTATCTGCTCTTGTGTAATCACTCAATAGTAAGACGCGTATAAATTGGGGCTAGTCGAGACCAATCGTTATAGAATACCTGAAAACTCACCTGTAGTGTCACAAGCTGTGGGCAATTTGGACCAATAGCCCGTTACAACGTCACAGGTGTGTATGACGCAACGAGCTATTAGTCTAAAACTTCCCACAGGTTGTGACGTTGCAGGTCAGTGTTGATGTCTTCTGTAAGGAATGGTCTCGGGTTAATCGGGCATTTCCTTAGTGACGCGACGGTATTGTTATAACCCTAGTGGCGGACTGAAAGGGTTAATGTGTGTACGGCCTACTGACACACATGATTCAGGCCAATCACACAGGTCAAGGGCTGTTGAACAAGTGACATTACTACTAATGCACTCAATATGACCAATGTTATGATCATGTGACCAGAAAACTTTACAGACAAGCGACAGTGTGTTAGAAAGGACAGTAGAGTCCAGGACAGCAAGCAGTTAGGACTGTGCTGTACCTTGTGAGTCCTCGAAAATGTAGCTGTACGAGCTAGAGAGACTTGTAGTGATTAGTTAGGCAGTTCTGTTGTGTAGCAAAGCATTTGAAGTTAGTGTAGCCAATTGTGTTTATTGGCTGTTGTTGATGTAATTGTAAATAAAACCGCCACCTTGTTTATTGAAGCTCTTGTTGTCAAGTTGATGTTTTACATGTGCTGTGTTGTTGGGCAGTGTTCGCAGAAGGTCTGATAGAGAAGATCGTAACACTATATTAAAATCTTAGAACTGAAATAGTTTCGAGACAGGCTCAGGGACGAGAGTGACCTCTTGCAGCAAGGCCAAGGACGTGTTTCTAAATATAACGACAGTGGAATGTTTCCTTCTTGGTTGAATTAATGTTATACTTTTTTTTTAGAGGCCGTATTATTGAATTTATATTAATC
Organism: Biomphalaria pfeifferi; assembly: GCA_030265305.1. Classification (NCBI taxonomy): domain Eukaryota; kingdom Metazoa; phylum Mollusca; class Gastropoda; family Planorbidae; genus Biomphalaria; species Biomphalaria pfeifferi. The sequence continues at coordinate 890,010 of JASAOG010000131.1, read as the reverse complement.
TGTTGTTAGTGTGGTTTTGGGAGCGCGGTGGGTGGCTGAGTTGTTAATCACTTAGCTTCCGAAACTGGGGTTCTGGGTGCGAATCTAGATGAAGACTGTGATTTTGAATTTTGGAATTCTTATGGCGCCACTCAACTCTAATGGGTACCTGACTCAAGCTGGGGAAAGGCAGTTGATCGTTGTGCTTGCCACATGACACCCTGCTCGTTCACCGTGGGCCACAGAAGTGGATGACCTTAACACCATCTGCCCTATGAATCGCAAGGTCTGAAAAGGGGAGCTTTGTATTTTTTTAATACTTTTAGTGTTATTTATAATTAGAACTCGCGACTACAATTTCAACCGTGTCATGACAGCAGTCGCTCAACTTTCCAAACAGAAGTAACAACACTTTATTAACACAATATATTTGACCTCCCGTTAAAATGCTTTAAGAAATAAAATTCAGTAAAAGAGAAAAGGAAGAGAAAGCAATTAGTAGAAATGTGATGGCGATATAATGAAACCTAAAATAAAAAGATGATGATAAAAATATTCTGAAATAGATAGAGGCTATGCACCTAGCCCTAGGACGCCATAATTTATCTTATTGTCTCATCTCTGCCTAAGGTCCTGACTAGAGTATGGGCCACCAACTAGATTTCTTTTAGGCATAGACCAACTTCTTATTTATTTATTTTTTTTGTAAGTTCTCATAATTCAAAAGTATTAAACAATTGAAAAGTGATTAACCTAAAAATATAATAATAGTAATATTAGTTTATAGTAATAATAGAAATATTAGTTTATAGTAATAATAGAAATATTATTGAATAGCAAAGCCATACTACCTAACTATTGAATACAAGGTGTCGAGGACTTCTGAGGGCGCAGTCCATCGGATTAGGTAACTACCCAAGAACACATACAAATACATCCTAATACAAGCCCAACATGTATTTTATGTTGATAATTCCAATAGGCAAATACATTTGTAATTAGAAAACCACTGTTGTAATTCTAATAAATAAATTCAATAAATCCCACAATATTTTATTTTTTAATTTGGATCACGAAATACTGACAACTTCATTATAAAATACCAACAACAAATACGATAGTTTTTCTTTTCTTTATAATCTACAATAATGTATGTAAATCTGGTAAGGTTTGGTCCGAATAAGAATACTTCCTTTGATACAATCAAAGATTTTTTAGTGAGCAAATTATAATTGTAGTATGTGTTCTTCTCTCCCATTTAATTTTTTCTCTTTAAATAGTGTACAGGGAAAGGGAAATAAGTATGTTTTGCAAAGAAGCAATTTTAAAATCAGAGTTGTCGAACATTGGCTAAACTTTTAAAATGTATGTTTTGGCTTTTAAAGACAGCGGAAATTCATATCACACTTTCAACTGACACGCTATTTCCCTGATTATTACTTCATGTATCTAAAGTGAAACAGATTTTAAAATTCTGAATTTTCTTTTGCCATTAGAGCTAATAAATTTTGTATGCAGTTCTAAATTATGAGAAAATAGAATTGAGATCTACAAGATTTGTCATTGTTGTTCTTGTTAAATTTAACAACTTTCATTTTTAGAATCTTCCAAGCTATAACATGCTCAGTGAACTATGGTTCGATCTCTTCTGTAGACATGGGGTTCACTGGTTCAATCTCTTCTGTAGACATGGGGTTCACTGGTTCAATCTTTTCTGTAGACATGGGGTTCACTGGTTCAATCTCTTCAGTAGACATGGGGTTCACTGGTTCAATCTCTTCTGTAGACATGGGTTTCAGTGGTTCAATCTTTCTGTAGACTTGGGTCTCTTTGAGTGAAAGCTTCCATGCGACATTTAGGCACTCGGCAGAACACAACTCAACTTGGGTGGGGATTCGACCTCAAGACTCCTGGATAGGTAGCTAGCTGGTTGTTTGCCATCATGTCCACAAATCCCACATTTTTTTAAGGACATAAATTAAAATAATGAGCACAAGAGAATCTCATGTCGAGTTCGTATTTAAAGTATAAGACCATAACACACAGCAGCGTCACTCTAGGGTAAGTCTACCTCAAGAGGTGCTTAAGTCTACCTCTACCTAAAAAAAACAGCCCCCCTTTCAGACCTTGGCCTGTTTCAGTGGCCTACGGTTAACGAGGGTGTCATGTGAAATAAAAAATTCCAGTCTTCACCAGGATTCGAACCAGAGACCCCGGTTCAGAAGCCAAGCGCTTTACCGCTCAACCACCGCACCTCGTAAGTCTACCTCATTGGGTGTTAATCATAGTCGATTAGGGTAATAAAAAAAATATAAAGTATGACTTCCTGGTCGTCATATGCGCTTTGGATTGTCGTTTCGATGGTCCTGGGCTCGAAACCGGCCCATCGCAATCCCCTGCCATCCTGCGAGGGAGATTTGGATTAAGATGTAATAACCTTCCGCTCTGGAGGAACAACCAAAATTGAATGTAAATAAAGGCATGCTTGACGGCAGTGACAACAGTGCCAGAGCTAAGACAGTCTAACATTTAAAAAAAATATGTTTATTAATTTTGTAAAAAAAAGAATGAGCAATGCCATTACTTGTGCAAGTACTTTAATTACCGCCAGCATTAATTCAGTTTATTTTCATTTTAGTCTTCCAAACAGAGTAAGGGGGCCATCATAATAATCCTGCATGGGGCTTCCACGTATTTAGATCCGGCTTTGAGTAAGATTAAAAATCCGAGACGCAATCACACAACCAATACATAGAAAGTGAAGGACATTCATTGCCCGTAGTCATGGAAACTTTACTCCAGAAACTATATTTTAATTCCTTGAATTCTAAACTCATTGGCCTCTTCTATTCGTAAGACTACTATAGCTCATGCAAAATTACAAATAACTTTGGGAAATTTAAATGAAAAACAAACAAATACCTGATCTCGAAATGGCAAATTGGCAAATGATGGCAAATTTTTGGCCCACTTGACTGCCATGAACAAAAGTCTGGCCGAGCACTCGTATAGTGTCTCGTGTCCTGGGGGGTAGATGGCGCTGTCCGTGTACATGAGGCTGGGGTGCGGATGTGGGTGATGCGCGTGGCTGGCCTGGTGGTGTGGCTCCGTGTCCACACTGGTCACATCAATGTTCTCATCACCTGGAAAAGTACATAAAGATTGGACATTCAGTTAGTTACCTACATCGTTTGCTCTAGAAAATTTCAACAAAATGAACTTTGCAAGGATCGTAGATCTAAAACTCCCCAGTCTGATCCAAGTTGATTCCCATTTCTGTAGCTCACCTAATTCTCATTGCAATATTTCAATATACTTTGTTGTTTCTGTTGCTCTATAATCTATATAAACTTCAATATAATCTAATGCCGATAGCATAAAGCAACAGTCCAATTCTGTAAATAACGGAGTAGTGTGACCCCAACGTTTTCTTTAATGACACCTGAGTTTCTTGGTTTTAATTTCATAAGTATTTCATTTCAATCTAGGAATAATTTTACGTTTAATAAAATAGTTAGGTTTTTCTGGGTTTTTAGTCTGAGTATCTTGTAGTTGTTATTTTATGTTGTTGTTTTTTTTTGGGGGGTGTTCTTTATAATGACATTTTCTGGTTGGGAAGACGTGTACCTATAAGATATCCATCTCTGTAATTCTTCTAATTCTCTATGTAAAATTTCAGCCATCTTGCGCTGTTTTAAAGACTGCATCACAAACGAAGAGATTAGATGCAGGGCTAGAACAGCAATTGGACCCAACAATGACCTGCTAACAAAAACCAAAAGCAGACCACAAATACGATGGATTTATAATGTAGAGGCAGATCTACAACAGCTTGGGGTTTCGGACGTGGAGTCAAACTTTGTCAATACATTGGAGATGTCTTGTCTAAGATAATCTGTTGTATCATTATTATCTAAACTTGTAAAATCGTTTACCGAGCCTTTCGGTTGAGTTTAATGTTTAATGTTTTGAAGATACTGGAGAGAAGGTAAAAACATAACAATGTAACATCTCAAAGACACATTAAAACACACAGCCAAAATACAACACACACAACGAACATTCACTCATAATACATCACTGTCTCACAATGCAACACACTTACGTAACACACAGTCGAACTCACACAATATAACACACACTCACACTCTCACAATACGCCACACACAAAACACACACACTCACATTCTCAGAATATAAAACACACACACCCTCACAATACAACACACACACACGCACAATATAACACTCACAATCTCTCAATAGGCCTACCCCACACACATAATACACACTCACACTCTCGCAATATAACCCACACACTCCCACAATATACCACACACATAACACACACTCACTCACTCTAAACATACTCACAACAAACTCACACTCTCACACTAAACATACATATAAACACACACACACACACACATACTCACCTGTTTCTTCCTGCTCGCTCTTGTTGGCGCCGGACTCCCCGTTCATCAGCGAGGACATAAAGCGATGACCTGCCCCTGGGCTGAAAGCCGGGTGCGTGGCGCTGACCGTGGCGTTGGAGGGCACCAAAGGGTGCTCTAGCTCGTGCTCGATCTGGTCCTCTCTGACCTGGGCGGTGTTCCTGGGCTGCCTTTCATTCTGGACAGCTGGACGGGATACAGGAGAGACAACTTGAATGAGGAGGTAAACATTACAACACGTTAGATAAGAGTTATCTGCGCCTATCTCGGGGGTTTGGTTATCTAACTTTGACAAGGTTATCTGCTGAGATGAGTTATCTAATTCAGCTCTACTATGTTCGGAGATGAGCTATTTAATTCAGCCCCTACTTTGTTCGGATATTTGTTGTTTAATTTAGCCCCTACTATGTTCAGATATGATTTATGTAACGGCAGTGTTTAAAAGATTGTGTTTGATTCAGAATTATTGCTTTATTAATTGACATGACAAATGATGAATATAGAGGGATAGTGATTGTTCAACTTAAGTATATGGAGGCCCCGTGGCTTGAGTTTTTTTTTTAGAGGTTCTACACTTCCGGTATTCTATATATGTATATAATTCTATACAATGCATGGGCAAAGTAGAAAATGGAAAACTCATTTCTGACTTGGTCTGGACGTTTCGGGCATTAGAAGAAATAAATATAGTGTAAATTTAATCTTTAATTTAAACAGTCTGATGCCCGTAACCACCCATGCGGCCCGCACCACTTGCAGATAGCAGGATACGCCTCTGCACACATCACGTGAGTCGAGACAGCAGTAAGAATTCAAGTAAAAACAAAAGACGTAACTTTGACGACCTTTAGAAAGTATCTTATCTTATCTTATCTTATGCAGACGTTACTTCAAAAAAAGAAGATGATTACGTCCTACGGGTCATGCATCTAGTCATGCATATTAACCAATTAAATTCTACTAAGTCACTGGTTTTCCTGGCTAGCTCTGGCAACCCATTCCATAGCACTAGGGAAGAAGGAGCATTTGTACAAATTTGTCCTAGTGTATGGGATGAGGAATGTGTCTTTATCTTTGTGTAGGTAGAGTTGGTATTTACAGGCTAGGGAAACACTGTTAAAACCAATTTTCTGATATATAGGTCATGTACGAAAACAAATAAAGGGCAGCTCAAAAAGAAAATAACAAAACAATAGTTGTGGCAAACTAATTCAATCAATTCGATCTTGATATCTAGCTGTTAAATCAAGTTAACAGTAGCTAGATCTTGATATCTAGATAAATCAAGTTAACAGTAGCTAGATTTTGATATCTAGATCTTAAATCAAGTTAACAGTAGCTAGATCTTAAATCAAGTTAACAGTAGCTAGATCTTAAATTAAGTTAACAGTAGCTAGATCTTAAATCAAGATAACAGTTGCTAGATCTATCTATATGTCGAAGTAGAAATTAAATGCAATAATAAAACAAGGTTACAAAGACAGTTTGTGTGGAAACACAAACTCAAAATTAGCCCCCGAAGTGGTCCACCCAGTCAGGTAAAAGGTTTCAATATTTTCAGAAGAACATCAGAATTAAATTCTATCAGAATGGTCCATCCAGGTCGGCGCCTTCGGAGGTCACGCCCAAGCAAGTGAAAAGACAGGTTTCAATATTTTGAGAAAGAATATCAGAATGAAATTCTATCAAAGACAAAGGACAGAGAAGAATGGAGAAAGAAGGTTGACAGATCCTTTGTGGTGTCCCAATGGTCCAGCAGATCAAGGGATGGATGAAAGTGGGTGTTAGATGTGAACCTGGCCTAACTAATTTCTTATAATGGGTATCTAATTGTTTTGTAAAATGTCAATATCTTATTTAAAGCCTCAATAAGATAATAATACTTTTTTTTTTAATTTTTTTTTTTAAAGGATTTTTTAATTAAGGAAATCTCAGTATTAACGCTACTCAATTTGCTTTTTTATTTATGGTCCATAGTTTGAATGTATCAAATTGTGTGTGAAAAATTACTTATAAAATGTTGTTTTAAACTATATTGACTACTGCATACTAAAAAGTTTTTTTTCTTTAAAAAAAAAGTGAACACTTTTTTTTTGTAAAAGTAGTAATTAATATGACAGAACTTACATAACTTTGCAATAAAATTGTAAATAAAAAAAAAACTGAAGAAAAAACAACCTTTTTGACCAAAAATCGAATACCAATTACATAAATAAGTTTTTGAAATGGTAAACAGTCATCTCCCTTATAGAAAAGCCACATGTGTTTGTTACTATTAATAGTAAAAATGGTGTATAAAAAAAAAAATGCTTGCATAATTGATTTTAAAAATTAGATTTTTTTCGCTTTCAGAAAAGAAAAAAGTAGCCGTTGCATGAGAACTTTGAATGGTCTAAAATAGTATGATGTCGGATTTTCACTGTCATTTCTAGTTTACGAGATCTAAACGGGTCTGTGGGACGGACGGACAGATATTCCACACAAAACTAATAGCTTCTTTTTCTTTTTCGGGGGCCGATAATAAAATCAGATTGAATAATATTTTTTTTCATCTTTTCTTACTTTAATTCTATTCTTAGCACTTTAAACAAGTCTACGGTCTGCATTAAAAAAAAACGTGTTGTAATTTAGGATCCTTACAAAATGGCTACCTACCATCCTTGTTCATGCCCATCTGTATGCACTTCTTGAGCCGGCACGCCTGGCATTGGTTCCGGTGGGCCTTGTCTACTGTACACAATCCTGTACCTGCTTGACACCTAGAGAGCAGTGACAATTTCATTTGCATACACCGATAACAATCATTTTAATGTACTAGCTTACAACTTATAGTCAAACGTAACTATTTGTACTAATATAACTAATAAGTGTGAAAAACAGATTTTAAGATCCACTTATTGATATTTGGTAGCAGTGGCGTCGCTAGGGTTGGTTAGCTCATGGTGTGCTGATTTCCGCACTCCTTGCAACCATTAGTGACGCTACTTCTTGGTAGGATATTACAATACTATTTTAATTAAGCTTATGCTTATCAATGCATCAGTAATACTATGTAGGTAGGTACAAGTCAATGTGTCTACTTACTAAGAAAATGTATTAACATATGTCTGCTTATTAACGTATGTCTGCTTATTAACGTATGCCTGCTTATTAATGTATTTCTGCTTATTAACATATGTCTGCCTATATGCCGATGTGCATACGTGACAATCTGTCATAAAGGTTCGCAAGTTTCTCATTGGATGAATTGGTAATGGATATAAGCACCCCACTACCTAAAAATGCTTCCTAATGGCATGCGTCTCGAATAGCCTCTGACAACCAATCCAACTCTTGGCCTTCACGTGTGGTTCAGTTATTGGGTCCGGTTTTTCACTAACAAAAGAAGGTTCCAGTAAGCTTTAGGCAAAAGGGGTTCGTTAGAAATGGCAGGCTGCCCACCTTGACATAGGAGAAGGAAAACTCAGAATTCAAACCTACCTTGCTGCTAAACTCAAACATGGGAAAGGCTTCGGGAGTCAACCCTGGGGGAAAATTTATCAGGAGACGGCGATCCTTAGGCAGCTTACAACACACAGTGCTACACCCTGGCTGAGCCTGCCACACCGGTGACCCCAAACGATATCGGTACTTAACCGTTTCTATTGATAGATCAGCCGTGTAGGCGACATCGTTCTGACCACAGCTCATCTCATTTCTATGAGATGATCCATAGTTGAAGGAGACCATAGATGTCAAACTATACGCTCTTATCATGTCTATGTATCTGGTTGTATAACAATGTACTGTGTCTGCGTGTCTAAGTCAAAATGGCAATACGTCAGCAAGCTAGTTGCCTGAGCTAGCCAGGAAAACCAGTGGCTTGGCAGAATTTAAGTCATTGGTTAATATGCACGACTAAATGCATGACGCTAGGACGTAATCACCTTCTTTTTTGAAGTAAAGTCTGTATTATATAAGATAAGCTAGAGTGTCTAACTATGTTTGCTTCTACAGGTCTAAGTGTGATTAAATGTATTTGTTCACATGTCTATAGGTGTCTCTATGCGAATGTGTCTACGGTTTAAATTAAGGTCAACATGTCAATGTGTCAAGGTGTTCTAGATTTACCTGTAAATAAGTTTGCGTCGCACACTCCTCTTAAAGAAACCGCTACATCCGTTACAGGCTAGAATTCCGTAGTGCTTCCCGCTGGACGTGTCACCGCACACAACACACAACAAACCTTAGGAGAGTCACGTGATACACTTTGAAATTAACATCATGTTAAGTTAAAAACTGGTGTGTTTTTTTTTTGGGGGGGGGGGGGGTAGGGTTGGGAGGTGTCGATAAAGTTAGGCACTGGAGAAACAAGATTTCTACGTTTAATCGGGGCCTCACAAAGACTTTCCTTCAGGGAACTGAAAAAGAATGGACGGGCCTGCGATCGAAAGAGGTTTTAAAGCAAAAGACAGAGAAGAATGGAGAAAGACGGTCGACAAATCTTGCGTGGTACCCCTACGTTCCAACAGACTAAGGGATATGTAAAGGTACAGGTAATAAAGCAAGTTTTAAAAAAAAGTTCATCTTTCTTAAAAATTTCGAGGGACTTATGCAAGGGGAAAAAGAGTTGAAGAACAAGCAACAACTTGATAACCTTTGACCTTACCTGGTGTGTTTTTCTTGATGGGGCCTACTCCTGAAGATGGGGAGAGACTGGAACTCGACCCTGGAGACCCCACCGCGCACACTTCCGTTGAGAGAGACAAGTTCAAACTCGGGCTGGGCGTTTTGGAAACTGTTAGCGGGGAACCGTGATGTGGGGAACCATGATTCGGAGACCCCTGTGGGCTGGAACTTGCAGAAGCTACAAGTAAACAACAATAATGACAATAATGAGTAATCAATATATATATATATATCCTAAACATGGTATGTATGACCGAGAGGGTTAAACCGCGTGGCTACCTAAGGGCGACCTAGGGCGCTCGAGTTCGATACCCCGCTTTAGCAGAGCTGTGTTTAATGAGCGCCTAAAAGCAGCTCGGAAAACATTCTCCCACATACCCCCTTCTTCTACTGTCTACCAAAGAAATAGGGCCATAGCGCTCTGAGCATGCTATAACCACGAAAGCAGCGCTATATAAAAGCTATTTTTTTAAAAAGCAACAACATAAGTCTCCACTGTTATCCATCCGGTCCTAAAATTTTAAAGATAAGAAGTAATCGATTTTTCAACTTAGAATTTTTTCTTGAAAAATATAGATCAAGAAACATCAAGAACTGGCTCTAATCATTCTAGTGACAAAGTTAAGGTGTTTTTCTTGCTAGCTGTTTTACACATTGTCAATAGACTGGCCTAGAAAATCCTCCCGATAAGCTATTCAATCAACTAATTGGCCAGGGCAATTAAAGTAGGTCACCTTGGGCTATTGAATGACGCCAGCCATCAACTAAATGCCAAAAGGGATCAGACGCGAAAACAAAACACAAAATAATTTAAAAGCCACCGGAACTTATTTCTGCTCCCGCAAGTTTAAAAAGCCAATCTGGCCACAATGGCAGCATAGACGTCAGGGGAAGGGGCGAGGTTGGACTTGTGGGATTGAGACGATCAAGAGACAAATGTCAAACCTGGCCTCAGAGGTGAGCTTGATCTTCTTTAGTCCGGCCTGAATTCTGTCTAAATTTCCGATGGCTCATTGCTGCAAATGATCTTTCCGGAAGTTCGCCTTTTTTTTTTTTCCCCTACTTTGTTTTCGCTGATTTGTATCCCTCCCGAGTATTTTAATCTGGGACTTTTGTGCTATTAATTTGTTCGTCCCGCTGTGGCGCTGTGGCAGACGATTAGGGTTGCTCGGAAAGGGAATGGGGGTTGGGGTGGAAACAATAGCACCAATCACCTGATGGAGAAAAAATGTTGCCGTGGGATTAAAGAAATTCTTGCAAAATGGTGCAGAATTTTTCAAGCTGCGAAATTCTAAAATCTTTTGTTGAATGCTTTCTTGTTAACAATATTCTTTTAGAGGAGTGTTCTTGTGTTGTCCTATGTTATTTATTCTGTGTTATTTCTCCTGAGTAATTTGTCCTGTATTAGTTGTCCTGTGTCATTTGTCCTATATTAATAGTCCTGTGTTTTTGTCCTGTGTTATTTGTCAAGTGCTATGTTGTCGTAGACGGTGGGGGATTGGCGGCTGGCAGGGTTCGAACCTGGACCATCGAGGCCATCGAACGTCAGTCCAAAGCGCAAAACCAAAAAACTATGAAGATATCCTTTGGGAGTTGGTTTTTTTTTTTTTTTGTGTGTGTTGAGATGCAAAGACTGATAAAGACTCCCTTGTCATGTAAGAATTAGTGTGGCGAGTGTGGTGTGTGGGTGTTCAGTGTGGGTTGTGGCTATTTAGTCTCTGTTTCAGATTCGATCACAATAAAGTCTTTCTTTAAATCATGTACAAACAAGTAGCAAGCGAATAGGTCGCGTGTTTCTGTTTGTTTACGAGCAAAAATTTGAACAGGTTTGAAAGAAGCGCCCCCTACCCTACTTCAGTTTTAAAGTGAGATTACCAGCAGGCGAAAGTCGCCCGAAACACCCTCTAGGCGCCTCGTCAATGATCCAATGATACGGTCCAATCACCTGCATCATTGTCCCAGCAATAATACACACCTTGTGTGGCGTATGTGGGCGGCGGAGACACCCCTCCCGCACATCATAGGTGAGAACAAGCGCATCAAAGCTCGAAAACCATCTGAGTAAATGTTTTTCACCCTCGGTTACATGCCACCCGTCAAATCTCGCGTCGATTCATCAAACGCTCTTTCCCCCCTAAATTTCACGGCGCCCTCTCTCTCTCTCGTCGTTCTATTTTTTAAAAAATATTGTTTAGTTGTACTCTCTTCGCCCCGTCTCATAAAGTCTACTCCCCCCCCCCCTCTTACCCACATACACCCGGAGAATAGACAGAACAGAAAAAGCCCCGTCACCAGCCGTGCAAAGATCAAGGCGAAGCTCCGCGGCAAACAAAACAGTTTTGAGCCACGCCGATTCTCCAAGTTGATACTATTGTCAACACACACCGTCTATTTGCTCAACAGATTTCCACCCAAATAACCGAACAAAAAAATCCCCAGCTCTTCAATCGTTCCAGTCCAATTTTGAACTGAAGAAAAATTAAAAAGTTAGGGCTTAGATGCGGCGGGAATCGGGGGTGGGGCGTTTTGCCCCCTATTTCTTCCAACGTTCCATGTTAACGATGGGGGAGCAAGCAAGGGAGTACGACAAGGGCGCCGGTTCGTTGTCTTCCCTGCTTACAAACATTGTGATGTTTGCGTTTCTTTCACAGTTTGTCCATCGTAAAATAAAAAAATAAAAATCTTTGCTTTATTGAATTGAAGGGATAGCTTTATAATAGTCATAAAAAAGAGAGACATAGTGTGGAATTTCATTTAAAGATCATGATTAAAGTCAAATAAAAATAGCGGGCGGTCACCATTCTTTCTCCGAACTTGGTGGGATGTCCCTGTAGGGGTGAGAACTCGCGCATGTACAAAACGCAAGAGTTATATTTTTTTTAAAATGCAAAATCAGACGGCCTCATGTGCTAACAATTGCAACTCTACTGAGCAGACGACAAAGACCATGGTGGAAATGTCATTTCATAGAAGTGTTTATAGCCTAACGATGTCAGTCTATATTTATTTTTTTTTATACTAAATTTTAGACACACACACAAAATGGCTATTGCTTGAAGCGATGTTTGAATTCTGCCTCGGAATTGTGGGCCCTATTAAACGCTAATGTGTTTCCTTGATTGTCTCCCTTTGTTGAAGTTTCGTCCATGTGTGTTGCGTCATCATCAATATTTTGTTTTGTTGACACGGGCATGTTTGCCCTGAGCATTAGTCCAAACGACATTTAGTATTTGAAAGCTTCCATAATCGCAGGGCATACTAACCCTTGGGCAAGCTCTTTGCTACGTCAAGTTAAACTTATGATGTGTACTCTAATTTTTGAGACACGCCCATAGTATCAAGCAATTTTCAAAACGATCCACTTTTTGCAAGTCCCAAAGGATTCGGGGATGAGTTAGTATCGTTGGTAACTTTGCAGGAAGGCGACTTGTCCTGGGCGTCCTTGTATTGATGCACCAGCGGGACAGTGATGTGATTATGGAGACATTTATATTCTAAATAGACGAATACAAAGGAGTCCGTGTCTCACGTTGAAGTGTGTGTGTGTGTCGTTGTGTATCAAAGTGTCGCTGTATAAGCTAAAAGAGTGTCGCTGTATGTAATAATGTCACTGTGTGTCAGAGTGTCGTTGTATGGCTGTGTGTCAGAGTGCCGCTGTATGGCTGTGTGTCAGAGTGCCGCTGTATGGCTGTGTGTCAGAGTGTCGCTGTATGGCTGTGTGTGTCAGAGTGTCTCTGTTTGGCTGTGTGTCAGAGTGTCATTGTATGGCTGTGTGTGTCAGAGTGTCGATGTATGGCTGTGTGTGAAATAGAAAGAGAGAAAGTGAAAGAGAAAGAGAGAGAGAAAGAGAGAGAAAGAGAGAGAAAAAGTGAGAGAAAGAGAGTGAGAGAGAGAGAGAAAGAGAAAGAAAAAGAGAGAAAGAGAAGAGAGAGAGAAAGAGAAAGAAAAAGAGAGAAAGAGAAGAGAGAGAGAGAGAAAGAGAAAGAAAAAGAGAGAAAGAGAAGAGAGAGAGAGAGAAAGAGAAAGAAAAAGAGAGAAAGAGAAGAGAGAGAGAGAGAAAGAGAAAGAAAAAGAGAGAAAGAGAAGAGAGAGAGAGAGAAAGAGAAAGAAAAAGAGAGAAAGAGAAGAGAGAGAGAGAGAAAGAGAATAAAAACTATAAAGCGAGGCGGAGAAACATAAAAATTTGCTATTAAAAAAGGTGAAGGTGCTTTGAATTTACAATTAGTCAGAGTCAGGGGCGGACTGGGTATCAAAATCGGCCCGGGCATTACCATAAAAACCGGCCCACAAATGGCATGTCACATATTTTCGGTGGGAGGGGGATTTTTACCCCACTCCGCAATTTATATATATATTAGTGTGTGTGTATATGTAATTAATCTTCATTACATTCTGATCTTTCATTCTTTCAAACGTTTTTTCTAGCCTAGAATACTCTCTTCCTATAATTAGTGGAAAGACAGTACACACCGCCAAAGGGCAGCTAGGGAGTCGGGGGAACGCATTATTTCCGTTATTTTAAGCTTTAAAAATGCATATTCTGAGGTTACTACATTGCAATTAGCTTGCTACTCTTCCGCAAAAAAAAATTCAAAAACCAAATCTGCTATTCAATGGAGTCCAGCGGCTGGTAAAATGCTTTACCTTTTGTACTGGAGGGGGAAGGGAAACCACACAACCCCTTTTGACTATTCTCATGAAATTTGGAAACTGTAGTTTGCTTACGTTGACTACATTGTGGCAGTAAGTAAAGTTTCCCTTTCTGACAATGAGGTCTGAGGCAAGTGATGGTTTGAATACCCTCCCATCCCCTCCCCATGTGTTTTATCATAGGTATAAGCCTAATTCTCTACAAAATATATAAAGTTTGATAACGCATCGAAAACTGGAGTATGCATTCGTAGGATTACATAATGTATTGTATTTATACATGTATGTAGTCTGAAAACTATAAACAATACAATGGCAGCCTAATGAGTTTGAAGCTTTTTGGGTATTACTTATAGATTACAGACGTTTCCTCAAAAAATAAGATTAGGCCAAACACAACTTCGAAGACATCAAAGCAGTCCATGCCGCTTGTGCATAGCACCAAGTACCGTCTAAAGTTTAGCAAATGATAATACGTACAATGTATAGTGTGTTTTTTTAAATTCTTGAATTTCAAACAAAATTAATTGTAATAAGAATTTTATAAAAACAAGAAGAAGACTTGTTCGGGCCTTTGCTGTCTTGCTCTGCTGCCACTTTTGTTATTTAGTTGTCTGCATTGAATTGTTTTTTTCTTGGTCGCTACCAGACCGGCCCATTTGGTACCGGCCACCGGGCATTTGCTCGTTGGCCCATATAGCCAGTCCGCCTCTGGTCAGAGTCCTTAAGTTTGGAAGATTTCGGGGGAAAAAAAAAGGAATGCAGATTTGACTTTGAAAGAACCACTTCTGACCTACATAGCTATCCACATGGTTTGCATCCCAATGTAAAAAAAAGGCTACCATGCTTGAAATTTATTCGTCTATTTCTACCTTCTATGCTTTCTTCCTGGCTGGACAGTGGAAGGGCGATGGTCAAAAACTCAAGTACACATTTGACTGATTTATTGTAAGCTACAAATTCGCCTGGCTAGTTAGCGAAGCTGATAGAGAGTTAGGTTAATGTTAAAAAACATGTATTTCTTTGTAAAATGCTGCCAACTTATCCTATTTCAGAACAAATGTTCACTATAGAATAACATGCATATAGCATAACAAGTAACTAGTCATGTTTCATTAAATATTTAATCACAAATTACATTTGTTTTTAACTTATGCTCTGTATGATTCTGTATGATTCTATGAGTATCATGTGCAGTACTTTCTTCAAAGTAGCAGGCAACATTTTGGGTCAACATTCTTAAAAGTTGCCCTGTGACTCATTCATCTCCGTGACTCCATTCGTTCACATTGTTTTCCAAGATACAAGATTTTCCAAAGTAAACAGAACGCTCTTTGATACTGTTATCCAATCAAGGAGATAGACTTTCGTGTCAGACTCCCGGATTAGGTAGCCAGTCTTAAGCTATTACATCCCTTGTCTTGATCTATTAGAGTAGCCTCGCTTGATCTGTTGCCGTAGAGATCGGCACACGCTAAAAAACAAGATGGAAGCCGGACTCAAGTCATTGTTACTTTTGGCTTTGTTTAAATTAAACAGACGCGAGATTTGCAAACCCGCGACAAGTTCGTGCAGTGAATAATTCACAGAGAAATAAAACTTTCTTCAGGTAGATTTTTTTTTTTCAAACACAGGTAGACATTGCTTAGCAAGCAAATAGCTAAAAAAAACAAAAAAAAAACAAGTCGGCTACGGTCGCTGTGAGAGTTGGGGGAAAAGGGGGGGGGGGGGGGGGAGTTAGAAACCCGGTACTAGATTTTAGCGACAGGCTTTAAGAAACAAAAGAGTTCTCCGCAAGTAAGTCCTTTAGCCGGATCAAAGATACGCCACGGGTTCAAAAGTGCATAGGAGTTAAGGGAGTCGGGTAGGACTCGTTTCATGTCAGCCAAGACCCGGGTAGTCAAACGTTAATTCCTGTTCTTCAATTAAGGGGCAGACAATCCACTTCAAAGACGATGTCATACATTCTTGAATTCTGTTTTAACAAGATCTTACACTTTCGTCAGGGAAAAAAAAAATAGAAATAAAAAAAAAGAAATTTTTATTTCAGAAGTAAACATCATTGCTTCGTTTACATAAACCTGGAAGGATCGGATGAAAAAAAAAGTTTGTTATTTAATTCAAACCTGAACAACCACGTCCTGACCTACGAACATAGATTCTGACACCTTGTTTTACAAGGCGCGCATAATGCTCATAGAGAAAAATGCCATGTGGTTTGCGCGCTGGACTGTCGTTCGGATTTATCGACGGTCGAGGGTTCAAACCCTGCCCGCTCCCATCCCCCGTCGTCCTGCGGGAGGTTAGGACTAGGAAGTAAACTATCTTCAACTCTGAAGGAACATCCGAATTATGTAAAACATTTTACAACAATGTCCTCATTAGTCAATTTGACATAAAGTGAAACCTGGATGCTGATCTCAAAAAACGGCTCTAACGATTTGTCTAGAAATTAGCCCATTGCTGTGTATTGCTGAGAAAAGAATAACAAGCTTGCTGGCCACTCGGGGACAACTCTAGTCTGACTGTTCTCATTTCTCAAGTGAAAAATGAAAACATTTTCAATTTGACTAGAGACCTAGAGCCATGATAACTTACGTTATCTAAAGGACTATAGCATTCAAAAATTTCAAAGTGTAAGGCATTGTTGAAAAAAAATTTTTTTTATAAAAAAAAGGATCTAACTCAGCGGTCCTCAACTTTTTATACATGGCGACCCCTTTTTTACAATCCCTGACTCTGCCGCGACCCCTCCCCCCCCTACATACACACACAGCAATAGAAGAGTAGACAAAAACAATCCATATTTTCGATGGTCTTAGGCGACCCCTGGCAAATCGTCAATCGACCCCCAAGGGGGTCGCGACCCACAGGTTGAGAACCCCTGATCTAACTTAAAGTTGATGGATGTGTGTGTATGTGTGTGTGATTTTGGGAGTAGGCAAAGGGTAGCAGACTTCAAGGCAAACCATCACATGAGAAAAGAGGACGAGAGAAGAAAGGATGGGGGGGGGGGGGGGGGGGGGTCGTAAGAACGGTTGGACATGAGAGGATACCATCACGCCGTGTTTACATTTTACTACGCACGAGGTTTGAATGCAGGAATTAAGGATGCGAGTTTATTTTTTTCTGGCTAGATGACATGTAACGTGGTCTCTGGTGTCACACGTTCGTCCCAGAGGCACCTGTCAGTCAGTAGCATTGATGTCACATGTCAGTCTATAGTATAGTTGCTACATGTCAGTCAATAGTCACTAATTAAAGTGTCACGTGTCACTCAACAGTATAGTTGTAACATGTCAATCAATAGTATAGATGTCGCGAGCCAGTCAATAGTATAGATGTCAAATGCCAGTCAATAGTATAGATGTCACATATCAATATATAGTATAGATGTCACATGTCAGTATTTCAATGTTGCACATCACTTAATATATTTATTGAATGGACAAATTCATGAGTCTTTATATATCAAATGTTAAAATATTTGTTTAGTATATATTTTAATTTTTCTATTATTCAACTTTGTCATGACCAATTTTCTAACAAACTTGAGAGAATAAAAAAACGGATAACAAAACTACTGTAATGCAAGCACTAGCACATATTAATTTGTTTGGTTCAGTTTTGTAATAAATTTAAACTAAGACTCCAGGCTATCAATAAAAAAGCATATATAAAAGTTGTAAAATGGGGTGGGCGGGGGGACGACCTGAATTCGAATTCAAGGCTGAAGCCTTCTCAAGCCAACATTGTTGTTTCTATACTCTCGTCTTATTCTAAGACTAAGACTGCTTTATTGATCCTTACGAAATTTGTTCTGATTACAAGGACTCTTTTCTCATATAAAGACAACACAACAGAAAAATACACATAAATACAACAGACACAACATAAAGAGTTCATTCAGCGGCCACACACAGGCATCTTGGTGCTTTTCATGTTCCCTGATCAACGAGTGGCGGTGATATAGTCTGACCGAATGAGATACGAACGAGTTTTTGTATCGCTCTGTTCTTGATTGGATTGACAGTAGTCGCCCACTTCGCGACGACCTGACGTAGTTCTGCTGAAGCGGGTTGCCGTTGTCTTCCAAGATTTTTTCGATTTTCCTTTAGACACTTTTGATTAAAAAGTTCCTTTAAATGTGGTAATGTTTTGAGTGTAATTTTTGATGCCCTTTTTATGATGTTTTCTAGACGTCGCAACAGTTTAGATAAATCGTTGCCTAGCGAACAAGTTATTCCGTATGTTAGCAGATTTTTAAGCTTGTGTTCACTAACACTCAGACGACGACCTATAAATGGAACTAACTCAGCTTATACCACCAGTTCAGTCAATAACAATTTCTTTCCCTTGTTTAAGATACCAAATAAAATAATTTATTATCAATAGTTAATTAACTAATTGATTAATTTTTAAAATGATTCTTGTGTTGTCAGGTAAAAGAAATAATTGTGCAAAAGTTCAGCTTGATCCGAGATTGAGTGTGGGAGAAATCACGTACAGATTGAGTTGATATTAGCGTGTTTTTTTTTTTAAAAAGAAAAAAAAATCTTCTATTGAGTGAAATTGCATTGATAATTTTGAATCAATCATGTAATTAATTTTAGTAGATAAATCTAACAAAGAAAATGTTTGCAATTGGAAATATTTATGTTACGATGTAAATCTTTTGAGTGCATTGTGGCTGTAGCTGCTCTATATGTAAATTTTTCGAGTATTTCCACTTTCTTTGATTAAGTCATAGATAAGTGTCAGGGTATATTCTGATATTTTATGACTTATAGCTGGTCAATATGACAATGTTGTGACGATACGAAACTTGCATGCAAAATTTCATTTGCGTTTTTCCCAGCTAATCGTGGGAAACTTTTATTTTAACTTAAAACAATTATTTTCTTGTCCACCCATAACTCCTTTCTTTTAAGATTTATCTCCCCTCGCACTGTTTCTCACTGGACGAAACTCGACGTCAAACATGAACTAGCTTCTCTAGGGCTGACTTTTAATTTTTGACCGCTGGACAGGTGACCAGCACACAATAGTCGCAGCACCAGCGCTACACGCAGCGGCCTAATAACTTTTCACACCTATTCTCCCCCCCCCCCGGCAGGATACGCAACGCTTTAAGAATAGCATTGCACTCTGGCTGGACAGATACATATTCGCCTTAGTCCCTACTCTCACGGTACAGGCCATAAATCTAACCTGACGCCTGACATGTCCAGTACATAGATACATGTGAGAAAATCACCTAGCTTTCTTCCCCACCCGTTAAACGAAAAGTCCCATCTATATATAGAGAGAAACCAAAGCATTCCAAGTTACGCCCGCTAAAATTCATAGTCTCCTCTGTTAGGAAGTTTATTAGTGAGGCTTCATTAGGGACAAACGGCCTGGTTGCTACCCCTGGTTGCTACACACGATTGCTACACCCGTTTGCTATAACGACCAGATCTCCATAGAAAGCTGTAACCAAAGCCGACCACACCTGTCAGCAAGAAGGCATTGCCTACTGTCCTTGGCCATACAATATAGTCCACAGTGCCTTATACTGCCCTGTATCATCTGCCCAGTACCCGGCCCAAACTGTCCACTGCCCAATAGCTATCGCCTAATGCTGACTGCTTAGAGCAACCTTCGCTGCAGAAGACAAACTGGTGTGAGTCAGCACAGCCATCTACAAGCTAGAGATCACAGCTGAGAGGTTTACCCCATTACAACTTAGTCTGCAGCACCAACCCTCTCTACTGCTAAACAGGCAGCGGCCTCACCCTAGAGCCAGCTTGCCTACAGCATAGAGAATATCCCGAGCCGACGTCTTAAGACAGAGCCGGATGACTCATCCTTCTGAGTGCCAGTCCTACGACCACCAGAAGACAACCCACGGGCTAGCAGCTAAGAATATAAGTAGTCAAGGCATTGGAACACTCTACTCTTCCAATCACTCACCAATTAGCAATCCATGATGAGCAGTTATGTTAGATATTAGCACCTTCATTTCATTTCTAATTGTATTTGATCATTTATCTTTTGTAAACTTTCATTTATTACATTGTTTTTATTTATAAACTTATAATATTGGTCTGTTCTTACTGTTAGTTGCGGTGTGCCTGTACAAAATCTTATATGTGAGCGGGATAAATTAATAAAATTTCCCCTAGACTTAAATAAACAAGCCAAATATTAATTAATTAAACATCTCGTCACAAATGTATAAACCCTAATCTGTTTGGAACTAAGCAATTATTATTACATCTTCTTTGACACGTCAACAAATTCTCTACGAGTGCTATTTCATTGTTTCTTGCAATTGCAGTTCAAACTTTTAAAATATTTCAACGACCAATTCTCTCATTTCTACCCACAATTCATTTGTCCTAAATTACTCGGCCCCACAATGCACTTGTGTCATTCGTCTCTGCCTCTCCCATAGCTCCCTCCCCCCCCCCCCCCCCCCCCCACAGCACCAGTCTTCATCATGCCTTTAATTATCAAAGTCAGGGCGCCGGGAATCGGTGGCCTATTTCCGCGCCACTTCAGACTCGTGAATTATCGAGCCCCCCTTTAGCTTCGCCTCTCCCTAACCCCCATGCCACTACTTGCATGTCGAGTGCCTTAATTAGATTACTTCCCTTGTTCTCCAGGCGGCCGTGGCGTCTGTCGAGTCTAGAAATCTAGATCTAAAATACACAGATTTCAAGAGAATTGATTTATTTCTTCTTTCAAATCTAAAGATAAAGACTTCATTTCAATTAACAAAGAAGTGTATGAAATCTATATTAATTAGTACTAATTAATAAATCGTCTGCATATTTAGAGTTAATCTCTAAACCAAGTCTATTGAACGCTGTTCAGAAATTTAGTTCCAATTTTTTAATTTACAGTGATCTGAAATGACATTAGTTTAAGTACGACCTGTGGTTATCTAAGATAAAAAAAATGCACACACAGACAGACAGACAGACAGATAAACAGACAGAAAGAGTGAAACTGACAGACTATAAAGAGAGGGGGAGACACAGGGAGAGAGAAAGAGAGAGAAGAATGAAATGGAGAGAGAATAGTGAGAGAGAGCAAGACATGTAGAAAGGGAGCAAGAGAGAGGGAGAGAGAGACTAAAGAACGAAAAACAGAGAAAAGGAGAGGAAGACAGACAGAAGAGCGAAATAGAGAGAGATAGAGGAGCCAAACAGAAAGAGTACAGTATTTTATTTGTCTATGAGGACCCGATGGCATTTCATCATTAAAAAGTTGCACTGATGACACATTGCGTTAAAGGATGGACTATAATGTCTCGTGGTTGACTATAATGTCTCGTGGTTAACTATAATGTCTCGTGGTTGACTATAATGTCTCGTGGTTGACTATAATGTCTCGTGGTTGACAGTATTGCCCTCATGGTTGATTGTATTGTCTGTTAGTAGACTTATAGGTTATTTCAGGATGCCTTTTGACTTTTCACAAGAAACTTAGATCTGAATATTGTCGTAAAGCCGCGGAATACAAACTATTAGTTTGAAGTATAATGTAAGGGGAGATAAAAAGTAAATGTGTTTGTCAGAAATATTGTATATGCTTTATGATTTAAATTCAGTTGGAAATAAGAAAATTAACAATTAATCCATGCTTTTAATTATTTTTTTTAAAACTAGCATTAAAATTAATAAAAATTGATTGAACCACGTGACCACGAATTTTTTTTTTTACATTAGAAACTTATACATTTTTTTACCATTTTAACAAAATACATATACCCTATTTAACTACAAAAATATTCAATTTCGTATTTTGGATGCTGCATACAACTATATAGAGTCATCTATACTCAAGATAAACTCGAGAAATTTCAACCATTATTCTATATTACAATTTTTTCTCCATTTTTCTAAACAATAAATCTATGAATTACCACTGGTTGATTAACTAATGGGTATTTTTTTTTAATTGATTCCTGTGTTGTCATTGACAATGAATAGTCTTGTGAGCTCTCCCATTTATCCGAGGGAGGGGGGGGGGGAAATAAAGGTGCATTTTTTAGTTTTATTTTTGGTACATTGGTAAGCGCATGATTAGGAAAAGAGGTCTCAGTGTGTGTGTGTGTGGGGGGGGGGGGGGGCTGAAAGAACAACCTCTAGAAGACGAAGGGAACCTGAGAGCATAAGGCTCCAAGGTTTGACGTCAAATCAGAAAGCAATACATTTTACTTAGCGGGGACCCGGTCTTGGACCACGCATCACGCGGGGAGAGACGCTCTCAGCCAGGCCGTAAAGCAATCGTTAATTTAACCCAACCCTTAATGGCGGGAAATTTTTGTTGGGGCCGAAAGACGGGCCTGAGAGGAGAGGGCTGAAGTGGTTGACGACATGTGATAAATTTTCCTTGCCCCCCCCCCCCTCCCATGAACATGCCTCCACCCAGAGCCCCCCCCCCCCCCCCCCCCCCCCCGACTGTAGCCGAGCTCAAATGATTGACAAAGTCGGGAAAAATTTAGCAATATATTTTTATTCTCTGTGGCGAACTAGCGGCCAAAAGTCTAATCCTTGAAACGAAAGCGTTCTGGGTTTGGATCCAAGTGAAGATTTGGCTTTTTAAATTTCGGTGTTTTTTTTTTTTTGTTTTTTTTTTTACAGCACCTTGTCTACCAAACTTTAATAGCGACTTACGTTTTGGAGATCGGAGGTGGTGGGTCGTTGTGCTGGCCACGTGACACCCTCGATAACTATAGAGCAGCGGTTCTCAACTTTTTAGGCTCGGCGACCCCTTTTTACAACCGCCCCCCCCCCCACTCTGCCGCGACCCCCCCCCCCCCTCCGCATGCACACTCAGCAATAGAAGAATGGACAAAAAGAATCCATTTTTTCGATGGTCTTAGGCGACCCCTGGCAAATCGTCATTCGACCCCCAAAGAGGTCGCGACCCACAGGTTGAGAACCCCTGCCTGCCATAAAGACAGATTACCTTTACACCATCTGCCCCAAAGATCGCAAAGTCTGAGAGGTGTTATCTTTCTGAATTCTTTTTGCGGGACTCACAATTGAGACCCAAAATAAAAGGCCTTATTGAAGACAGGCGCAGAAGACCAAAAGAAAGCTTAAATAGACCCGCTGGCGTCAACGGTTTTGTCTAACGAGATGCGGGAAAATATGTAAGTCACTACTGATTGTGCGTAGTCATGTGAAACACTGTACTCATCCTTAATATTAAATTCCGTTAGGTCGGGCTTCGAACAGTGCCCTATCGCGTGCGGTTTACGCATTAATATGATAAGCTACTTATTAATTGTTGTTTTAAATAATGTTCCACTTATATGCACACTAAATAGATTGTTTTCTCTTTAAAAAAAAGTAAACATTTTTTTTTTGTAAATGTAGTAGTTAGCATGATAGAACTTACTTTACTAAGCAAAACAATTGTAAAAATTAAAAAATGAAATTTGACAAAAATCTAAAACCGTTCGCATAAATATGTTAAAAATATGATGTATGATTACTCCCCTTACTAAATAGCTTCCAGTGTTTGTTTCTATTAATAGTGAATAGTTGTAAAAGTAGTGTATTTTTATGAAAAAACTGCTTGCATAGTTGATTTTAAAAATTAAAATTTTCACTTTCAGAAAAGAAAAAAGTGGCCATTAAATCAGAACTTTGAATGGTCTAAAATATTATGATGTAGGATTTTCACTATCTTTTCTAGTTTACGAGATGTAAACGGGATGGACAGACGGACGGACGGACAGACAGACCACACAAAACTTTATAGCGTCTTTTCCCTTTCGTGGGCCGCTAAGAAATAAAAATGACTAAACCTCCTTTGTGCAATAACGTAATGTAGGCCTATTTTATTTTTACATGTATGTTGTCTGAAAAGTATTCATTGTATGGTAGCAGTCTTAATAAGTTTGAAATGAATATATTGTTAAATGTTTTGGAAACTTTTTTGGTATATTACTTACAGAATACAAACGTTAATTTAAAAAAAAAAAGAAGATTATTACGTACTACGCATTTCATGTGTCTATCAAGTCATGTAAACTGATCAGTGACTTAAACTCTGCTAAGTCGTTGGTTTTCATGGCTGACTCAGACAACCCATTCCATATAAAGATTAGGGTGAACCACTACGGGGGCCGATTTTGAGTTTGTGTTTCGACACAAACTCTCTTTGTTTTACCATGTTTTACGCATTATTTTACATCTTTCCTGTTTTATGTTTCAGATTTATACAAGTCTAATGTTTGTAGCTTATTTCTTGAAGGGCAAATTTTTTTTTTAAAATAGTAAAACTTAGAAAAAGGTCTTTTAAAAATAGTTTTACGGCTAAACATAATTCACTATAACTACGAACAATAGACCCTCTTTGCTATGAACTAATTTAAACCAAAATATCAAGAGCATTTATATAGCTGATTAATTTAAATATGGTATTATAAGCACTCACAAACTGTATCGATTCAGTTTTGTGGCTTGCCAGTGACTAGAGTTGTCAATAAGTAGACTAGATGTTTAGATTGTAAGTCAACATATTATTATTATTATTATATTGCATCCACTGTATTTAGATGTAAGACGCTTTAATTAAGAACAATAATTACCATTTCATTTTTAAACAATTATCCTTTCAGCTATTTTAAAACAGTTTGTAAGTCCTACTTAAT
The DNA here is from genome assembly GCA_030265305.1 of Biomphalaria pfeifferi. Lineage (NCBI taxonomy): Eukaryota > Metazoa > Mollusca > Gastropoda > Planorbidae > Biomphalaria > Biomphalaria pfeifferi. The sequence continues at coordinate 865,599 of JASAOG010000131.1, read as the reverse complement.
CTCTAGTATATGAATGGTCAGTGAAGAGAAATGGAGTAAACAGACATTTCTTTGATTTAAATCTCAATTATTACAATTTTTTAATTTTATTATTAGTATTTAGGATTCATATTGCATTTCTATAGGCTGGATTACGCAAAATGCTTAAAACGCTTAAGAATGATCATTAGACATTCTGGTCTTTAAATAGTCTAGAAATACAAGCGTAGGGAAAAAACAATAATTCCAGTGGATATCTTCTCTTCCGAAGGAATGTCTGTAAATTATAATAATGATAATAATCTGTATTATCCGTGAGAAAATTTGTCTTATAATTGTGCACAACCAAAAACAATACATGATTACAACTAACATCTGTACGACAGTACACAAGATATACGATCACAGCTCAGTTTCTCCTACAAGCGAAATGGACATCAGTAAGTTACAGTTTGTTCAACGATTTACTTGCCAAAGGAATAAAAAAAATAATGTTTGTATGTATTTGTTGTTGTGATCCGGTGTCTTCTATTTTCTTTCTGATGGCAAAATCGTGAAGAAGAAGGTGATTTTTCATGCTGAAAATCCTTATAGCTTTCTTAGCAATGTTTCTCTCAAATTGGTGTCCTTTAGGTCAAATAGGTGTCCTCTAGGTCAAATAGGTGTCCTTTAGGTCAAATAGGTGTCCTTTAGGTCCAATAGGTGTCCTCTAGGTCAAATAGGTGTCCTTTAAGTCAAATAGGTGTCGTCTAGGTCAAATAGGTGTCCTATAGATCAAATAGGTGTCCTATAGGTCAAATAGGTGTTGCCTATAATCTTCCATCCATCCCAGCGGCGCTACAGCCCATGGGGGGCTCTGGCCTGCCTCAACACATCCTTCCATTCAGATCTCTCATGGGCCTTTCGTCTCCATGCCCTAACCTATGATCTTACCAACAACATTTAAAATTGTATCTGCTAAGATAAGATAATTGATCAGGTAAAATCGAAGTAAATATTTTAAGTAATATAGAAGTAATTAGGCCGGAACTATTTAATATTTCAATTAATATAAAAGTAATTAGGCCGGAACTATTAAATATTTCAAGTAATATAGAAGTAATTAGGCCGGAACTATTAAATATTTCAAGTAATATAGAAGTAATTAGGCCGGAACTATTAAATATTTCAAGCAATATAGAAGTAATTAGGCCGGAACTATTAAATATTTCAAGTAATATAGAAGTAATTAGGCCGGAACTATCAAATATTTCAAGCAATATAGAAGTAATTAGGCCGGAACTATTAAAGTAATTAGACCCAAAAAGATGTGAAGGTAAAAAAAAAAAAAAAACCAACAAGTTAAGGTAGTAACTGAATAAGTCTAAAAGTAAAATAATTAGACATAGCAAAACAAATGTAGTCAATGATATTTGTAACTATCAGAATTGATATTGTTTTCTGAAATAATAAAAGCAGAACAGGCAAATTTAAATATTCCCTCGATAGCTCTATTTTATATCCACTAGTCTATTGCAGTGTTTCCCAAACTGTGTCCCGCGGAACCCTAAAGTTCCGTGAGGCGTGAATAGGTGTACAAGGAACTCGTTGAACAACTTTCTAATATGACAACACGTAGATAAATTTCTCAAAAAAAAAAAAAAAAAAAAAAAAAAAAATAAGCGAATTGTTCCGTTAAATTATCTTATATGCGAATTGTTCCGTTAAGGAAAAAAGTTTAGGAAACACTGATTTAGTGTGACTCTATTGTGATAATACAGTGAAGATGTTTATATTTGAAAACCAAACAAATGTCTGTAATAAATATATTTACGGATAATAAAGATTATTATTATTATTATTATTAATGTACTAGAAACGAACGAGTATTCATTCTCTGGCGAAGCCAAGGTCGAGTTTCATTAGACGGAAACAAAATTCATCGTAGTCCCTTTATCAGTTTCCATTTCTGGTGGTATTATTATTATTATTATTTATAAAAGTGTATACACTTTCTAATCGTATTTATAATTAAGTGTTTAATTGTGTACTTTAATACGTTATATTTTATAATCTAATTCATTATGTTAAATCCAGTTAAAAGAGCCATTAGCACTTTTAGAAGGTTCTGCCATAAAATAGACCTACTGAATGTCCAATAGTCCTGGTCTACTCATGTGTAGTAAATTATTACTCCGCTGTAAATTAAAAATACCTAAATGTTCTATTTATTTGGGATGCGGTGGCTTAGTGATTAAACGCTTGGCCTCCGAACCTGGGGTTCTGGGTTTGAATCTCGGTGAAGACTGGGATTTTAAATTTCGAGATTTTTAGGGCGCCCTTAGGTCCACCCAACTCTAATGGGTACCTGTTGGAGAAAGTAAAGGCGGTTGGTCGTTGTGCTGACCACATGACACCCTGCTCGTTAACCGTTGGCCAAAGAAACAGATGGCCTTAACATCATCTGTGCTATAGATGGTGAGGTCTGAATGGGGAACTATTATATTTATTTATTTAGTAATTCAAATCAGCAAGTTACGACTTGGACTACGCATTGTCCGAATATTTTTTTCGATTAAAAAAAATGAACAAATGAATCGTAAAAAAAAAAAGAAGTTCACTATACATCTATATCTGTAACTGCATTCACTTATTATTGTTTCTTATCTTTGAAGATATAGACTTTGCTTCGAAAATATTTAGAGTGTTATTACTTCTAGGTACACCCATGTGTGTTATGTCCCAGCTTAACGAGACTAAACCCAGTCCTTAGAGTTGTTAGTCTTGAGTCACTGATACTACCAAAAACAAAGTAGACTCGTAAAAAAAAATCAATTTAAAAAAAAAAAAGCTCTAGGTATAATGTTACTGTTTCTACATGGTGAAGTCTTGTCGAGTTTTGGTTTAGATATCATGGCTCAAGCCAAAGTTCGGATAACGAATAACTTGGTTTGAGTGAGATTTAAAATAAGGTCAAGATCTAACAACAAATGTCTTCACCTATAAGGACTTGGCACGTGAAATTATGTTCTCAATCTGAGGTTTCATTTAAATCAGTACGTATAGGTCAGCTAAATCCATTCCATGATTTCTTTATTTTACAAAGATCAAATTATGTTCACAATTAGTTAATTGGTGAGCAATATACTCTTTATAATTAAAGCTGCTCCTAAACAGTATCTGTGTTGTGATATTTAGTTTATTATAGTAACTCAAATATACAAATATATACAGATTATATAATTATATCATGATGGGATTCATTCAAAGTAAGTCCCTTACAGTTATGTAATGTTATTAGAATCTACACCTTTGAAAAATGACTTGCATAATTGACTTGAAAATTAAAACAATTCGCTTTCCGAAGACAAAAAAAGTAACCGTTGTCATCAACTTTGCAGGCCACAAAATTTGGTGAAATCAGATTTTAAATAGCACTCCGACAGACAGATAGACTGCACAAAATTAATGGCGGCTTGTCCTCTTATGAGATGCCGCTTTAAATATACAACGAGATTATAAAACTGTATTATCAAGACATATACAACGAGATTATAAAACTGTATTACCAAGACATATACAACGAGATTATAAAACTGTATTACCAAGACATATACAACGAGATTATAAAACTGTATTACCAAGACATATACAACGAGATTATAAAACTGTATTACCAAGACATATACAACGAGATTATAAAACTGTATTAACAAGACATATACAACGAGATTATAAAACTGTATTAACAAGACATATACAACGAGATTATAAAACTGTATTACCAAGACATATACAACGAGATTATAAAACTGTATTAACAAGACATATACAACGAGATTATAAAACTGTATTACCAAGACATATACAACGAGATTATAAAACTGTATTATCAAGACAGTTGGTTTCAAAACGGACTATCAATAACTGCATGACTTTCTGTGCAACTAAACTATTTGAGTCATTGGTTAATATGCATGACTGAATGCATGACGCGCAGGACGTAATCATCTTCTTTTTTGAAGTAAAGTCTGTATTATATAAGATAAGAAGCTAAACATTTCCTCAAGTAGGAAGCGTCGGTGCTGAATCCTAGTCGCTTATGTCAACAGCGCAAATTCAATCTACCTCCTAGCAGTGCGTTAAGTCACATGACCAGGTTGGACGAGGGTTGCTTGCGTGCATGTGAAGGGCTACTACAGCGACTAGACCATGACCTGCTTACTATTGTAAAAAGAAAAATAACTAAAACTAGTTCATATTACGAAGTCTTCGGGGCTTGCAAAGACCTTCCTTCAGGGAACAGTACCAGGAGAAAGCAGAAGAGGCAGAAAGAGAAAGCGATGGGAAGACAACATAAAAGAATGAACGGGCCATTGTTTTTTTTTGTTTTTTTTTCAGTGTGAAGTCTTGATTTATAGAACTACCTATTTGTACAAAGCTTATATCAACTCACACTGTCTATCGGTCTGGTACTTGCACACATTATCTGTTGCCGTTCTCATATCAAGTTGAAATTTCATACAATTCATCATGGTTTTATAACAATTCATAGCTCAATTTAAAAAGTAACTAATTAGTAAATTAAAGAGTGGTAATTAATTTAGTTTTGCTTGATTTAGAGAGAAAAGGAAATAAACCGTACAGTATTGAGATATATGTCTGTAAATGTGGTTTTCTTCCCTTTAGATAATCCCTTTTTTTTCTTGATTTGTTTTAAAAAGTATTGTATTATTTTTGTTTGTTTATTGTTATTATAAAAATATATATATAATTAAGCATCCAAACGAGCTCAACAAATGGACATTGGTGCACGTACCTGGGCGAGCTCTGCAGTCAGACTTCAAATCCATCGGACGATGCATGAACACGTTTTGTGTGGCCACCACGGACAGTGTGAAGGGTGTGATGCCGCTACGGTCCATCCTATGGTCCAAAGGGTCCAAGTGGTCTTGATACATCACCAGAGCTTTATGGTCCGTTTTTAAGAAAGTCGACCAGCCACACAATTCATAGACCAGTTTAACTCTTTGTAGTCGAGATGACAGCGCTGGTAGCAGTCTTTTCAGTTTTAGGCACGTCCGAGCGCGATAGAGGAAGCTCTAAGGATAATTATGACACTAAGGAACATTTGAAGTTAACACTGTAATCAAACTGATGATTTATAAAGCAGGAAACAGATTTAGAATGTGTCATGTGTCATAAATAGTCATTAAGATACACTGAATTATTTTAGCTACGGCTTTTAATTAATTCCTAACCTTATATGCTTAAGATGTGCAGGTCAGTTAATTTATTTTGAATATTTAGTGTCAAGCTGACCTTACGCTTATCGTTGCCTTGATCGAAGCAGTATAACTTAGTCTTAAGAATCAAAACGTTTTAGTCCAAATCAACATGGACTCTTGTCCTCATAAAAGAAAAGTCACTGGCTCTTGTCATGAGTGACACAAGTCATGCTAAGTCACTGGTAGGTGTCCCCTCTGAAAAGGCTCGCGAATAAATTGTCACTGGTAAGCTGCCCCCCCCACGAGGTGAGCAGAGATGTGATCCCACGCGCTGTGAGTGCGAGACGTGCGCACCAGGTCTAACGAGCGGTGTCTGAGCCAACACGAGCCGCCGCGAGCCCATCAGGGCTGTTTAAAAACTGTCACACCGGCTTGTCCCCTCCCCCCCTTCCCGCCCCCTGTCCTCGGTCGCATGGCATCAGTAGTCGCCAGCAGACATTCCTCGCCTTCTGATATGCAACCCCCAAACCCCCTGTTCCCCTCGTTATCTCCAACTAAGCGCGATCAACGAAATTCCCCCTGGGGGAGTCAACGTCTTTTTTTCCATGCAATGGGCGTGGCTTATCGAGATGGGCGATATCGATCGTCCTCAAACGCTTTTCATCTTCCGGTTGGGCGTGTCTTTTGATCGCGAAGGTGACAGTTGCTCCTCCTCCACCACCCATCAATAACGCCATCGTGCTGTTTACTTCTGATAGCCTTTTTTTTTTTCTTTAAAGTTGCGGAAGCAAAAAAAAAAAAAAGATGTTACATTTGATTGTTACATGTAACTAACAGATATATTTATAATGGCGGTTGATAGATACCAGAAGGATGCTAAGTCTTGACCGTAACGTCATATATAGGTCTAAGTCTAGGCAATCTGTTATTAAATATAGCGGCACCAGGGCCGGCTCTATGTCGATTTGACCGATAGCCACAAATTGGGGCCCGCGCCTGATATTTGGCATATCACTAGCAGTCATGGCTCTTGTCACAGGCTTTTAAAGATGTAGGATTTGAAGGGTTAATATATTTAGATTTAGTCTATCGTTTGTAAAAAATGTTCTACATGTTTCGGATGTTCCTTCAGAGTTGACGATAGTTTACTTCGTAGTCCAAAACTCCCGAAGGACGACGGGGGATGGGAACGGGCAGTTTTTGAACCCTGGACCATCGCTAAATCTGAACGACAGTCCAGCGCGCAAACCGCACGACCAGACAGCCATCGGTAGTAGTGTATCGTATGATTGACGTAACTTTAATTAACCCACTGGCACTTAAGGCATTTGGAACGCTTCCTTTGCATGCTGTACTGTCAATGCTGATATAAACGATGTAATTATTAAAAGTAATTATTAAAAGTAATTATTAAAAGTAATTATTAAAAGTAATTATTAAAAGTAATTATTAAAAGTAATTAATAATAGTATTAATAATAAAAGTTGTTAAAGAAAATTAAAAGAGCATCCATTCAATTGGGCTTCGCAATTTGTAAGGCCGGCCTTGGGTACATTTAATATCGCGATGAGTTGTTAGATACCAGAACGAGGCTACGTCTTGACTGTAAAGTCATGCGTTGGTCTAGTTAGTCTGTTCATTAACTTAAATGGAGGCACTAGGACCTAGTAGTGGGTAGAAGTAGACTTAACTGTCTTTAGGACGGCGAATAGGTCTAGTAGATAGTAGAAGTAGACTTTACTGCCTTTGGGACGGCGAATAGGTCTAGTAGATAGTAGAAGTAGACTTTACTGCCTTTGGGACGGCGAATAGGTCTAGTAGATAGTGGAAGTAGACTTTACTGCCTTTGGGACGGCGAATAGGTCTAGTAGATAGTAGAAGTAGACTTTAATGCCTTTGGGACGGCGAATAGGTGTAGTAGATAGTGGAAGTAGACTTTACTGCCTTTGGGACGGCGAATAGGTCTAGTTACTAGTGTGTTTGTTATATAAGCTTTTGTTGTTCTTTCAGATTCGAAGACTTATGAGACTTTTTTTTTTGTGTTGAAGTAACGTCTTTATTTTATACGATAAGATTATAACATCCTAGCCCAGACCTCCCTCTTGACGACGGAGGACGGCAGTGGGCAGGGTTGTTTCTCTCTATCTATCTATCTATCTGTCTATCTATTTATCTATCTATTTATCTATCTATCTATCTATCTATCTATCTATCTATCTATCTATCTATCTATCTATCTATCTATCTATCTATCTATCTATCTATCTGTCTATATGTCTGTCTGTCTGTCTCTCCCTCTCTCTCTCTATACTTATGTCGCTTAGAAGACGAAGAAGAAGACCTATGTTAACACTTAAATACAAAGGTAAAGCAAAATGCTGAAACAAACAGACAGACATGCAGCACAAGTACAACATTAATTATTGAGACAAAATGCTTAACTAAATAGGACACGAACTAAGGACTCGATTAATCATTTTTAATGCTCCTAGCAGGAAGGCTGGACAAGACGAACAGACCCAATGACCACCATGGTCCTAGAAAATAAAATTCGGCTGCACTTTGCTACCCGGTGGTCAACGGTTTCATGACCCACTGTAAAAAAATCTTTGAATATACTTAGATCTAAAAAAATATATATAGCTAGATGGATAGATAGATAGATAGATAGATAGATAGATAGATAGATAAATAGATAGATAGATAAATAGATAGATAGATAGATAGATAGATAGATAAAAAAGAGAGACAGAGAGTCGGAGACATAGAAACAGAGACAGACAGTCAGAGAGGGAAAGAGAAAAAGAAAGAGAGAGAGTGAGACCGAAAGAGAGAGAGTGAGACCGAAAGAGAGAGAGTGAGACCGAAAGAGAGAGAGTGAGACCGAAAGAGAGAGAGTGAGACCGAAAGAGAGAGAGTGAGACCGAAAGAGAGAGAGTGAGACCGAAAGAGAGAGAGTGAGACCGAAAGAGAGAGAGTGAGACCGAAAGAGAGAGAGTGAGACCGAAAGAGAGAGAGTGAGACCGAAAGAGAGAGAATTAATGACAGAGATAGAGACAGAAGATTGTGAGAAAGATAGAGACAGAGAGGATTGTGAGAGAGAGAGAGAGAGCAGAGAGAGACAGAGACACAGGTAAGACAGAACAGTATCTACATTGTAACACTGCAGATATTCCTGACTGTGACTAGCACTCTCTGATTGGTCGCCAGTAGCTGTCAATAACACTTGTCTACTGACCTCCCCTTCACGTTCAATCTCCTCCTTAAATAAAAGTCCCCGTTGTCGCCCCAGGGGGCTAATTATGGAGATATTTCCAGAACAGAACTCACCCCTCCAGTCCCCTTTTTTCTATTTCCTTTCAAATACATTGGCCAGTTTTGATCTTTGGAGGACCTTACCAATACGTCAGCCATGACAGTAGTCTGTGGGTTTAATAACAGAAGCGACACGTCAGGGGAAGGAACTGTCTTTTAATTGGTCTTTTGATGTACACTTTGTTCGATATTTTCAAACTTTATTATATAGCAAACTAAATATGAAAACAAGGAATAAACAGAAAGATGTTTACCGAACTTACAACGCACAAATGAAATAATAATAATAGGCCACAATGATAATAAGTAAGTGGTCCTGTGGGCGTCGAAAAGAAAAAATCCTTGCTGAAAAATAGCCTCAGACACAGAATAGAGAACCTATACAGATTGCAATCGGAGATTGGCTTTGTCTGCATCAAGAGTGGCGAAATTTGTAGGTCATACCTGGGTCTGCGTACGCGCGTGAAATTCCATAACTTAAACACTGGACTCAAAGAAATTACAATAGGACTGATTATTATTTGCCCATAATTATAGTTAGGTCCACTTCTCAAGTGCTTTTTTTTTGTAAAAAAAAAAATAGGTGCCGGTACTCAGTAGTTGATTGCCTAACTTTTAACTACTAAAAATTAATAATATACGTTAAAATACTAGAAAAGTCATAATTTGTTCAAAAAGTTGCCAGTACGCAGTACCGGTGCGTACCGTTACAAAAAAGCCCTGCATATATATATGTAATATATATATATATATATATATATATATATATTGCAAAAAATACATTTTAATAAAAAAAAAAAAGCTTATATATAGGGAAAAAGATGCATAATTCCAGCATATTACTGCCATACGTCTAAATACTGCAAGATTTTTCTCCTTTTTCAATATAAAACAAAATTAACAAATTACCACTAGTTAATTAATTAATTGGTTAATTTTACTAATGATTCATGTGTTTTGTCATCGACAATTAATCAATGTGTACAGTTTTAGTTTCAGCTGAGAACCGGAACTGAGAGAAATAACTTGTACACGCTTGTACCAGACTCTGCCTGACAGTTCCGTTATCGTCAATGAGGATGGAGGGTGGTGCTGTAGCAGTTGGTCCCTTACATTTTGTTTTCTTCGCGCTAATTGTTAAGCCATATTCTTTACAGGCCTGATAGAAGGAGGACATTAGTGACTGAAGTTCCTCTTGTGAATGTGTAACTACCGCCTGCATCGAACAGCATATCTCTTAGGAGGGTGGTTCTGATTTTAATTTTGGCCCTCAGTTTGGCAACATTTAGGAGTTTGCCATCAAATCTGGAATGGAGACAGATGCCTTCGGTGGATTTGTCAAACGCGTTCTGGATTAGCATTGAAAATAGTATTCCAAAGAATGTTGGGCTCAGTTTACATACATCACAACTAAACCTGGTGTTCTTTTTACTTTTGTCGGAATAATACAAACTTTATATCTGTACTAATAGCTTATTGCAATAGAACACTGTACTAACACGTGACTGGGATAAAGCAATAAGACAGTAATACTGGTGGAAACAGATTTTTATTATTTTTTTTCCCACCAATCCATAAGTAAGGGACTCAACTGTCACCAAACGTTCGCCCAAGGGCAGTTAATTCCGGTCAAATGAAAGATTATCTCTCGCGATAGTGTCCCCTTTAATCTGTTTAATTAAGGATGTTGCGGTAGTTTATTTTGTAGTCTTTCCATCATTTATCCCTTCATCATAACTATATAACACAGGCGCTCTACCACCCTTCCCGCCCCTACACCATGTCCTCCACAGCTTATTAAGTCTATCTCTATGTAGATATGGAGTTGCTTTAGCGTACTGAAAAAAAAAGGGGGGGGGGGGGCGATGGCTGAGTTGTAAAGCGCTTGGCTTCCGAACCGAGGGGGTCTAGGATTCGAATCCAGATGAGACTGGGATTTAAAATTTCGTGATTTTTAGGACGCCAACTCTAACGGGTACTTGAGATTAGTCAGGTAAAAGTAAAGGTCCTTATGTTATATTGGATTGTATGCTATCTAATTGTAACTGTAGATAATCTATTAAACATTTATGTAACTAGTTACTAGACTATAGATAATAGAGTAAGGTTGACGCTTGATAGTCTGACGGTTGGCAGGGATGATGTCGGATTACAGGAAACGTCTTATTATCAAAGATGTACGTCAATGAATATAATCGTATAATACTTATAAGTCACGAAAAAATTCTGTTTATCATATTATAAGATAATCTATTAGACTTTCAAGAGTACTAAATAAACAATAGACGGTAAAACAAACTGTGTCGATGTAAACATTTAATTTCAGCTTTCATATACTTTTGCACTAAACTACAACACTGAAGCCTCACATTAATTTTACACATTAACTGCATAAATTTACGTCGGCGCCGCGTCGGATTACTGAGTTTGTCTGACTACCGAAATTCTTAATGAAACTGTAAACATAGAAAGGAACAAAATTTAATAAAATGCTCTGAAAGACACAAAGATAAAGGCACATTCCTCGTCCCATATGCTAGAACAAATTTGTACAAATGCTCCTTCTTCCCTAGTGCTATCAGAGCATGGAATGGGTTGCCTAAGCCAGCCAGGAAAACCTGTGACTTGGCAGAATTTAAGTCATTGGTTAATATGCATGACTAAATGCATGACGCGTAGGACGTAATCATCTTCTTTTTTCAAGTAACGTCTATATAAGATAAGATAAGATAAGATAAGATGAAGCTGTGACGATACGAAACTTGCATGCAAAAGTTCATTTGAGTTTTTCCCAGCAAACCGTGAGAAACTTTTATCTTTAACTTAAAACAATTATTTTCCCGTCCACCCAAAACTAATTTCTTTTAGGATTTATCTCCCCTCGCACTGTTTCGATGTCAAACATTACTAGTTTCTCTAGGGCTGACTTCTAATTTTTGACCGCTGTACAGGTGACCAGCACAAAATGGTCGCGGCACCAGGGCTACACGCAGCGGCCTAATAACTTTTCACACCTATTTCTCTCTCCCCCCCCCCCCCCCCCCGGCAGGTTACGCTCCGGTCTAAGAATAGCATTGCACTCTGGCTGGACAGATACATATTCGCTTAATTTTTTGACTCTCACGGTAGGCAACGAATATTGACCAAAAATCTGACCTGACGCCTGACATGTCCAGTACATAGATACATGTGAGAAAATCACCTAGCTTTCTTCCCCACCCGTTAAACAAAATGCCCCAACTATATATAGAGAGAGACCAAAGCATTCCAAGTTAGGCCCGCTAGGATTCATAGTCTCCCCTGTTTGGAAGTTAATTTGTGAGGTTTCAGTAGGGACAAACGGGTGAGTGTAAACATTTTACTATACTTATTTCATCTTATAGGAATGTGTGAGTACACATTAGTACACAACCACGTTCCCCGTCATTACATTATGACTTTATTATGCATGTACATTGTAGTATTGTACCATTTTATATCGATACTACACCTTCATATAGTATCATTAATGCTACTACGGATGACTGCATTTGTAACCGCAGTTATCTACCCCATAGTGTATTTGATTTATTTTATTTAGCCCATATCGGAATCTTAATAATTATTGTGAACGATAAGGTTTCATGAATCTAAGTACTGTCTAAGAACTTAGATCACAGTGCTCTAAACTTACAGAGTGCATGGAAAGTATTTATTTCACATTCCTAGTATATATCTCTCATACATATTATTATGTCTCACACCCTTGTGAACTTATAGTTCCTTGGATGACTTTAATTTTGATTAATTATATCAAGCCCTTATTACTGTAGCCCTATCCCTAGTATTTTATTTTCATCTTATCCTTTAGTATACACTATGCTTATTCCCCATTTTACTATAACTGATTTCTTATCGTCGTAATCGAATTTAATGGATGAATCTTGACTAGTATCCTCCTACATTGTATGATAACACATTTATTGTGGTTATCTTACTTGTATCTTTTTTGTTAGTGAGTTATATGCGTGCTTTAAGATTTTATACACGATATGATTGTCTTAAATGGCTTATTGGGATTGATACCAATGCCTGTATCTGAATGATTGCAAGGCATATGGGAATCCCTGCTCAATGCCTTTAGGAGGTTCCTAATTGTCTGTCTTATCCCCAGCCTGGTTGCTACACCCGATTGCTGCACCCGATTGCTGTACCTGGTTGCTATACCTGGTAGCTGTACCTGACTGCTGTATCTGACACATATTGCGGTAACTGGTACCTACCTCTGTAAGATCTCCACTCAAAGCTAAAACCCATGGCTGAGAGGTCTACTACAACTTTGTCTGCAGCACCAACCCTCTCTACTGCTAAACAGGCAGCGGCCTCACCCTAGAGCCAGCTTGCCAACAGCATAGAGAACATCCCGAGCCGACGTCCTAAGACAGAGCCGGATGACTCATCCTTCTGAGTGCCTGTCCCACGACCGCTAGAAGACGACCCACGGGCTAGCAGCTAAGAATATAAGTAGCCAGACCTAGGAACACTCTTCTCCTCCATTCACGCTTAAAGTAGCAATTTATTATGAGCAATTAAGCAATTAAGCAATTAACACCTTCATGTCACTTCTTGATTATAGTATTTTTATCATCTATCTATTTATCTATTGTAAATTTGAGACCAATAAATCATTTCATTTTATGCATTTAATTCACTGGTCTGTTCTTACTGTTAGTTGCGGTGTGCCTGTTCAAAATCTTATACATGTGAGCAGGATAAATTAATAAAATTTAGACTTAAACAAACAAGCCAAAGATTAACTAATTCAACATCTCGTCACAGAAGCGTAGGACATAATTATCTTCTTTTTTAAAGTAACGTCTGTATTTTATAAGATAAGAGAGACATTTTTAAAACGAAAAAATTAAAATGTTTCAAGTTTTATTCAACCTGATTTAGATTCAAATTCATGTAGATTTAGAAGGCTGCATTTACAAGTTAGACAGGTCCTACATTCTGCTACACATATTCGATTCACTTTTTACAAAGCTTTTAGTAATTAAGTCTTTCTGGGAGGATTCTTTTACGCTTTTGACTCTCCAGCTTTTAGGATTAAACTGAATTTCCGCACAATTATTCGTTGTCGATGTCAACACAATAATCCATCCAAAAAATTAACAATTATTAAGTATTCAGTGGTATTTAATACTTTTTTTTAAAAATAAATAATCATTGGCCTCCCTCAGTCGTAGAGTGACTATGGTTCATCTCGAACACGTTTTCATGTGGCTGTAGAGCCCTATTTTGGAGAGACACTCCCGTCCACAAAATTCGCAGGTTAAGTAGGTTTTCGCATTGGTGGTAGAGGCGCTGGCAATATTTCGTATGGCACGCCTATTCTTCCAGAGCTGAGGCGGAGGTCATGGCTGAGGCCCATGTTTTCTCGCTGCCCATAGCTTTCTTGGTCACCGTCTCTCCCTAACTAGTGAGGTCTAGGGCATTTTTTTTCTTTCCCATAGTCAGTCTCAATGTTAACTGTTTTTAAATCCCGTTTTATTAATAAACAAAAGGGGGGGGGGGAGATAAAACTTGAAGCATTGAGAGATGTGACAGCGATAGAACAGTGCTTTCTGTAAATATAAGCTTTGGTTAAAACAAAAAGTATTTTTTTATATATATTTCGCTTGTTATTTACGTTGTAAAATGTTAGTAAAATGTTTGACATGTTTCGGATGTTACTTTAGAGTTGAAGATAATTACTTCCTAGTCCAAACCTCCCGCAGGACGACGGGGGATGGGAGCGTGCAGGGTTTGAACCCGGGACCATTGATAAATCTGAACGACAGTCCAGCGCGCAAACCACACGACCAGGCAGCCATCCGTTCTTTGATTAGCGTCTTAAAAAAATTGCAAGGATCCGATACACTCGCTTACACAGAGGATCCGACAATGACACATTCAATACTGCAAAGTATACGCCCCTGCTTCCAGTGGACTTAATCACCAAGTTAATTAATATCTTGTCTTATAATTAAAAAGTAAAACACTTTGCTAAGGAAGGTGAGCACCCTTGGGTAACTTTGTGTTATGTGCAGGGGCGTCACGGTGGCACCGCACGTGGTCGGGGTCAAATCACGTGACCGAGTTAGAAACAATAAAATGCTGTGACGACTATGACGTCATCAGAACCGCTGGTCATTCAAGCGTTGCGATGAGGATTTAATCTTCACTTCCGGTTGAATGGTTAAATTCCAGGTCTTTTGTTGTTTTTAAATATGAAAGATCTCTTCTGGGCGATTATCATATTAGCTGTCCGATTACAGAGGGAAATCAGAACCAGTCAGGATTGGGTTGTCCATCTAAAAACCAAAAGCGAAGCGATATGTCTAGTTGTTAGCGTGTGTGAGTCCAGGATAACAGAACTCCCGCCTTTCACCCCCGCCGGGACTATCTGGACAGTAACTGACCACATGTTGAGCGACCCATTGAAATGGTTGTTGACAAAGTATCACACCAAGGTCCCGGCCTGTAATGAGTGTATTGTACTCACCCCCCCCGCCCCCCCCCCCCCCCCAACTGTTATTCTTTTAGAAATGAAAACGAGGTTGAGGCTGGTCACGTGATCATGTCACTTCAACAACTCATAACAAAAATGTGTCAGTGTGTAGATTCTGATGTAGCGATGAGTAACACTATAGCTTATTATGTCTTTTTCTGTACTTTTAGCTGAATAGATTCTGATGTAAGCACCTGTAAGTCTATCGCAAAAGAGTTTATAAATGTAAGAGCAATGTTAATGAGAAAAAACAACACTATTTTCAGAAAGCTATGTAGTTTTTACTTTAAGCTGTAGTTGTGGTGTTTAATCCTTAACATAAAAGTCATAGAAGTAGAATTTTGTATATGCCCCGTATTAAGTTAAATAATATTTCATGTTACATACAAAGAGCTGTTAATAAAATAAATTACAAAAGGTCTAAAAAAAAAAAGTAAAGTTCCCCTTTCAGACCTTGTGGTCTATAGGGCAGAAAAAGCATCTGTTAACGGTTAACGAGGGTGTCATGTGGTCAGCACAACGACCAACTGTCTTTACTTTTACCCAACAAATGTCAGGTACCCATTAGAGCTGGGGTGGACTCAGCGGCGCAAAAAGATCTCGAAATTAAAAATCCCAGTCTTCACCCGGATGTGTACCCAGGACCCCCTGTTCAGAAGGAAAGCGCTTCACCGCACAGCCACCGGGCCTCCGTCACGCTAAGAGATAGTGCTAAAATTAGAGCTCAGTTCCTTTTGATTTAGTTGGCATCAATGAATTTTATTTTGACGTCCTTGACATTGTCTAGAATATCGTGAAATTCAGTAATAGTTTGTTGTTTTCATGGAAGAAAACACACACATATGTATAATTGTTATTACCTGTTTTATTAATATAATTTGAAATTTAAAGAAATTGCATATTCTACTCCCAAGCTCCATAAACATAAATTTCAATGCATTAATGCACTCTCTCTAAAAAGATGAAAAAAAAACAAAAAAACATCTTCGCAAGTAGTGTCTCTAATGCACTACTCTGTATTAGACGCTTAGGACTT
Source organism: Biomphalaria pfeifferi (assembly GCA_030265305.1). Lineage (NCBI taxonomy): Eukaryota > Metazoa > Mollusca > Gastropoda > Planorbidae > Biomphalaria > Biomphalaria pfeifferi. The sequence goes on along the minus strand of JASAOG010000131.1, from coordinate 849,530 downwards.
CTAATGGAATCTGGTAGAGCAGGCAAGTGTTTCTCAAACTGTATTTCTGCGAGACGTGAGCATGTGTTTCACGAGATACTGGAATAATTAACTAGCAGGCTAACACATAAATTAATCTCATAAAAAAAAAAAAGAGGAGGGTTCCGCCCAATGTTCAGAATGTGCGAAGTGTTCCGTTTAGGAAAAAGTTTGTGAAACACTGGAGTAGACAGTTCAATTTTATGTATTAATGTTCCGGCCCCAATATCAGTTGTTAAATAGCCTATGCGAGGATACCTCTTATTTCAATCAAGGGAAAGTGATATCAACAATATTTTCGATTAGTTTAAATCCATTGGACTCGCTTGTGGGTCACAAACACTGAACCATAATTTACTAATACAAAAACAAAATCTAATAAAATACTCTGAAAGACACCAAGATAAAGGCACATTCCTCGTTCCATACGCTAGGACAAATTTGTTACAAATGCTCCTTTTTCCCTAGTGCCATCAGAGCATGGAGTGAGTTGCCTGAGGTAGCCAGGAAAACCAGTGACTTGGCAGAATTTAAGTCATTGTTTTATATACACGACTAAAGGCATGACGCATAGGACGTAATCATCTTTTTTTGAAGTAACGTCTGTATTATATAAGATAAGATAAGATTAACATAGAAAAGTTATCCATTATGAGCTAAAAGTTTTTAAATACTTCCTCGATCAACCTGACAGTAGTTAATAGAATCAAGATCTGTGGTTTAGTGTAGAACAGTAGTGCTCTTTATTATCCGAAGAACCAGTGGGAAAGTATTTATAACTAAACTTGTAACTTTATTAAAATGTACAAACATCTACCATTTATGGGAGGGTCCATTTAACAGGCATCATAGAACCTCCTCCCAATTTTATTTTCAAGATAAACACAATAATTAGAGGCTTTAATTTTAGCAACACCATTAGTTGTATCAAGCGCAACACTTTGACTCAAGATTTTTAAAAAGACGATGGAATTAGTGCACAGGAGATTTAAGAGTTAAGATGAAATCTCTCAGCCTTCAGTTGATAAGACTGTTAGTCAGAAATGTTATAAAATTCCCATTGGCAGTTTACTACTACGGGATTCGCAAAAAAAACGAAGCTGCATCAGCCAAGAGAAAGAAAAAGAGATCTGCCCTGTCAGCTAGTCCTAGGACAGATGCATACATATCCATGCACGAACTGTGGCAAACTCTGCCGCTCCAGATTCGGCTTGATCAGTCACTCCAGATTCTGTCCTGTCCTAAGACGAAACCAAAGCCAGTGACTCATTTGGGCGCGTCCATCGAGATAGAAGAAGCCATATACATATATACTATGGGATTCGATTAAGGGTGATTATCTTCCATTCAGAATGATATCCCACAATACTTTGGTGCCCATGTTTACCCATTTATAGATGTGTTTCAAATTTCTTTTAAATAATAAACACTTAATATCTATTATATATTCATTAGGGCCCTGACTGAAAAGTAATTTGAACACTAGCCAAAAAAAAAATATGCTTATATAAGGGAAAGAACTGCATATTTATTGCCATATCTCTCAGTAATGCAATATTTATTTCCCTTTTCTATATATCAATAAATGATTCTACTATTTTTTTTTTACTGTTTCATTTGTTGTTCTCCTAGATAGCCCCTCCCCCCTCCGCTGGTCCACAACTGAGATTGGATCACAGCGCTCTGAGCATTGCTATAAGCATGAAAGTAGCGCTATATAAAAGCAATAATTTAATTTATATCGACAATAGGTAATTGTGCAAAGTTTCAGTTTTGATACAAGAATAGGAAGGGGGAGAAAGAAGGCGTACACGATTTTGACCAGTGTGAGTGGATATAAAAGTAAAAGCGCAGTTCCCCTTTTCAGACTTTGATGTCAATAGGGCAGATGATGTTAAGGTCATCTGTTTCACTGGCCAACGGTTCACGAGCAGGATGTCCCTAAATATCACGAAATTCAATATTCCAGTCTTCAGCAAGATTCGAACCCAGGACCCCAGGTTCAGAAGCCATGTGCTTAATACTCAGCCACCACGCCTCTGAGATGATATAAGCTTCGTAATTATTCAAAAGTTTCCCAGAATAAATATTGAGTATTTCACTATGTAGACATTTTAGTGCGGCTTACCATGAGTACTTTTTAAAAAATTTTGTCCCACTGATTCAATATAGTTGCCGACCCGTGATTTTTAACTTTAACCATGCAACTGTAAACGTCTATTTTACAGATCTACAAAAATAAACAACAATTGCATGTTACTGTAAGAGTCTATTCTACAGATCTACAAAAAATAACAGCTATTGCATGTTACTGTAAGAGTTTATTCGACAGATCTACAAAATAACAACTAAAGCATGCTACTGTAAGGGTCTATTTTACAGATCTACAAAAAATAACAACTATTGCATGTTACTGTAAGAGTCTATTCGACAGATCTACAAAAAATAACAACCCACAATCTAAAGTTATTTTTTTGATGTATTGTCTTTAGTGTCGCCATAAGCTTTCTTGATTAAAATATCGATCCCAGCCACTGCACCCCCACCCCCAGTCTTTGACATGTGTATTTATAATTAATATTAATATATAGTGCAAGGTGTATCGTAATATGGCCGTGACAATTACAGACTCGAAATATTTTGCTAACATCCTATACTTTGATGTTATTGTCCTAACGCCTCTTTCTTTCTCTCTCTCTCTCTCATTTACTCTCTCACTTCCTCTCTCATTTACTCTTTCTCTCTCTCTCTCTTTCTCTCTCTCTCATTTACTTTCTCTCTCTCTCTCTCTCATTTACTCTCTCTCTCTCTCTTTTACTCTCTCTCTCTCATTTACTCTCTCTCTCTCTCTCTCCAAAGCGATCTGGTCTGTCACGTATTACCTATAACGCTCTGCCAAGGGAAATAATAAATCAAGACAGAAAGTCGCACGTGCGGTGCAGAAGGCGGGAAGTTGTCCTCCCCTGCCATTGTACTGGGCATGGTATTGACAGGGGGAGAGAAGTCAAGATGGAACACGTAGACAAACAATGAAATAAAAAAACAATCGTCGTATTGAAACAAAATGAGAGAAACGAAACAAATAGTTATTGTTACAAAGACGAAAATACAACCAATAACTGAAACGAGGTTTTATATAAGAGAAGGTACACGATACTCCCTTTCCCTTTATCTACACTTTAGTTCTAACATTTGATATGCATACAGTCACTGTTTTTATGTCTCTGTATCACTGTTTTTATGTCTCTGTATCATTGTTTTTATGTCACTGTAACGCTGTTTTTATGTCTCTGTATCATTGTTTTTTATGTCACTGTAACGCTGTTTTTATGTCTCTGTATCACTGTTTTTATGTCTCTGTATAACTGTTATACAGGCAGTGTAGCACTGTTGTTCTGAAACTGTAGCACTGTTATTGTGTCATTGTAGCACTGTTGTTCTGTCACTGTAGTACTGTTATTCTGTCACTGTAGCACTGTTATTCAGTTCGTGGTAAACTAAAGTTCATTCCGTAGAGCACTGTTTTGTACAGTTAGCCAATTATAGAAAAAAACATTTCTCGTCCACATTGCTTTCTAGGGCTATGTCTTCCAAGTAGTCAAGATCTCACACTACACAGTGCGCCAGGTACCTTTGGAGCTGGGTGGACTCACCTGCACACGAAAACGTATCTCGATACCAGGATTCGTACCCGGGACCCCTCGTTCAGAAGCAAAGCGCTTTACCGCTCAGCCACCGCGCCTCCGTTACGCAAAGAGATAGTGCTGAAATGGACCTCATTTACCAATCGTAAACAAACAACATTTAACCACGTGATTCTCCATCTCTTCTATACAAATTACGTAATACAAACAGGCTGTCACCTGACAGTTTTTTTTCCCGTTGTTTTATCAATATTATCACGTGACTAAATGTTGTTTGTTTACGATTGGTGAATGAGGTCCATTAGAGCTCACTTCTTTTTTATTTAGTTGGCATCAATGAAGTTTATTTTGACGTCCTTGACATTGTCTAGAATATCGTGAAATTCTTCAATAATAGTTTGTTGTTTTTTCATGGAAGAAAATACACACACATGTGTGATTCTAATTACCTGTTTTTTTAATATAATTTGAAATTAAAATAAAATTGCTGTTTAGCCTTTATCATTCTGTAGGTTTCCATTTTTATATATAACTATCGCAAGTGCTGAGATTTCTTTAAAAAAAAAAAATAATTACTCTCTGGAAAAAAAATTAAAGGGAAAAAAAACATTCGCAAGTGGTGTCCCTTAATTCTCAATTTTGTATATTACAGTGGTTCTCAAACTTTTTTTTATCTCGAAGACCCCTTGCCATGTTTTCTGGTTTTCGGTACACCCCCCTGCTTAATTTGTATTACATTTTTCAAATTCATCAACTCTATTTATTTTTTAAACAAATTTCTAACTGTAGTGAGTCTCAGAGAGAAAAAGTAATTTAAAGCTACATTTTCATTATAGAGATAGTGACAACTCAAAAGCTTGCTGACAGAGTCACTCAATTTTATCCCAGCATTACATTATTATTATTTATTATTTATTGATTTATTTTAATTATTTCTCATTTTTAGTCCCGATTTCACTACCAACCCCCACCCTGTTCCTCTTCTCGCTAGACTGAGTCCACCACCTTGGAGACAACAAAGCCACTCATACACGTCATACACGAGGTCCGTCACAGAGATCTATATTTTCTATTCATAAAATTCAAATTTAAACTAATTAAAATAACAATTAATATGTATGAATGGAATCACCAAACACACTGGAAATGTTTTTTTTTTTTTTTTTGCAGGTTCACCATCCCTTGCTAAGGATATTATGTTTCATAGAGGAACTAATTGTTCTATGAAGTATTTCTTCAAACATAAAATGTTCATTACCGTAATTCCTTTATTTGCCTTAAGTATCATGGTAAACGTGTTCGCAAAGAGTTTCTATTGAATTTCTTGATCTTTCACGTCTGCTTCTAATATTGGGTCCATAAAACTGTTTTCACTGTTTTCACTAAGGGGCGAGGGTGGGTAACTGTAAAATTGTATTGGAGTAGCAGGATAACTGTCCACAACGAGGATACAAATCGAATATAAGTGTCTGAAATAATTACATTAATGGTATGTGGAAGTTAAATCAGGACCGGTTTAAATGCAATCCACTGTCGTAGACCCCAGTGGACATCTCATACACCCCCAATGGACATCTCATAGACCCCCGTAGACATCTCATAGACCCCCTATTTATTTTTTCACTTTCGTAGACCCCTTGGAAGTCTTCGTAGACCACTGGGGGTCTATATAGACCACTTTGGGAATTGGGAATCACTGCTGTATAAAATGTTTAGGACTTCAATTGGAATCTATTAGAGAAGACCAGTGATTCCCAAACTGTGTTCCGCGGAACCCTAATGTTCCGCGAGGTCTTAATATGTGTTTCACGAGCTACTGGAATAATTAACTAGTATGAATCAATCTCTCTACAAAGTAAGGAGAGGGTTCCGCTAAATACTCAGAATGTGCCAAATGTTCCGTTAAAGTAAAAGTTTGCACTACACTGGAGTATTTTATGCATTAATATTCCGACCCAAATATCAGTTGTTAAATTAAAAGCTTATGCAGATGATACTTTTTTTTTAATTAAGCAGAAGTGAAGTCAACTGTCAGGGCTGAATTCTGGTCAGCCTGGGTCTCCCGTTAACTTAGGGCTATGTCTTCCTAGTAGACAACATCTTATTTTACACAGTGCGTCTATGGTTATGTCTTCCTAGTAGTCAACATCTTATTTTACACAGTGCGTCTATGGTTATGTCTTCCTAGTAGTCAACATCTTATTTTACACAGTGCGTCTATGGTTATGTCTTCCTAGTAGACAACATCTTATTTTACACAGTGCGTTATGGTTATGTCTTCCTAGTAGTCAACATCTCACTCTACACAGTGAGTCTAGGGCTACGTCTGACCAAGAGTAAACATCTTATTTTACACAGTGCGTCTAGGGCTATGTCTGACCAGTAGTCAGCATCGATGTCCAACTGCTTTCTACTCCAGAGGTCAAAGACATTTTCTATGATAATCTTACGTCTGTCTTCAACAAAATCCAAAATACTAAACAGGTTTTTATTCTTTGCGGCTTCAATTCACGCGTTGGATCTGACAACATGAAAGTCCTGTACAGCGCTACTTCCACTTACTATAGCTGTTCTTGTTTGGCATACAATGACTAAAAAAACTTACGAATTGACTTGATTTGGCAATGTATGAAATGGATACAACTCAATAACAACACGTAGTGGCTGAGTGGTAACGCGCTTGGCTTCCGGACCATAGATCCCGAGTTCAAATTCTGGTGAAGAGTGGGATTCTAAATTTCAGGATCTTTAGGGCGCCTCTGAGCCCTTCATGGTTTAATGGGTACCTGCCATTAGGTGGGGAAAAGTAAAGCCGGTTGGTCGTTGTGCTGACCACAAGACACCCTCGTTATTCGTGGGTCACAGAAACTGATAATCTTTCCACCATCTGTCCTATAGATCGTAAGGTCCGAAAGGGAGGAAGTTTACTTTTAATAACAACATCTGGATAAAGCCAAAACTTTCAAATATACAATGAGCTTGGAAAAGGCTGACCAAAGTTAATGTTAGCAGATTATTTTTTTCCTTTTTTTAACTGATCTAGGGACTTGCATGTGTGCTTGATCTAGTTGCATGCGCGCGCGTGTGTGTGTGTGTGATTGATCTAGAAACCTGTTTATATGTGATTGATCTTGGGACATGGGACATGTGTGTGTTTGATTGATCTACGGATATGTATGTCGTAGACCACATATTTAGTAACAATTGCGCTGTTGACGGCTGTTGCAACTTGAGATGAAATGAAGTCAATATGGTAGACTTTAGTCAATATAAAATGGTATTTTAAAAAGAATTTAACTCACTAAAAAAAACAAGGTTACAAAGACAGCCCAGCCAGGCAGGTAAAAAGGCAGGTTTCAATATTTTCAGAAAGAACATCAGAATGAAGTTCTATCAAAGACAAAGGACAGAGAAGTATGGAGAAAGAAGCATGACGGATCTTGTATGGTGCCCCAGCGGTCCAGGGACCAAAGGATAGGTAAAAGTGAATGTAAAGTTAGATGTGAACCTGGCCTTATTAATGTCTAATAATGAATATATAATTTCTATAATTGTTTTGTAAAGGGACAATCTCTTATTCCTAAAAAAAAAAAAAATGAAAAAAGAAACAACAAAACATCCTTTAGTTCATTCTTATTGTTCTGCTTTTCACGCGATTATATGAAATACTACTTATTAATTGTTGTTTTTTTTTAATTATGTCCAACTTATATGCATACTGAATAGATTTTTTCTCTTAAAAAAAAAAAGTAAACATTATTTGTGTAAATGTTGTAGCTAGTATAACAAAACTTATTTAACTTAGCAATACAAATGTAAAAAAAAAAAAATATTTTTTGACAAAAAATGTAAAACCGTTTGCATAAATGTGTTAAAAATATGGCAAGCTCTTTTCCCCCCTACTAAGGAGCCTTCAGTGTTTGTTACTATTAATAGTGAATAGTTGTAAAAGTGGTGTATGAAAACGCTGCTTGCATAAGTGATTTAAAAATTAGATTTTTCACTTTCAGAAAAGAAAAAAGTAGCCGTTGCATCAGAACTTTGAATGGTCTAAAATATTATAATGTCGGTTTCTCACTATCTTTTCTAGTTTACGAGATCTAAACGGGACGAACGGACGGAAATTCCACACAAAACTTATTGCGTCTTTTCCCCTTTCGGGGACCGCTTAAAACACGTCTTTTCACTCTGGAATTCTGGTCTCGTCTGACCTACCCAAGACAGCTTACGACACCAACTAAGCTAACTTCTTCTCACCTCCACCACAGAATCACACAACCATCCACACCCACACACAGACTCCATAACACTGTGTAACAGTGTTGCACTTTTTCTGGCATGTCTGTAGACGGAGATTGGAGACAGAGATTATACGACTATAGGCAGAGACAGAGGATGGAGCCATAGGCAGAGACAAAGACTGGAGACAAACTCGAGACAGATATTTGAAACAGAGACTAAGGACAAAGACGGAAGGCAGAGCCTATTGGCAGAGACTAGACGCCCATATTGTAGACAGAGACAGGAGACAGAGAGATTGGATGCAAAAACAGGAAGCCGAGTCTGGAGGTGAAAAGCAGAAGTAGAGAAAAAAAAAACAAAGAGTCAGACCCCTTGCTGGGAAAGCGGTGGCACCAGTCAGATAAAGTGGGCATTCGGAGGAGCAGGAACCATACTTAGCTTTTTTTTTTTTTATTTCTACAAGAGACCTGCGGGATCAGCTTGAAATGAAATTAATGTAACGCTTTGAAATAAATGATCTAATTTGACAGCTCTAGTTAGCGAGTGCTGAAACAAAGCTGCACAGTAACCATGATAAGAGAATGCGTGCAAGCCACACCTGGGAAAATCCTTTGTCGCTAACTTCTCCAACATTTTAGCGAACTCTCTAGTTCTTGGTGGGTGGCCAGAGTCACGTCTGCTGGTATATACAGAAGATTTGGTCCTAGGGATTTGGCCCATTTGATGTGACGAAACGGATAGAAGTGAGGGTGCAATTATATAATTTTCTTTGTTTTTTTTCGGAGACGTCACGGGTGACTGGTGTTGCCTTTCTGCCTGACTGCGCGTGGTGTGGCGTAAGAGTCGTTGAAACGGAGTCATGACTTTTTTTTTTTAAATTGTCAAAACTTTGAGACATCACTTGTATAAAAAAAAAAACATGTCTAAAAGACTAGAGAACAGATATAAAAGATCGTCAGTTATACAATTAGATCATTGAAAGTAGCTCCATTGGGAGACTGTGTAATTATAGTTGATCTGTGACTGCATCGTAAGTCAGTTTATTTCATTGACCTGAACAGAATAGAATGTACAAAAAAAAAATATTTTTTGATAGCAGTTGAAAAACTGGAGCGGAAATGCGAATTTCGATAAACATGATTTCTTATTGGTTGCGTCCGTTGAAGAAAAATTTGCAAAAGCGCTGGCTTCTAATTGACTTTTTCGGTTACATGAATGAATTAATTGTCAAGAAACAATGCTTACACGGCAGAAATTATATTCAAATTACATAACAATTCAGTGTGACTTACGCAATTTTCAAATATTTTTTCTGGTTTACAATGCCTGCATTCTGAGCACACTTCTTTATGGCAGTGAGAGCTGGGGAACTTTCATGCGTCCAGGACACAGATTAAAGAGCTTCCACTTGCGCTGCCAGCGACCCCTGGTGTACATCTCCTGGAGGGACCATGTCACCAACCAAGACGTTCTGAAAAGCCAATATTGCACAGCATCTGTTCTCTTCTTTTCTGTTACATGTTCAGAAACAAGGGCAACAATCAATTGATAATGTATTCCCAAGGCAAATGTTTCAAACAATTAACTTTTTGTATTAGCCAGTCAGCTATTGGCTGGAATGGAAATGACATGTCACATTTCAGGAGGTAAAAATTCATTGACAATAAAAAGCAAGACACTATTAGGAAATATGCATATACTTGAATTATCGGGCGAATTTAAAATAAGATTTCAAGACTTTAGTGCTATTGAAAACTGTCCGTATTTTAAACATGTCATTGAGTGTGGATTGTGCTGTACAAACAGACGTGAAACTGAAATGATTGAACTTCAATCTTATATTCATCCCAAACAATTGTTTCTAAATACATGTATCACAACTTAAAGATCTCTAGGTTTCACTCAAAATTCGGATCTCCTAATTTCTCATGCTTTATAAGAATAACTACATGTAGTCAGAGATAGATTGACCTCACTTTATAATATTAACTACATATAGCCAAGATAGATTGAACTCACATTATAAAACTAACTACATATAGCCAGAGATAGATTGACCTCACATTATAAAATTAACTACATATAGTCAGAGATAATTGACCTCACATTATAAGATTAACTACGTATAGTTAGAGATAGATTAACCTCACTTTATAAGATTAACTACATATAGTCAGAGATAGATTGACCTCACTTTATATGATTAATTACATATAGCCAGAGATAGATTCACCTCACTTTAAGAGATTAACGACATATAGTCAGAGATAGATTGACCTCACTTTCTAATATTACCTACATATAGCCAAGATAGATTCACTCACTTTAGAAGATTAACTACATATAGTCAGAGATAGATTGACCTCACATTATAAGATTAACTACATGTTGTCAGAGATAGACTGACGTCACTTTATAAGATTAACTACATGTAGTCAGAGATAGATTGACCTCACATTATAAGATTAACTAAATATAGCCAGAGATAGATTGACCTCACTTTATAAGATTAATTACATATAGCCAGAGATAGATTGACCTCACTTTATAAGATTAATTACATATAGCCAGAGATAGATTGACCTCACTTTATAATATTAACTACATATAGCCAAGATAGATTCACTCACTTTAAAAGATTAACTACATATAGTCAGATATAGATTGACCTCACATTATAAGACTAACTACATATAGTCAGAGATAGATTGACCTCACATTATAAGATTAACTACATGTTATCAGAGATAGATTGACGTCACTTTATAATATTAACTACATATAGCCAGAGATAGATTGAAATCACTTTATAAGATTAACTACATATAGCCAGAGATAGATTGACCTCACATTATAAGATTAACTACATATAGTCAGAGACAGATTGACCTCACTTTATAATATTAACTACATATAGCCAGAGATAGATTGACCTCACTTTATAAGATTAGATACATATAGCCAGAGATAGATTGACCTCACATTATAAGATTAACTACATATAGCCAGAGATAATTGACCTCACATTATAAGATTAACTACATATAGTCAGAGACAGATTGACCTTACTTTATAATATTAACTACATATAGCCAGAGATAGATTGACCTCACTTTATAAGATTAATTACATATAGCCAGAGATAGATTGACCTCACATTATAAGATTAACTACATATAGCCAGAGATAGATTGACCTCACTTTATAAGATTAACTACATATAGTCAGAGATAGATTGGCATCACTTTATAAGATTAACTACATATAGTCAGAGATAGATTGACCTCACTTTATAAGATTAACTACATATAGTCAGAGATAGATTGACCTCACTTTATAAGATTAACTACATATAGCCAGAGATAGATTGACCTCACATTATAAGATTAACTACATATAGTCAGAGACAGATTGACCTCACTTTATAATATTAACTACATATAGCCAGAGATAGATTGACCTCACTTTATAAGATTAGATACATATAGCCAGAGATAGATTGACCTCACATTATAAGATTAACTACATATAGCCAGAGATAATTGACCTCACATTATAAGATTAACTACATATAGTCAGAGACAGATTGACCTTACTTTATAATATTAACTACATATAGCCAGAGATAGATTGACCTCACTTTATAAGATTAATTACATATAGCCAGAGATAGATTGACCTCACATTATAAGATTAACTACATATAGCCAGAGATAGATTGACCTCACTTTATAAGATTAACTACATATAGTCAGAGATAGATTGGCATCACTTTATAAGATTAACTACATATAGTCAGAGATAGATTGACCTCACTTTATAAGATTAACTACATATAGTCAGAGATAGATTGACCTCACTTTATAAGATTAACTACATATAGCCAGAGATAGATTGACCTCACTTTTTAAGATTAACGACATATAGTCAGAGATAGATTGACCTCACTTTATAAGATTAACTACATATAGCCAGAGATAGATTGACCTCACTTTATAAGATTAACTACATATAGCCAGAGATAGATTGACCTCACTTTTTAAGATTAACAACATATAGCCAGAGATAGATTGACCTCACTTTTTAAGATTAACGACATATAGCCAGAGATAGATTGACCTTACAAATTTATTTTTTTATTTCGCCAAACTTTTTCCCCTTGAAGTTTTTGGTCTGTTCGTATTAAAAAAAAAAGGTTTGCCCAGCAGTGTAGTAACGTGACTGAACTGCACTGATCAGGTCTGGTTTGTGGACAAACTGCTTCAAATAAAACACTTCGTTTGCATAACAGTTCTCTCTCTTTTTTTTTTTATTACTGAATACATTAAAATTTAAAAAAAAAAAAAAAGTTTTTTGTTGTTTTTTTTCCTGCTAGAGCGAATAGCTTTGACTGACTCCAATCAAAGGCGCTCAGGTTATCAGAACTGGGGCATGGTTGGATGAAACTTTTTTAAACACGCTACTTACGTGAAAATCAAAACGAGGCGAATCAGTAACGCAAGTGTGGCGCGATCACCCCACCCCCGCTGTTCATTCACTGCGACATTGCACACCCCCACCCCTAATTGCACTAATTGTCGTATTTTGACACGCCGAGAGAGTAGCGGCCTGTCTAGATAAAAAAAAAAGGGGGGGGGGGTGGCAAGGACTGGTTCACTGCACAAGACTGACAGACGAACCAATTTCTAATGGCAGGTTTACGAAATGGCAGGGAAAAGAAAGAAAAATAATTAAGAAAACAATACAGTTGTAAGTCCCCGGGGAGGGGGGGGGGGGTGCTAGCGAAAATAATAAAGAGTAAAGCGTATGTGGGGGAGGGGGGCGTAGACTTGCACAAGTTGAAGAAAGAATGGTGCAAAATAAAAAGGTTATTAGAATTAGTAAAAACCTGGATAGTTTACGAAATTAATTAGATATAGTAATATATTTTTACAGGTGCGGAATAAGTCATAGTGAACTATAGTATATTTTGTTCTCTGTCGGCAGGTCATAGTTTTTATTGAATTCTGTTCTTTTAATTTTAAATTGGTTTAAGTTCCAAATTAAGAAGCAAAAATTTTTTTTCAGAGTTAAAAAAAACGAAAGGGAAAAATTGACAGCAACAAACAAACAAACAAACAAACCAACCAACAAACCAACCAACCAACAAACCAACAAACAAACAAACCAACCAACCAACAAACCAACCAACCAACAAACCAACCAACCAACAAACCAACAAACCAACCAACAAACAAACCAACCAACAAACCAACCAACCAACAAACAAACCAACCAACAAACAAACAAACCAACTAATAAACAAACCACCCAACAAACAAACCAACCAACAAACAAACCAACCAACCAACAAACCAACCAACAAACAAACCAACCAACAAGCCAACCAACCAACAAACAAACCAACCAACAAACAAACCAACCAACAAACAAACCAACCAACAAACAAACCAACCAACAAACAAACAAACCAACAAACCAACCAACCAACAAACCAACCAACAAACAAACCAACCAACCAACAAACCAACCAACAAACAAACCAACCAACAAACAAACCAACCAACCAACAAACAAACAAACCAACCAACAAACAAACCAACCAACAAACAAACCAACCAACCAACAAACCAACCAACAAACAAACAAACCAACCAACAAACAAACCAACCAACAAACAAACCAACCAACCAACAAACCAACCAACAAACAAACCAACCAACAAACAAACCAACAAACAAACAAACCAACCAACAAACCAACCAACCAACAAACAAACCAACCAACAAACAAACCAACCAACCAACCAACAAACCAACCAACAAACAAACCAACCAACAAACCAACCAACCAACCAACAAACAAACAAACCAACCAACAAACAAACCAACCAACAAACAAACCAACCAACCAACAAACAAACCAACAAACAAACAAACCAACCAATAAACAAACCAACCAACAAACAAACCAACCAACAAACCAACCAACAAACCAACCAACCAACAAACAAACCAACCAACAAACAAACCAACCAACCAACCAACAAACCAACCAACAAACAAACCAACCAACAAACCAACCAACCAACCAACAAACAAACAAACCAACCAACAAACAAACCAACCAACAAACAAACCAACCAACAAACAAACCAACCAACAAACAAACCAACCAACAAACCAACCAACCAACAAACAAACCAACCAACAAACAAACCAACCAACCAACAAACCAACCAACAAACCAACCAACCAACCAACAAACAAACAAACCAACCAACAAACCAACCAACCAACAAACAAACCAACCAACAAACAAACCAACCAACAAACAAACCAACCAACCAACAAACAAACCAACAAACAAACAAACCAACCAATAAACAAACCAACCAACAAACAAACCAACAAACAAACAAACCAACCAACAAACAAACCAACCAACAAACAAACCAACCAACAAACAAACCAACCAACAAACAGACCAACCAACAAACAAACCAACCAACAAACAAACCAACCAACAAACAAACCAACCAACAAACAGACCAACCAACAAACAAACCAACCAACAAATAAACAAAAAAAAACAACAAACAACCAAACAAAAAATATTTACTTCCGTTTCAAACCTTGCAGTACATATGGTACTGGATGTAAAACTCATCAATCGTACATGACCGGAGGTTGGCAAGGACGACATGTGGCCAGCACAACGACCAACCACTTTTACTTTCCCAAACCGGTAAAAAATGCGCGATACAAAAGTTGAACAACTCAATCAAATCACTCATGAGTTGGGAGAACTTCCTGAAATTATATTCCCAATCTTTAACAGGATTTGAACTTTCCACCCCAAGTGTTTACCTGTTTACCATTCAGCCACCACGAATTGCAAAAAAAAAAAAAAAAAAAAAAAAGCAATAATGTCAACTATCACAAACACTCATCCTCGCCCAGGTAACCATGTGTTCAGGTGACTAGTTGACCATATGACAGGCTATCCAGATAACCAGATATCTAGATGATCGTATAACCAGATGACCAAGTAACCAGATGCTCAAATGACCAGGTAGCCGGTAGCCATATGACAGTGTAGCCAGATTACAAGGTAGCCTGATGACTGTGAAAATAGAGGACCAGGTAATGAGATGACCATATAGCCAGTTGACCAGGTAACCAGGGGAATAATAACTAGTGACCAAAGTGACCAAATGATATATATTATGATGTTCAATTCACAGATAAACTAGATGACTAGGTGACCATATAATCAGATAAGCAGAGGACTAAATTACGACGTGACAGGATGATCAGATGACCCTGTCAAAAAATGAATTGGTGATCAGGTAACCAGATGACTAGGTAATCAGATGATTAGGTAACCAGTTGACCGGAAAATCACAGAATGTCAAAATTTATATGAAAATTTTAAGAAAATAAGTAAATCTTGAGAGAAAAAAAAACTTTAAAAAAAAATTAAGAACTTTGACACTCTCCCACCCCTTAAAAAAAAAAAAGACTAAAGGGGAGAAACTGTTGTGGGTTGCTGTACATAAATAGCACCACGGTTTCCTTTTGCTGTAGCATGTATTTAATGTAAAGTATCCAGGCGAGGTAATGAATTCCATTTCAATCAGTTCTCAGAGTTGACTATTACATCTCTTGTAGACTTAATGAGACATTATGCCACGCCCTCTTGCCCTACTTTCACCCATGACGATAGATCGCAATCATCCAATGAATCTCCAATATTAAATACTAATTAAGAACTGAATGGAGCCGAGCGAGCGAACAACCAGCACAAGTGATACAGTACTCCAGAAGACTCGTCTCGTTCGTACGACTCATCAAACCATTCCCCTTTGTTGCATGTTTTTATTACTCCTTACTTTATCTCCGCATCTAGATGTCCCCCACGTCTGTTTTTGTATTATTTCACACCTATTTTTTGTATTTTTTGGCTAAAAAGTGAGTATACCTTTTTTTCTTGTTTATTTTCTAAATTATCATCACCCCAAACATTGGTGTGCCAGGCGTGGAAATCTCCAGAAATTATTAAAATCTCATGAAATTATTGAAATCTCTTGAACACTCTTAAAAATCACATGAAAAATTGACAAAATTTAAATTTTGGGGTGTCATTTAATATGTAAAACGGCTTTCCTGTGTCAGATTTCATTTAAAAAATATATAATAAAAGACTAATTTATTTTCTAATACATATTTTAATTGCACTATTATCCTTATTGCCTCTGCCACCTATCGGGAGTGGCAGGACCGATTGGAGGCTGAGACTCACAATAAACTCAGGCAGATTGGGGCGGATGTCTGGTGGCGGCCCACATCTAAGGGTCTGATAACGCGTGGTAGCACGACCATGTCCAGACTTAGGATTGGCCACACCTACATCACGCATTCTTTTGTGCTGAAGAAAGAAGAGCCCCCACTTTGTGAGCATTGTGACTCTCGCCTCACCGTGGAACATATCCGCATCGACTGCCCCAGATACCAGGATGTCAGGGAGAAATATTTTAGAGCCACTAATTTAAAAACACTATTCAATAATGTCGACCCTGGGTAGGTACTGGGCTTTATCCGGGAAGTGGGGTTGTCTACGAAGATCTGATTTATGAATTTGTAAACATGTACTATTCACATTATATCTTTACCAAATTATTCAATTTTTACTACCACTACTATTTTAACTGTGAATAGACCTTGATTTTAATGATTTGACTGTATGGAATTTGGCCCTTGTTGTGTGGAGGGAGAGTGGCCCTTGAGGGACTGCAGGCACGACATGGCCTAAATTGTGCCGATGTGCCCAAAATCAAATCAAATCATTATCCTTATCCCTACCCAGACTGGGCGCCGCTCAATCCGTTTCGTATTGTTAGGACCGGCCCTGGGCAGCAAGGCCTGTCGGCGCCACTATCGCCTAATACTTACGTAATTCATATTCGCATACGAACAGTCGCGACACAATACAGAACCTACTGTTCACGTAAGTGTAAAGGAAGTCACGTCTGTATTATATAAGATAAGATAAGATAAAGAAAAGGCCCACTTGTTATGTAGCCAGAGTCATAGTGTTAGGAAATCGTGTCATGTTTTCACGTCTGTTGCTTGTGTCAGCTACCGCCATCTTGTCGTCTGCTTGACCTCTGTAATAGTCTTTCGTTTTTCAATTGGAATTTTTTTTTATGTATTGTTATAAACCTGGTGGTGGCACAGAGAGGGGTAGTGGTGTGTGTGTAGTCAGCCGACGCAAATCGCCCCAGGCCAGCGCTAGACGAGCGGTCAACCGTGACGAGTTACAACGGTCAGCCGAGTCGAGTGTCAACAGGACGGTTTGGGAAGGATCGCCGTCGTGAACAGAGCTCAGGTGCGTCACGAGAGTTGTAGTCATCTGACCAACTAGAAACGTCGAGCGGCGTTCTGTCCGGTTCTAGAAGGCCAGTAGGGACCCTATATAAGATCGGAGGTGTCGCAGTCAAGACGGGTTCACGAAAGGAGGTTCACAACAAGAGTTCAGAACACGGTCGACTACAGAACAGTTCAGCGGTATGGTTCTGTACGGAGCATTACGACGGTTCAGTGCGGAGTACTATCAAGTACAGTTGAGACGAACGGCGTCTTGATCTTGGTCTGCGATCGAGTCCGACACAACGAGCCTAGTGTGTGAAGTCAGTCCTGAACTGTTGAACCCAGTGCAAGCCCGGAACGAGACAGAGAGGCCAGTGCAAGAGTTGATACGGCGGAACGATGTTATCGGAGAGATATTTGTACAGTGTACGTGTTGCCAATTGTACAGTATTGGCTGTTATTTATTCAACTATTAAAGTGTTACGTTACTTTGGAGCCCTGAGTTGTCAAGTTCTTTAAGTTGGTGGTGTATGGTGCAGTTTGCAGAGAGCCTGCATAGTGAGATTCGTAACAGTATTGTAAACAAAAAGAACATTTTGAAATAATCTCCCCTGGGGGGAGGGAAATACCAATCAGATTACCTCCCTTTCATTCTCTATATTGCTTGTCTCTCGTGTAAAAGTCACTCTCTGGCCTATTCATTGGGGGGGGGGGGGGATGGGGCGCTCGGCGCCTCGTCAAATTTTCTCTCCTCACCTGTGGTACTTAATTTGCTACACGTGTCCATGGGGCGTTTAAAGCCACCTCATCTTCCCCCGGCGCCTTCTTTCACAACCTGGCGTTGGGGGGGGGGGGGAGAGAAAGGCTGATTGCTCACTTTAATATGTCGCCGTTTGTAGATGAGAGAAATAATGGTCCTCCCCCCCCCCCCCCCTCTAGGTGTTATCATTCAATCGTCCTCTCTCGCGATCAACGCTACCACCCCCCCTCCCCCTTTCGCCTATTTATCTTTTTTTTTTTTAGTCATTCTGCTCTTATTCAATATTTGATTGCTCTGATGAGAGAGTAACGAGGGGACAAAACTCTCCATTTCCTCCTTGACCCCTTCACACACACTCACATAAACACACTAATAGGCATACGCACACTGTTCCATGCACATTCACATACACACACTAACACACAAACACATATCAGAGAAGAAATCATTTTACGATCAGTTCAGAAGGAAACCGTTCAGTCGAATCACTCCCAACCCCCACTCCCCCAGCGCACAACGCCCGTCACTGGGCTCCTCAACAAGGGAAGCAAGCCTTGAGTTTGAGAGCTGAAACCATGCAGCGTGAAGAGGGGGAACAATGGCTGCCCGGTTTCTATAGACGCTCTGCCGCTTCTTGTTGTCTAGGATTGTATGAACAACTATTGCATGCAATATATGCCAGGTAATTCTTGCGTTTAGTAACCAGGTGGCAAGAAAAAAAAAAGAAGCCAAATTAAGAAAATTAAAATATAATGATTTTAATAATTCCAAAGGAATATTTAGTTACAGAAAGTAAGGGAAAAAAAAAGATATATTTAGTTTGGCAATGTGCATCAATTACAGAATGATGCCGTATTTTATGTATACATTTGCCATGAAGTATACCATTTTGACTCCTGATCCAAGAGTGCCGAGGTCGAGCCTCGTTGAATGCTGTGGAGTTCATGAATCCAACCAATTCGCTGTATTAGACGCCTGCCATTTGTTTGAGGTGTTGACGTTGTGCTGGACACGGGCTACCATGGTTAACCGAAGGCTTGAAGCAGATTGTCGCTGATCGAGTTTTACGCGCTCTGGACTGTTGTCTCTATTGTCATGGTTTAAAATTTGCCCGCAGCCTCCCCCCCCCCCCGTATTCTTTTGGGATGAAATAATCTTAAGCGTTACTTGGTTTTGGTGTCATCTCATGTTATTTAGTACTAGTCGGCCGGCGGCGTAGCATACGCCGCTATTTTGCAAGGCCGGCCTTAGGCCAGTGCAACCTAAGCCTCCACAGTGTGCCCCGCACTTTCAAAAAACCCGGGCTAATTCTAGGTGTATACATTATTAAATTAAATCATTTTATAACTTATAACAAATTTCCTGCGGCCTCCTTATTTACCAGGAGCTCCTGGAAATCTCCCGAAATTGCAAAATATACGAAAAAAGTCATGGAAATATCCGGAAATTGTTAAAATCTTTTGAAAACTTATAGAAATGTCATGAAATATATAGACAAAAATTGTCATTTTGGGGTGTCATTCAATATGGAAAACGCCAATCCTACGTGCGATAAAAAAAAAAACCCTCCTCATTATGCAATACCCGTAATTGTGGAATCTAGTGAAAGAAGCTTCTAGTGCCTCAAATTAATGAAGAATTACTTGAGGTCAACAATTCTCGTAGATAGATTGAAACATTTGGTAATTCTTGCTATTGTGCGTGATCTATGTAGGAAACAGAATTCTTATGATATACTATATGGCTTGGCTACACGCAAGGCTCGTGTAGTAATTCTGTGCGTAGTAAAAAATGAATAAAATGCAATGACGAATATATTTTCTAATACAAACTCTTAATTTTTACTTATTACTCGTATCCCTACCCAAACTGGGCCCCGCGAAATCCGTTTTCCATTGGGCCTCACAATGGTTAAGTCCGGCACTGCTATTTAGTGACGGATGAAAACAGAGTAGATTATTGTTCTTTTCCCATGACTTCTTGGTCACAATAGTTAAGTCCTGCACTGCTATTTAGTGACGGGTGAATACTACTTGTTCCCCCCACCCCCCTTCTTTTTTTTTCGCCTCTAAAATTGCGTCCGACCGACTTGCAGAAATAAAAGAGTGATCTTTCCATTATTTGGTGTACAAACTCTTGAGCCATGAAGAGATTTATATATATATATATATATCGATAGATAGATAGATAATCCAGTGGTTCCCAAACCTTTTCCTTAACGGATCACTTCGCATATATATCTATCTGGATCTGTGTGAAGCTATATGGAGCTATATGAAGCTATCTGAAGCTATTTGGAGATATCTTTAGCTATCTGGAGTTGTCTGGAGCTATCTGAAGCTATCTGGAGCTGCTACTTCATATGTTAATAACATCAGATTTCACCCCTAGCTGTTAGGTAGCATGTGATCCACGTGACTCCCACGTCATAAAGTAGCTTACCCAATCACAGACTTTTGTCGCGAAGCCTCGAAACCACGCGATTCATCAGTGTCTCTTGGAAGATCGTCAAGGGCCGGCAATCCTTACTCCGAGCAGACGACGGCCCCTTCGTGTCAGGTTAGCAGACGTCATTACCAGAATATAGAAGATGTTCAAAGTTTTTGACGTATGGGTTTGCGCGCGTGCGTGCGTGAGTTCACACGTTTGCTTCGCGTGGAGGTAAAAGGTAAAACAGTGATTTCCCCTTGTAATGGGCCCGGGCATTCATCTTTCTATCTTCTCCTGTTCCTTTTCTGAGAGTATTTCCGGTGAACGGCGCATCAGTTAATGTTGACATCACGTGACACCGTTGCGCACTTATTTCCGGTTCCGTAGAAGAAGGCAATAGAAGGGTAAATCATTTCCGGTCTCAGCTATAACCTTTCCTGCATAAAGTCATTTCATTGTTCCTTCCCCTATAGGGGTATCTTGCCGATCCCAAGCCCAGATAAAGGAGGAGGGGTGATCGTAAGGTTAGCAACCTCACAGCACTAAACTATTGCTAAAGACATTGCTAATAGAAGGACCTTATGCTCCCCTGGGAGTGCACAGGATCAAGTCAAGTTCCAACATGTGTTGCATTCGTAAATTATAAAATGGGGCCACAATTTTTGAAATAGATAAGGTCAATCAAGGAGGCGCGGTGGCCGAGCGGTAAAGCGCTTGGCTTCTGAACCGGGGGTCCCGGGTTCAACTCCATGTGAAGACTGGGATTTTTAATTTCGGGATCTTAGGGCGCCTCTGAGACATTAGTTGAGGAAAAGTAAAGGCGGTTGGTCTTTGTGCTGGCCACATGACACCCTCGTAAACCGTAGGCCACAGAATCAGATGACCTTTACATCATCTGCCCTATATACCACAAGGTCTGAAAGGGGAACTTTACTTTACTTAAGGTCAATCAAATGAATAATGCAACCGATAACTTATCCTCTGACGCTCCTTTGACTTCATTTGCCGATATCTCTTTCTGGTCTCCATCTCACTTCCGTGAAGATATAAGTAAATCGATCGCCTTCTTTACCGGCCATATTGATCTCATACTGAAACAGCCACTTCACCAAAAGTTTAAACACTTTTCACATCAAATAAATTTCGAATTAAAGAAATTTGAATCCTATGTCGTGAATTTACAATGAAGTGATTTGAGATGAATTGATTGGGTATTCAGTGAACAAGGGTGAAATAACTGGATTTAGTGAATTGGGATTAAGTGAATGAGGATGAAGTGAATATGAATTTAGTTAATGGGAATTAAGTGAATAAGGATTAAGTGACTAGGGATTAACTGGTTGAAGAACTGGGATTAACTGACGCAAATGTTGAATTTAACTTTTTTGTGTGGTCATTTTTAAACGATTGCTAACTGTTCGCTAGTAAGCATAACGGACTGAGATCTTGATGGTCCAGGGTTCGAACCCTGTTCACTGCCATCCACTGCCGCCCTACAAAACTTTAGTGCTTCTTTTTTCAGAACAACGTATAGCAAATGTCCAAGCCAACAAGTGGAAGCTGTGAACCGTATGTACGAAGTGCTATGGAGAATGTTTGTATAGAGTCTATAGACTGTTGTGATACATCTAATAGAAACCAGGTTGCTATTTTTAGAGAAGCGGGAATTTCATTTAGTTTATTTTAAACCTTGTGCGCGCCATGTTTGAACAGGAAATGGCGTCTAATGAAAGAGTACACGCGAGTGGTGAAACATGCAAATGCAGGTAGATTTAAAGTTCAGAATCGAAAATAAAAAAAAAAATAATTTGAATATTAGTAGAGTGTCCCTTTCAGATATTGCGATTAATTGGGCAGAAGATGTAAAAGTCATCTGTTTGTGTCCATGGTCGACGGCTTCCAGTCTTCACCAGGGTCTCAAACTTGAGATTCCTTAGTGCAGAAACCAAGTGCTTTACCATTCGACCACCAGGCCCCAGTTTAAATATTAGTACATTAGTACTGAGTGCATCGCATTTTTTGTTTTCATTCCCCTGGCCGTCTAGGGGAGGTAGCAGTAGATGCTGTCATTCACGAGAGGTAGCAGTAGTTGTTATTCACTATAGGCAGCAATAGCTGCTTTCTTCTAGGAGAGTTAGCAGTAGATGCTGTCATATACGAGAAGCAGCAGTTGATGTTGTTACATACGAGAGGTAGCAGTCGATGCTGTCTTTTATGAAATTTAGCGGTAGATGCTGTCTTCTACGAGAGGTAGCAGTAGATGCTGTCTTCTAGGAGAAGTAGCAGTAGATGCTGTCTTCTGGGAAAGGTAGCAGCAGATGCTGTCATATACTAGAGGTAGCGATAGATGCTGTCATATACTAGAGGTAGCGATAGATGCTGTCTTTATGAGATTTAGCGGTAGATGCTGTCTCCTACGAGAAGTAGCAGTCAGAGCAAGTAATGGGTCAATGGGTCAAATGGGTCGCAAAATTGGATGGGTCAAATGGGTCATGGGTCAATGCTCCCTGACCCACGACCCATCCTTAGTTTCCGCCTGACTCTGAAAAAAACCCGTCGTTGCGCGATTTTTTTTATTTGCGACAAAAACAATACGTGCCCTTCCATACATTTGTAAAGAAAATTAAAGTTAAATTTGTTCATAATCTGCTAATATCTCCATTTCTTGACTTAATTTTAAAATTTCGCTCTGTTACTATGAAGTATATATATATTTGAACACATATATGCAATAACAAAACAATTGGACAACTAGATTTCTAGAAAAATAAAAAACAAGATTGTGTGTGTCATGAAAAATTTATTTTGAGAAAAATGGGATTTAAAGTTTACAGGGATGTTGATACACACGCTGTGCATTGTGGTCTAAAGTTACACTCCGGTTTCCAAGATGACCGCCTTGAGACCAATCAAAATAAACCTCTATGTAGTTGACTACCTTTTAGCCAATCAAATGTTACCAAAAACCTTGAGATCTACGTCATTTCTCGTGTTCTAGTTTCTATAATTAGTTTTAGCTTGGAAAACAATCAAGAAAATGACGTAGTACACAGCGTCCTCTTTAAATCGATACCAAATATGATACGGTCGTAGTTAAGACTTATGCATTACCGTGTGTTGAAATTAGTTGAATTTTTCTTTTTTTTTCAACAAATTTAGATGCCCCCATGATATTAAAAAATGTTTTTAAGTATTAAAAAAAACCAGTCTCAGAAAAAACAATGCCTGGTGAATTTAAGCCATTGAAGTGGTGGGCAGAAAGGGTCCAACGATTTCCACTTTTGTCAGACATCGCACGTAGGATATTTGTCATACCAGCTTCGTCAGCGGAATGTGAAAGACGTTTTAGTTCATTTAATGCACGGCACATAATTACAGCACAACGTAACTGCATGCATCCTGAAACAGTTGAAGCTTTGTCTGTCATTTTGCATGGTTACAGAGGAAAACTGTTGCAATAAGATGAAATTTTGTTCAATAAAAAACTGACATCTTTTTACATTTTACTTTTTGTGCTTTAAATTTCGTAGTTTGTTGAAGCATAATTTTACTTTTAAACAATTTTAATATGTCCCATGTTTGATTTAATTTGATATATTTTATTTCGCCAAAATTTGTTTCAATGGGTCATGGGTCATGATGGGTCTGGGTCGAGAACTTGATGGGTCATATGGGTCTGCTCTGGTAGCAGTAGATGCTGTTTTCTAGAAGAAGTAGCATAAGATGCTGTCTTCTGGGAAAGGTAGCAGAAGATGCTGTCATATACTAGAGGTAACAGTAGATGCTGTCATATACGAGAGGTAGCAGTAGATGATGTCATCTACAAGAGGTAGAAGTAAATGATGACATCCACAAGAGGTAGCAGTAGATGCTGTCATTCACTAGAGGTAGCTATAGATGCTGTAATTTAGGAGAGTTAGCAGTATATGCTGTCATATACGAGAGGTAGCAGTAGATGCTGTAATCTAGGAGAGTTAGCAGTAGATGCTGTCATATACGAGAGGTAGCAGTCGATGTTGTCTTCTACTAGAGGTAGCAGTAGATGCTGTCTTCTACGAGAGGAAGCAGTAGATGTTGTCTTCTACTAGAGGTAGCAGTAGATGCTGTCTTCTACTAGAGGTAGCAGTAGATGATGTCTTCTACGAGAGGTAGCAGTAGATTATGTCTTCTACGAGAGGTAGCAGTAGATGATGTCTTCTACGAGAGGTAGCAGTAGAGGATGTCTTCTACGAGAGGTAGCAGTAGATGCTGTCTTCTACTAGAGGAAGAAGTCGATGTTGTCTTCTACTAGAGGTAGCCTATCTGCTTGACAATGACAGGGTGACGGAAACTCTTTGACTCATTCGATTACTCCGAAGTTTGTAGTTTCAATTCTTATGATTAAAGGTTGCAGAGCATCCTAGATGCTATATATATACATTCAAAAACTGAAAAGTGGATGATGGGTCGACCAATCGGAGTGTGCTTAAAACGTTAAGGGCTGTGAAAGCGAGTGTTCGTGTGTATTGGAGGGGGTTTACCTTATCTTATCTTATATATTACAGACGATGATTACGTCCTACGCGTCATGCATTTAGTCATGCATATTAACTTCATGACCTAAATTCTGCTAAGTCACTGTTTTTTTCTGGCTAGCTCAGGCAACCCATTCCATGCTCTAATAGCGCTAGGGAAGGAGGAGTATTTGTACAAATTTGTCTTAGCATATGGAACGAGAAATGTGCCTTTATCTTTGTGTCTTTCTGAGTATTTTATTAAATTTTGTTTTTGTATTTGAAGATTATGTTTCAGTGTTTGATGTATAATTGCTACTTTACATTTGAGTTTTCTATCCTGAGAGCTTTCTAAATTTAGTGATTTTACGAAAGGTGTTACTCTAGTCAAATGTGATTATCCGTTTGTTATGGGTCTACGTTCAACAATCAACATGAAGTATTTTATATATTGAGTAGCCGAAGAAAGGTCAGAAATTAAACGTAGCACTAATGTTTTTTTTTTGTCGTGGACAAGAAGTAGCGGGGGGGGGGGCGGGGGGGGGGCGGAGCAGATGAGAAAAAGGGATACTAAAATACACGTCAGGGGGGTGGGGGACGATATAAAGTGGATCTTATCTTATCTTATATAATACAGACGTTACTTCTAAATACGCGTTTTGCATCTAGTCATGCATATTAACTTCATGACCTAAATTCTGCTAAGTCACTGTTTTTTTCTGGCTAGCTCAGGCAACCCATTCCATGCTCTAATAGCACTAGGGAAGAAGGAGTATTTATACAAGTTTGTCCTAGCATATGGGACGAGGAATGTGCCTTGAAGTTGTATTAGTAAAAAAAAAATAATTTAATATTATCAAAGATATTGTTATTGAATTGAAATTTGAATTGAAAGTTTAATAAAGAAGTTTGAAAAGAAGACATCTTTCTAAATCAAAGTCAACCGTCTATGTTGGAGAAACGATGTGTAAGGTAAAAACAGTCGCAGTTCCAGAAAGAGAGAGAGAGAGAAGAGAGAAGAGAGAGAGAGAAGGAAAGAGAAAGAGAGGGGGGCGTTAAATGTCAGATACACTATGTCACGGGCTAAAAGGCAAGTGCTTTCTGAGTTCGTTAATATGTGGCCCGTTTATTTAAAATGAAAGGCGTGGATGTAACAGCTGTGATGGTTTCTGTTTCATTATTGCCTGATATTTCTTCTTATATTAACAATGGCACAAACAGAATCATCTTGCCGGAGATGTCTATAAACATCTGTGTACTTTTCTTCCTTCTTTATTAGCCTACACTTCTTCAAGCTACACACATACGTAGACTTTCAATTCAATAACAATATGTTGATAATGCTCATCATCATCATCATCAAACTCCATTTGAGTGAGGCCTTAAGAGGCTCAAATCCTCACTCGCAAGAGCCCTGCTGTCTTTGCGTAGTGCCTACACGTCACCGTTATCATTTAAACAACTTAATGATACAACTTTACGATGCAACTTCAACTGATAGAATTTATCATTTAAACAACTTAGCGATACAACTTTACGATGTAACTTCAACTTATGGACCTGCAGTCGTTTAATCACTCACTACAACACAAGACAGTTACTATGCAAGGACCCCGTCTAACTAGCTTTCCCCTAATTTATACTTTTTTTAAACTGTAATTTCCAGAATACTAGAAACTTTAATCCTAAATATTTTATTAACTCTGACCTTCTAGAAACTGCTATTTTTTTCTCTGACCTCTTTCCCTGATTGGATGATTATAACTAACGTGTGTTTGTTCTGCATCTTCTTTGACCTGACCCCGGCTTCTAGAAACAGGTCGAATTAGAACCATGATAAAAGCATAAATCCTGGGAACAGATCAACGGGTTTAGCCGGAGTGTACTGTTAGTGTATATCTAGTTGCAAAGGGAAAAAAATGAAAATCATGTTATACATTTATTTTATGTTTTTGTTTCCTTTTTACAAAGAAAAAAAAGTACACCTTTACCGAACCCCCGCTTGGGGGGGGGGGGGGGGGGGAGCGCGTCAATTTGTTGCCCATTCTAACATTTACGAACTTTTCGTAGCAACACTAAAGAAATATTACAGTAGCGTTTTCCTTTTAATCAATTTGGCTCTTTATTTTAAAAGTTTCCCCCTTTTCAAACCTTGCGATCTATAGGGCAGATGATGTAAAGGTCATCTGTTTCTGTGGCCTACGGTTAACGAGGGTGTCATGTGGCCAGCCGCCTTTGCTTTTCCCGGACTAATGTCAGGTATCCATTAGAGGTGGGTGGAGTTAGAGTCGCCCAAATATCCCGAAATTAAGAACCCGGGACGCCGGTTCATAAGCCAAGAACGTTTAATCTCTCAGCCCCCAGGTCTCCAATTATAAGTTTGAAATAGAATTAATTTGTGTCTTTCGGTACATAGTGGTACCGTTCCGTATGTTGGTTAATATGCAGTTTTACCATTTGAGATTCAACTACTTCTAAGTATAACACTTTCGTTATAGTGTTGTTACTAAAAGCACCTCCTGACATTTATTGTTAAACTCTACAAAGTGGAATATTTTAGTTTGCTTTATTTGTGTGTGTGTGTATATATATATATATATTTGTTTTTTGATTTTCGTTTAGAAGGTTTAAGGTCTTCATCTGAATAAATAAAATGCTTTATTTTAACTACCTCCCCTTTATTTCAAGTCCGGATATTTTAAACGATCGTTACTTGCGCCTCCTGTTTCAAAGGATTATTTGTAAATGTTTTTTTTTTCTATATTTATTAACTAAATAATTTAGTAAAATGGATGCGCGGTGGCTGAGCGGAAAGTGCTTGGCTTCCGAACCGGGGATCGGGTTCGAATTCTGGTAAAGACTGGGAATTTTCAATATAGGGTTCTCTTGGCGCCTCTGAGTCCACCCAGCTCTATGGGCAACTGACATTAGTCATGATGAATTGGGGAAAAGGGAAGTCGGTTGGTGCGGACACGACTCATTGGTAGTTCCACGTGTTATAAAGAAATTAATGATTCTATTCTGTCTTCAACCTTGATGAAACCAGGGGAGGACTCAATGTCAAAATCGGTCCAGGTGCTAGGCACTAAGAGAGGTAGCAGTAGATGCTCTCTTCTGAGAGACGTAATCCTCCTTTTTTTTGTAGTAACAGATTTAATATGCCAAACCTGTTACCCCAGTTGTGTATCAAGCATTGGCCTCTTTAGCCACACAAGAAGTTGCATCTCTCGAGACATTAAATGTTGTAGATTTGCATATTATTAAAGTGATAAATTTATAATCAGGAATTTCTTCAGTGTTTAAGTCACACATCAGTCTACGGCAGACGTTTCTATTTGTGTCATTGGAATAAGTATATAAAAAGTAAAAAAGCATTGTGCTATCGACACAATATCCTAGTATAACGACGTAACCAAGCCTATGTTACTTTTTTGCCATAATAACTGGGATTGATGAGAATTTAAGTACACAACACTATCCAGACAATTCTTAGAGCGCTGTATCCTTATGCGCTAAATAACAATGAGGTTACTATATTTTTTTTACATTTTAATATTATTAATTAATTAATATTATTGTCAAGAGCGGGGGTGTGTAAGATGTGAGATTGTGTGTGTGTTTGTTTATTTTATTAGTTGGTTTGTGAATTGTTTTTATCACGGGATTTTCAAGGGGGGACAATAAGGTTTTCTAGCGGTCAGTCTAGCAGTTGGAGAGCTGACCGGGTCTGAGTAGGATGCTTGTGTTTGTTTAACAGTTTTATGCCTAGCGTAAGGAGATGTTATAACTTGTATTACTATTCATTGTTATGTATGAGAACTGACTATTTGTGGGTAATGTTATGTTGGGCATTGATAGCCTTTTGTTCAATGAATCTAGTCTAAGCGCCCTGTAGTATGTCAGTTGGGCACATTTTAGTATTTCAGTATTGATGATTTACGCATTCAATATTATATGTGTACTTGCTGTTGGCTGTAAATAAATACTAATTTTATACTCCTTCGTTGAGTGATACTTTGTAATATTTATACATGTTAATGTCTGCATGTGAGAATCATACCCTAGACTAGACTATATGTCTGTAGTAAAGAACTCATCCCCAGTCTTTTACATTTGGGGACTGTGAATAACCCCGGAATCCCTTACAATTATGCGTTTAATATGAGTGTATTACTTCCATTATATTATCATAATAATTACTTCATTACTTGTTTGTATGTTACTATATTTTTTTACATTATTAATATTAATAATTAATTAATATTATGCGCTAAATCACACTTAGGTTTCCATTCTGAAATTCTTACAATCTAAGAAAGTACATGCGGCCTATACCATGCAGTAGTGAGATACATCTCGTTACTATTCAAAGCTGAGAAATTAAGCAATTTTTTTTTTTTTTTTTTTAAAGGAAACCTCAGAATTTGCGCTATTCAATTTTAGCTTTATCATCATAGGAATCCTTGGGCCTTAGGCCTCTTTTCTTTTCTTTGCCTCTTTTTTTGGGCTTAATGTGCCTCTTGTATGGGCCATCTTGCCTCTTTTGTGGGCTTTTTTTTTTTTTTTTCCAATATGTTTTTATTTGTAAGTTCTCATAATTCACAAGTATTAAATCATAAACAATTGAAAATTGATTAACCTAAAAATACAACAATAGTAACAGAAACATTATTTAATATCAAAGACATACTACCTAACCATCCTAGCCATTGAATCCATAAAAGACAGAACAATGATACAAGTATCCTCTACCCCAGAACAATCAACACAATATCAAATATCCCTGACCCCCATTTCTGGAAAACTACCTGAGCATTGTACAAGTATATGAAAATCAAACTAGATAATTCTCCACCTTAAAATCCATTATTTTTCTAAATGTCAATTCTAAGTGATTAGGATGAAAAACCTTATTATTATGTAGAGCTTTGAGCCAGCTAGCCCAAACAAGGTTCCTGTATTCGGAAACAATAATTAAGTTAAAGTTATGTATCATTTTATTTTTTAGTTTTGGCAGCTTGTTTAATACAATTGACAAGTTAACATTTACATAGTTGCCACAGTTTGCTTCTAATAAGTCCCTTACAGTACTTCTAACTTGAAGGAATAATGGACATTCCAAATACATATGTTTCTCATTGTCAGCATTTTCAAGATGGCATAATATACAGGCACGGTCATTTGCTCGTCTTCTAACCATAGGGGTCATCCCAAAGATAAGTCTAAAACTTATCTCTCTGGCTTTTGGTGGGATATGTTTGCTGTGTAGGTTTATGAACGTGTCCTTGAATTCTGTCACCCCGAGAACTCTCCCCCACTTAATCCTATTCACTAGACTTTCATGTAACAGCTTTTTAAGTGTTGTGTATGATTCTTTGGTTTTGTTGTGTATTAAATGTTCATTACCAGGTAAAATTCTGGAAATAGACCTGTAAAATGGATGAGTGACTATACCAAAATAGTGAGGAGTATCATTGTGTATTGGAAGAAGACTACTTAATCTTAAACCATAATAGTAAATTGTCAAGGGAAAGTTTGTTGGGTTTCTAACTACTTGACCTACAAATTTTAGCCTTAGCGAATGTATTTTTGTCTTGACATCTTGTAAGTTTATCCCCCCATCCTCTTTGTTTTGAATGAGTGTAGTGTGCTTAATGCTCCTAATAGTGTTTTTAAATATAAAGCTTCTAATTAACTTGTTCAGCTTGTTTATGAATTTAGGAGGTGGCTCTGTGATGTTAGCTAAATAGACAATCTTTGGAATGACCAAACTATTTATCAATACAGCTCTACCAAATATTGTAGAACCTGTGTGCTTATAAAGTTTTAGCAAGTTTGAGGCTTTGACAAAAATATTCTCCCACTGGTCTTTACAATAGAATAAAGGATTACAGGTATAGACAATACCACAAATCTTGATTTTATCTACAATTTTGAAAGCGCAATTCTCTTTGAATTTCCATTTCCCTAGTCCCATTACAGAGGATTTATTTATATTTATTTTTGAACCACTAGCTTCTCCGAAGAGTGTAAATTTCTTTAGTATATTCTCAATATCTTGCTCTGAAGATGGAAAAAAAGTTGTATCATCCGCATAGGCTTTGACTTTGATGGTTGAGAAGGAGCGACCCGGTATATTAATCCCAATAATAGAGGGGTCAGATCTTATAGATTCCAAGAAGGGTTCCAAGCAAGGGATATACAAGAAGGGGGATAAGGGACAGCCCTGTCTGACAGACCTTTGTATGAGGATACTCCTACTGAGAGAATGGTTAATTATCAATCTACTTATTGCATTTGTATAGACAAGCTTTATATATCTGATTAACAGGGAACTTATTTTACATTTCTCAAGAACATTGAACAAGAAGCTATGGCTTACTCGGTCAAAGGCTTTTTCTTGATCTACAGATAAAAGAGACACATTGAGGTTTTTATCCTTGCTGTACATGATAAAATCCCGTAAAAAATGCGTCATGCTGTCTATGTTTCTGTCAGGGATACAACAGTACTGGTCATATCTTATAAGTTTGTTTGTGAGGAAAGTTGGGTACCATAAGAATAATATTCATAAACATTGTTAGCCTATTTTCATGCAACTAAATATGAGTGTATTACTTCCATTATATTTTCATAATAATTGCACTACTAGTAGTTTATATGTTACTTTTTTTTTTTTCATTTTAAAAACCTTTTTAGTGTTTTTTTTTTTTTTGTTTTGTTACACTTTTTTTTTCTTCATATATTTCAAGGTGTTCATCTAAGAAGTGAAACGTTATAACTTAATTACCTCCCCCTCATTTAATGTCCTGTTTTGGTTAACCATTGTGAGTCGCGTCTCCTGTGCAATAAAATAACAATGAATAAACATTCAACTGTACATGTGGGTTTTCCCGATTCTGACAGTAGTAACAATGGTCTTGTGTGTGTGTGTTTGTGTTGGGAAGGAAATATGATAATGTGGGGAGGTGTGGAGTGTTGAGCGATGGAGAGGGTAATATAAAAACAACACAAGAAATTCACAAAGAAACAAAACAAGAACCGTGTTCACGCGATTGTTACCACTCAAGAAAAGATTGTCCGAATCTTTTTTTGTCTCGCCCATTGGATTTGTTTCAAATCACTTCTTTGTTGACCACTTCAACCGCAGAGGCGGCGCCCTTTTTCCTCTCGTGAGCCCGTTTCTTGCTCACCTACAGCGGGGCACCCTCCCTCTAATGCATCCGCCGCAATCACAGGTGATGCCCCTCTCTCCCCGTAGAGGGGCAGAGACTATTTTAACGTGCGGGGGGGGGGGTGGGGGTGGGCGAGAGCAAGGGCCGAGAGCATTAAAAAAAGAAAAAAAAAAGTCTGAGTGTGAAAAGTGCCACGTGACAAGGGAACACAGCTCATGAATACAAAACTCTTTTTTTTTCCTCCGGTGTTAATGTCCACCCTCTCCCCTTTCCCGCCTATAGGTTTCGGTCCCAGTGTCAGATATTGATACTCGATTGTTGGTTTGGAAGGGGGGACAGACAGACACATAGGCCTAATCAGAAAGTACAGGGGGGGGGGGTGAGGGGGGACTCCCTCTTTTACTTGTCCTCACGATTCAGACTGTTTTAACGGCTGTCGTCTGCTCCAGATGTCAGCCTCGGTTTGGATTTTTTTTTTTTTGCTAAGAGCACGTCTCTCATTGTGCGTTTCTTTTTGTGTTGTTGGTTTGTTTTTATGTCTGCACTCTGTGTATGAAGCATTATTTCACATATAAATTTCATTCTGCCCCCCCCCCCCCAGATAGCGCCAGATATTTTACGGCAATTGTAATCCTCTTTGCGCCATTTTTTGTGTGATCATCCTACTACGATCTCATGAAAGAACTGTTCCGTTGTTTCCGCCGTTAGTTCTATGCAAATAAGGGAACTATTTTATAGTGCTACAACTTTTGTACAGACTCATAAAGTCATCATTTTGCCTTTTAGTTTATTCAGATAATTAAAAGTAGAGACATTTTTTATTTTCATTTATTTATTTACAATCGAAAATGCTCAGCATTGCACAGAAGAGAAGGAAGTATCTAAATTAGACAATGGCCTCCTCAATGATGTAAGGAACATTCATATGTAAGGAACATTCATAAGTAAGGAACATTCATATGTAAGGAACATTCATATGTAAGGAACATTCATTCCAAGTCTCACAAAGATTGGTAGAATATAAAGTTAATTTCTATAAGGAACATACACACACCTTTATATGTTCTGCTTTATTAGGAAGTTTTACCATGAACTAAAACAGTGTTTCCCAAAGTGTGTTCCTCAGAGCCCCTAGTGTTCCCTCGAGGCCTGAATAGATGTTACACAAAATATTGGAATAATTAACTAGAGACCACCACGTGACTTAATCCCTCGAAACAAAGAAGCAAAGTGTTGCGCTAAATAGAAAGACACAAAGATAAAAGCACATTCCTCGTTCCATATGCTAGGACAAATTTGTACAAATGCTCTTTCTTCCCTAACCTATTAGAGCATGGAATGGGTTGCCTGAGCTAGCCAGGAAAACCAGTGACTTGGCGGAGTTTAGGCCATTGGTTAACATGCATGACTAGATGCATGACGCGTAGGACGAAATCATCTTCTTTTTTGAAGTAACGTCTGTATCGTATAAGATAAGATAAATACTCAGAATATGCGAAGTGTTCCGTTAAGGAAAAAAAGTTTGGGAACCACTGAGCTAAACTATGTCAAGGACACTAAATAGAGCTTCAGTGTTGCCAGCTGACTTTTATGGGACACATATGATATAAAAGTCAACTTTTTCTATGGCCCACGGTTAAAGAGGGTGTCATTTGGGCAGCACAAAAAGCAACCGCCTTTACTTTTCTCTAACTAACGTCAGGTACCCATTACAGCTGGGTGGACTCAGAGGCGCCCTGAAGATCCTGAGAGAAAAAATACAATTCTTCACCAGGATTCGAACCCGGGACCTTGGTTCGGAAGCCAAGCACTTTACCGCTCAGCCCAATGGATACAAAAGCAAACAAATTATAATAAAAGTATTTTTGTTAAAATATATATCAACACTGCCTTTATTTTTATTTATTTTTTTATTTTTTTCATTGTTTTTCAATTTGTGGATTTTTTGACAAAAGAAATCCGCAAATTGAAAACAATGAAAAAAAAAAAAGGTTTATGTATAGATATATATATATGGTATAATAGTAATTTGGCAAATATATATTTTAAACTATAAATAGATGCAGATTAACAGGGCAAAACTAAAAATAAGTAAAGCTAGGGAGCACTGAAAAAATCTGAACTATAGATTTGAATAAATGACAAACTTAAAGCCCATTTATGTTCAATGCATTCTTTTTTTTTCCCCAAGTGCAATTTGACAGAAAAGGTGAATCAAATAGTTTTCAACACAATCTTTGAGTAACTAAAAGGATAGAAATTTAATTAAGGGTAAAAATAAATAGAAGAAAAAGAGCAATTTTAAGAAAACACTGCAGATAGTAAACTAAATGATGGCTATATATATATTCTATATATCTTCTGCTCCATTTATAATAGACAGGTTCACACAGAAGAAACAGTTGCAGGTAGACATCAATTGGTTCAATCAGTCAAATTTCCCAGTAGTAAATCAATGAGTGACAGAAACACATTTTTTCTTCAAGGCCTGGTAAAATTTTGTGCAAGTCCCATAGTTGCCCATCTTATTAGTTGGAAAATTTCATTAGTTTCTTAATGACATGGCCAAGATACAGAAATATTTTCATGTTTTTTTGTGGATACCAGACTTTTATTTTACATATAAATGACTTTTTAAAGTTTTTCAGATGTTCAGGAAATAATTATAATGACATAACTCAAACCTCCAGCAGGACAGCAGAAGAGGGCAGTGGGCAGGACTCAAATCCAGGACCATTGGGACAAAAGTCAGGAGCATATAAAACAAGGTCAGACAGCCCCCACCAACATAAACAAAAGTAAAGAAATTTCTACATTTGAATGTAAAATGCACAAAAGGTTGTTGATGAATGAACTCAGGAACTATAAGGGCCTCAAGAATAATGTTTAAAAAATGAGAAAAAACAAGTCTTAAAATCTAACACAAAACATTCTCCATAGAAAAATAAAACTTTATTGGCCAATCTGTCACAGCATTCATAACATAAATTTGTTAGATATATGTACAAACAAAAATTACCAACACTATACATACAATTCATACATGATTCAATACACCACATGCAAAATTAAAATTACCCTACATCCCTATAAAAATGTCTATATTTATAAAAAGGTAAATAAAAATAGTAATTAGAAAATTAAAAGTTTTAACTATAAATTAATTTCTCAAGACTTATGAAGTGATAAACTTTGAGGTGTCAAATTTTTCATAGCAGTCCTTATAAAGAATACTAGTTTGAATATTAACAGAACATGCTTCAATTCAAATAAAAATCTTATAGCAATAAATTAAAGGTCATTTTATTATAATAAAAGTATTTTTGTTAAAAATATATATCAACACTGCCTTTATTTTGTACTCCGTACACCCGGTGAAAGCTAGCTATTTTTAGTTTTTTTGTCACAATATATGTAAATCTCTAATGTGGTAGATGCACAGTAGAATAACAAAGATACTAGATTTAAACCAGAAATAATAAAATAAAGTATATGGTTTTAAAACGATTTTAAACGTTGAAAATAGTTGTAAACATGTCAACATTTATATTTATTTTTACTGATAGGTCAGCATCTTCAATTCTGACGTAGTCAATGGGTCAAGGCTACATCAAAGAGTTATCTTCTCACAATTCCAACCTTTTCTCCCCTAGATGGCAGGGCATACGATAGTCGATTTACTTCGGGAGTCTCTACTTCCGATGACCTATTTGCCTCTCTGACCACCGTCTCAGTCGGGACATATGATAGCCAGACACTAAAAGGCGACTTGGTCATACTTCAGGTCACCCAAAGACAGTATCACTGAAGAGACATCCCCTGACAGACCCAGTATAAAAAGCGGGACCAAGCCTTACAACCGTTGGTCAGTATCGTCATGGGTAACAACAGGGTGATAAAAACTAATTGGTCAACAACGGCTTGTCACACAAGGGAAACAGGTCACAGTGTCACAGTCCTGCGCATATGCAACCAATGAAGCAATGGACACGGTTTGATATTACCGGAAGTGCATTAGCTGCAGTGGTCAGTCGGTGGTCACTTTGTGATGGTCAAGACAAAGAGTTGATTGGTTAGCCACGCAGACACTTTGTTAGCTCAGTGTATCTGGACAAATGTGGAATCGCACGCTGCTGGTCACCAGTCAGCTGCTGAATTAAATTCTGACCTGGTCATATCTTTGAGAAAAATAAATGTGAAGAGTTGTGGCAACGAGCATATGTCTCCTAACGATTCTTATTTTTTTTCTGATTTTAATTATGGTTTAAGTAATATACATAAGAAGTAATAATATCTTTATAATTCTTGAGGAAATTGTGTTACTGAGTTATTCTCCTATTTTGCATAATTGCATCCCTTTATATAGTGACATTGGTGGAAGTGATATATGAACAAAAGATGTCACCGGAGAGACAGCTTAAAAAAAATTGTGATAATAAAGATGTCGAGCTACTGGCCTGGGCCGGATGATGTCGAACATCGCTTCACCTATTTTTAGAAAGCTTATATCAACTCACTCTGTCTGTCTAAATGTCTGTCTGTCTTTCTAGTAAAAGATGTGTACACGTCATTTCTCCGGCTCCCAATCTCGGATCAAGCTAAAATTTTTCGCAATTATTTCCTTTACCTGACAACACAAAACATAAAATGAGATTAACCAATTGGGTAATTAATTATAGTCATTTAATACTTTTGTTTGGCATCTCGAACAAGGGAAAAGAATTGTACTTGACTGAAGTGTTGGTATAATCTGAATTAGTCCCTTTATAGTTCCCAGCTTTAAAGTAAATAATAAACAAACAATACTTAACTATCCAATCTTCTATAGTCATATGCACTTCACTAACGGAGTGGTTAGCATGTCGTCTTGAGGAGACGTGAACCATGAGTTCGAATTGAGGCCGATTCCCTTTTTCTTTTTTTTTTCCTAAATGCTTTAAAAACCGATTACGCTAATATTCACCCAGATAACCTTTTTTTTCTTACCCTCCCCCCCCCCCTCCCAAAAAAAAATAATTCCCCAAATGATCCAGATAAGTGATAGGATCATGGCGAATCGAGAAAGCTAAAAGCATGAAATAGCGCTAAATAAAAACAATTCGCAAAAATATAATCGCACGGATTTCTATTTGTTGGTATGGATCTATTACAAATTACAAAACTGAGCCAAACTAATCGATACAATTACATTTCGTATAAGCTTTTTTTTTTTAAACAGTATTTTTTTTTTTTCTGGTTGCAACGCTTTATATTTACTAGTAGTTTATTTGTTATGATGTTTAGATTTTAGCAATCAATTTTTCGACCACTTCTCACACACATCCGATCGTCTTCGAATTTGGCATACAAGCTCAAAGTGAATGATACATAAATCAATCAACAAATAAAACAATTAGTACATTAATTAGTCTTGATTACTTAATTTTGTTTAAACGTTTAAATATAGAATATTATAGAATATACTAGCCGGATATGACCTTAGTTTGAGCATTACTAATCTGCTGGATTGAGTTTAAATCTAGGTCAAAATTGGAGAATTTTAAATGATAGTTGGTTAGAGGTTAGATAGATGCATGACGCGTAGGACGTAATCATCTTCTTTTTTTAAGTAACGTCTGTATTATATAAGATAAGGTAAGATAAGATAAGATAGAGGTAGCTGAGTGGTAAAGGGCTTGGCTTCCGAAATGGGGGTTCCAGGTTCGAATCCTGGTGAAGACTGGGATTTTTACTTTTGGGATCTTTAGGGTGTATCTAATGGGTACCTGACATTAGTTGGGGAAAGTAAAGGAGGTTGTTCGTTGTGCTGGCCACATGACACCCTCGTTAACCGTGGGCCACAGAAACAGATGACCTTTACAGCAACTGCCTTATAGACCACAAGGTCTGACAGGGGAACTTTTACTAGAGGTTAGAAAAAGCCTATTCCCAAATGAAACGTAGACCTATATATGTACCACTGTAAACTTTAAGATCCAGGAGATTCCACCAGGTACACAAGTTCAGACAAACTAGTTGACGTCGCCAACAGACCCTCGTTCTAATTAAACCATTCATTATCTTATCACACTCGACTTCGACCGCATTATCTTTCACTAGCACCACCCCCGCCTCTACAACCACCAGGGCAATCCGCCTCTCTGCGTCGTTCGAAAAAAAAAGTCATCTTCATCTGCCGACCAATTTATGATTTTCAGGAGCCGGGGGTATTACAGCCAGCCTGGCAACCCAATCAACTCTGAAAAGATCACGTGAGCCATCCATGAAACATAGATGAAAAGCTTTCTATCATTTTGATCTGCCGCTAGGACGATTATCTGGCCATTTTTTCTTTTTTCTATTCGATTGTCACATTTGTAGGTTCAGCGACACTCGCCGCGAAAATCCTGGCATAGATTTGTGCAGTCAAGGCGAAGCAATCAGCTCTTGTGGTGATTGGCGGGAAAACGCCGTTCAATCACCAGTCCGCTTTAAAACAATCCGGGGTTGAAAATCGCCTTAGTTATCGATTATATTAGCAATTAATAAGTCCCTAAACATTTATCGGCCGAAAGATTTCTTAACTTTCTAAACCAAACCGCAATACATTTTTTCCCTCCATCTTTCCATACTGACTCGTCGTCTTCAGCTCAATTCTCCTTCCTTTTCTCTAGCGCAGACGTAATATTCCCGCGTCGCTCAAGGGGAATTGGAAGCGTGGGTGTGTGTGCGCGCTGCGAGGGTGTTAGGTTGGAAGACTCAGCTACGCCAATGGGTTCCCCCAGAATGGGAAATATCCATTAATCGCATCAACTTTCAGCTAATTTTACACTTGACGCTACGCGGATGTTCAATTTTACACTCGGCGCGTTCTGCTTGATTGCCGGCTTATGAATTTTTTTATTAGCCATTTTTTAAAAAGATTTCTTCCCGAACGCTGCAAAAATTTGCCCTCGTGGATTTTCGGTGGCGTCTTTATGGTAGATTAATTCTTAGCGCGCGTTGTGTCGCGTGTGTTTTTGGCATGTGTCTTCTACACAAGTGTGTGAGAACCACTCGTGAGATTCAGAGGGAGGAAGATGTTACATTAGGTAAACACAGCAAGACCGCAGCGTACAGCTTAAGTAGGAGTTAATTTTAATCTAAGGCTACTTTCACAGCTGCATATATTGAAATGTACATCAATTTTCTAGTTGTTTTTTTAAAATAATAACACACATTCTTGAGAAGCTTCCTTTTACCAGAAAGAAACCAATACTGTTGCAGACCTGCCACATTATCAACAGAAAATTCCTCAGTGGACACTGTTAGTAATTATTTACCTGGCAGTGCCAGAGAATGAATATTAGTTCGTTTCTGCAATACTACTACTACAAATAATAATAATAGTCTTTATTATCTTTATTGTCCTAGAGGCAATTTCTATTGGAGGGCGGTGGCTGAGCGGTAGAGCGCTTTGGCTTCCGAACCGAGATCCAGGGTTCGAATCTTTGTCAAGACTGGGAATTTTCATTCCGGGATCTTTGGTCGCCTCTTCGTTTTACCATTACATATCCCTTGGCACCATGCAAGAGTTGTCGACCGTCTTTTTCCATTCCTCTCTGTCTTTCGCCTCTTTCAATGGCAGGCCCGTCAATTTTTTTTATGTTGTCCTCCCATCGCTTTCTCTGTCTGCCTCTTCTTCTTTTCCTGGTACTGTTCCCTGAAAGAAGGTCTTTGGGAGCCCCGAAGATCTTGTAATATGGCCATAGATTTTTAGCTTGCGTTTTTTTTTTTTTTTTTTTTTACGAAAGTTAGCAGGTCATCACGTGGATATAATGGATGCCTGAAAGTAAAGGCGGGGGGGTCGTTGTGTTGGTCACATGACACCCTCATCAACCGTGGGCCACAGAGACCTTTACATCATTTGCCCTATGGATCTGAAAGGGGAACTTTTTACTCTTTCAATTTCTCTGACAAACTTTAGATTTTAACATAATTTACATTAAGCGTGTCACTATCAGTCATGGCTGTTGTCCCAGGCTTAGAAAGATAAAGGACTGAGTGAGTTAACATATTTTGTGTAGGCTTATAGTGCGATTGACGTAACTTTAACGAACCCACTGGCGCCTATTGAGTTTGAGTTTGTTCTCGTGTTGTATAACAAATGTTGATATAATGACCTAATTATTAGTAATAGCTGTTAATGTTAAAAAATATTAGAATAGAAGGGCTTGGAAGCATCCTTTAAATTGGGCTCCTCGATTTGTAAGACCGGCCCTGCTAGTTCTTGTTTCTGTTTTATCTCCTTTCTAATGGTAAAATGTTCAATCGTGATACATATAGAAATATTTTATTTAAATTTTTAAAAATCTTTATAATATATAGTCTTCGAAGATGGCTTTAATGGCTAAGAATGATCCTACTACCAACATTTAGGATTTTGCTGAACTAAACCAGGCGTTCTCAATCTGTGGATCGCGACCCCTGGGGAGGGGGGGGGATCGAGTGACCATTTGCTAGGGGTCG
This sequence comes from Biomphalaria pfeifferi, assembly GCA_030265305.1. Taxonomy (NCBI): domain Eukaryota; kingdom Metazoa; phylum Mollusca; class Gastropoda; family Planorbidae; genus Biomphalaria; species Biomphalaria pfeifferi. Next base: position 808,910 of record JASAOG010000131.1, on the reverse strand, counting down.
CCTAAGAAATTTTTTTTTAAAAAACGTTTTGTAAAAATCCTATTTGTACCATGCTGGGTACATTTGCCCACATTTCTAATAATGAAGTAAATGGACATTACTTAGATTAGATTATTAACGCACAAATTATGAAACACTCGTCAATAAAATACAGGAAAAAGTTGGGGCTGACAAATGCGTCATTTGTAATGAAGTTCTCTCTGCCAAAACCAGCTACCAATGTTGCAAGGCAGGCACTTGACTGGAACCCACAAGGAAAGAGGAAAGTGGGCAGACCCAAGCAAACCTGGAAGAGATCAGTCATCAGTGAAGCTGAGGGTACTGGAATGACATGAGAGCAGATGAAGAAAGCTGCTCAGAACCGAGTTCGGTGGAGAGGTGTGGTTGCGGCCTATGCTCCCCTGTGATAGCACAGGATTAAGTCAGTCTCTCTGCCATAAGCATGATGCCGAACAAACCTCTGAGCTTGGCCGATAAGAACGCATTTTAGTTTTGAAAGCTGATATAAAGTCAAGAAATCCAGACTTGACTCGGGTGTCAAGTAGCATAATTAAAACAAGCAGCCATTGAAGCTGTTTATTGGTAGCTCTCGGAATTTCCTGAGCTATGAAACCTCTCACCATTACAAAGAGTTAATATTGCCAGAATTTCATAATCTAATGACACTGCTCACAGGAAAAAAAAATCTGATATCATTAATGAGGTAATTCATAAAATATGATATCTTATCCATTTCCAATATTCGGCATTGATGAATCCACAGACTAAGTAAATTGTTCACAATTAGGCCTACTAGTTTCCTTGAGATATTTATATAATAGCGATTATTAAGATTAGTTTCTATGTAAACTTCTTGAAATGACCTCTGCAGCACGTAATTTAATTGACAAAGCTCATTTTTGAAAAAGTAAAAGACCTCTTGGAAAAATATTTGTTGTGCCTGCACATTTTTAACTGGAGTTAAGTGTGTGGTACAGAATAAGTCATCTTAAGAATGCACCGTAGCTCAATGTATGATTCATCGATATATATTAGCAACAAAGCTCACCAAAAAAGGTGGTCGACGTAACAGAGGTGCCCCACGGAAACGCTTCAAAGACCAGCTTAGGCACCAACTTGCCTTAGCTGTCATAGAAGACAGCACCTGGTTGCATGCGGCGTCAGAACGAGACAGCTGGAAGTTACTCACAAAGGCCGCGGGATACACATTTGAGACAAAAAGAAAATCCGCTGCCGAGGACAGACGCAGACGGCGAAAAGAAAATTTAAATCGACCACCTGCGGACAATGTTTATGCTATCCCTGGATGTGGCAAAATATGTAGGTCACAGTTGGGGCTGAGAAGCCACCGGAAATACTGCATTCCTCACTGATCTTCGGACTCGAAGACAAGCCTTATTATTTTAGCAATAAAGATACTGCTACAAGCATTACACTAATAGTAAGGCATCTAAATATGATCTCTATTCAATTTCAGTTATATAATTCTGGATCTATTGTTATATTTGAGAATTATTTCTCGACATACTCTTCCATTTCCAATGACATATCTTTGTCATTGTTTTCTGTCTGCTAACAAGCCTAAATACAGAAATCTACTTGATGCAGAAAATGTGATTTCCTAATCTAGTGAACTAAAAACAAACTCAACCTTCGCAATAACTTTGGCGTGGTTCAAAATACAATATTATAGCCAGGGCCGGTCCTAGCTATTGCGAGGCCCTATGCGAAATGGATTGCGCGGGGCCTAGTTTAGGTAGGGATAAGCATAATATCAAAATAAAGAATTTTTAAATTAGAAAATACTTTTGTCATAGCAATACATTTTTATTAAATGAAAGCTCGCAATGCCATTTTTATTTATTAGCATCCCAAACTGACAATTTTGTCTATTTTTCAGGAGATTTTAATAATTTCAGAAGATTTTCAGGACTTGTTCGTATATTTTGCCTTTTCAGGCGATTTCCTGGAGGCCCTGGAAAGTCAGGAGGTCGTGGAAACCCTGTTATTATATAAAAAGTTATAATGGTTTAATTTAATAGTTTACATTTAGAATTAGCGCGGGGCCCACTGCGACCGCATAGGTTGCAGTGGCCTAAGGCCGGCCCTGATTATAGCTTAAGTTCACTGTGTCAAAGACTGTACGTTTTTCATGCTTAGTAATACTGTTAAATTATCAGGTATGTATGCAACATGAATATCATAAACATGCAATAAAAATGTAAATAAATGAAAGTTATACACTTTTTTTTTTGTCATTGAAGCGTAAATTTATTTTACACTAAATAGGGTATCTATGTGTGATAGTAAATTGTGTGTTTTGAGTGGCTGGTAGTGCAGTGTGTGTGCCTGTGTATGAAATGACCAGTGGATCTTGAGTGTACATAGTTGAGTGAACAGCAGTGTGTGTCAGGACTTTGTGTAAAAGGAAGTCAGTTTAGAGAACAAGTGGCTGGAGTAAAGAACATAAATAGAGACTAATGAAAGCATAGTGTTTATTGAAGCTCATGTTGTTTTAGCGCAGGGGTTCTCAACCTGTGGATCGCGACCCCCTTGGGGGTCGAATGACGATTTGCCAGGGGTCGCCTAAGACCATAAAAAATTGTCTACTCTTCTATTGCTGTATGTGTGTGTGGGGGGGGGGGGGATCGCGGCAGAGTGGTGGATTGTAAAAAGGGGTCGCCGAGCATAAAAGGTTGAGAACCGCTGTTTTAGTGTGTCTATTACACTATGTTCAGTTCCTAACAATGGAATTAACATCAGTGATCTACATTTTGATAACATTAGCTAAATCACATTTACCAAGGCTTTTGAACGAAAATTTATGGATGGGGGTCACCGCCAAGTGAAAAATTGTATAAGGGGGTCGCGGAGCTAAAAAGGCTGAGAACCGCTGAACTACACGATATTATTGACTTATTAAGAATTAATGCTAAAAATGTATGCGTAAATTTCCAATTAGTAAGAATTTTCATTTCAGTCTGGTATTATGATAGTGTCGACTTGTCAGATTAGACGTGATTTGGCTTGACCTGTTATGACTTGACGTGACTGCCATGACTTGACTTGACCTGTCATACTTTACTTGTCATACTTCAATTGACTTGACGTGTCATACTTAACTTGACCTGTCATACTTGACTTGACCTGTCATTCTTAACTTGACGTGTCATACTTGACTTGACGTGTCATACTTGACTTGACCTGTCTTAAATGACTTGACCTGTCTTAATTGACTTGACCTGTCATACTTGACTTGACTTGACCTGTCATACTTGACTTGACTTGACCTGTCATACTTGACTTGACTTGACCTGTCATACTTGACTTGTCATACATAACTTGACCTGTCATACTTGACTTGACCTGTCATACTTGACTTGACTTGACCTGTCATACTTGACTTGACCTGTCATACTTAACTTGACTTGACCTGTCATACTTGACTTGACCTGTCATACTTAACTTGACTTGACCTGTCATACTTAACTTGACCTGTCATACTTGACTTGACCTGTCATACTTGACTTGTCATACTTGAATTGACTTGACTTGACGTGTCATACTTTACTTGACTTGACCTGCTATACATGAATTGACCTGTCATACCTGACCTGACTTGACCTGCCTTACTTGACTTGACCTGTCATAATTGACTTGACCTGTCATAATTGACTTGACCTGTCATACTTACCTTGACGTGTTATACTTGACTTGACCTGTCATACTTGACCTGTCATCTTTGACCTGTCATACTTGACCTGTCATACATAACTTGACCTGTCATACTTGACTTGACCTGTCATACTTGACTTGACTTGACCTGTCATACTTGACTTGACTTGACCTGTCATATTTAACTTGACTTGACCTGTCATACTTGACTTGACTTGACCTGTCATACTTAACTTGACTTGACCTGTCATACTTGACTTGATCTGTCATACTTGACTTGACTTGACCTGTCATATAAATATTTTTTTTTCTTCTGTATTTTCCTCTTTTTTGTTTGAGGTTGCAAGTAAATTTGTATACAGAAGCGTATTTTTCCTTTTAAACATAATTTTTATTTGATTAATTTGTAGATTAATAAGATAAGATAAGATCATTTGTATTGGTCCAATCAAATGGATTATTAATCAATCTTATTTTTTGAAGCAACGTCTGAGATAAGATGAAATATTCTCTCGCTCTCTTACACACACAGACACACATACACACCACATTGTGCGGTGATCTAGCCTTGAAACTAGTTGACTACGAAAAAAAAACAACCAAACAACTTTTAATTACAAGGCCCATTACAGTGCTATTAACATTTTAAAACAAAAAAAATGCTTTTTTGCTTCACATCCGTAACTGGAAATATCTAGGTCTGTGTTTCCCGAACTTTTTTCCGTAACGGAACATCTCGCACATTCTGAGCATTTAGCGGAACACGTTGCTTATTTTTTTTTAGACATATTAATTCACGTGGTGGCCTACTCGTTAATTATTCCAGGGACCCACTGAACACAGTTTGGGAAGTACAGAGCTAGGATAAACCTTCTCCCGTTTAAATAATATAAATATATAAAATATAATAAATACTAATAGGTAAAAAAATTATCTAAGGGGAAGAACTTCGCATTTAAAACAATATTTCTTAATGTTGAATTATATATTTCCCTTTTGCGATATCGATTAACATTAATTTATTAATTAATCGGTTAATCATCTGATTGATTCATTTATTGTTAGGTATAGCGTAATATTGCAAAGTGATCCGAGAATGGGAAGTGGGAGAAATAACTTGTACGAAAATGTACCGGACAGACAGACAGTCAGACAGACAGAATAAGTTTATATACGCTTTGTAAAAAGGAAAGCGAGCGAATGTGTCGATTTCCGCGTGTTCGTTTGATTCCATTGGTTCATTTAATGTGATTTTAATACTCTTTGAGTTAAACTTGTAGGGTTTATTCCAAGTTTTCGTATTTTAAAATTTTAACTTATCATTTTGAGACCTACCTTCACATAGAAGATAATTACGTCCTACTAGTATCCATGTGTCAATGAAGTCAGAGGCGGATGTGGATGGCTAGTGGGACAGGTCCGCGCTTTAGCGGATCTCAGCGATAAAGAGAAAATGTGTCACCGCCAGTCCTTCGTGCAAAATATTGGTGGCCCTGGTATGGCACTCGCCCAGGGCTCCACCCCCCCCCCCCCCCTAAGATCTAGTCTTGCATGTAAATTAGTAACTTAAACTATGCTAAGTCATTTGTGGCTGATTCACGCAACCCGTTCCATGATTAAATGGCACTTGGGAGGAAGGAGCACTTTTGGATTTTTCCTAAGTGCTAAATTGATTTCAAAGTTAGTTGTTTATGGGAGGAAAAACAATCCTCTAAAACAGGGGTTCTCAGCCTGTGGGTCGCGACCCCTTTGGGGGTCGTTTGACGATTTGCCAGGGGTCGCCTAAGACCATCAAAAATATGGATTGTTATTGTCCATTCTTCTATTGCTGTATGTGTGTGTGTGTGAGGTGGGGTCACGGCAGAGTGGGAGATTGTAAAACGGGTCGCCTTGTTTAAAAGGTTGAGAACCGCTGCTCTAAAATATATTATCACTATTTTGAAATCTATGCAAATACACTAATACTCATCTTAATGTTACAAAAAAAAAATAGATCGAAATCGATGAGGTGATAATTGAAATCATCTACGCTGGAAACCAATCAAAAACCAATGACACGACATCTCGGTTAAAACAAATCCTGATCCTAGAAGTTCAAGTAAAATACAAACTAATGAAAGAAATTGTCGAACAGCGGAAGACAAGATGGAGGGAACGAGAGAAAGGAAGAAACAAACATAAAAAAAGGAAATAAAATTTCCAGAAAAGGGAAATAATAACTTTAGGAATTTCCCCGTGACATTCAAGATCAGGCAGACGGCTTGAAAACAAGCAAATGATGTTGTTATCTCCCGTGTCTCTTTTGCTGGCACTTCCGGTGTCAACAACTCTCAGTCTGTCATCGCCACCCGCTCCCCCATGGCCCTCAGAGGGCTCCCGAGATCGAATTATGACCGAAATTAGAACGGATCACTCTCAAATGGCAAATTTATTGAATTGTCCTTGGCTTCCTCCCCCTCTCTTCCCGCGTTCCCATCTCATGGGCCGAGATCTTCCTTGGCCTTAATTCGATCAGACCTCAAAGGCAAGATTGAGGGCCGGGAGACGTCTTCTGAGTCTTCATCCTTACAATCCCGCCTCCTGACTCCCCCCCATTCCTCCTCCTTTCGTTCTCAAATCACCCTCAATCTCCTGGTTTGTCCTCGTCTTCTCTCAAACTCCATGTCGTTAACTAACATCCAGCCTAGAGGGCCCGTTTTCCGATTTTACTTCGTTGACTCGTTTGTTTTTTTTTGGGGGTGGGGGTTTCGTTTTTTTTTATTCTTTAATCTATCCTCACATTAATTCATCCCTTCTCTGTTTCTTTCTGTCCATCTCCAGCCCATTCAGGTCTCCTAAGCAACTCCTTGGTTAAGTCGCATTATCACGTAGAGCGCTGGGTTAACTGTCGGCCTTTAATCTTCTTCAACCTTCTCTGGGCGCCCACCGCCATTGCTTCTCCCCCCTCTCTCCCTTATTTATACCGTGGGTGAGCTCCAGAAGAAACAGACTCGTGAGCAAACTGATTATCGCAAGGGTTGATGATGCCGGATTTTAAAAAGAAAGCGGGGATGGGGATAGCATAGGAGCGGTTAAGATCCCCAGACTGTTGCCGGTAAATCGCATTGTCACTGATCAAATCAAACCCCAATCCTTAACGCCCCTCCCCACCCACCGCAACCATGTGATAAGTGACTTTTGTGAGGAAAGGCGAATGGGCTTTTCTTTTTTTTTTTTTGGAGGGGCCCTTGGGCCCTTGATTAGAACATGTCTGGCCAAGCCTGGCTCCTTAAGCTCTCTCGACAACTTTTGTTGTCAACGCCGGAATGATCTGATTTTCAATTTGCTTTTAACTCAATTTTCCCTCCACCGATGCCCTATTCATTTGAAACCCGCCCTCTCCCCCTCTCTGTTAGTTCATCTATCGCGAGCTGCAACGCTTCCTTTTCCTTCCTTAAAGAAAGTTCCAGATTTTTCTAAGCACATACTTGGAAAGTTGAGGGGTAGGGGTGAGGGGATGAACATCCGGGTACTTCATACTGACCACGTCCGCATCACTGACACCTCTAGGATGATTTCGAGGCAAGAGAGAGAGGGGGGGGGGGGAGAGGTTGTCGGATTCGTAGGGACTTTTAATTGGCTGACCACGAGTGACCACTGACACAGCGGTCAGATTAAAAGCCTTTCCACATGGGCATCTCCCCTTCTTTCACGCTCTCTTTTTCTTTCTTTCTCTCTCTCTCTCTCTCTCTCTATCACACACACATACGCTCAGACATAAATGCACATAATGTCACACTAATCAAATAATTGTTTATTACATGACATTACTAACAGATACATGACATAATAAGATCAATCAATAAACACACGAATGGGTTATAACTGCCAATTACCCCACCCCTCCCTTTTAACACCAATTAAATCATCAATGGTCGTTACCGCGCATTAAATAGCTAACTAATAATTACGTAATATCGGGTGAAAGCTTATTTCATCAAGGGAAAATTCGCGAAAATCAATTCTTGTCTTTTATTTCGTTTATTTATCTTTTTCCCGCCAAAATTCCGTTTCACTAATTTGAAACTCTTGCTCTTTTATTAGTTTCACAGGTGAGCCAGGCTTATTACCACTTCACAGATACAGACGACAGCGCTTCATTCACTATGACACAATGCGAAACAGTAACTGGCTGCGTCCTAGAGCGTAAAATTAATTAATATTTCCCGCAGACTCTCCTTGCGTTGAATGAATTATATTGCTTCATACTCAGGTAAAGCCGGTCGCATAACTAGTATTCATTGTTTTGTTAATCTCCGTGATTGGTTCTGGTTTAAGAGCGAGATTAAAAGCGGTAATGGTAGCTTGGGTGTTAGAGAGGGTTATAGAAGCGGAACTAGATACACCTTTCCAGTTGTAGCATTGGTGTCATACTCACACCGGCATGGTATGATCGTCTCACCCTGCACCGGACAGCAGCCATATTGGATGTCACCGGAAGCTGTCACGGCTTGATGGAAAAGTCCCAGAATCCGGTAGCCATCGTCTGTTCATGGGGCTGTCAAATTCAGCGCTATAAGCTAGGATATATTGTAATTGAACGCCCCAACTGTAGACGAGCTGTAACGTGGAAAGAGTGGGCCCCGATCCCCCCCCCCCTTTTTCCTAGTCGAGGAATGATCTCCCCTTTTATTTTCTTCCCATAACTTTAAGCACTGGGATCAATTTCACTCCTGGTGCGCACGCTTCCGAAGGTCAATCCTGCTCCGTGACCTTCTCTGACCACACCGGAAATGAATAGTCGCGTTATATCATCTGCAGCAGAAGATCCGTCCTCCCTCTCACTAGCCTCTTCCCCCCTTTCCCGCCATTTTTTTAAAACACCAATTTTCTAGTTCATTCGCCGTAACAAGTAGCAGAAGTGATCAACCGCCAGAGCAGACGATTGAGCGGCCATTCCCCCCCCCCCCCCCCCCCCCCATCATTTTTCTTTCCGGGACCTCGAATAGCCAAACGACACGAGAGAAAGTCATTATCCACTTCCGTTTGTTTCTTAATTAATATGGCGCCATTTTTTTTTCTTTGTTGCATTTACCTTATGATTTATTCTAATTCAGTGATTCTAAAATTATTAAATATAGATGGTCACACTTTGTCATCAGTGTATCATCTATAACAGCGGTTCTCAACCTTTTATGATCGGCGACCCCTTTTTACAATCCCCCACTCTTCAGCGACCCCCACCCCACCCACCCACCCACATACAGCAATAGAATAGACAATAACAATAAGAATAGACAATAACAATTTTTAACAATTCATAATTTTCGATGGTCTTAGGCGACCCCTGGCAAATCGTCAATCGACCCCCAAGGGGGTCGCGATCCACAGGTTGAGAACCCCTGATCTATAAAGATGAAATGTCATTGTATCTTAGTAAATTGATTAGTCCCTAATTCTCTTAGAGCTCACTGCTCTCAATGACCTCATTTTTTTCTAGTTGAGAAACTAAGGGCTTGGTGGTCGAGAGTTGCAGCGCTTCGCTTTCGAACTGAAGGGTCGCGAGTTCGATTCTCTCTTTCTCTATTTTCTTTTGCCTCTTCCATCTCTTTATTCTCTTCTTTCTTCTTTTTTCAATCCCATTCACTTTTTCTTTCTTATATTATCAGTTAAAAGAATGTTCTTTGAATAGAATAATTGTCACAAAAACCCCTTTTTTTGATTCTACAAATTTCACAGTTTGAGAACTCCTGGTTGACGAATTGGAATTGTGCTGAAAAATGCAAATGATGTGATACCATAGTTCAAAAAATAATAAAGACTTCATTATGATTGAAATATGATTGTGCGATTATTAAAAAAAATGACTGTGGCATAATTGACATATGATTGAGATATGATTGTGACATTATTTAAACTTGACTGTGGCATGATTGACATATGATTGAGACATGATTGTGACATTATTTAAACTTGACTGTGGCATGATTGACATATGATTGAGACATGATTGTGACATGACTGTGACATATTTTAAACTTGACGGAGGCATGATTGACATATGATTGAGATATGATTGTCACATATTTAAACTTGACTGTGGCATGATTGACATATGATTGAGACATGATTGTGACATGACTGTGACATATTTTAAACTTGACGGAGGCATGATTGACATATGATTGAGATATGATTGTCACATATTTAAACTTGACTGTGGCATGATTGACATATGATTGAGACATGATTGTGACATGACTGTGACATATTTTAAACTTGACGGAGGCATGATTGACATATGATTGAGACATGATTGTGACATTATTTAAACTTGACTGTGGCATGATTGACATATGATTGAGACATGATTGTGACATTATTTAAACTTGACTGTGGCATGATTGACATATGATTGAGACATGATTGTGACATGACTGTGACATATTTTAAACTTGACGGAGGCATGATTGACATATGATTGAGATATGATTGTCACATATTTAAACTTGACTGTGGCATGATTGACATATGATTGAGACATGATTGTGACATGACTGTGACATATTTTAAACTTGACGGAGGCATGATTGACATATGATTGAGACATGATTGTGACATTATTTAAACTTGACTGTGGCATGATTGACATATGATTGAGACATGATTGTGACATGACTGTGACATATTTTAAACTTGACGGAGGCATGATTGACATATGATTGAGATATGATTGTGACATTATTTAAACTTGACTGTGGCATGATTGACATATGATTAAGACATGATTGTGACATGACTGTGACATATTTTAAACTTGACGGAGGCATGATTGACATATGATTGAGACATGATTGTGACATTATTTAAACTTGACTGTGGCATGATTGACATATGATTGAGACATGATTGTGACATATTTAAACTTGACTGAGGCATGATTGACATATGATTGAAATAAGGACGCCTAGGAACATATTCTTCAACCAGATATTTCTCTTCTTGAATAACTTTTAATCGTTCTTTTTAAAAAGGTCGATGGTTTATGACCTAGTGCAAGTGTTTGGTTCTTTTTTTCTTCAAAGAAACCTCCATAAATGACGTCTTAGTGCCTCGCTAGGATACCTGACTACTTTGATGCCTGACTACTTTGATGCCTGACTACTTTGATGCCTGACTACTTTGATGCCTGACTACTTTGATGCCTGACTACTTTGATGCCTGACTGCTTTGATGACTGACTGCTTTGATGACTGACTGCTTTGATGCCTGACTGCTTTGATGACTGACTGCTTTGATGCCTGACTACTTTGATGCCTGACTACTTTGATGCCTGACTACTTTGATGCCTGACTACTTTGATGCCTGACTACTTTGATGCCTGACTACTTTGATATCTGACTACTTTGATACCTGACTACTTTGACTCCCGGCTCTAGATATACACAAATATCAGATCAGTCTTTCTTTCTTTTGCTTATCTTTCTCTCTCTATCTCTCTCTCTCTCTCTCTCTCATTCTCTTTCTTACTTTCTAGATAGATAGATATATAGATATAGAGATATATAGATAGATAGAGAGGGAGAGAGAGAGACAGATACACATTTTAAGTACGCATTATGCTTATAAAGTTAAAATGAATTATGAATTGGGTTCATGCCAGTGGCGGCACTGATTCCCCCGAATTTAATGAACTCGAAGGATGGGAATTGTCAGGCTAAATCTGCGCCCCCCCCCCCCCGCCCCTCCCTTTTCATCTCCACTTCTGCCTCCCAGCAAAAGTCTCAGCGCTCACCCCCCCCCCCCCCCACCCTCTCTCGCTCACTTAAAGAGAGTCCCGGCCATTTTGGAAATAAGGAAATCATATGCATCAGTGAACACGGAAGTTGTCCCGGAGACCTCGTTATCGGCGCGCCAGGAGGAGACAATCGCGACTGTCCCTCGCAGTAACCGGGCCTCAGGGGCCGTTAACTCATGGCCCAATTCGGGGCTTTCCGAGGCGCTGTGCTAGGAACGGAACTGGCCGTGCCAGACATTTGTAATCGCATCCCATTTGCGTTACGTTTGCTGTTCACCCTTTTATAGCGCCCTGACTCTCCCCCCCCCCACCCCACAAAACGCCCCACACCCTGTCCTCGTTTAGTTCTAACGTTTTTCTTCGGAACAGCAAATCAGAATTCCGTCTGTCCGTCCGTGCGTTACTTTCCCCGGACATCTTGTGCTCTGAATAGTAATGTCCCCTTACAGGCTACATGGGCGAGTGACCTGCCCTTGGTTTATTAGCACAATTTAATGTTGTTGTTTTTTTAAGAATAAAAAAGAAAAGAGATGTTACGAAATTATATCGATGATACTTGGCTTATTAAGAGTAGCAAAGAATACATAACAGGCCTACAATACACTCGTGAAAGGATAGATATACATTGGCCTATCTAAATTTAGAAAGCCTTCAGGGGAGAAGACTCAAAAGTAAAGTAGCAATTATAATTAAAACACTGAACCATAATCTTCAAATACAAAAAACAAAATTTAATAAAATACTCAGAAAGACACAAAGATAAAGGCACATTCCTCGTCCCATATGCTAGGACAAATTTGTACAAATGCGCTTTCTTCCCTAACACTATTAGAGCATGGATTGGGTTGCCTGAGCTAGCCGAGAAAACCAGTGACTTGACAGAATTTAAGTCATTGGTTATTATGCATGACTGAATGCATGACGCGTAGGACGTAATCATCTCCCCTTTTTTTTGAAGTAACGTCTGTATTTCTAATAGAAGGCAGGAGAGCCGCTGGTCGCCCACTTTTACGTTATACGGATGTATTCAAACGCGACATGAAGCTCTTCAAAATCGACACTGGCAACTGGGAAGAGGTGGCACTGGACAGATCCACATGGAGAGAGCATAAAAGAAGGGTCACAGATTGCAGATGTCATACACAACAGAAACAGAAAGAAGGGTGAAAATGCAACGGCGCTTGGTGATTATATATGGCTATATGCCCAACCTGCGATCGTAGCTGTGCATCAAGGATTGGCCTCTTTAGTCACACAGAAGTTGCAAAGGGGAAAGATCATCTCTCGAGACGTAAAATGCCACAGATGTATTTTATAAGATAAGATAATAAGAGATTTTCTCTATAAACTAAATAATGTCAAGGACAATAACTTGAATTTAATGTTGCCAACTAAATGAAAAAAAAAAAGTTGAACAACACATGGTAGAAAATTTGATTATGCAGTGCTAAAAGTGAGGAAAGAAATAATGGTTATCTTATAACATGTAAAAAAAATAACAAAGATTATCAATACTTTCTTTTTTCGGTACACCGGATACACCAAAAGCGAGCTATTTATAGTTTTTTTCCGCCTTAGATGACCATGTCTATTTGGAAATTTTGGCCATAAACTGAACAATGTCAAGGACGCAGAATTGAAGGTCACTTTTGCCAACTAAACGAAAAAGAATTGAGCTCTAGTTTCAAAATATTTCAGGGTGTAGCAGTCGAACTTCGTATCCACTCTCCTTTTATCTATCACTGCTAGGCATTTGGCAACCATTTTGTTTTTAAGTACGTTGAAAGTCTAAAAGTGAAAGTCTAATGCGTCCGCCATCTTGACATTTATTTGTTGCCACAAACGGAAGAGCTCTGAAAATTTGAGTCTGTTATTTTGTACACCAGATACGCCAAAAAGCCAGCTACCCATAGTTCTTCCGTTATGTATGAAAATTTCCAATAGCCATAGCAATGTAACAGGAAATCGTCAGGAAAAACATTTTAAAAAAATACTTTAAAAAATACAAAGAAACAAAACATATATCAGGAGTAGTTATACTAATTAGTTTGGATCAGTCATGTAATTAAATTTGTAATAGATCTTGGCTTTCAATCATAAATCCGATTAGAAATATTTACCAATTGTTTTTCATTATCGCAATGTCAATGTTTTAGCTTTATTCTTATCACTTATCTTAATCAGTTGGAAAGGGGCGGGGGAGAAAGAAGGAGGTATCTTGATGATCGCTTTTTAAATGCATTTATTTACACACAAAAAAAAGTGAACGACCTTAATTCGAGCTTAAGGGCTAAAGCTTCCTCGGCGTCCTCAAGCCACTAGCCACTATACCAGGGAAGTGCTTATGAAAATAGAAGGTTTTATACTTATCTATTGTTAGCTTTAAACTTTTCTCTTTACAAAGGACAAAGGGGACTAATTTAACTTCTACAACCTTATCAGTCAAGTACAATGTCTTTCCCTTGTTCGAGACACCAAACAAAATAATTAATTAACAAGGTTACAAAAGACAGTTTGTGTGGAAACACAAACTCAAAATCGGCCCCCAGGCAGGTATCAATATTTTTAGAAAGAACATCCGAATGAAAATATATCAAAGACAAATGAGAGATGAGAATGGAGAAAGAATGTTAACAGATCTTGTGTAGTGCCCCAACGGTCCCGCAGATCAAAGGATAGATGAAAGTGAATGTAAAGTTAGACGTGAACCTGGCCTAACTAATTCCCCTTTCAGACCTTGTGGTCTACAGGGCAGATGCTGTAAAGTTCATCTGTTTCTTGTGGCCTACGGTTAACGAGGGTGTCGTGTAGCCAGCACAACGACCAACCGCCTTTACTTTTTTCCAACTAATGTCGGGTACCAATTAGAGCTGGGTGGACTTAGAGGCACCCAAAGATTCCAAAGTTGAATATCCCAGTCTTCACCAGGATTCGAACCCGGAACCACCGGTTCGGAAGCCAAGCGCTTTACCGCTCAGCCACCGCGCCTCTCCCGGCCTAACTGATGTCTTATAATTGATCTAATTGTTTTGAAAAAGCTCAATCTCTTATTCGAATCCTCAAAAAGAAAAAAAAAAAAAGTAAAGAATGATGACGTTCACATTAAAACAAAATTAGGAAAACAAAGTTTACAAGATTATTATTTGTTTTAAAGTAGGTCTAAATTATAATACATACTAATTAGCCTTTTCTCTTTAAAAAAACTGCTTACATAACTGATTTTAAAAAATTAGATTTTTCGCTTTCAGAAAAAAAACGTAGCCGTTGCATCAGAACTTTGAATGGTCTAAAATATTGTGATGTCGGATTTTCAATATCTTTTCTAGTTTACGAGATCTAAACGGGACGGACGGACAGACATTTCGCTAAAAATATATAATGAACTAATTGGCTAATTTTTTAAATTGATTCTTGTGTTGTCTGCTAAAAGAAAAATAATTGTGCGAAAATTTCAGTGTGATCCGAGATTTGATGTGTAGGGAAATAACGTGTACACATGTTTTACCAGACAGACAGACAGACAGATTGAGTTGGTATAAGCTTTGTAAAAATCATGTCCTACACCGAGATGAGAACAAAGGGAGAGTATTAGAGTACAATGATCATGAAAATACTTCATTGATTGTCGTTCATATATCGCTTTTTAATACGTATGCAGCTTCATAATATTTAAATGTCCATTACCTAAAAAAAAAGAAAGCTTCGTTAAAACTAAAGACAGGACTTTACAGAATTTTTTGTAGTATGAATGAAATCAGAAATGGAAATTCAGTTTGACTACAATTTCCCACCTCAGAATTGGTACTAATAAAATGACAATAAAGATGCAGACATGAGTAACCAAATAGTCACAATTGTAATTACATACATAACCATCGCTTTATGCATTAGGCTTCCATGTACTCCTCGGTAACGGTAACACCCTGACGGAAAGTAGAGTAAAGGAGTCATTAACTCTTTCTGTTCTAGCCTGAATGAACAGGAGACGACCACATCGTCCAGATCTCATGTACCCTAACTGTTATTTAAAAGGTTGCAAATTGTCTTTAAGAATTGTGTGTGTTTTGGAAAGGCGTCTTTCATGAAAAAGGTATGCTGGAAACATTCTGTTTCCAGTGTGTTGTGACTCCTTACGTGGATGCAAAGAGAACTCCGATGTAGCTTTACACTGAGTGGGAAACTGCCACTTTACAGAGACTAGGTCTAGCAACTATTCTGTTTCCACTTGAAAGTGATGTGAGCAGAGTATTCAAGACGTGGAAATTCTGACTTTGATAATTGAAGTTTATCTATGTGGATTGTTTGGCTGAGAAAAACTAAACGTAGGCGTGTTATATTTTAACTTGTTTTGTTTGAAATAACTTCTTTTGTGTGTACGGCGTTATATGACAGTGTTATTACAAAACAGACAAATTCAACTTGAGATGAAATGAAATAAATGTGGTAGAGTTTAGTAAGAATATAAAATGGTATTATGAACAAAATATAACTCACTACAATAACACTTCTTTTCAGTCTGGAGTTCTGGAGTCGTTTGTCCTAAGACCGCTGACGAAAATGCCGTTTATTTTGCATCATTTACAACCAATCTCTTCCCTCTTCCCACCGTCACCATGGAAACATACACACACTCCATAACATAACATGACTGTTGTGACACGGTTACTGTGTGGTCAACCGTGACACACGGTCAAGTGTTGGGTATCGAGAGTTAGGGGACTTGGGGGAAGGGACGAGTAATCAGCAAAGAGTTCGTTTCCAATGTCAAATTTGTGGTAGAACAAACCACACAACAGAGACTTGCTTCTACAACCGACGCAATAGAGATTGGAACTACAGACCCAGAGATCGAGCGTTTGCTGCCAAACACGCTAATAAGCTGCAGGTATACCCAGGCTTTGTGGGAGAACATATGACCAACCTACTGTACGATACTGGCGCAACCGCAATTTTAGTCGCATAAGAATACGTCAACCCACTAGAGTACACCGGAAGAAGACAAGACTGTGTTGGTTACACTGGTCAAGTAACTACACATCTGGTAGCACCTATCAACATACAGACACCGTTCATCAGTGGTTGGCATGAGGCTTTAGTACTAGACAATAAGCCTGACAACATTGGCCTTATCATTGGCTGTATCAAAGGCTCTAAACCTTGCACAGTAGAAGAATTGAACAAGTGGAAAGAAAACTACACACAGAAATGTTCCATGGTTACTACAAAAGCTCAGAAGAAAGCAGAAGAAGTGCTAACTACAAACGATAACATACAAGTTCATTATAATAATGAAAATACAGAAACAGAATTTTGTTTTAAATTTCATTCAGAGATGTGAAATTTGTACTACAATTTTAGTTTTTTATGTTGTTGCATTGATTGTAGTCATAAATGTCCATTTAGGAACTGGTATGAAAGAAACACAAAGTTAACAATTCCCTTAATTTGGAAGATGTTTTGATGTAACATAAAGTATTAACTAATTGTGTATTTCTCACCTGACAATGGTGGCATTCAAGAAGACTATCGTTACATTGGAAAAAAAACTAAATGCGGGATTTTTTTAATATAAGTTGTATAATATAACAGGAAAGTTTTCTGCGATAGTTCAATGGACCTCATTCACCAATCGTAAACAAACAACATTTTGCCACGTGGTTCTCTATATCTTCTATACAAATTACGATCTAATTTTAAAAGATACTGTCACTGTCATGTGACAGTTTTTTTTTCCGTTGTTTTATCAATATGATCACGTGACAAAATATTGTTTGTTTACGATTCGTGAATGAGGTCCATTGAAAATGTCCCTTGCAATAACATATTATTGAATATTTAGTTGTCGTCTTGGTCATAATCAGTTCTCTCATAAGTGAAGATGCCATTGTATTACATGTCATTGTTTTTTTCTTGTCGATGTCAAACATTATTAATGTACTATTGGGTTCATGAAATTTTGATACGATCAAAATTTTTCTCTGCCCTGGGAGGACTGTTGTGACACGGTTACTGTGTGGGGTCAACCGCGACACACGGTCAAGTGTTGGTTATCGAGAGTTAGGGGACTTGGGGGAGTGACCGTTGGGGCACTATGCAAGACTCGTCAACCGTCTTTCTTCATTCCTCTCTGTCTTTTACCTTAGTTAGAGCCTCTTTCAATGGCCGGCCCGTCCATTCAATTTCATTGTCCTCCCATCGCTTTCTCTGTCTGCCTCTTCTTCTTTTTCCTGGTACTGTTTCCAGAAGGAAGATCTTGTAGTAGGGCCATAGATATATATCTTGCGTTTTTTTTACGATAGTTAGCTGGCCATCATGGGGTCCAATCGCTGCAGTAACCCTGTCTCTAATCTCTTGGTTTGTGATGCGGTTTTTAAATGTAACATAACATAACATAACAATATTCTAAACCATGTGGAACTTATTTGTACCAAAAGAGAAATATTGCGGGACAGCAATGACCTCCTAAAGGTATGCAGAGCACAACCCGTTAGATCACTTGAGCAGATGTATCCTATTAATAAAAAGGTCTTCAAAGGGCAACAACCAAGAAATTACAAAAAGATACTGATCCTATTGGGTTACGTCCCTTTTAAACATCACACAATAACAAATATATAAGTCAAGTCTGTTAAAATCACAGAAGGAGAAAACTCTCTTATGGGCTTCTGGGCAAGACTATAAAGATGAGCCCATGTGTACTGTTAAATCAGTTGAATAGTTAAAATAAATATATAATCATAAAACATTACTGACAAAGAATGTCTCTTAAGTAATGTTTCCACAACTCGTGTGCCTCGAGGCGTGAATAGATGTTCCAAAGACTTCTGGAATAATTAACTAGATGGCCACCCCTATTTTAAACTCTTTAAAAAAAAAAAAAGCAAAATGTTATAATAAATACTCAGAATCGCAAAAGGCACCCGTTAAGGAAAAGATTTGGGAATCCCTGCTTTAAGGGAAGAGTGATCTCAATCGATGAGAAAAGATTGTACATGCCAAATATCAATAATCAAACATGACGCTAAACATTGAGTCAACCCTGAGGAAAAATCAGGTGCTGGCGACCCTAAGGCAGTTTGCAGCACCCAGTGCTACACTCTGGCAGAACCTTCGCCGCCGCTGACCCCAAACTGTATCGGCGCTGCCGTTCCTTTGGATATACCAGCTGTGTGGAGTGGGGGGAACTGATGTGTGGGCGACATCGTTCCGACCACAGCTAATGCCCAGGCATTCATCTCGTTTCCATGAGATTATTGATAGTCGCGTCGCTACTGAAGGAGGCCATAGACCAGGGGTTCTCAATCTTCCTTCAACTGGTGACTCCAAAAACATAGCATATTGCATATTTTGCTTGCAACTAGTCAAAAATATTTCTTCAGTTATGTCCCTTGCGGTTTTTTTTTTTAAAGCTATTGGAAAATAGATACCATATCACTCAAATATTTCTGACAATAAATAAAAAAAAAATTAGCTCCACAATTTCAATTAATTGTATTGTCGAATGCAACACATCTTCTTATTAGACTACTGATTGACACACAGTGTAGAGTATGGGGTTTCTAACTTCCACTCAGGAGAGTAACAATTTACTTTGAAATACGGCAAGAGACCACGCTACGGTGATCAGTTATACGTTACGTGACCTCTGTGACCTTTGTCGAAGGTGCCGTACCATACCGCTCTCTGGAGCTCGTTTTAGTCACGGGCCAATAGGGCCATATCACGTGACAGAACGGTGACGTCACAAGACAATCTCTACACCATTACAGTTGCCCACCCAGCGTGACAGTCATTCACACCTTAAAGTTCCATTAGTTATGTCACTACTGTCAAGTCGTGTGTAAAAAAAAAATTCGAATTCGACCATAACAATGTTACATGTTACTTTCTGCACCATTTAAACAAATTCTTTTTCAACTTTTTTCCATATTAGGACTGCGTAGTTACAGGGCCGCTTTACCAATGCATATCCTTTAAAAGTTCTACCAGATCTATACCTTTGATTAACCAGGATTTTCTCGGGGAGAGGTGGGGTGGGGGAGAAATTGAAGATCCCCCACTTGAGGGGGCCCCGAAATGAGTGTTTTTTTTATATATTAAATAAGATAAGAAAAGATAATTCTTATTGATCCAATCAAATGGAAATTCAGTTTGACTACAGTTGACAACCTCAGGTGGGGTAAAAAAAATGTCGCGATCCTTAGGAGTACTCGTTCCACAGTTTGAGAACCGCTGGACTGAACTGCACTTACAGTGTCTGCCTTACTGCCGTAAGAAACAGGCTCTTCTCGTCCTAATGTTTCTTTATATAAAAAAAAACTTTTCTAAAAGTTACTTCGACATTTGAACTTTTTGTAGATAGCTGTGTTTTGTTTGTCAGTTGTATTGAGACCAATAGTTATAGTATTCAGCAGGCCTGTATGCAGACAGATCTCTGTTGAGATTGGCTATTGGTATCGACTGACCACTAGTTGCCATGTCACAGGTCTGCTGCCAAGTCTGCTACAACGACTGGTCTCTATTGTATTTATTTACATACTCAAGGTCAAGGTTCGACACGAGCGATATATTTTTGTCCGACATTGGAAAATCCGTCCATTGACCTGGTGCGCATTCGTGTGTGACCGATGTTAGCACTGGGACATTAATATAAAAAAAAAAAAACACTCTGAGATTAAACATCCAGAAGAATGAAGATCTTAAGAGTGGCTGTTGGTATTGCTTTCTTATTTTATGTTTCTTTGGCTGATCGACGTAAGTGTCTCCTTATCTTATCTTATCTTATCTTATTCAAGACGTTCATTCAAAATACAAAAAAAAAGATAATTACTACGCGCATCTATTAATGAATCTAGTCGTGTCTTTATTCTCCACACTTACACACATATTAGATTTAGGCTAGAAGATCTAAACATTAACTTGTAAACAGAGGCGTAGCTAGGGTGGGGGTATTTGAAAATCACTACGGGTCCCCACTTGAGGGGGGTCCCCAAATAATGTTTTTTTACATTAAATATTAAATATTATACAAAATGCAGTGGCCTCAAAAGAGGTCAAGCCCACCGGGCCCCCAAATGATGCCACTGCATGTAAAATTAGACTTCATTAATAACTTGCAGACATGCTTCGCAGTTGCCCGTGATTGGTATAACAGTTCAAAACAATAGAGACAGACAGAGAGAGAGATAGAGAGACAGAGAGAGAGAGACAGACAAAGAGAGAGAGAGAGAGACAGAGAGAGAGACAGACACAGAGAGAGAGAGACAGACAGAGAGAGAGACAGAGAGAGAGACAGAGAGAGAGACAGACACAGAGAGAGACAGACAGACAAAGAGACAGACAGACAAAAGAGAGACAGACATAGAGACAGACAGACAAAAGAGAGAGAGACAGACAAAGAGAGAGACAGACAAAGAGAGAGACAGACAAAGAGAGACAGACAAAGAGACAGACAGACAAAAGAGAGAGAGAGACAGACAAAGAGAGACAGACAAAGAGACAGACAGACAAAAGAGAGAGAGACAGACAAAGAGACAGACAGACAAAGAGACAGACAGACGAAAGAGAGACAGACAGACAAAAGAGAGACAGACAAAGACAGACAGACCAAGAGACAGACAGACAATAGAGACAGACAGACAAAAGAGAGAGAGAGAGACAGACAAAGAGTGAGATCTTTTAAATTACAGACGTTACTTCTAAAGAGAAGACAACTCCTCCTTGATTAGTGAAGTAGGGTGTTGTTACCGGTCGTTGACTTATAGCATCAAACTGCCTACAGGTTGTGACGTTGCAGGTCAGTGTTCAGGCCTTCTATAACCATTGGTCTCGTGTCAATCGGCCAGTCTTTGTGCCTCGTTAAGCAGACTGATACCAATCAGCTCCTAGACAGGATGTAACATACTATATTCCCTCGCTTAGAAGTTCGGTTTATACTACGTAGACTTATATATATATATATATATATATATATATATACTATATCTAGACTGGACATAGAGATTTTTTAACACTACAAAAAATGTCGTGAAAAAGTTTTTTCAAAGTTGAAACAAGGCGTTGTTTTGTAAAGTAGTTATAAGAAGTATAGTTGTTGTTGTTTTCAACCCTAACCTATGTAACATATAGTTTAATGTTTAGATCTAGATCTAGTAAATGAACATCAAAAATAAGAGTACTCTCGTCTCATAATTATTATTTTGCAGTTTTGGATACATAATCTAGAAAGATCTAGATATTTTAATGTACATATAAAATTTAAAACCAACAGACATGAATTATTTTGATCTAGGATTTTTGAAACATTATCTCAATGGAAACTAACAGGAAATGTCTTTGTTTCATATATTTGTGTGAATATATAGTTCTGTGATTTATAGCCCATCCTAAAGAAAATCCTAGAAATGATTTTGCATTATTTTTAAACTTTGAAAACTAAAGATCATTTACTTTTCTAAGACAGAAAAAGATTGACTGAAAAAGAGTTTCGTACATAGAAATCTATATATATAGGTCTGTGAATCGATCAATCGCGGATAAGAATTTATTTCCGGTTTCCAGTCTCGATATAAAATATTTAAGTCTATGAGGTAGACATAATTGAATTCCATTGTATTTCTTATTATAAATTGCTTAGAGTTATTGCCCCTTGTCTGTATCTAGCCACCAGGTGGTGTGTCAGCAACAATGCCGAAGAGATGAAATGCAATCAATTGAAAGCAGAGCTCCAGAGGGCACTAGAAGCCAACACAACATTATCAACAGTTCTACCAGCAGATTTCCAGTGCATTGATGCAGACGATGTGTATGTTAAGTAGTTAACATATATATTTAGTGTCAGCTTGACTTTCCCATAAAATACGTAATTGATTTTCAATTCTGATGTACTTACTTGACTAAAGTTGACTTAATTCTTTGACTCTCGGTGGAGAATAGGGCCGTTACAGCACTTTGCCATCGGACTCTAAGCCAGCCCTCTACAGTTCCAGTCCTTCCTGACGCCTCTTAGTCTACTGATCTTCTGATCCATGTTTGCTTTGGTCTTCCAGCCTTTTTCTCCAACTGCGGGTTCCAGTCTAGGGTCTGTAACACTGTAACCACTACGCTACCTTCTGTAACACTGTAACCACTCCGCTACCTTCTGTAACACTGTAACCATTCCACCTATTTCTGTAACATTGTAACCACTTCGCCACCTTCTGTACCACTGTAACCATTCCGCCACTTTCTTTAACCCTGTAACCACTCAGCCACTTTTTATAACACTGTAACCACTCCGCTACCTTCTGTAACCTTGTAACCACTCCGCCACTTTCTATAACAGTGTAACCACTCCGCCACTTTATATAACACTGTAAACACTCCGCCTATTTCTGTAACATTGTAACCGCTCCGCCACTTTCTAAAACACTGTAACCACTCCGCCACTTTCTATAACATTGTAACCACTCCGCCACTTTCTATAACAGTGTAACCACTCCGCCACTTTATATAACACTGTAAACACTCCGCCTATTTCTGTAACATTGTAACCGCTCCGCCACTTTCTAAAACACTGTAACCACTCCACCTATTTCTGTAACATTGTAACCTTTCCGCCACTTTCTATAGCACCGTAACCACTCCACACATTTCTGTAACATTGTAACCACTCCGCCACTTTCTATAACACTGTAACCACTCCGCCTATTTCTATAACACTGTAACCACTCCGCCACTTTCTATAACACTGTAACCACTCCACCTATTTCTGTAACATTGTAACCACTCCGCCACTTTCTATAAAACTGTAACCACTCCACATATTTCTGTAACATTGTAACCACTCCGCCACTTTCTATAACACTGTAACCACTCCGCCACTTTCTATAACATTGTAACGATTCCGCCACTTTCTATAACATTGTAACCACTCCGCCACTTTCTATAACACTGTAACCATTCTGCCACTTTCTATTAACATTGTAACCATTCCGCCACTTTCTATAACACTGTAACCATTTTGCCACTTTCTATAAGATTGTAACCACTCCGCCACTTTCTATAACACTGTAACCATTCTGCCACTTTCTTTAACATTGTAACCATTCCGCCACTTTCTATAACATTGTTACCACTCCACCACTTTCTATAACATTGTAACCACTCCGCCACTTTCTATAACACTGTAACCGTTCCGCCACTTTCTAGCACATTGTAACCACTCCGCCACTTTCAAGCACATTGTAACCACTACGCCACTTTCTATAACATTGTAACCACTCCGCCACTTTCTATAACACTGTAACCACTCCGCCACTTTCAAGCACATTGTAACTACTCCGCCACTTTCAAGCACATTGTAACCACTCCGCCACTTTCTTTATCACTGTAACCACTCCGCCACTTTCTGTAACCCTGTAACCACTAAGCTACCTTCTGTAACACAGTAAGTGCGGCAGGGGTGGTGTCTAGTCTAGCTCCTCAAAGTGTAACCACTCGCCTTTCCTAAAATGTAGGTTTCAAAACTACTTGTCAACAATTCAAGCTAGAAACAGACCATTGTAGAAATACTCTGCACGCTGATTGCAACCATTGCTGGTAACTGTAAAATACTGCTACTTTTAGACATGGACGGATTGGCATTCGGGCTAATTCTGGCATTATATATGCAACATCTAGGCTGATTTTAATAATATAGTATGGCACGTACAAAATTTGATTATACTCTCATAAAAAGGTCTTCAGGGAGCGTCATAGCTGGCCCTCGCCTTTTACAAACTGTACAGTCAGCGGCGTAGCAACCAGGGCGCAAAATGACCCGATGCGCCAGGGCTCATGACCATGATATGGAATCCCATTTGTAGGCTAATCCAACGCAGATTTTCTTACCCAGCCCGCCCCTACTAGAGGTAGGTATCTGCTCTTGAACGAAGAATGCCGCGCTGTGTTGTTCTCTAGCGCCGAAATCAAAAATTTTCTTAACACTCATCTCTTCACTTCCTGTAGCGTCCTACGTGTTTTGCGGTAGATCTTTGTAGTTATGGAATATCTTTTCTTAATTAAAAAAAATATAATTACAGGAATAATCTGACAAAAGTTGTTAAAATAGATACTTTGTGAGACTCACGTTGATATAGAACGTGGTTTGACAAGTCGTTGTAAATAGAATGAATGCCAAACGATTGTTCTATTTATAAAACTTTTATTAAAACTCGTTAAAAAAGGAATTTAAAAATATTTATGCAGATTTATAGAAACACTTTCCTTTTATGTGTTTTTCTTTGGAAACCATTTTTAAACAACGAAAATAAATTGTAAATAAAACAAATGAACATGCCCATTTTACTTCCATATTTTCCATCCTATGTTTATAATAAGCTCTGCTTTAAGTGTATATGGTATTAGACATAGAAACAGAACAGTAGAATTAAAGCTGAACATTAACTATGAATAATTTTGGATCTTCTCTCTTTGTAATGAACATGTAAAACTGATCTTGTTTGGACCACTCGCTTATGCTCCTATATCTGGGACCATGAATCTATAATTGATGAACTCCAGCGGGTATATTACTATGAACAGTGTATTTGATCATGACCTATTTACGATTTCTCAATAACATTGACTGCTCAACAGTATTATATGGTCATGACGTGGATGCGTTAATCTGTTTGTCTTGTGTGAAAGCATAATCTGAATAAACCACACAAGAAAAAAATTAACTCAAAACAAAAACAAAATAAAAAGAAATTAACAAAAAAAAATATTTCTTATATACCTCAACGCACCTCCGCTTGGAAGATTTGAACACAATCCTCAATCTAACTATTCGCTAATGTCCCTACATTTGGCGATGATCTTTATATAGGCCTATAATTTTCTTCGTCGCCCAACCATGCGGGACACGCACGCACGCCGACACTCAAACCCTCCTTGAAAAAGTCATGGAAAGATAACTCTTTTATTTGTGCAAGTCGGACTAGAATTACCCCAAGACAGAGAGTGCGGCTCAGAAAAAATAAGAAAGGGAGGGGGGGGGGGGGGAGAGCAAGTCTCTACATCGCCCAACCATGCGGGGCACCACGCACTTACGCTGACTCTCTGAGGCGGGTATATTACAATGAACAGTGTAAATGATCATGAACAATTTTCATTGATAACCTTGACTGCTCAACAGAACACATAATATGTAGCAACATTATAAACCACATAGACAAACATAATGTCCTCAACCCATACCAACATGGCTTTAGGAAATATAGATCATGTGAAACACAACTAATAGGACTAGTTGATGATTTTTCAAAAGGTTTAGATAATAGTGAACAAATAGATGCTATCTTACTAGATTTTTCCAAGGATTTCGATAAAGTTCACCACCATAGTTTGCTTAAAAAATTAAAATATTTCGGCATTAATGGTCCATTGCATCAGTGGATTAAAGATTTTCTGATAGGGAGAGAACAGACTGTAATAATAAATGGCTCTAAATCAACACCGATAACAGTAACTCAGGTGTACCTCAAGGAACAGTCTTAGGTCCACTACTATTTTTAATTTACATAAATAATTTACCAAATTGCATTACCTTAGGAATAAAAGTCAGATTATTTGCAGACGATTGCATAATATATAGAACAATAAAAACAACACAAGACACAGATATTTTACAAAGAGAATTAGATGAATTACAGAAATGGGAATCAAATTGGAGCATGTCTTTCCACCCAGAAAAATGTCAGTTGTTAAGAGTAACAAATAAACTAAAACAAATTAATTCCACTTATCTTATTCATAGCAAACCAGTAACACAGACTAAAAACGCAAAATACCTAGGTGTTATAATAAATGAAAAACTGTCATGGAATCCACATATTGATGAAACTATAAAAAAAATCAAACAAAGCATTAGGGTTTATTAAAAGAAATTTCTATAAATCAAATTAGAACATAAAACTAAAATAATAATAATAATAATAAAATAATAATAATCTTTATTGTCCGTACGGAAATTTGTCTTACAATTTGTGCATTACACCAAACAAAAAAAACAGTATAACTATAAGAAACCAAAGTGTACATTCACACCAGACTCACTCATAATTAGGCCAATAATAGAATATGCATCTTCCGTTTGGGACCCCTCAACTTAAGAAAACATTAAGAAACTGGAACAGACACAAAATAGAGCAGTGAGATTCATAACAAACGAATATTCACATTTGAATAGAGTAACACCTTTAGTAAAATCCCTAAATTTAGAAGGCCTTCAGGATAGAAGACTCAAAGGTAAAGTAGCTATTATACATAAAACACTGAACCATAATCTCCAAATACAAAAACAAAATTTAATAAAATACTCTGAAAGACACAAAGATAAAGGCACATTCCTCGTCCCATATGCTAGGACAAATTTGTACAAATACTCCTTCTTCCCTAGTTCTATTAGAGCATGGAATGGGTTGCCTGAGCTAGCCAGGAAAACCAGTGACTTGGCAGAATTTAAGTCATTGTTTAATATACATGACTAAATGCATGACGCGTAGGACGTAATCATCTTCTTTTTTGAAGTAACGTCTGTATTATTTAAGATAAGATAACAGTGTTATATTAACTTGTTTGTCTCGTGTGTTATTATAAGTTAAAGTATAATCCGAATTAAAAAAGCCCCCTCCTTATCTTATCTTATACATTACAGACGTTACTTTAAAAGAGAAGACTATTAAACGTCCTGCGCTTATTCTAGAGTCGGTCTAGTCATGCGTGTTTATGAATGACTTAAAATCTACCCAGTTGTTTTTCTTATCTTATCTTATATATTACAGACGTTACTTCGAAAAAAAAAAATTACGTCCTACACATTTCGTGTGTCAATCTAGTCTAGTTTTCTGACTGATTCATCCTACATAAAGTAGGCCTACTATGATTATTATGTCTCAACTAAATCTATTCCTGTCTGTTTGGTTCTAAAAAAAAAGAGAAACAGTCTAGCAGGGGCCGACTGGGTGTCAAAATCGGCCCGGGCATTTCTATACAATCCTGCCGAATAAAATGTATATCATATGGTCCTCAAAATCATTATGTTTTATAGTGCAAGGATAAGTGTAGAAATCCACAAAGTGAACACTATATCCTTATAAAATATAAAGGCCTAAAGTTGCTTTTTAATCGCTAAGTATGTAGATCCTAAAAGGATGAAGCCCACTTGTAGCACTGTCTACGGATGTTGGCTATTACATTATTTTAGAAAATGTGTTAGATTGCATTGCAATACTTATTTAAAGTAGTGTTACACGGCAGAGTTTGTTTGTTTGTTTGTTTGTTGTTTTTTAAACACGGCGCTCAAATGGGTCACTTTTATAAGAGAATATTATAAAACCTTTAACCATAAGTGCCATCTATGTGGCCCTTTCGGTGGTCCTACAGGCCGATTGGGTACCGGCCCACCGAGCATTTGCCCAAACGCCCATATAGTCAGTACGCAACTGCATTATAGCACTTTCAATTTATATTTACAACAAACCTTATGTCAACTCAGTCCGGGTGGGTGGAGCCTCTTGCATGTTACTCCTCCCCCTCCCCATTCTCGGATCAGGTTCAAACCTCGTACAATTATTCATTGTCTATGACAACACACGACTTCCAACAAATAATTAACCAGTTAGTTAAATCTATTAGTCGTAATTAATTAATTGTGTTTTATATGAGAAATGAACTTAGCAAATGGAAGACACGCCTCGTGTAGAGAATCAGGTCGTTCGCTAAACAATTTTAAACTAAAAATAGAACATAAAACTTTTTTTTTTAAGTAGTAGAATGTTTCAGTGACTAACATGTCAATCTTACATCTTGGAGTCTCGAATTCAAAATCAGACTTGAACAACTTTTTTTTCCTCATAAAAAGACTGCACGGAAATATTCACCCTAATTTCCTCTTTCCCCCCCCCCCCCCCCTCAACTGGTCCACAAAAGTGACTGGACCATAGCACATTGAGCATTCTATAGGCATGAAAGTTGCGCTAAGTAAAAATATCCATCCATCCCAGTGGCGCTACAGCCCATGGAGGGCACCGGGCCTGCTTCAACACATCCACCCATTTTAGTGGCGCTACAGCCCATGGAGGGCCCCGGGCATTCTTCAACACATCCTTCCATTCAGATCTCTCCTGAGCTTTTCGTCTCCATGTCCGAACTTGAAGTTATTGTAGATCTGTCTCTACATCATCAATCCATTGCAATCATGGTCTGCCTTCTGGTTTTTAAGGTCTACAATTTGTGCTCCTTTGTTCTCTGAGATTCTCACAGGGTGAACTGTCCTGCGAAGTTTGTCCTTTTTTATTTCCGTATTGACGTGTTCGTACAATTTGATATATCTCCAGGTCAGTGCGTTTCCTTCACCCACTTTCTTCTTATATAGCAACACAGATGTTTATTACCAAGCTTATATCAACTTACTCTGTTTGTCTGGTAAAAGGTTTGAACACATTATTTCTCACACACCTCGGGTCAAGTTTAAGCTTTGCACAATTATTCATTGGTATAGGGTTAAGGATGGTGCGCGGTGGCTGACTGGTTAAGCGCTTGGCTTCCGAACCTGGGGCCCTTGTTTCGAATTCGGTGAAGATTGGGAATTTGAATTTCGGGAATTTTAGGGCGCCCCTAAGTCCACCCAACTCTAATGGGTACCTGACTTTAATTGGGGGAAAGTAGAGGCGGTTGGTCGTTGTGCTGGCCACATGACACCCTGATTGTTAACCGTTGGCCAAAGAAACTGATGACCCTATGGTCTGAAAAGGGAACTTTACTTTTTACTTAAAGGTTTAAAATTTTGATGCTAAATCTAAGACTCCGCACGAGTTAATCAATAACAAATGGCACAAATTGTTAATTGTTAGTCTAGACGCATTAAATTAACTACATGATACATTCAAAATAATTGATGTAATTTCACTCAATATCTTTGTTTTCTTTTTAAAGTATTGTTTTAAAATGAGACTTCTGTGTTGGTTAGTTGACTAGGACTTTCCTTTTATTCCCTCTTTAGCTTTTCTTGCATGGAATTGATTGAATCAGATCAGGCTGACCTGGTCAACTTGGACTCAGGTCTGGGCTACTTTGCAGGTCGGCAGCACAACATGATGCCCATCATGGCAGAGAAGTATGACACAAGTAAATTAAAGAAATATCATCTACCTGTTTTATTTTTTAAATTATGTAATTAGGCCTATATCACTGTTAATTTAACATTTTTGAAACATTTATCCATTGGCGTATCCATTTTTACAATGTGTTTTACAATTTGTAATGACAAATGAAGGAAACATACTTTTTTTCGGGTTTTCTTTGCAAATATATATATATATATACAATATATTTGCAATTGGAGGCGCGGTGGCCGAGTGGTAAGCGCTTAACTTTCGATCCGACGACTCCCGAGTTCGAATCCTGGTGACGGCGGAAAATTATAATTTCGGGATCTTAAGGGCGCCTATTGATTTCTCCCAACTTTTATGTTATACTTAACATAAGATGGGAAAAAGTAAAGGCGGTTGATCGTTGTGCTGGCCACATGCTACCCTCGTTAACCATGGGCTACAGAACCTCCCTGTAGATTGCAAAGTCTCAAACGGGTACTTTTTAAAAATATATTTGTTTTGACTGCAAATCCACGTAATCTGTTATGCTAGCCCATTTAGTCTGTTTCCGGAAATATGTTTGGTTCTAGTTTTGAAGTGTCCGTAAAGCAAGAACTGTTCTTTATGTAGTCCATATAAAAGGAACTACGATAAATACTGGCCAAGTAGCCAAAGTTTTAAATAAATAGATACATATCTATATAGGTACACAACTTTCTCAAACAAAGTAGTCTTTTTTTTTTTTCAAAGTACATTTTTCAATTTTATAAGATAATTTCATCTGTAGACATTCCAAAGCAGATTTGGGCGATGTTTTGCTGGAAGCGATAGTAACACTTGATATTCTATTTATAAGGCAACAGTGATACTCGGTGTAGAGACTTTGACATTGATTTAGTGAAGTATGGCAAATATGTTGTGTCCAGATTTTGAGATAACCAACTCGCGCTATGAGATAAAAGACGTGACAGTGCAACAAGGCTAGCTTAGTAATGTTCACCTTCACCTATGGCCTATCCCTTGTTATTAGTCTGTTGAACCGCTGGAGCACCACATTTGAACTGTCAACCATCTTTCTCCATTCATCTCTGTCTTTTGCCTTGGATAGAATCTCTTTTAATGGCAGGCCCATCCATTCTTTTATGTTGTCTTACCATCGCTTTCCCTGTCTGCCTCTTCTTCTTCTTCCTGTGACTGTTCCCTAAAGGAAGGTCATTGCGAGCCTTGAAGATTTTGTAAAATGGCCATAAAGTTTTAGCTTACGATTTTTGGCAGTTGTCAGAAGATTATCCGGGGGGGGGGGGGGGCAATCGCCATTGTGATCCTGTTTCTAATCTCCTTGTTTGTGATGCGGTATTTGTAAATGATAATCTTATATCTTTCTACTAGCGTCTCAATTCCATTGCAAGGATACTCCTCTGGAGTTCTGCAGTCAGTTTCTAAGATAGCCAAGCCTACAGAAGTGCGGAGTGTGCTATAGGAGTGCAACAGTATGATTTTGGTGCCTTTGTAATTGTATTTCCAGATTGTTTTGAGCTTTGCAAGTGCATGCATGACGCGTAGGACGTAATCATTTTCTTTTTTTTGAAGTAACGTCTGTATCATGTAGGCCTAAGAAGAAGATAAGAGTAGTAGAGCAGTGAACCAATACTTCAAAAAAAGACTTGTGCTGTAGTGCACTTACTTCTGTAAAATATTCACATTAAGTTTGAATAGTGTGTCATGTATAAGACAGAATGACGCCTAGTTACATTGGAAGCAGTATAACTGTTTACATGAATGACAACCACGTATTGAATATGGGGAAATGGTGTACTTTAATGGTGGGTTGTGTCCCTTCGATCATTTACGCGACAGGTGATTCTTGTCGTCTGCCATTCTGACTACGTAAGTAAAATAAATAAAATGGGAGACATAATTGAGGGGCATTGGAGATGTTTGTAAAATGTTTTATAAGGATCCTTATGAGTTGAAGATAATTTACTTCCTAGTCCAAACCTCCCGCAGGACGTCGGGGGGGGGGGGGGGATGGCAGCAGGCAAGGTATGAACCGCGACCATCGAGACTACCTCACGACCACTCAGCCATTCTTCTTCTAGCCAGCTTTATTGCTGCTGAGCTGTGAGCTCTTTTGCAGACTGTGCTAAGGGAAAAAGTGTGCTCAGCCATATACTTATCAACACTGGTTGAATTACTGTATGATAATTTTTTATTATATACAATTTTTTTGACTATTTCACACTAAAAGAGAAAGTAAAGAAACAAACCAAACAACAATGATCTATATATTAATCTGAGATTATCTTTTAATTTTGTTGAAGCTACAACAACCGATAAACCTTCTTTGTATTCGGTTGCCGTGATAGCTGTTGGCACCAAAATAAATCTGGACACATTAACTCAAAATTCAGTATGTTTTTCAGGTAAATTTTATTTTTCTTTGTGATGGATAAATGATACTGAATTTTAAATAGTGTCTTATCTTATAAAAGTAAACAAAGTCAAGACTACTATAGAACTATAGATAGGCCTATAATTGGAAATTATGTATTAGGCCTACTAGTTTTTTTTTTATGATACATATCGATATAACCTATATAATCTAGATCTAGATATCTCATGTTTTTAACAACACATTACACATTAAGTTTGTTTTTAAAGTTCACGCTATAAAACTGGGATCATTTTAATAATAATAATAATTCTAATAATAATAGTAATAATGCCAGAGAATGAATACTCGTTCGTTTCTAACATAATATTACCTAATATTAATAAGTATTAAGGCTTGTCTTCGAGTCCGAAGATTAATGAGGAATACATATTTCCTGTGGATACGCAGCCCCAGCCGTTAGCAGTATTACTAGTGTTACAGAATATTATTTCGCTTACCTTGATCAACTTAATGCCATGGTAGTATATAATTACTAAACTGTCAAGTCAATTGAGTGCCTTTGTCATTATTTATGAAGCAATCATTTTGAATTTCAAGAAAAACAAGACTTGTCTTAATAAATGTTATTATGTCGAACGACTAAATCTATATATTTTTTTTTATTAGGCATTGGAATGGCTGCTGGTTGGGTTTACCCGATTGGAACACTGCTTAAAAATAACTATATAGAGATCACTGAGTGTAATGCCTTGGTCAAGGCGGTAGCCTCTGCTTTTGGTCACATGTGCCTACCAGGCTCTTTGACATCACTCTATAATCCATATGGTGAGTATCCCAAAACAGTTGGAAATATTATGTTCTGTAGTCTCCCTATTAAATTTCAACACACAGGTTCCTGAGGATCCTCATGAAGCGGATTAAGATTTGAAAATGTGTGACTTAAACACTTACAGGGCAGATAATGTAATAATAAAGGAAATCTGTTTCTGTGGCCCATGGTTAACAAGGATGTCATGTGGCCAATTCAGCGACCAACCAACTTTACTTTTCCCATCTAATGTCAGGTGCCCATTAGAGCTGGGTTGACTCACAAGATTCCAAAATAAAAAATCCCAGGATTCAAACCTGAGATACCCAGTTCAAAAACCAAGCGCCATACTACTCAACTACCACCCATCCCATTGCAAGAGCAATTCTGATAAATTCAAATGAAACAATACAGAAATTCTGGTAAAAAAAATTGCATTAAACTTGATTGGCTGATATCATTTCTGACTAACCTCTCGATTTGCATAATTTTCTAATTAATTATTTTTTAAATTAGAAAATTATTAACAAATTTATACATTTCATTATTCAACTATGATCCATAGTCGCGTCGCGACTGAAGGAGACCATAGCTTATTCAACTGAAGCACTGATTTATAAATATTTTACAGGAAACAACCCAACATCAGTTTGTGAGTTGTGTACTGGACAGAATGAAGATTTCTGCAGCACCAGTGACACTTTTGCTGGCTATGATGGTGCCTTCAGATGTGTGGCAGAGGGCAAAGGGCAGCTGGCATTTGTCAGACATGACATCTTTAATATCATCCAGAGCCTGGTCAACAATTCTGAAATATCTGGTATCAATGTGGATCCTGCGGTAAGTGTGTGCTTATGAAGTAGATCATTCATGGGCTGACTGCATGTCTAACCACTAGACATTTATTAGATCTATTTTAATTTATTTTATAGTAAAATTAATAGATCGTGGAATGGGTTGCCTAAATCAGTAACTTAATCAATAACTTAGCAGGTCAAGTCTCTAATTAACATGCATAACTAGATTGATACATATGGATGGAATTATTTTCTTATTAGAAGGAAAGTTTGTAATTTATAAGATAAAATCATAAAATTGGATCACCATATATTATATATAACTACTTTCTAACACCAATCATGATGCTCTGTGAGACTCTTTTATAGAGAATATTATAAAAATCTTTAAAAGTGCAATACATGCTTTATATGCCATTCCAATAGTGGCTAAAGGCCCATTCAGCAGTGCATATTCGCCACTAGCCCCATGGGCATTCACCCAAATGGCTACAAAGCCAGTGTGCCTCTGATGTAGATTCAGTTTTAAAACTATAAAGCTCTAGATTCATATTCACTTTAAATTACATGTTAAAAAAAAAGCCATTTATATCCAATGGCAAATGGTAGATCAGGCTGCTACTATTAGGCTGCACACACACATACCAGTTTAATTATATCTATATAATATATTTAATAATAAGGCTTGTCTTTGAGTCCAAAGATTGATATAAATAAGCAAATTTGTTGATAATTTAACTATTTCTAGTTAGACAGAAGATATATCTATAAATATATTTAAATATTTATTAAATAGTTGGAAGCTTGTGTGTGAATTCTAACACAACACTCAATGAAAAACAACAAAAGAAATTGTTCTCTAACTTGTATTCTTTTTCTAGGTGTAAACATTTTTGTTGTGATAAGTTGTTGTCAGAGATGTGCTAATGTCACATTTTACTTTGTTTTCTTTTTTTGGAGATGGCAAATGTCACTTTTTACTTTGTTTTCTTTGTTGGAGATGGCTAATGTCACACTTTACTTTTTGCTTTGTTACCATGATGCTTTGTGCTGAAAATAACTTGTTCTCCATTAGGGTGAGTTTATAATTAGCCTATTTCTAAAAGATTGTTTTCATTGGCCTCCTTCAGTCGTAGAATGACTATGGTTCATCTCAGAGCACACTTCCTCATGTGGCTGTGGAGCCCTATTTCGGAGAGACACTCTCATCCACAGATAGCGCAGGTTAAGGTGGCTTTTGCTTTGGTGGTAGAGGAGCTGGCCGTTTTTCAGATTGTGTGTTTTTCTTCCTGAGCTGAGACCCATGTACTTTCACTGTCCATAGCTTTCTTCGTCACTGTCTCTCTCCATCTGTTGCGGTCTAGAGCCATGTCTTCCCAATTGTCAGTATTGATGTTCACTGATTTGAGGTTACGTTTTATTACATCTATGTAACAGAGGTGGGGGGCAACCAGTTTTTCTTTTGCCAGTCGCGAGTTGACCATAGAGGATGACTTTTGGGATGCGCTTGTCCTCCATCCGGCGAACAAGTCCAAGCCAGGGCAAATGGCGTTTGATTGTTTTATTGTGAATAACCATTTCATCACTATTATTTTGTAGAGTCTTGTAACAAATACATGGAGATTTTTATTTTGGAAGCCATTAGGGTAGAGTAGGGTTGGTAGATAGCTAATGGAATAAAGTACTGATACCACAAATACTCAATTTTGATTTTTAGTCTGAGCTACCATTTTTAGACATCTGCCAGGAATTGTAGTTGGCTGTTTGCTTCTAAAATCTCATTCAGATTCCTCTTGTCTTGTCACTATGGCTTTTCATTGTTATGGAGTGCATGTGTGTTTTTGTTTCCAAGGTGATAATGAAAAAGAAATTTGTTAGATTTGTTTAAATATCAGTTTATTTTATTTCCTTTCAAGTTGACTTTGTCTATATTATATTAAAAGTTATATTTATTATATTCACAAAGAAATTACTCAAGTTAATACAAGTTTTGAGCTTAACTATAATATGCCTACAGCGGTTTAGTTGTGTACCTGTAGATTGGGGTTGAAAGTCAACAACCATCTACAACATTCATATTTTTCTGCTCCCTTTTTTTAAAAAAACTTTACGGCTCAGAAGCCAAGAGCTTTACCACTTAGCCACCACCAATATAAGGTTTCTCTTAATTCCCAGAGTTATCAACTTCTGTGTCCAGATGGTAAAACTGCAGCTGTGACTGATTACGCAAGTTGTAATTGGGGACAGGTGACATCAAATGTCATTTTGACATCAGCCGTCAGAGAGCCTGACATTGTCAAAAGTTACAAAGACTTTCTATTCACTGTTCAGCAGCTCTTTGGTAGAGGAGGCAAGTTAAGCAGCTCTTTTCAAATCTTCAATTCTGAGAGTTCTTACCATGTGGATGTGTTCAAGCGAGTGTTTACTAGGAAGAACTTAATGTTTTCAGACACAACACAAAGCTTGATTGATATTGTGGAAACTGAGACTTATTATTCATGGGTTGGTAAGTGTTTACAGGTTTTTCTTATCTTTTAAATGACAAGACATTTCTACAAATAGGATGGCTGCTTGGTTGTGTGGTAGGTACACTGGACTGTTGTTCATACCCTGCCCGCGGCACTCCCCCATTATCCTGTGGAAGGTCAGGACTAAGAAGTAGATTATCTTCAACTATAAAGGAACATTCGAAACATGTCAAACAATTTTACAAACAACTATAGATCAAGGCTGGCCTTATGTAATCCTAGGCTAAAAGAATATATGGTAGCTTTAAATAAAATAGAAAATGAAAATAAACACCATACAAATAAAATAACCCAATTTCAATGGTTTGGTTGAACCAATCAATGCTGATGAGCAACAGAATTTAATAGAACACCTCTTTGCATTCTCTGCTTTTCATTTACATTTGACCCTAACTCATTTGATGGGCCAGACTCAAAATAATGTTTTGACACAATTACCAATACTATAAAAAGCAACAAGGTTCTAACATTGGTAGTGTGATAAATATTCACAAATAAACCTAGAGTTATAATACAGACTTAAAGCTAGGCTAGTAGACATAGATCTTTGCTATGTTTGAGATTTCATCCAGGTTTCACAATTTTTTTTCCAAAAAACTTTTTTCCTGTGTAAGGTCCCCACAAAATGTAGGTCCTAGGAGGCTGCCTAGTTTGCCTATGCTTAAAGGTGGCCTTGAATACATTATTAACTCATTTGCATATTTATCTTGTCTTATGGGATTTGTTAAGGAGTGGGATATACTGCTTGACTATCTAACAAGGAAACTTGATTCCTAATACGACTTGGCTGAGTGCCTAAAGACAGCCTAGAAACTTTCTCCTAGATACATCTTCCACTTGTCCAAAAATAGAGATTTGATCAGTTTCTATTCAGGTACATCATCACTATTGTATCTTTTTCTTTACAAGTTAATTCACTTCTACTGCAAGGTTATGACTATGAAATGTGTTTCTCTGAAGCTGATGATTTCAATGACATGCAGACTGAGATGAACAACTGTCCCTCTAATGTCATCCGTTGGTGTTTGATCTCCATGGCTGAGAAGCTGAAGTGTGAGGACATGATTATGGCTTTCAAGGCTAAAGAGCTCCAACCTGAGATGGACTGTCTGTATGGAGGGAATACAACCGCGTGTTTGGAAATGATTTGGAGAGGGGATGCTGACCTAATAAGTTTGGATGCTGGAGATGTGTACATAGCTGGACGGTTAGTTTAAATCTGTTACATTGAAGTAAATGTAAATATGTTCCAGTTAGACTTTGAGCTTTGTAGAATAATGTGTTTGGATTTAATTCCAATGATTAAGTATAAGTATAGTATTTCACATGATCAGCAAAGCCCTGCCAATTTTGCTACATTTTATGCAGACCAAACCATTGCCTTCTGAGGGTCTATTTAAGTTTTTCTCTTTGTCAATTGCTTCTGCCTTCAACAAGAGCTTTTCTTTAGATCTTATATGTGTGTCTTAAGAATTTTATGAGAGTTCTCCATCTGTCACTTTCAGACCATCTGCTACTAGCTGCTTAAGCAGTTCCTCTATGCCATTGAAGGCAAAATGGCGCCTGAGTTGATTTTTAAAGTGCTTCTGTTATGTTATCCTCTTCTAATCTCAGCTGTCATACTGTTGAATGGTATATAGTGCCTCTACTCTGCTTAGTCCTAACTCCCATCTAATAGTTTGTGATCTTTGCATCTTTACAAATAACTGTCTTATAGTTTGTATCTCACAGTCGCTATGGCCTCATTGTATCGGAAGATTATGGTGATATGTCAATGAAGTTCAAAGCTGTTGCTGCCATCAAGAAAACAGACCAACAAACAACTTTATTCAACATGAAAGGTAAAACAACAGTTTCACATTCAGATTTAGAATTGTTATGAAATTTCTTTTTTTTTTTGGTATTCTATGACATAGTCAGGGATTTTCAAAAAAAAGTTAATCACAGTTATCTGCTATTTGTTTTTAAGATCCCATTTGTAATTTTTACTAATAGTGGAGATATGATGGAAACAAAAAAAAACTTAGGGAAATGAAAAGAATTATAAAAATTACTTTGTACTACAATTGAAAGAGCTTTTGAAAGTTGTTTCTACAGTTCTGGTCTAAGGGCATATGATGTAAAGGTCATCTGTTTCTGTGGCCCACTGTTAACTAGGGTGTCATGCAACAATCAACCACGTCACTTTTCCCGAACTAATGTCAGCTGGGTGGACTCAGGTGCCTGAAGATCCCGAAATTAAAAATCCCAGTCTACACCAGGATTCGAATCCTCTACCCCATTCCAGAAGCAAAGCGCTTTATCACTAAACCACTACACCTACACAGTTTAGAAAAAAAGTGCACACAATTTATTTTATAATAAATTTATTTTATATATTATATTATTATTATTTTATTATTATTAAAATACTTTGCTTATCAATAACTCCAGTTCTCTACACCAGATACACCTAAAATGCTGCTATTTATGGATTTGCCTTCATGTATGAGTAACTTCAATAATTTTTTTCTGATGAAATCAATGTTATGCAGGTAGAAGATCATGCCATCCTGGAATTGGTCGAGGTGATGGCTGGGTGATTCCACTCAATATCTTCATCGAAACTGAACTGTTTCTGCCTAAAGATTGTACTATTTTTAGAAACATTGGTAAGTTGCAGGTTGGCTACTTTGCATTTGTATATCTTCTTTTTCAATGAGATAAAAATTTTAAGAATGAAATGATTTAACTTTTGTATTTAGGTGAGCTCTTTTCTTGAAGTTGTATACCTGGATCTCTGGAAACAGAGTACAATCCTGGTGGCCGGCCAGTCAACCTGTGTGAAGCATGTAAATCAAATGGTTATGGAAAATGTCAGCGTAACAATGATGAACTTTATTATGGCACCAGCGGTGCATTCAGATGTTTGGTGGAGAGTAAGTTTCATTTTCTTTTTAAATACTAGGATTGATTAGAAGTAACAATTTAACTTATCATGACTTCATACTGTTGTTTTTTTTTAAGTTAGATGTTTTAATATGTGTCACATGCATGTGTGTATGTCATGCTTGACAGCACACAATAACAGCTGACCAGTAGTATGTAAACTTTCCATATTATTAGGTCACTTCGTGTGTGCATGGGATCCTTCTAGATAACCTTGATATAAATAAGCTAAGATGAAGGGTAAAGGTGGAATTTTGGTAATCTTATAGAATTTACTATCTGAATCCGAGTTAGTCATATGATTGTGGAGACAATACACATCTCTCCAAAATTACAATCTTCCCAAAATGGTTGAAATAAAATTGTTTTAAAGTTCTTTAAATTTTTGTTTTATTGATACAAAGCAGAATTCTAAATGCTAGAGATGTGAGTCTCTTACCTTACTGAGACTTTTATAGGCTCCACATTGTGCTGACTATCATTACAGTATAACCAGTGTACTACGGTATTAATAGTGGTGATTAGCATTTTAATAATAATAATCTTTACTGTCTGTAAGGAATTACAATTTGTGCATAACACCAAATAAAACATTATAACTATAAAAAAAAACAAAATGTACATTCACACCAGACTCACTCATAATTTACCTGTGAAAGTTTATATCAGATTGTTTCTGTTTAATGATTTGATTGCCAGGGGAACAAATTAGTTTTTGTGTCTGTCTTTGCTATCAGTGTCTTGTATCTCTTTTGTGATCGTAAAATCACAAAATCCTGACCTAAAGGGTGATTTTTTATTTCTAGAATCTTTTTAGCTTTTTTATGGATGTTCGTCTCAGCTGCCAAAAAGTGTTTTTTTTTTTTTTTCCAATGACTTGACTTTACTTTGACATTTAACTGATAATTAGGACTCTTTTGTCTTGTCAAACAGTTGAAATAATAGTTTTATCATTCAACTAATAATTATGGTTGACTAGAGTAACATTATTTTTTTGTAAAGTAATTAAATGCAAAGTAACTGTCTAAATAAAGTTTATTTGACTTAGAAAATTATTTCACATATTAGCTGCTATTTGGAAGAAGATTGTTTCACATATGAGCTGTTATTTGGAAGAAGATTGTTTCACATATTAGCAACCATTTGGAAGAGTAATTCACAAATATAATAAACATAATTTTCTGTAGTAATTAATGTCCAGTAAAGTAAAATAGTAATATAACTGTTATAAAAAAAAAAGACTGAATCACATTCAACCGTAGTCATAGAATTCTTTATTAGTATATTGATTTAGATTCACAAATAATTGTATTATTATTCAATAGTTAGACTTGGTTAGAAAATAATAAGGCTTGTCTTCGAGTCTGAAGATTAGTGAGAAATGCAGTATTTCCCACGGCTGCGCAGCCACAGCTGTGACCTACATATTTTGCCACATCCATGGCAAGCTTAGCCATTGTCCACAGGTGGTTGATTTAGTTTTTCTTTTCTTTGTCTACCTCTGTCCTCGGCAGTGGTTTTTTTTTTTGGTCTCAAATGTGTATCTTGTCGCCTTTGTTAGTGACCTCCAGCTTTCTCGTTCTGAGGCCGCATGCAACAACGTTCTCTCTTCTGTCAGCTAAGGCAATTTGTGCTGGTTGTTTAGCACAGTCATTTAACTAATAGTTAGATTTAAACACAGTGTTTTTGTATATTGTGGTTGTATTAGACTATAGTTTAAGTCTATAAATTACTTCACTAAATCATGACATGTTTCTCATCAGACGGTGGTGACATTGCCTTTGTTCGCCACTTGACTGTCCGAGACAACACAGATGGGCGCAATCATGCCACATGGGCTAGGAATCGAAGGTCTGATGACTATGAACTGTTGTGCAAGGATGGGC
Organism: Biomphalaria pfeifferi; assembly: GCA_030265305.1. Lineage (NCBI taxonomy): Eukaryota > Metazoa > Mollusca > Gastropoda > Planorbidae > Biomphalaria > Biomphalaria pfeifferi. Next base: position 768,000 of record JASAOG010000131.1, on the reverse strand, counting down.
GTCGCCTTAATGTGGACAGATTTAATGAATGTCACTTGGGGGAGGTTCCAGCTGATGCAATAGTTACTTCAGGTTAGCTCTTATCCAGTCCAGGGACCAGTCAACTCTAATTTTACAATCTAACCGTGCTGGATTTTAGTAACTGGAGGTCCTGAAAGGATTTTTTAAAGTTTCTTACCCACTTCAAGCTTAAATATAAATGACACTTAATAATGTTAATAAATCTAAAGGCATGTTATATTAGTGAGAGAAAAATAAAGTTCCGCTTTCAGACGTTTTTATCTATAGGGCAGGTGATGTTAAGGTAATCTGTTTCTTTGGCCAACAGTTAACAAGCAGGGTGTCATGTGGCCAGCCTTATGACCAATCACCTTTTTTGTTCCCCTACTAAAGTCAGGTACCCATTATAAGTTGGTTGGAAGTTCGAAACTCCAGTTTTCACGGATAGTCAAACACAGGACCCCAGGTTTGGAAGCGAAGCGCTTAACCATTCAGCTACTGAGCCCCCTAAGAAATAGAGAGCTTGTTAATTTAATTTGTTATATTTAATATGTATATTTTTTTATGTTATATCTGTGTAATGTGGAGGGTGAGGCCCTGTGTATTGCACAGTGTAGCACTATGGTAAATCTGGCTCTGTCTCCAATGTTATGCAATTTATTTTACAGCTACAAAGACCTCAGAGCAAATAGGTATCATCTGGAATGTTCTAAATTATGGACAACAGTTTTTTTCATCAGACATGTAAGTATAAGATGACCTCTGTACCAAGCAGTCTAAGAGGCAGATAATGTAAAAACTTTGACTTAGCAGTGTATGGGACAGGTAATGGAATCTTCTAGTAGATTTAACTATTTTCTTTATATCCTTTTCACTCTCATTCAGTAGGACAGATGTGTAAACAATGGTTTAATACATTGTGTTGAGTCTTGTTATACAAGTGCATTGTAAATGTGTACAACTCAACTTAAAGTTCCATCTCATGCTAGTTTTTTTTTTTAAATCTCTACTTACAATATGGGTGGGTTGACGAAACTTCTGGCAAAACCTAAAACCTTGTTGGACACGGTTCTGAAAAACATCTCTAACAATTTTCCTATAAATTTGATGTATATTGTTGAGAATTACTGTTATAATTTTTCAAAGTATAAACAAAATAAATTTACATTTGGCTTAAGGACTAGAAAATATTTATCTTGAACAGACTCTACGTCTTCAAGTATTTCTGGTTGTTCTCTCTATTTATCAAAGAGTATCAAATCTAACATTCATTAGTTATTATGAGAAAAGTAATTGCTCTATAAGATTTATAAAGAAGGTTTTTTGTTGTTTTTTTTTTAAAGTATTTTAAAGTTTTTCTTGTTTCTTTTTATTTTCAAGTGATGGAGATTTCCATATGTTTGACTCGGGCTTCTGGTACAGTAATCTCATTTTTAATGACGCTGCTGTACGCTTGATGAAAATCTCACCCGATCGTCAAAACTACAAGGACTGGCTGGGCGAGACCTTTCTTGCTCAGGTTGAGAACCTCCACCGGTACACCTGTGTTAATCCAGACAGTGCAGGATTTCATCGGCCAAGTTTTGTAGCTAGTCTGTTAGTAGTTTTGGTCTCCATGCTTCTCAAACACTTATAGCTCAATGAACTTTAGATTCATGTCTCTCTGGTTCTGGTTGTTTATTAAGGGTTAATACAACAGACATTTGGTTTAAAACTCTGCAAAAGAATGACTAAAAAAAAATAAATTATTGAAAAGTATGTTTTAACCATTTTAACTAATCTTGAAAATATCATTAACCTCGACTATCCTTTTAGAGTCTTTGCATATTTTACAATTTTATGTAAATTCTAATGAATATTAATGTAATTATAAATTTTTTTTTTATAAAGTTTGTATTAACTCACTTTGTATGTCTGGTAAAAGTTTGTACAAGTTTTTTCTACCACACCCAATCTCTGATCAGGTTGAAATTTTGCACAATTATTTCTTATCTTGTTAGTGGGAAAGAACTTGTGCTTTACTAATGTGGTGATATAATTGAATTAGTCCCCTTGACCCCTCAGTAGAAATTCAACTGTATTTTTTTTTTTAAACCAATAATGGTAGCATTCACCCAGGTAAGTGATCATAGTACATTGAGAAAGCTAAAAGCATGAAATTGAGCTAAACAAGAACAATTTGTAAAAATATTTCTAATTGCACAGATTTATTATTGTTAGTCTAGATCTGTTACAAATTTAATGACATGACTGACTCCAAACTAATTAATAAAAATTACACTTCATATAAGCTTTTTTTTTTTTTTAAAAAGTATTTTTTAAGTTTTTCTTGTTAATTGTAGCGACAAACGTTTCCTTACGTGGCTTCTATTAGGAGAAGAATTACCATTAAGACCATGTTTTAAGTTTTTTTTCTTGTGAAAAATAGTGTCATGATATTGTTAGCAGGCCATTAAATTCCACATTTCTAATGGATAAATAATTTGAAAGTTTGATTCTGCCTTTAAAAACAAGTCCCTATTAACTCAATATCACTGACCTAAACATTCGTTTCTTGGTTTGATGTCAACTATCATTGTAATTATTTCACCTGCATCCATACATGTACATAATTCATTCTATGCATTTTTGTTATTGTTATTATTATAATTTTGTATTATAATGAATTTATGTGATCTTAAGTTTTATTGCCTTGGGTTCATGGTGATTCAAGGGATGTTTTTATGTAAATATAGATATATTCATAAGAATTCAGTTTTATTAGTTGATTAGTCTGGTTGGCTACCTGGTTGTGTGGTATATGCTTTCTGCTGTCGACATGATGGTTCCGAGGTGGAACCCAGCCTGCTGCCATTCCCTAGTGATTCCAGTTACCCGTTGGCTCAGTGTGGCGCCTCCATGGAAACGTCTAGTAGTGGAACTAGATAGGCCAAGTTTGAGTAGGGAACCAGGCCCGGCCGGGCTTCCCTGGGTGAGCTTTAGTTTTTTTTCTCTCACTCCGGGTTGGGATTGAAAAAATGCCCGGGATCCAGCCCAACAAATCTGCCATACCATTCCACGCAAGGAGCCGCCATCAGTTAGCCATTAAGCTGGAGGAGCGATCCTTCCACGGAACAGTGGCGGTAACAGTATAGAAATATGAGGCTATCTCCCCATGGTAAGTGCTGCTCTCTGCCACTTATAGCGAGTGGGCTCAAAACCGGGCTTGGTACGCCATGTACCTGGTACAGTCCGATTTTAATGGCCAGTCATTATGGCCGACTACCGCTGGGAGCCCTCAGTCAGGACATGGATGAAGAGCCCATGTCCAGGCCTGGTTGTTGGATAAAAGCCTTTCTAACAATCAACAGGATAATGGCGCCTCAAGGCCAATTCCCAACTGGACTTTTTTAAAGGTGACTTGCGGGACCTTTGGGCTCCAATGTTAATACTCTTCATTTATAAAGGAGCATTTGACACATGTAAAAAAAATTTTTTTTTAATTATTTAGATCATCAGAAGATCCATTAAGTTGTGACTATCAAAACATTTTTTATTGTGTTCAAAGGGAATGATGAGTCTTGCAATGTTGTGTGACAGTAATCAAAACATTTCTTATTGTGTTCAAAGGTAATGATGAGTCTTGCAATGATGTGTGACAGTAATCAAAACATTTCTTATTGTGTTCAAAGGTAATGATGAGTCTTGCAATGTTGTGTGACAGTAATCAAAACATTTCTTATTGTGTTCAAAGGTAATGATGAGTCTTGCAATGATGTGTGACAGTAATCAAAACATTTCTAATTGTGTTCAAAGGGAATGATGAGTCTTGCAATGATGTGTGACAGTAATCAAAACATGTCTTATTGTGTTCAAAGGTAATGATGAGTCTTGCAATGTTGTGTGACAGTAATCAAAACATTTCTTATTGTGTTCAAAGGTAATGATGAGTCTTGCAATGATGTGTGACAGTAATCAAAACATTTCTAATTGTGTTCAAAGGGAATGATGAGTCTTGCAATGATGTGTGACAGTAATCAAAACATTTCTTATTGTGTTCAAAGGTAATGATGAGTCTTGCAATGATGTGTGACAGTAATCAAAACATGTCTTATTGTGTTCAAAGGTAATGATGAGTCTTGCAATGTTGTGTGACAGTAATCAAAACATTTCTTATTGTGTTCAAAGGTAATGATGAGTCTTGCAATGATGTGTGACAGTAATCAAAACATTTCTAATTGTGTTCAAAGGGAATGATGAGTCTTGCAATGATGTGTGACAGTAATCAAAACATTTCTTATTGTGTTCAAAGGTAATGATGAGTCTTGCAATGTTGTGTGACAGTAATCAAAACATTTCTTATTGTGTTCAAAGGTAATGATGAGTCTTGCAATGATGTGTGACAGTAATCAAAACATTTCTAATTGTGTTCAAAGATAATGATGAGTCTTGCAATGATGTGTGACAGTAATCAAAAAATTTCCTATTGTTTTCAAAAGGAAGGATGAGTCTTGCAATGATGTGTGACAGTAATCAAAACATTTCTAATTGTGTGCAAAGGTAATGATGAGTCTTGCAATGAGGTGTGACAGTAATCAAAACATTTCTTATTGTTTTCAAAGGTAATGATGAGTCTTGCAATGAGGTGTGACAGTAATCAAAACATTTCCTATTGTTTTCAAAGGTAATGATGAGTCTTGCAATGAGGTGTGACAGTAATCAAAACATTTTTTATCGTTTTCAAAGATAATGATGAGTCTTGCAATGATGTGTGACAGTAATCAAAACATTTCTAATTGTGTTCAAAAGGAATGATGAGTCTTGCAATGATGTGTGACAGTAATTAAAACATTTCTTAGTGTTCAAAGGGAATGATGAGTCTTGCAATGAGGTGTGACAGTAATCAAAACAAAGAAATCTGATATCATTGGGAAGATATGTTGGGGCTTATGAAAAGAGATTTTGAGAAGTGATTGTCATGTCTAGAGCAATGACAGAAATACACATGATTCAAAATAAGTATATTACAATGAGTGTTGCAGGGACTTTCTGTCTGTGAAAATCAAGAGTTTAAAATTGGCAATTCTAGTACAGTAGGTTTTGAACCTAAGGCTTGCTTACAGCATTGTATCCTTCATTACTTCATATTCTGCAGGTATTAGAAGTTCAAACTCTCAATACTTGTATTTTGTTTGATTTTATATCTTTAAGGTGGATGTTGTATGAAAATACATTTGTCTCCCCTTCCTTAATTCAAAGTAATTTTAAATTGTGCGAAGGGACAATAAGGATGAAGTTATAATGTATATTTCTTATAGCAGAATCAACATAGAGAAGTAATCGAGAAAGATTTGAAATAATTCATGAAAAAAGGTCACGCATGCGCATCATAGAATGAACTCTATAAAAGCCAATTTTTAACTCTAGATTAGTGTAGATTTAGATCTATGTCTACCTCAAGATCTACTTTATACTTTAACATATGAACATACAAAATTAAGTGTATTCATCTCAAATTTTAATCAAATATATGTAGGCCTACAAGCAAATGATTTAATTTGAAAAAATGGATTTAAGCCTAATAGCTATTATATTTGATAGCTTCATTCACACTATTTTTACATTGACACATTCGCTTTACTTATTACATTATTATTTCGTTTAATTGTGACTATATCGACAGTAATGCGCAAATAAAGACCCGCGGGTAACATATGTCTAGTATATATATATATAAGATAAGATAATTTTTATTGGTCCAATAAAATTGAAATTCAGTTTGACTACAATTGACCACCTCAGCGTAACTACTGTACAATCACAATATAGATGCAAATACGAGCAACATTCACCCACGAAACATACATTCTCACAACCAGCGCTTTATGAATTTGACTTCTATGTACTTTTCGATGACGACAGACGATCTTGTAACACTCTGACCGAATGTGGGATAAAGGAGTTTTTAAATCTTTCGGCTTTGGTCCTAGTGGAAAGGAGACGACCACTTCGTTCAGATCTTATGTAACAGTGATTTAATGGGTAAAGTTTGTCTTTAAGAATCATGTTTTTGAAAGGCATCTTTCATGAAAAAGCTCTTCAAGAGATGGTAGGTGTGTTCGAGTGATACACGATGCTTTTTTTAATTAGTCTATTTAGTCTTTGCGCCAGAGAAATATTACCATACCAGCAGGTGATGGCAAAGTAAATTAGACTGATGATATATTCAATTCAAATCTGCGATATTTTGTTTAGCATTGTCTCCCCCTTGCCCATAACGTCACTTTCTGACGTCCAATGATAATACTTGTTCCGTGTTACTTTTGTGTATAGTTAATAAAATATATTTCAATACTTGCACAAAGTTTTACAATGTATGAGATTGAAGCCTTGATCTATTGATATTTTACAAAGCTTTGATCTACTCTGTCTGGTGAAAATGTTTGGACACGTTTTTTCTCTGACACTCAATCTCGATAAGTTGAAACTGCAGAATTATTCATCGGCGAAGACAATACGTCAATTTTTTTAAAAAAAAACAACGTTAGTCAATTAATAATTTTGTTTGATAAGGTAAATTATTCAGTATTCACAGATATAGCTAAATATGTATGATTTTGTTCCCTAGTGTAATTGTATATTGTCAGGGGCAGGTATGGTGAGAGTGAATGTGTTATTTCTTGGTTGATATTTTAGTATGAAAGAGTTATATCCATTTGTTTATATACCCAGGTATGAATGTGAACAGTATACACGTGATGCTTTAGAATGAGTTTCCCTTTTTAGGATAGAGAGAAATTAGTAGTTTGAGTTTTCACCTTGAATTGGTGGTGTGTATTCAATTTTCACGAGAGTTGATGTCATTGTGTGCTTTATTGGATATTGAAGTTATTATTATTTTCATGGATGTTGGAGTTTATTTATTAATTATAAATAATTATGATCGAGTATACCCTAACGAGCCAAGCTGGATGGCTTCCTGGTCGTGCGGTTTGCGCGCTGGACTGTCGTTCGGATTTATCGACGGTCGAGGGTTCAAACCCTGCCCGCTCCCATCCCCCGTCGTCCTGCGGGAGATTTCGACTAGGAAATAAACAATCTTCAACTCTGAAGGAACATCCGAATTACGTAAAACATTTTAAACAAACAAGCAAGAAAGGAACCTGACATTTTGGGCCTCGTTCGGTCAGGTACAGTAAGTATCGTACCTGTCATTTGTCTGCTAAAGTTCGTCACCTAACAATCGTTTACATTTTGGAGCACAAGAGAACAAGGAGGAACTATTTTTCGCCAGTAAGAGCATGAAGTCTGTCAAGTTTTTTAGCGGCCCCCGAAAGGGGAAAAGACGCTATTAGTTTTGTGCGAAATGTCTGTCAGTCTGTCCGTTCGTCCCGTTTAGATCTCGTAAACTACAAAAGATATTGAAAATCCGACATCACAATATTTTAGACCATTCAATGATCTGCGGGACCGTTGGCGCACTACAAAAGATCTGTTAACCTTCTTTCTCCATTCTTATCTCTCATTTGTCTTTGATATAATTTCATTCGGATGTTCTTTCTGAAAATATTGAAGCCTGCCTGGGTGGACCACTTCGGTGGCCGATTTTGATTTTGTGTTTCCACACAAACTGTCTTTTGTAACCTTTTTTTTTTCTACAAGTTATTAAAGGCTGTAAACTCAAGACCGAATCTCAATTAAATTTTGTACTCCAATATCGTTTACGTCAACGTAGACAACGCCTAGTGAGCGGCATTATGCCATCATTGAGCGGGAAGGTTTGGCGATCGTCTGGAGTGTCCAACGCCTAGTGAGCGGCATTATGCCATCATTGTGCGGGAAGGTTTGGCGATCGTCTGGAGTGTCCAACGCCTAGTGAGCGGCATTATGCCATCATTGAGCGGGAAGGTTTGGCGATCGTCTGGAGTGTCCAACGCCTAGTGAGCGGCATTATGCCATCATTGAGCGGGAAGGTTTGGCGATCGTCTGGAGTGTCCAACGCCTAGTGAGCGGCATTATGCCATCATTGAGCGGGAAGGTTTGGCGATCGTCTGGAGTGTCCAACGCCTAGTGAGCGGCATTATGCCATCATTGTGCGGAAGGTTTGGCGATCGTCTTGAGTGTCCAACGCCTAGTCAGCGGCATTATGCCATCATTGTGCGGGAAGGTTTGGCGATCGTCTGGAGTGTCCAACGCCTAGACAGATACCTATGTGGAACTAAATTCACAATCCAGTGTGACCATTGTCTTACTTGAAGTCTTGCAAATTTCAAAACGATCGAATCTGTCGCTGGTCACTTACGCTTCAAAACTTCATCTTCGATACTGTACACATTGAAGGCCGCAACCATTTCCTGGCAGACACACTGTCAAGACTAACCATATCAATTTTACATAGTTGTGTTAAGTTATAATTGTTAGCATTTTTTATTTTTCTTTTTATTCTAAGAAAACGTAGAGGAAGAGATTGTTTCCTTCCAGACTTTTATTGTTATAGAAACGTAATGTGTCATGTATTTTCCTACTGTAGGTTTAGAAATTATATGTATATCTCTAGATCAGTCCGGCCTATGCCAAACAGTAAATTTGCTGCTCTTGCCACAATTTTATTTTCTTTGATGCACATTCTTATTAAATGATTGCTCTAGCTAGGCATAATTAAGCCTAATATGGGCTATTTAGCGTAAATGTTATAATGTTAAATGTTAAATAATATATATATACAATAGGTACTACTAATTTCCTGTTGTTCTGTTAGTGTATTTGAATACATTTAAATATGTGTATGTATTGTATTTCCAGATTTTTGTGAGCTTTGCAAGTGCTGAGATGTAACGTCTGTATTGTATAAAATAAGATAAGATTGTATGGTTCACTAAAATATTAAACCTATTACATCTAAGCATTAGTAATAAAGCAGTAAATCAATACTTCAAATAGTACTTGTGCTGTAGTGCAGCTGTAGTGCAACTACTCGATAATGTAAAATATTCAAGAGTGAAAGAATATTGTGTCATGTATAAGACAGAATGACGCCTAGTTGCATTGTAAGAAGTATAGCTGTTTACATGAACGACAACCACGTAATTGAATGTAGGGAAATGGTGTACTTTAATGGTGGGTTGTGTCCCTTCGATCATTTACGCGTCAAGTGATTCTTGTCGTCTGCCATTCTGACTACTTAAGTACAATACATAAAAATGGGAGAAATAATTGAGGGGCATTGGGGATGTTTGTAAAATGTTTTATAAGGATCGGATATTCATTCAGAGTTGCAGGACGTCGGGAGATGGCAGCGGGCAGGGTATGAACCACGATCATGGAGAAGACCGTACGACAATCCAGCGCGCAAACCGCACGACCAGGCAGCCATACACTTACCAACAATGTTTGAATTATTATATGATAATTTTTTATTATACACAATTTTGTTGACTATTTCACACTAAAAGGGAAAGTAAAAAAAAAACAACAACAATGATCTATATATTAATCTGAGATTATCTTTTAATTTTGTTGAAGCTACAACAACCGATAAACCTTCTTTGTATTCGGTTGCCGTCATGGCTGCTGGCACCAAAATTAATCTGGACACATTAATTCAAAATTCAGTATGTTTTTCAGGTAAGTTATTTTTTTTATTCTTTGTAATAGATAAATGATAGGCTACTGTATTTTAAATAGTTTCTTATCGTATGTTTTCAAGTCTCTTTGGAAAAAGTGTGCCATTTTACTTTGTTACAAAGTGCATTTTTTATCATATAACGTAAACATTTTGCGTAACTTGTTTCGTACTAAAGCCTTAATGTATATACTAATTGCAATATTAATGTCTGACTGAACATAACCATTTATGACGTTACACTGCAAAGACTTTCTTCCAAACCAATAATAGCCCAATACTTTTAGGCAATGTTAAAGACTCGACGTGAGCTGCGGTTTTCGAGACTGTATCTTTTCTTATGAGATACAGACGTTACTTCAAAAAAGAAGATAATACTTCCTACGCGTGTTCTGTTTGGGGACTTAAGAGACTTTCTTTTCTAATCGCCATGTACATAAACATTTAAAACTCAAAGAACACGAAAGCGGCTATTCGAATTGGGAGTCTTTACCCGATCCAAATAAGTGGGCTAAATATATTTCTTCAACAAATTATTCAAACGAGCGAGGCTTGGTCACCTGGTACTCTTATAAAAGTAAACAAAGTCAAGACTGGCTGTAGAACTATATATATATATATATATATATATATATATATATATATATATATATATATATATATATATATATATATAGTAAATCCTTTTTTCCTAGTTTTGTTTTGTTAAAAAATTGATAAATTTTGATAAAGCCTATGAATCTAATCTAGATCATATGAATAGATATTTCTTTTTTTTAACAACACATTAAGTTTGTTTCGCAAGTTCACACTAAAAAAATTGGGATCATCTTAAATGACAGTCCGAATTTAAGCACATATCTCAAGACTACTACAACAGGCTGTTGGCTACTACAGAATATTAGGCTTACTTTAATGGTAGTAAATAATTACTAAAGTGCTGAGTGCATTTATGAAGCAACCATTTACAATTTTAAAAAAACCTGACACTTAATAAATGTTGATATACTTTTTTTTTATTAGGTATTGGAATGACAGCTGGCTGGGTTTACCCGATTGGCACACTGCTAAAGAACAACTATATAGTGATCACTGAGTGTAATGCCTTGGTCAAGGCGGTAGCCTTCGCTTTTGGTCACATGTGTCTACCAGGATCTTTGACATCACTCTATAATCAGTATGGTAAGTATGCATAGACAGCGGGAGATATGATCTGTAGTCTCCCTTATAGATGCATGATATGTAGGATGATGTTTTTTTGAAGAAATGTCTGTATTTTATAAAATAAGATATTGAATTTCAACACACAGGTCCCTGAGGATCCTCATGAAGGAGATTAAGATTTGAAAATGTGTGACTAATATATAATATACTTACAAGGCAGATGATGTAATAATGAAGGTCATCAGTTTCTGTGGCCCATGGTTATCAAGGGTGTCATTTGACCAATACAGTGACCAACTGACTTTACTTTTCCCAACTAATGTCAGGTCAAGTAACCATTAGAACAGGGTGGACTCTGATGCACCCTAAAAATTTCAAAATTTTAAATCCCTGTCTTCACCTGGATTTGAATCCATGATTCTCAGGTAAAAAACCGCACCACACCCACAGCCACCACCCTCCCATTACAAGAGCAATTCTGATAATTTCAAATGAAACAATACAAAAATTCTGGTAAAAAAATTACATTCAACTTGATTGGCTGATATCATTTCTGACTAACCTCTCGATTAGCATTATATTATTAATTAATTAAATTTTTTTACACATTTCATAATTCAACTGAAGCACTGAATTATAAATACTTTACAGGAAACAACCCGACATCAGTTTGGGAGTTGTGTACTGGACAGAATGAAGAGTTCTGCAGCACCAGTGATACTTTTGCTGGCTATGATGATGCCTTCAGATGTGTGGCAGAGGGCAAAGGGCAGCTGGCATTTGTCAGACATGACATCTTTGATATCATGCAGAGCCTGGTCAACAATTCTGAAATATCTGGTATCAATGTGGATCCTGCGGTAAGTGTGTGCTTATTAAGTAGATCATGAGCTGACTTCATGTCAAACTATTATTAGATCTATTTATAGTATAATTTTCACCGGGGATGTGCTAATGTCACATTTTACTTTCTTCTCTGTTGGAGAAGTGCTAATGTCACATTTTACTTTGGGTTCTTTGCTGGAGATGTGCTAATGTCATATTTTACTTTCTTCTCTGTTGGAGATGTGCTAATGTCACATTTTACTTTGGGTTCTTTGCTGGATATGTGCTAATGCCACATTTTACTTTTTGTGTTGTCATCATGATGCTTTGTGCTGCAAATAACTTCTCCATAAGTGTGAGTTTATTTCTTAAAGGTTGTTTTATTGTGTTAGTAGCCACTTCATCACTATTATTTTGTAGAGTGTTGCAAAAACACAGGAACATTTTATTTTGGAAGCCAGTGTAGGCAGAGCTTTCATATATATGCTACTAACATGCTCAGAGTGCTATGGTCATATCTCATTTGTGGACCACTGGGGGAGGGGTATCTGGGAGAAGGTTTTTCCATGCTGTCCTTAGGCGCTCAATAAACACAACTCTGCTTGAGTCGGGTGTCAAACCTTGAGCCCCCTTCATCGGTAGCCAAAGCAAGTTCAAGCGTACTTAGCCAAGGAAGTGTGGTTGGCTGTTTGCATCTAAAATCTCATTTAAATTTCTCTTGTCTTGTCTCTTTAGCTTTTCATTGTTATGAAGTGTGTGTTTCTAAGGTGATAATGAAAACATTTTATTTTGTTATATTTGTTTAAATATCAGTTTATTTTATTTCCTCTCAAGTTGACTTTGTCTATACTGTAATACAAGTTTTCAGTTTTATCAGTTAAAATATAATAAGCCTACATCGATTTAGTTGTCTACCTGCAGATTGGGGCTTTAAGTCAACAACCATCCACAACATTCCTATTTTTCTGTTGTTTTTTTTGCCATTTTAAAACTACATAAGGATGTGGTCAGGACCAGGAACACATTTGCTGGTTATTAGTGGCTGGACTTTATCATAGTTTAAATTATGTTAATTTTTACTGGATGTCAATCCAATGCATGATTCATTGATTCATGTTTCATTGAAACATTGTTATTACTGTCTGTTATGGAGAGTGTGTCTTGTCTGTTATGGAGTGTGTGTATGTCTGTTATGTAGTGTGTATGTCTGTTATGAAGTTTGTGTCTGTCTGTCTAATATGGAGTGTGTGTATATCAGTTATGTAGTGTGCGTATGTCTATTATGTAGTGTGTGTCTATCTGTTATGTATCTGTGTATTTCTTCTATGGAGTGTGTGTCTATATGCTATGGAGTGTGTGTCTATATGCTATGGAGTGTGTGCCTGTCTGATATTTAGTGTGTGTGTCTTTATGCTATGGAGTGTGTGTCTATGTGTGTGTAAATTGGCCAATAAAATACATATATTTAAAGGATTGACTGAGGATGCAGGATGGGCTGGCAAATGAAATAGGTGTGTGTTTGGGGAAGAGGAAGCATGTGTGTGAATACTGAAGTAAAAACATGTAGATATGAGTTGAGTTGAATTTGTATTTTAAATATTAAAGGAAAGTTCCTCTTTCATATCTTCTGGTTGATAAGGCAGATGATGTAAAGGTCTCTGTTATTTTAATTACTGTTACACCAAAAACGTCTGTAGATAATTAATAGGTAAATTTATACAATGGAAATTTATTTTGATCATGCTATTTCAAGCTTTTATTAACATTTAAGTATAAAAATCAATTCATATAGCTATAATACAAAATACAAAACAAATAATACAAACACAAAAACAAAACGTAATAAAATACCCAGAAAGACACAAAGATAAAGGCACATTCCTCGTCCCATATGCTAGGACAAATTTGTACAAATACTCCTTCTTCCCTAGCGCTATTAGAGCATGGAATGGGTTGCCTGAGCTAGCCAGGAAAACCAGTGACTTGGCAGAATTTAAGTCATTGGTTAATATGCATGACTAAATGCATGATGCGTAGGACGTAATCATCTTCTTTTTTGAAGTAACGTCTGTATTATATAAGATAATAGATGGTTTGAGTAGTTACATCAGGAGCTACATCCCCAACACAGACTTTCACATTACTGGCTCTATACAAAATGGTTTTCTTTCTTTGATTAAGTTATTTGTAAAATGTTTATAATAATTGTCACTATTACAAAGTAAAGTAAAGTTCGTTTTCAGACATTCCGATCTGTAGGGCGGATGATGTAAAGGTCATCTGTTTCTGTGGCCCATGGTTAAAGACGGTGTCATATGGCCAGCACAAAGACCAACTGCCTTTACTTTTCCCCAAGTAATGTCAGGTACCCATTAGAGCTGGTACCCAAAGATCCCAAAATTAAAAATACCTTTCTACACCAGGGTTTAGAACCCATGACATCCTGTTCAGAGGCCAAGTGCTTTACCACTCAGCCATTGCTATTATAAAGTTTCTCTTTATCCCCAGAGTTACCAACTCCTGTGTCCAGATGGTAAGACTGCAGCTGTGACTGATTACGCAAGTTGTAATTGGGGACAAGTGACATCAAATGTCATTTTGACATCAGCAGTCAGAGAGCCATACATTGTCAAAAAAACTTTCTATTCACTGTTCAGCAGCTCTTTGGTAGAGGAGGCAGGTTAAGCAGCTCTTTTCAAATCTTCAATTCTGAGAGTTCCTACACTGTGGATGTGTTCAAGCGAGTGTTTACTAGGAAGAACTTAATGTTTTCAGACACAACAAAGAGATTGATTGATATCGCTGAAACCGAGACTTATTATTCATGGGTTGGTAAGTGTTCACAATGACAAGACATTTCTACAAACAGGATGGCTGCTTGGTCTTGTGGTATGTACACAGTGGCGTAACTAGGGTGGGGGGAGGACGGGGAAGAATTTGAAAATCCCCCCAGGCCCCCACTTTAGCGGGCGCAAATAAGTGTATAACAGTTTTACATATTTACCAATACCATAGAAAGCATCAAGTTTCTAACATTGGTAGTCAAATAAATATTAATGAATAACCCTTGAGTTATAATACATACTTAAACTAGCCTAACAAACATAGATCTCTGCTTCTAAAATTTGATCCAGGTTTCAATTTTTTTTTTCTCTTTGTCACGTATCAATTTAAATATTATGTCAAGTATCAATTTAAAATAAACTCAAGTCTAGGTTAAAATAAACCTCAGAAGTAGTGGCATATATACTGCTTGACTATCTAACAAGCTTGATTGCTAATACAACTTGAGCTGTGTTGTGTTGGCTGAGTGCCTCAAAAGAGGGTCAAAACTTTCTCCCAGATTCTTTCATTTGTCTACAAAGGAGATTTGATCAGTTACTATTCAAGACCACCATCACTATCTGTTTGTTACAAGTTAACTCTTTCTCTCCTAATTGACTATGCCTATGTTGATTTGACCCCATTAAACTAAATTGATTTTTGGATTTATAAACCTTAATTTGTGTTGTATACAAAGAGCATGCGTTCTCCTATAATTTAATACCAAATATAACATTTTCTGATTACAAACAAAAAAGTTATTGAAGTGTAATCATAACAGTATAGTGAAATACAAATGAGCAAAGTGAATAATTCTATCAGAACGAGGGAAGTAATTACGGAGAGAATGTGTTAATTCACTTCTACTGCAAGGTTATGACTATGAAATGTGTTTCTCTGAAGCTGATGATTTCATTGACATGCTGACTGAGATGAACAACTGTCCCTCTGACGTCATCCGTTGGTGTTTGATCTCCATGGCTGAGAGGCTGAAATGTGAGGACATGATTATGGCTTTCAAAGCTAAAAAGCTTCAGCCTGAGATGGACTGTCTGTATGGAGGGAATACAACCGCATGTTGGGAAATGATTTGGAGAGGGGATGCTGACCTAATAAGTTTGGATGCTGGGGATGTGTACATAGCTGGACGGTTAGTTTTAAATGTTACACTGAAGTAAATGTTAATATGTTCTATTCAGACTTTGAGATTTGTAGAACAATTTCTATGGATTTAATTCCAACAATTAAATATGGCTATAGTATTTCACATGACCAGCAAAAAACCTGCAAATTTTACATTTGATGCAGACCAAACCGTTGTCCACTGAGGGTCTATTTAAGTTTTTCTTTTTGTCTTTAGCTCCTGCCTTCAACAAGAGATTTTCTTTAGATCTTAAATGTGTGTCTTAAGAATTTTATGAGAGTTCTCCATCTGTCACTTTCAGACCATCTGCTGCTTGTAACTTTAAAATTTCCTCTATGCCAGTGAAGGTAAAATGCTGTCTGAGTTGATTTTGAAAGTGCTTTTGTTATTTTATCCTATTTAAATCTCAGCAGTATGCAGTCATAAGGTATATAGTGCCTCTACTCTGCAGAATATAATTTGGTTTATTCATTTAGCACTGTCTGCAAAAGAGCAGACAGCTCAGCAGCAAAAAGCTGGCTAGAAGAAGAAGATTCATTTAGTCCTCACTAACGCCCATCTAATTAGTTTGTGATCTTTACAAATAACTATCTTATGATTTGTATCTCAGTCCCTATGGCCTGATTCCCATTGTATCAGAAGATTATGGTGATATGTCAATGAAGTTCAAAGCTGTTGCTGCCATCAAGAAAACAGACCAACAGACAACTTTATTCAACATGAAAGTTAAATAGAAGTTTCACAGTTAATATTATTTATAATTTTTATGAAATTAAATTTTTCTTGGTATTCTGTTACATAGTCATGGATTTTTAAAAAAAGTTAATCACAGTGATCTGCTATTTGTTTTTTAAGATCCCATTTGCAATCTTTACTAATAAAATTCCTTAAAATTGGAAAAGAAGAGAAAGTTATATGAGGAAAGGTAGTGGAGTTATAATGGAAAGAAAAAAAAAACTTTAATGAAAAGAAGAAAGATTGGGATAGAATTTAAAATATTTTAGGGTTTATTAAAATGCTTCATTTATCAATGCTTTCATATTCTGTACACCGGATACACCAAAAAGCTTGCTATTTATGGATTTGCCTTCTTGTATGAACATCTCCAATACTGTTAGAAAGCTTATATCAGCTCACTCTGTCTATCTGGCCAAAAGTTTGTACACGTTATTTCTCAGACACCTAATTGCAGGTCAAGTGGAAATTTTGCACAATTATTTCTTTGATCTGATGTAATGTACGCAGCATAGTGTGAATGTGGAATGGTGCGAAGGCATGTTGAAAGGGGTAGATAGACAAGGATCAGAAAATGGAGCAATGTAATCGAAGTTATTATTGATATATTATTAATTGTTAATCAAGATTAAAATCTTCCTAATCTACTATATATGAGTTAGTGTATGACTGAGAATCTCATCTGCTTGTTACACCTGACAACACAAAAACCAATACAAAAAGTTAAACAATTACTTAATTAACTATTGGTAATAAATTACTTTGTTTGGGATCTCAAACAAGGGAAAGAAATAGTATGTGACTGAAACGGTGGTATAAACTGAATTAATCCCATTTATATTAGGCTGCCATCTCAAGCTTAGTGAACACAAGCATAGAATTGAAACAATAGATAACTATACAATCGACCATGTTCATAGGCTCTTCACTTGCAGAGTGGTTACCGCGTTGGCTTGAGAAGCCTGAGAAGGCTTTAGCCCACAAGTTCGAATTCAGATCGTTCCCTTTTTTTTAAAATTTATTTGTATAATTACTTTTTCATTGTCAGTCTAGTTTTATTACAAACGTAACTAAATGACTGATCTAAACTAATATAAAAATGCTCAATATAAGCTTTGTTGTTTTTTTTAAAGTTTTTTTTTTCATGTTTGTGATGAAAACAATGATATGCAGGTAGAAGATCCTGCCATCCGGGCATTGGTCGAGGAGATGGCTGGGCGATTCTACCCAATATCTTTATTGAAACTCAGCAGTTTTCACCTAAAGATTGTACTATTTTTAGAAACATTGGTAAGTTGCAGGTTGGTTACTTGACATCTTTATAGCTTCTTTTTAATTGAGATAAAAATTTTAAGAATTAAAAGATTCAACTTTGTATTTAGGTGAGCTCTTTACTCAAAGTTGTATACCTGGATCACTGGACACTGAGTGCAATCCTGGTGGCCGTCCAGTCAACTTGTGTGAAGCCTGTAAAACTAACGGTTATGGAAAATGTCAGCGTAACAATAATGAAATGTATTATGGCACCAGCGGTGCATTCAGATGTTTGGTGCAGAGTAAGTTCCCTTTTCATTTTAATATGTGTCATGTGTGTGTGTTTGTCATGGTTGATAACAGCGCCCAATAACAGCTGACCAGTAGTATTTTAACTGTCCATATTATTAGGTCACATCGTATGTGCTTAGGATCCTTCTCAATGATCTTGATATGAATAAGCTAAGATGTAGGGTCAAGGTGGAAATTTGGTAAGCTTGTAGAATCATCGAAAAAAAATAATTTTTACGGTAATATATCAGACATTGAGTTAACTATTGGGATTGTTAGTTGTTTGTCATTGTGCACGGTCGCCACGGTCATTAGTCATTGTTCATGTATTCATTATTCTGAGTGGTTTTTTGGTATTCATATTTAGTGTTGACCTATTACCAATGGCCTTTATTTTCACAGTGTATTTTTTCAACTATATTTCATGTTACCTTGTAACATTGTACAAGTGATTTTATTTTCAGTACTTTTTTTTATTAAGTTGAGTTTAAAAAGTATTAAACTAAAAACAAAATCAGTGGTGTGTAAAATAGTAATATTACTGCTATAAAAAAATGACTGAATCACATTCAACTGTAGCCATAGAATTCTGTATTAGTATATTGATTAACATTCACAAACATTGTATCATTCATTTAATAGTTAGGCTTGGTTGCACATTCAACTAATAGTCAGGTTTATACTCTGTTTTCTTTGTATATTGAGGTTGTATTAGATTATGGTTTAAGTCTATAAATTACTTCACTAAATCATGACATGTTTCTCATCAGTTGGTGGTGACATTGCTTTTGTTCGCCACTTGACTGTCCGAGACAACACAGATGGGCACAATTGTGCCACATGGGCTAGGAATCGGAGGTCTGATGACTATGAACTGTTGTGCAAGGATGAGCGTCGCCTTAATGTGGACAGATTTAATGAATGTCACTTGGGGGAGGTTTCAGCTGATGCAATAGTTACTTCAGGTTAGCTCTTATCCACTGCATGGTTTAGTTGACTCTAATTTTACATTCCAACCATTGTCAGACAATAGTAACTGGTTCTTACGTACTTCAAGCCCAAATATAATTTGCTCTTAATAACAGTGTATTAAAAAAGCATGTTATATTTGTGAAGAATGAAATAGTGTAAAAGTTCTGCTTTCAGACCATGCTGTCTATAGGGCAGATGACGTTAAGGTCATCTGTTTCTTTGACCAATGGTTAACGAGCAGGGTGCCATGTGACCAGCATAATGTCCATTTGTGTTTGCTCTCCCCAACTAAATTCAGTTACCCATTATAGTTGGGTGGACTCAGGGGCACCATAAAAATCTCAAAGTTTGAAATTCCAGTCTTCACTGGGAATTGAAGCCAAGACCCCAGGTTTGGAAGCCAAGTGCTTATCCACTCAGCCACTGCGCCCCCTAGGAAATAGAGGAGGCTCTGTGGCTGAGAGGTTAAGTGCTTGGCTACCGAACTGAGATCCTGGGTTCGAATCATGGTGAAGACTGGGATTTTTAATTTTGGAGGTTTTTGGGTGCCTTTGAGTCCATCCGGCTCTAATGGGTATCTGACATTAGTTGGGGAAAGTAAAGGTGGTTGGTCATTGTGCTGGCCACATGTCGCCCTCGTAAGCCTTGGGACACAGAAACAGATTACCTCTACATCATCTGCTCTATAGATCGCAAGGTCTGAAATGGGGAACTTTTATATTTAATGTGTATAATTTGTTAAAAATGTTATATTTGTGGAGGGCGAGGACACCCTGTGTACCGCACAGTGTAGCAATATTGTAAACCTGGCACTGACTCCGAGCTTCTGAAATTTATTTTACAGCTGCGAAGACCTCAGAGCAGATAGATATCATCTGGAATGTTCTGAATTATGGACAACAGTATTTTTCATCAGACATGTAAGTATAAGATGTCCTCTGTACCAAGGGGCAGGTAATGTAAACTTTGACTTAGCAGTGTATGGGACAGGTTATGGAATATTCTAGTAGTTTTCAATATTTCTATATATCTTTCCATTTGCATTCAGTAGGACAGACATGTAAATAATTAATTAATACATTGTTTTTTTGTTTACAAGTGCATTGTTAATATGTACAAATCAACCAGTGGCATAGCTAGGACTTTGCCATCATTCCTGGTCCTAGGAGGCTTGAACTCTTTGGTGGCCTCTGCCTTTTGCGTAATATTTAATATTTTATGTACAAGTATTATGAACACTCATTTGGGTTTCAAATTCTCTGCCCCCTTTTCCCACCTTAGTTATGCCACTGAATTCAACATATAGTTTAGTCTCATACTACTTTAATTTTAATATCAATTTACAATATCTCTATTTAAGTCACATGATCCAAATGGGTGGGCAAATCTTTTTATCTTATAAAATACAGATGTTACTTCAAAAAAGAAGATGATTATGTCCTACGCGTGTTTCTAGGTCAATCTAGTCATGCATGTTAACCAATGACTTCTGACATTCATTAGTTATTAAGAGCAAAATAATAGTTCTATAAGATGTATAAAGGGTTTTTGTCTTTTTGAAAAAATATTTTTAAGTTTTTCTTGTTTCTTTTTATTTTCAAGTGATGGAGATTTCCACATGTTTGACTCGGGCTTCTGGTACAGTAATCTCATTTTTAATGACGCTGCTGTACGTCTGATGAAAATCTCACCCGATCGTCAAAACTACAAGGACTGGCTGGGCGAGACCTTTCTGGCACAGGTTGAGAACCTCCACCGGTACACCTGTGTTAATCCAGACAGTGCAGGATTTCATCGGCCAAGTTTTGTAGCTAGTCTGTTAGTAGTTTTGGTCTCCATGCTTCTCAAACACTTATAGCTCAATGAACTTTAGATTCATGTCTCTCTGGTTCTGGTTGTTTATTAAGGGTTAATACAACAGACATTTGGTTTAAAACTCTGCAAAAGAATGACTAAAAAAAATAAATTATTGAAAAGTATGTTTTAACCATTTTAACTAATCTTGAAAATATCATTAACCTCGACTATCCTTTTAGAGTCTTTGCATATTTTATAATTTTATGTAAATTCTAATGAATATTAATGTAATTATAAATTTTTTTTTTATAAAGTTTGTATTAACTCACTCTGTATGTCTGGTAAAAGTTTGTACAAGTTTTTTCTACCACACCCAATCTCTGATCAGGTTGAAATTTTGCACAATTATTTCTTGTTATCTGACAAAGTATGAATCAATAATAAAAATTAACTTCTTATTTAACTAACTCTTGTTAATTGTTAACTAATTATTTTATTAAAATAGTCCCCTTGAGGAGGCTTGACACCCCCCATTCAACTTCAAGTTATATTTTTTTTAAAGCAATCAAGATACTACCTTCTTTACCCCTGCTAACTTTCTTAACTGTTCCAGACTAGTGATGATAGTGATCAGATCATAGCACAGTAAGAAAGCTAAAAGCATGAAATTGCTCTAAACAAATACAATGGGTAAAAATATTTCCAATCGCACAGAATTATTGTTGTTAGTCTAGATCTATTACAAATTTAATTCATAACTGATCCAAACTAATTGATATAATTACATTAATAGAAGCTTTTTAAAAGTATTTTAAATGTTTTTCTTGTTACAAATATTTCCTTATGTTTGGGGGTCTCTATTTTATATTATTATATTATTGCCATGTTGTAAGATTTGTTTTCTGTGAAAAATAGTTCCAGAATTTTGTTAGCAAGCCACTAGACTCCACATTTCTAATGTATAAATAATTAAAAGTTTTAAGTTGCATTTAAAAACAAATCCCTATTGACAATCACTGACCTAAACAATTTTTGCTTTGGTTAGATATCAACTTTCATTGTAATTATTGCATCTGTGAGCATACATGTACATAGTTTTTCGGATGCAATTTTTATTGTTATTATTATAAATTTGAATAATAATGACTTAATGTGAACTTTTGTTTTATGTTTTTGGCTTCAAGTTGATTCAAGGGATGTTTTATGTAAATATATATAGATAGATATACTCCTAAGAAATAGTAAAATCACTAAATTTAGAAAGCCTTCAGGAGAGAAGACTCAAAAGTAAAGTAGCAATTATACATAAAACACTGAACCATAATCTTCAAATACAAAATAACAAAACCTAATAAAATACTCTGAAAGACACAAAGATAAAGGCACATTCCTCGTCCCTTATGCTAGGACAAATTTATACAAAGCTCCTACTTCCCAAACGCTATTAGAGCATGGAATGGGCTGCCTGAACTAGCCAGGAAAACCAGTGACTTGGCAGAATTCAGTTCATTGGTTAATATGTATGACTAGATGCATGACGCGCGTTGGTCGAAATAACCTTTTTTTTGAAGTCACGTCTGTATTTGATAAGAGAAGAAACAATTCTAGTAGTTGATTCATCTGTTTGGCTATTCTTACACTGTTCCGCCACCACCTTGTGGGACTACCATTAGGGCGTGGTGGTTTGGGAAAGGTTAGCGAGCCTTTCTTCCTCACAATGTATAATGTACTTGATACGTCGCAAGCCCACTGGAGGTTATGGTTCCTTCTCAAGAAAATATAAAAAAACTGGAACATACACAAAATAGAGCAGTGAGATTCATAACAAACGAATATTCACATTTGACTAGAGTAACACATTTTGTAAAAAATCATTAAATTTAGAAAACTTTAAGGAGAGAAGAGTCAAAATTAAAACACTGAACCATAATCTTCAAATACAAAAACAAAATTCAATAAAATACTCACAAAGATAAAAGCACATTTCTCGTTCCATATTCTAGGACAAATTTGTACAAGTGCTCCTTCTTCCCTAGTGCTATTACAGCATGGAATGGGTTGCCTGGGTCAGCTAAGAACATGCATGAGGCGTTGGACGTAATCATCTTTTTTTTTGAAGTAACGTCTGTATTTTATAAGATAAGGTATCTTTGTTTACTTCTTTATGTCGTTTTGGAGCACTGTGGGACACGTAGAGCACACTGGTCATCCACTGCACCCCAAACCAGCTCCAGTTGTCTGTACTCTGTTCTGCCACTGGATCCAGCTGGCAAGGGGCGAGAGAGTGAGGTTGATGCTCCGCAAATCTCCCTCACTTTAATAAATTTTCATCGCGCAAGCCACATTCTCATCTGCACCCATCTTCGTGTCCATAGGAAATGAGAAATGTGCTCATCTTCGACCACGAAGGAGGAGTTATATATGTCCTTGCATGAGCATTTCATATTTACATTTCTGCTCTGAAGTGTCTCTCAGCTCTTATCTTTTCAATCGCGGAGTTGTTTTTTTTTTAAAGTAAAGATAATTACGTCCTAAGTCTATCCATTTGATCTAGAAGTGTCAGTGGCGTTCCTAGGGATTAGTGGGCTCGGGGAGGCTAGACCTTTTTAGGGGCCCCAGCATTTTGGCATTCAACCTCATGACTTGAGATAATGTACTTAATAAATAAATGTCTGAATTCCAATTGGTACAGTATATATGTAAAGTTTGAAAAGACTCTTTTAATGAATAATACCGTTGTCTGTTGCCGAGATAATGTACAAGTGACAGGTCTCAATTCATATCATCATTTCTGTGCAGCAAATCTAAATTAATGATGTCTGGACTCCACTTAAGAAGCAAGCTTGCATGGCAGTGGGGAAATATTTAATATTTGATGTAAGGAAAAATTAGGACATTCATTTGGGGAATCTCTCAAGTGGGGGCCCGAAGGGGGGACTTTCGAATTTGGACTCCTCCTGCCCCCACCCTAGCTATGCCACTGAGAAAAAATGAGTAGACAGAACACAGAGCCCTCTGAGGGACATTTGAAGTGATCAGTTCTCTAAAATAAGAATTTCATCATTATCCAAACTTCAGTTCTTGTTTTTTCGCTGTTGTTGTGGATTGGTTAGGAAGTTGGCAGGCTGATGTTGACGAAGGGCTGCATGGTCGAGTGGTATGCGCGCTGAATGTTGTTCGGAAGTCTCGGTAGTCGCTGAACTCTTTATGTTGTGTTTGTTCTATTTATGTGAATGTTTCTATTGTGTTGTCTTTATATGAGAAAAGAGTCCTTGTGATCACAACAAATTTCCATAAGGATCAATAAAGCAGTTATAGCCTTAGTCGATGGTCCCGGGTTCAAACCCTGCCCGCTGCCATCACCCGTCGTCCTGCGGAAGGTTTGGACTAAAACGTAGATTATCTTCAACTCTGAAGGAACATCCGAAACATGTCAAAGATTTTGCAAACATTTAAAAAAGGTTTGAGAAACGTTGAACGAAATAGAGGAATTAGAAAGATATCCTCTTTATAGTCACAGTTTAATAGTTACATCCGGTTCTTACAAAGTCACGTGATTTAGTTTCAACCATCTCCCTACATCAGGTCACGCTTCTTCTTTTTTTTTCTTTTTTTTGTCCAGCCACTAAATGGGTCAGACTGGAGTAGACCACGCAGCCGGACAACAGTTAAAAAATAGAATCTTTGTTGACACCGTCAAGAAAAAACGAAAAAAATAATAGTTTTTATGAATATAAAATAGAGCCATTATTTCCTCCAGCGCTTAGAAAGGGGAGACAACTAACTCTCCTACACAGCTCAGTCCTGATCAAAGAAAAAAAAAAACAACAACAATCAGATTAAAACATGGGCCAAAGAACCAACAAATTATATAGCTCCTTTGACACCTGAGTCTTAATTCTTGGTGTCCAAAAAGATTCTCAAGTTTTGATCAATGTCAGTATAAGATAAACTTCTGTAGGTATACCAAACGCCCGGAGATTCTCTGAGCTTCAAAAGGGTTTAAAATTGACAATTATGGTACGATAGGTAATAAACTTGCGGCTTACTTACAGCATTGTATTCTTCATTGATCATTACTATTTCGGGTATTCATTGAAGCATCACAAGCACCAGGAGAGGACCAAATTACAGCAGAACTAATTAAATATGGAGGGAAAGACTTACATTCCCAAATACGCAGACTAATATCAAGAATTTGGGAAAAAGAAGTAATACCAACAGAATGGGAAACGGCTCTTATAACCCCAATACATAAAAAAAAGGATCCAAGCTACAGTGATGTAATTACAGAGGAATCTCTCCACTAAATCTGACTTATAAGATCCTGTCTAGGCTTATAACTAAGAGGCTTGGAAAATATTCAGAAGAGATCTTAAGTATTTACCATTGTGGTTTCAGACCCAATATATCCACAACCGATCACATCTTCACACTAAGATGTATACTAGAAAAATGCCATGAATATAACATACCAATCCACCAACTCTTTATAGAGTATAAAATGGCTTATGACAGTATGAGAAGGAAATATCTCTATGACACTATACATGATTCTCACCTATGACAAGCTGACAAGACTTATACATATGACATTAAACAACTCAAAAAGCAAAGTCATAATTCAAGGAGAATGCTCACGGGAATTTAGGATTTAAACGAGGATTAAGACAAGGTGACTCACTTTCTTGCATGCTTTTCAATTTGACACTGGAGAGAGTTATAAGAAATATAGACATACACACGAGGGGAACTATTACCAAATACTTCAGGAGAGAAAACACGGGTCCACAACAGCAGGGACAATATACAGCCAACCTCTACAATACCTTGCTTATGCCGATGACATTGACTTATTGGATAAAGAAACCTCTGACATTGCTAGAGTCTTCACACAGCTAGAGGAAGCATCTCGACCAGCAGGACTTGAGGTCAATGACAGTAAAACCAAGTACATCGCAATGACAAGAGACAATCAAACAGAGGGACAATATATCAAAGTCAAAGACCACTAATTTGAAAGCGTCCAAACTTTCAAATATCTCGCAGGAAAAAAACACAATAGATGCCCTCTGATTACAACAAGATAGGAAATTAAAGATAGAAAACGGGGATTTCCGAACTCAGTTCAAACGTCCTATCTGTTCTTAAATTAGAAACAAGCAAACTATAATTTGTCTATTAGCCATCGTTAATTTTGGAGAATTTTTTTTTTTTTTTTTAGTGCACCTCTGGCTTCTATTTCATCTCTACGTCTACCTTTTATGCCAGGCTGCCCCTTTCCCGCCCCCCCCCCTAGTGTCCACAGCGCACCGTACCGCCCTTTTGGCTTCCAGCGCCCCCCAAATTCGGGCGCAAACGCGTTGTCCGGACGGTACCGATCAATGACATACGCTGACTTATTTAAATATGTTATTATTATAATTATTTTTCTGGTCTGGTGTATAAAAATACTTTTGTCTCCCCTTCTTTAGTTCAAACTAAATATAAACTGCTTAAAGAATCAACAAGGATGAATTTATAATGCAATACTTATTTCTTTATATAATTAAATAAGTAAATCAAACATGATGACAAATTTAATGAATCGATGTAAAAGTAAAGAGGAAAGTGTTGAAAATGTGTAGGCTGTAAAATTAATAATAATAAAGTACAGCCCACACTAACTTACAGACATTTAGATCTAGGTGTCATATTCTAAAATATTCGGAAAAATATACAATATATATATAATTATATATATAACCGTTATATATATAACTCGCGCAAATCAAATCTGCGACATTTTGTTTAGCATTGTCTCCCCCTTGCCCATGACGTCATCTTCCAACGTCTGATGTCCAATTAGTTACACTTGGTGGCACGTGACAGAAGAGAATAAAAAAAATCAAATTCATTAAAGTTCAGAAGTGGCCAGATTTTTTTTCCAGAATTTCTTTTTATTGAAAATATTTATTTTTTCTGCCAGTTTATATAAATGGAAATAAAATTTGATTTGAGCTTTACATTTTTTTTTTAAATCCAAATTTTTCTAAAAAAATTATTCATGATTTTAATAATACTTGTTCCGTGTTACTTCTGTGTATAGTTAATAAAAAGATATTTCAATACTTGCATAAAGTCTTACAGTGTATGTGATTGGAGAATTGATCGATTGATATTTTACAAAGCTTTGATCTACTCTGTCTGTATGTCTGGTAAAAAGTTTCGACACGTTATTTCTCTGACACTCGATCAAGTTGAAACTTCAGAATCGGCGACGACAATACTTCAATTTTTTTTTTAAAAGATAGTCAATTAATTATTGTTAATAAATTATTTTGTTTGATACGACCAAGGGAAAATTATTATTCTTCTTCGTTCTCATTGTTATGTTGGAGTGTTCAGATGACTAGACCAATACATGAGATGAACTGCGCAGTGGTTTCCAAATCAGGGAGCTCTCCATATAGTTTCCTTTCTATTGGGCTGTTTTGGGGCCAGTGTCTTATACGGGCCTCTTGGTAAAGAGAGCAGTTTTGGAGGACGTGGTCGGCATTCTCTGGTGATACTCCACATGGGCAGATTTCACCGGTTCCAATTTTGAGCTTCCGGTACATGTGCTGTCGCATTCTGTAGTGTCCGGTCCTGAGTCGAAAGATTAGACGTTGGTCTTGTCGGGATAGCTTATAGTAAGCGTCATCTTTCATGTGATTTGGATGAGAGCTCGTCCATTTCTCATTTATTTTATTTTCACTAATTATTCAGTATTCACAGATATGGCTAAATATGTGGGGGTTTTGTCCCCTTATATAATTGTACACGTTATTTCTTCCACACGCATTCTCGGAGCAAGTGGAAAGAGAAGGGGAAAAAAACATGATATAGCCCTAACGAATTGATCGTCCTGCTCTAAAGCAAGATACTAGCCAATCAGGGCATCATTATGTCAGAATACAAAATGTTTTTTTTACATGTCACTTGCCTATAAAATGTCACACGTTTGGAAATGTCCTAGGAAACCAACGAACCGTTCAGCCCATCGCGTGCAAGACGATGGCGCTAGATTATTAGCTCCTGCACATGCGCGCGCGCATTCCATTGATCACGTGATTAAAGTCGAGGCCAGGATTTGTGGGAGTGTTTAACTGTTTCCTGTGGGCCCTCCAGAGTAATTAGCTAGCGACTTATTAGCTAGTACTAACAACCGAATGTCAATATGTCCTAGAAAGGTAAGCTGTGTAAAAAGCGCGCCAAAAAACTGAAAGGAACATTTTTGACGTGTCTTAATATTTGTGTTTAATACAGTAAGACCTGTTTATGCTGTCAAAGTGTCAAACCAAGATGTGTTTTGATAATAGTTCATCATAATTTGGTTCTAATTGGAACATTAAGCGTTTGAGATGTAAATGATTAGTTCATCCGCCAATCATTTTTCCCTACTTTTTAATGATAAGTGTCATTGAAAAGATCCAGACTATATGAAGATGCAGAATATATGAAGATGTACACATTTCAAAATTTCTTAAAGCATGATATTAAATTGGATAAAATGGACATGACGATTGTATTAGTAAATAGTATTTTAATTAGTTAATTGATAGTTTTTTTTTCCATTTGATACGACAAATTTGCACAAATGCTCATTATTTCCTAGAGCTACAAAAAGATGGAATGGGTTGCCTGAGTCAGCCCTGAAAAACAATGACTTAGCAGAATTTAAGTACTGAACATGCATGACTAGACTGACCTAGGAACACGCATAGGACGTAATTATCTTCTTAAATTCTTTTTTAAAGTAACGTCTATATTTCATAAGATAAGATAAGGTGATCTTGATTGTAAGATAGGATGTTTCTTGGTTGTGATTTCATTGGTCTATTTGTAAAAGTGGAGTTACAACCCTTGCGTGTCCCTTTTTTCCTCTAGAGGTCGAAGAGTTTTAGAATTTATAATGCAGTTTTCTAGTTGGTTGAGATATTTCAGCATGTGATTGTTTTTCTACATTTTAATTACTGTTTACTTTATTATGTTATTAAATATGTTTCTTGAAGCATATATAGACATAGTCATGCATGCTAGTTAATCAGTGACTTAAACTCTGCTAAGCGTTGATTTTCCTGGCTGTTTCAGCCAACCCATTCTATTTTCTAATGTCACAAGAGAAAATTGAGCACTTGTACACATTTGTCCTAGCAAATGGAATAAGAAATGTGCCTCCATCATAGCATTGTTTGTCCGTAAAGTCTACTTCAGGAGTTCACAAAACTAGATTTCAACAGGCCCTTGAGGGCTGTCACGTACACAGTGTCTATATTTAGCTCGTCAGCAACCTCGGGTAATTTCTCACGTGGAGATATGTTAATTAGTGTAACTTGGGCTGCATTTATTGGTTGCAATGAGCTACGTGGGACACGTGACAGTGCTGGACCCGGGAAAAGTTCTGGGTTTATTAGTCAGTCATTGTATGGAACTTGGAAGTGAAACATCTACTAAAGCTTTGAATTAGAACTCAATTATATTATTGTGTAGATCTGTCATTTTATTCAAGTACGTTTAATCAATTAATTAATTTGTCTACTCATTTTTTCCACAGGTGCACCAAGCAACCCATTGAGAAAGGTCACCCATCCAAGATATATTTTATCAATTACTTTATTTATTATGTTTCAGCATCTTTGCATATGACATGCATTAGTCATCTTAATTTTTATATCATGTGTATTTTATTTCAGGTATAATATTATTGCATATATCCTATAATAATAGTACAGATACATGACATATAATTGAAAATTTTCATAGCTTCACACATATTGAGATTTGTATTACATTTAGTGTCATTATTTAGTAGATTGTCATGTACTATCAATCATTTTTCTGTCAATTTTTCATATGTTATATATTTTTTCATACATTTTTTCATGTACACATTTTCACATGAGTATTATTACCCAAATGAGCTACACATATACAGTTTACACTTGTCTTGTATTATTTTATATGCATTTCTATTATCATACAAATGCTTAAGAAAGCGGGGGGTAATATGTCACGTACACAGTGTCTATATTTAGCTCGTCAGCAACCTCGGGTAATTTCTCACGTGGAGATATGTTAATTAGTGTAACTTGGGCTGCATTTATTGGTTGCAATGAGCTACGTGGGACACGTGACAGTGCTGGACCCGGGAAAAGTTCTGGGTTTATTAGTCAGTCATTGTATGGAACTTGGAAGTGAAACATCTACTAAAGCTTTGTATTAGAACTCAATTATATTATTATTATCATTTTATTCAAGTACGTTTAATCATTGTAATTATTTGTTGTTACGTATCTAGGCATTGTTACCTAGATACTATTTTTTTTTCTTGACCTGTAGGTTGTCTGCCCCTTGTGTAATAAGTTTTTTTTTTTTTTTTTCACGGCGAGTCAAGCCACACAGACAGTGACCGGTCCTTGACCTATGTGTGTACCTCTGGTTGAAAGGAGGGTGGTTTTTTTTTTCTTCTGTCTCTTTGAAGAGCGTTCTAGATCTGGGTGTTGATGACTTATTCTGTTCTAGAAATTACTAGATTTGTCTTGATATCGACGCGCGGTATATTATATAAAGACCGCCCGTGTAACGTTGACGGACAGACATACGGAGACAGCCGTGAGACAGAATAGCGGAGACATTGCGTGACCCGTGCGTGGTATACCAATTGATCGTGTAAGTTAAGATTTTTCTTTTTTTCAAGGCCTTGCTTGTATTTGTAATTATATTTTCAAACTCTTGTATTGTAATATTTTTACATGCCATTTTTGTAAAAGGGTTTTGGTCAACCCTTCCATTTTGTATTGAGTAAATGTTTGTTTGTTTTTTCTTGCTTTATGTGATTCAGTTAAAAGTACTATTCGAGTTATATTTTATTAAACATTAAGTTGATATTTTACCTTCCGATTTCTTGTGTCATTTTTTTTTTTGTTATTCATTGTAAGTCTTTGATTAAATTCAGACTTAAGATAAGTGACACAACTACCTTTTTCTCTTGTCACGTTCCCCTAAGCAAGCCATTTAAAAGTAGAATTCAATTCGTAATACGTGACAAAAGAAGTTTGGGGGCTCGTCCGGGATATTTTTCTGAACCTATTTTCGTCTTACTTGAGTAATTTTGTAAAGGCGAAATTGACTTTAACAAAAAATTTTTTTGTGTCAAAGAGTCGGAAGTAAAGTATCAATAGTATTGACCAAACTCTCTTAAGGTTTTTTGTTGTACTGATTTTGTACTGTATATTTACATTGTATACATTTTTTGTTTGTAATAGTTGTTAGTTAGCCATGGATATTCAGGTTTTTCTTGCAAATCCCTCTGTGGAAGAGCTTGATGCTTTTACTAGGAAGGAACTGGTCCTTATTTCTAAACATTTAGGGTTAAAAATAAAATCAAATGCCCTTAAACAAGAAATCAGAGATAACATTGTAATCCATTATGTAGACGAGGAAGTGTTTTCTGAAGACCTTTTAGAAACCCTTAGACCCGATGAGGGTAAATCAGATTTAGAACTTCAGATAAAATTAAAACAAATGGAAATAGAAGCCCAGTTAGCTTTAAAAGAGAAGGAAATTAAACAACAGGCCGCACAAAAAGAATTAGAGCTTGCAGCGGCTAGAGAGCAGAAAGAAATAGAAATGAAATTACAAATAGAGTTAAGAAAATTAGAGTTAGCTGCTAATGTAAGACCAGATTCTTCCCCTGCCAGTCATACTGCTGAAGCAACAAAATTTTTGAAAATAATTCCACGCTTTAATGAAGCCACAATTGACAATTATTTTCCACAATTTGAACTTGCTGTGAAAAATTTTAATGTACCTGAAACTTTGTGGCCCACTTTGCTGCTAACAGTTTTGACTGGTAGAGCTGCAGAGGTATTTTGTTCTTTGACCATTGAACAACAAAAAGATTATAATGTTGTTAAGGCCTTAATTCTTAAGGCATATGAACTTGTTCCGGAAGCTTACCGAAAGCAGTTCAGGGATTGTCGCAAATCGGATGGCCAAACCCATGTAGAATTCCTGCGGGAAAAGGAGCGACGCTTTGAGAAATGGCTCACTTCCAGGGAAATCGGCACCGACTTTGCAAAATTCAAGAACCTAATGCTGATGGAAGAGTTCAAGAGTTGTGTGCGGCTGGACGTCCGTACGCATATAGCTGATCGTGGCGAGGAAGATGTGCACAAGGCTGCAGTGTTGGCAGACGATTATATAATATCACATCAATTTGCCAAGTATACGACGGATGTCAAGCCAAAACAAGTCAAACAGCCTGAGTCCACTGCTAGCAACTCCATCAAGAACAGCAGTACAAATGACAGAAAACCTACTACAAGTAAAGCTACTTGTTCCTACTGCAAACGAGAAGGCCATAAAATTGACGATTGCTGGAAATTGAGGAAGAGAAACGAAAAAGCTCCTTCAAAAGTCAGCGCTTGCACAGTACAGTGGTCGGCGAGGTTTACTCCCTCATCATCAAGTCATATCAAGAATACCTCGACACCACCTGTTTCAAATGTATTGACTGTACAAGACTCTCCGAAAATGTCT
Organism: Biomphalaria pfeifferi; assembly: GCA_030265305.1. NCBI lineage: Eukaryota > Metazoa > Mollusca > Gastropoda > Planorbidae > Biomphalaria > Biomphalaria pfeifferi. The sequence continues at coordinate 735,832 of JASAOG010000131.1, read as the reverse complement.
CCACGATGTTCCAATGACTCAAACAAGAGTTTTTCAAATACATCAAGCCGATGTTCCAATGACTCAAACAAGAGTTTTTCAAGTACATCAAGCCGATGTTCCAATGACTCCATCCAGAGTTTCCATAATACATCACCCCGATGTTCCAATGACTCTATCCAGAGTTCCCATAATACATCACCCCGATGTTCCAATGACTCTATCCAGAGTTCCCATAATACATCATCCCGATGTTCCCATGACTCTATCAAGAGTTCCCATAAGACATCACCCCGATGTTCCAATGACTCCATCAAGAGTTCTCCAAATACATCCACAAGATGTTCTACTGACTCAAGAAAGAGTTTCTCCACTGCGTCTCCTAGAGATGTCAATGACTCCAGCGAGAGTTCGACCCAAGTCCAGTCTGCATCAACCAAAATTGATGTTTCCTTAGAGGATTTTAAGCCTTTCATTTCGGAAGGATTCGTATCACTACCCGGTGATTCTACAAGTCTACGACCTATCACCATTTTGAGAGACACAGGTGCCTCACAATCGCTACTTTTAGAGGGTATCTTGCCCTTGTCAAAATCATCATCGACTGGGAAGAGCATCCTGTTACGAGGCGTAGAGCTTGGATGTATAGATGTGCCTCTACATCTAATCGACATAAAGTCAAATCTCATTACTGGACCGGTTGTTGTAGGTGTCCGACCAACATTACCATTGGAAGGCATCTCGTTGCTGTTAGGCAATGACTTAGCAGGTGGAAAGGTGATAGCCGAACCCATCGTCACTCAAACACCCGACTTATCTGCCACACCCGAGGAAGACCTAGAGTTATATCCAGCGTGTGCAGTAACAAGGGCAATGAGGTTGAAAGCATCTCAAGAAGAGAACGTCATCAAGGCCAACAGTAACCACGATGATGTGGACTTGAGCACCACATTCTTTGCTTCTCTTGAAGAAGAACCAACGCCAAATTCTGAAAAGCCGGCATCAACTCGAAAACAGTTGATTGAGGACCAAAAGAAGGATCCAGAGCTCGCCAAACTCCGAGAAACCGCAATGACATCACAAGAGGCAGAGCTAGCATCAACGTGCTACTACATCCAAGATGATATGCTCTTCAGGAAATGGAAACCTCCAGACGCATCCAACGAAGAAGAATGGAGAATATGCCATCAAATCGTGTTACCAGAAAGATACCGAGCGTACATCATGAATCTGGCTCACGACACACCAATGTCAGGTCATCTCGGCATCCACAAGACATACCACAAGATTATGTCACACTTCTTCTGGCCACGTTTGAAGAAAGATGTCATCCAGTACTGTCGATCCTGTCATGCCTGTCAGATGGTTGGCAAGCCAAATCAAAAGATCCCTGTTGCTCCTCTGAAGCCAATTCCAGCCTTTGAAGAACCTTTCAGCAGAGTACTTATTGACTGTGTTGGTCCTCTCCCAAGGACAAAAGCTGGCAATCAATACCTGTTGACCATTATGTGTGCTTCAACTCGTTTTCCTGAAGCTATTCCTCTAAGGAACATAAAAGCATCAAACATTGTAAAGGCCTTAATCAAGTTCTTTACTCTATTTGGTCTACCAAAGTCCATCCAATCGGACCAAGGAACGAATTTCACGGCCAATCTTTTCAAGCAAGTCATGACTCAGTTGGGCATCAAACACTGCATGTCGAGTGCATATCATGCCGAGTCGCAAGGCGCTCTTGAGCGATTCCATCAGACTCTCAAGAACATGATCCGAACCTATTGCTTTGAGCACGAAAAAGACTGGGACGAAGGAATCCACATGCTGCTGTTTGCAACCCGTGAATCCGTCCAGGAATCGTTGGGATTCAGCCCTTTTGACTTAGTCTTTGGCCATTCGGTGCGCGGTCCCTTGAAATGTATAAAAGAGACTTTGTTGTCACCAACAGCCACTGAAGGACTTTTAGACTATGTAAGTAAGTTTAAAACTATACTTTATGATGCTTGTGTTCTGGCCAAAAATAACTTACAAAACACCCAATCCAGCATGAAACGCTGGTATGATAGAAAGGCCCGTGTTAGAGAATTTTCTCCCGGGGATAAGGTGCTTGTATTTTTGCCCATACCAGGTCAACCCTTGCAAGCCAGATATTTTGGTCCCTATGAAATTGAGACCAAAATTAGTGACCTCAATTATACAATCAAAACTCCTGACCGTAGGAAAAAGACTCAGCTATGTCATATAAACATGCTGAAGCCTTATGTATCTCGGCCAGATCACTCAGAGAAGAGTAATTGTGTTTTAAATACAGTCAAAAGTTGTTCAAATAGCCATGTTTCTCCTATTGATGATGATATTGTAAAGGAGAAATTTGGACAATACAAAATACCTAATTCTTTTGTATTACAGAATTTGGATGTAAAACTGTCTCATCTGTCTTCGACAGAAAGGCCGATTATCATGAAACTCATTAATGAATTTAATGACATTTTTTCTGATGTACCAAAACAGACTAATGTTATAATGCATGATGTAGATGTTGGCGAGGCTACTCCAGTCAAGCAGCATCCTTACAGGGTCAACCCTGAAAAACTTGCCATACTTAGGTCAGAAATCAAGTATATGCTTGAAAATGACCTCATTGAACCAAGTTCCAGTAGCTGGAGCTCCCCATGTGTCTTGATACCTAAACAGGACAAGACTTATCGTTTTTGTACAGACTACCGTAAGGTAAATGCTGTAACAAAGACCGATTCGTTTCCTATCCCTAGGATAGACGATCTCATAGATCGTATTGGTGACGCTAAGTACATCACCAAAATAGACCTACTTTCAGGTTATTGGCAGGTTCCCCTGACTGATAGGGCAAAGGAAATCTCCGCCTTTGTCACCCCTGATGGTCTGTACCAATACAAAGTGATGCCATTTGGCATGAAGAATGCTCCTGCCACTTTCCAGAGAATGATAAATGCCCTGCTTGCTGACATGGAGAATTGCCACGCATACATAGACGATGTAGTAATTTTTAGCCAAGATTTTTCTAGCCATTGTAAACAACTGCATTGTCTTTTTACTAAACTTTTACATGCAAAAATTACTGTAAACCTGAGTAAGAGTGATTTTTGCCAGGCTTCCATCCAATACTTAGGCCATATTGTAGGACAAGGCCAGGTGAAACCTGTAATGGCCAAAGTAGAAGCTATCCAAGCTTTCCCTATTCCTGCTGATCGGAAACAACTCCGAAGATTTTTGGGAATGTCTGGATATTATAGAAAGTTTTGCGAAAATTTTTCTGTCATTGCCAGTCCTTTAACAAACCTCCTGAGAAAGAACGTCCGATTTACTTGGACGGATGAATGTCAGAAAGCCTTTAACCAAATTAAGCAGATATTATCTAGCTCCCCCATTTTGATGGCTCCTGACTTCGGAAAACCTTTTAGGTTAGCTATTGACGCCAGTGACACAGGTGTTGGGTCAGTCCTTTACCAAGAAGATAATTTCCAAGTAGAGCACCCTATTTGTTTCTTTTCCAAGAAATTTAATAGACATCAAAGAAATTATTCTACTGTGGAAAAAGAATGTCTTGGGTTGATTCTTTCTATACAACACTTTGATTTTTATATCAGTGGGTCCAGATGGCCACTGGTTGTATTTACTGACCACAATCCCCTTACATTTATCCACAAAATGTCTGGCAAGAACCAACGACTTCTCAGGTGGAGTTTATTTTTACAAGAGTACAACCTAGACCTTAAACACATAAAAGGCAGCGAAAATGTTATCGCCGATGCCTTATCTAGATTGTAAAAAGTATTTTGATGTATATTTTTTTTTATATATATCATGATAAATACATTCTGTAATGTAAATATCATTTTTGTAATTATTCTAAAAAGATTTCCATTTCGTGGAAATGTAAACTTTTTATTTTTAGGAGGGAGGTGTTACGTATCTAGGCATTGTTACCTAGATACTATTTTTTTTTCTTGACCTGTAGGTTGTCTGCCCCTTGTGTAATAAGTTTTTTTATTTTATTTTTCACGGCGAGTCAAGCCACACAGACAGTGACCGGTCCTTGACCTATGTGTGTACCTCTGGTTGAAAGGAGGGTGTTTTTTTTTTCTTCTGTCTCTTTGAAGAGCGTTCTAGATCTGGGTGTTGATGACTTATTCTGTTCTAGAAATTACTAGATTTGTCTTGATATCGACGCGCGGTATATTATATAAAGACCGCCCGTGTAACGTTGACGGACAGACATACGGAGACAGCCGTGAGACAGAATAGCGGAGACATTGCGTGACCCGTGCGTGGTATACCAATTGATCGTGTAAGTTAAGATTTTTCTTTTTTTCAAGGCCTTGCTTGTATTTGTAATTATATTTTCAAACTCTTGTATTGTAATATTTTTACATGCCATTTTTGTAAAAGGGTTTTGGTCAACCCTTCCATTTTGTATTGAGTAAATGTTTGTTTTTTCTTGCTTTATGTGATTCAGTTAAAAGTACTATTCGAGTTATATTTTATTAAACATTAAGTTGATATTTTACCTTCCGATTTCTTGTGTCATTTTTTTTTGTTATTCATTGTAAGTCTCTGATTAAATTCAGACTTAAGATAAGTGACACAACTACCTTTTTCTCTTGTCACGTTCCCCTAGGCAAGCCATTTAAAAGTAGAATTCAATTTGTAATACGTGACATTGTGAATAGCTTTTTCAAGTTCTGAATTAAAGTAATTGTTTTAGACGAAGAGAAGTTTCTTCATTGAATACAGTAATATACTTAGATCGACTTAGCGATAGACAACTTCTAGATGATCAACTGGCAACAATTTGAATGATCGTATTATCAACTAGATCTAGCTACTCCTATACGATCATCTTATTAAAAGAAGATTTCAGGATCCTCGGCAATCACGATCATTGTTAGTGTGATGTAGACTAAGATAATCTTCAACGTGACATCTATCATTGCATCTTCATAGACATCTGACATCCACTAATTGATGATTGTGATAAGGGCTTATATTATTGTTACGTTTTTCTCTACCAGGCCTTCTGTAAAAACTGCTAAATACAGCACATATAACACGAGAACTTGACAACAAGAGTTTCAATAAACAATGTGGCGGTTTAATGTCAGTACATCAACTGCCAATAAAACACTTTTGGCTTCACTAACTTCAAATGCTTTAAAACAATAGAACTGCCTACTAAACACTGCAAGTCTTCCTCTGTCTACTTCTAAAACTCGTACAGCTACATACTCGAGGACTCACTTTCTACCACACCGTCCCTACTGCCAAGCTGTCCTGGACTCAACTGCCCTTTCTTATACATCAGCGGTTCTCAACCTTGTAGGCTCGGCGACCCCTTTTACAATCCCCACTCTGCCACGACCCCCCCCCCCCCCGCGCACATACATACAACAACAGAAGAATAGACAATAACAATCCATTTTTTCTATGGTCTTAGGCGACCCCTGGCAAATCGTCAATCGATCCCCAAGGGGATCGCGACCTACAGGTTGAGAACTCCTGTTATACATTGTCTCTCGTCCGTGAAGGATTTCGATCACATGACCATAACACGGGTCATATTTGCGTGTACTAGCAGTACTGTCCTTGTCTATCGACATCCGCTGACCCGTGTGATTGGCCTGAGTCGCGTGTGTTAGTAGTCCGCACACACATTAACTCTTTCTCTCCGTAATTATTTACCATAGTCTGGTGGAATCAACGTTGGTATCGTCAGTTAGGAGAGAAAGAGTTAACCCCTATCAGTCCGCCTCTGGAGTTACAAGAATATTCTAGAGAAGTAAGGGCAAATATTATACTTATAATAATGATTCGTCGTACAAATATTTGTGTCAAGATACTTTTACCTTTGCTTATCTTTAAATATACGGCATTCCGAATCAACTCCATCTTTTTTACAACCATAATTTACTTACATACAAGTGTGCAACCTTATATATTATCATCATGACGCGAAAAGATAAGGCTATGTTTCTTGTTTCATATTAAGTGACCAATAAGTTAATCAATTAGTGGTAATTAATTTATTTTGTTTTGTTTAAAAAGGGAGCTTATTCCTGTAGTAATGAGATACAATGCAGCAATTTCGCGGTTCTTGCGCGTATATACGCTTTGATTTTTAAAAATATTTTTAAAAATGTATTGTTTAATAGATGTGATCATTTTCAATTATTATAAATTGAACATCATACATACACACACAAAAAAGAATGTCAAAATTCATGTGTACTAGGGAGACTCAGGGGTTGGGGGGGGGGGGTAGAAGTTCAGCACTGGGCAAATAATGATATGAAATAAAAAATTTAAAAAAAAATTTGTTTCCCATGCCGGGAATCGAACCCGGGCCGCCTGGGTGAAAGCCAGAAATCCTAACCACTAGACCACATGGGAGACACATTTGTTATGGTGCGTAATCTTGAATTTTTTATGTGCTGACTTTTACCTGGTGAGGAATGGTCGTTCGTATGTCTAACAATAAGCTCTAACACCGTCTGAACAAAAATATTCATAGAGTTACCGCTCCTTAGCAAACGGTAAAGGTGTCAAGAATGGAAACCACCAGCGAGCGTTGTCGACACAGACACTTGCAAAATTATCAATCTTCCCCCCCCCCCCCACCCCGTCTTCGGGAATACAAGATTAATTTTTCAATATGGACTTTACGAAATGAATATTTCATTATCTATCCGTCTGTTCAATCATATTATCGACATGTCTGTTCTGTTGTATAATCGACATGTATGTTCTGTTGTATTATCGATATGTATGTTCTGTTGTATTATCGATATGTATGTTCTGTCGTATTATCGATATGTATGTTCTGTTGCACGGTCAATCTGCTGTTCTATATATCTAATCTATTTGTAAAAAATATCGAAGGGATTCTTTTTTTTTTCAGTCCTACATATAGGACTAGTAATTATATTAGCAATTACAATGTAAAAGCTGCCTGTCGTGTGGTTTGCGCGTTGAACTGTCGTTTGGATTTATCGATGGTCCCGGGTTCAAACCCTGCCCGCTCCCATCCCCCGTCGTCCTGCGGGAGGTTTGGACTAGGAAGTAAACTATCTTCAACTCTGAAGGAACATCCGAAACTTGTCAAACATTTTACAAACAACAAACATTCTCTTATCTTATATAATACAAACGCTAAAGAAGATGATTACGTCCTACGCGTCATGCATTCAGTCATGCATATTAACCAATGACTTAAATTCTGCCAAGTCACTGGTTTTCCTGGCTAGCTCAGGCAACCCATTCCATGCTCTAATAGCACTAGGGAAGAAGGAGTATTTGTACAAATTTGTCCTAGCATATGGGACGAGGAATGTGCCTTTATCTTTGTGTCTTTCAGAGTATTTTATTAAATTTTGTGTTTCTATTTGAAGATTATGGTTCAGTGTTTTATGTATAATTGCTACTTTACTTTTGAGTCTTCTGTCCTGATAGCTTTCTAAAGCCTTGACCAACGAAAATCAACATGCATTACCAAATATTATCATAAATCACCAATTATCATAGCACATCACTAAATATCATTATAAATCATCAACTGTCATCAAACATCACCAAATATCGTGAAACATCAAATAACATCACACGTCACTCTATATCAAGAATATGCATTGCCGTAACAACACTGCAACAGAAGATAATATAACTTTAATCTTGTTATTTTATTTTGTTTAAAGCTGATAATTATATCAAGAAATTTAACAATGAGAAATATAACAATGAAAAGTATAACACTGAAAAAATGTACAATGAGAGATGTAACAATGGGAAATGTAACAATGATAAATGTAACAATGAAAAATTATTATAGGAAATATAAGAATGGAAAATATAACAATAAAAAAAAACAAGAACTGCAATAATTAAGAAATAACAAATACCCATAAGAAGCATGTTGCTAAAGATTCAATAACAACATAAAAAAGTCAGAAAGAAATGGCATTAAAAAATTCATTCCAAAAGATAAGACAAGTCGTAAAGTACAAAGATTAGATGTCGCATGTTATCTACAGCAATTATCGCTCTAGAGCAGCAGTTCTCAACCTTTTATGCTCGGCGACCCCTTTTACAATCCCCCACTCTGCCGCGACCCCCCCCCCCCACCCAACACACATACAGCAATAGAAGAATAGACAATAACAATCCATATTTTCGATGGTCTTAGGCGACCCCTCGCAAATCGTCAATCGACCCCCAAAGGGATCGCGACCCACAGGTTGAGAACCCCTGCTCTACAGTAATCCCATTTGCTATATGTCCATGCTCGTTGGCTATTCAGATTCAGAGCCAAAAATCTCATCTGCCTGTCAACAACAATGACGCAATTATTAAAAGCAAATGTCCCCCTGCAAAAACTCTAGTCGATGATCATTTTTTTACGCACACTTGTGAACAGTCGTTCTTAATTTGCATTTCCTTGCGTCCGTTAGAGTCGTCGCCCCTAATGTGGTTTATTAATCGTAAAAAGATATGGATTTGTGATTTTTTTTCCACATGATTAAAAAAAAAAGGCACGGAATTATTAAACGTCTCAAATTTCACATTATCTCTCTGTATAAATATCAAGATATTCTCTTTCCCACAGGTAGATATCGATAAGTAGCCTCCCCTTTCAGACATTGTGATTTGTAGAGCAGATGAAGTAAAGGTTATCTGTTTCTGTTGCCTACGGCTAACGAGAGTGTCATGTGGCCAGCACAACGACCAACGCTTTTGCTTTTCCCCAACTAATGCCAGGTACCCATTAGCGCTGGGTGGACCCAGAAGCGCCATAAAGTTTTCGAAATTAAAAATCCCAGTTTTTTAACAGGATTCCAACCCGGGACTCCTTGTTTCGGAAATGTAAGGCTTTACCACTCTGCCTTCGCGCCTACAGATATCAATAAGCTAATATTGAAATATTTAAAATAAAAACGTCATTTTTTTTTGTTGATTCTCTGTGGCATTTTCGGGTTGGAAACTTACATTTTTCTTGCTTCGAGGTGATGGAAAGTTCTAAGAAAGAATGCAAGTTATTAACCACTACATGAATTTCAAAGCGTGCTCCCAGCGCCATATTGGACAGGGGAGATAATGCAGCTGCACTGGTTGTCTTCCCTTGGTAACTCAGTATACGCTGTGTCATCTCCCTTGACGACGGACAGATGTCTAAAAAGAGGTCATTTCATTACATAACAAGCGTTCACAATGTCTTAAGCTCTTGCCTTTAGAAGTGAAAGAGTGCTCTTCTATTTTATTCTATTATGTAGTTGTGTCGTCTGGATGTAGGATGAACAGTCAGAAGTAGTCGAAAAAAGTGATGCGTGTCAGAATTAGTCGAAAAAAAGTAAATTTGCCCCAAATCAAACTAATTGGGTACTAATGTAGTAATTGGAAGGAGGATTTCTTCCTGTTTATATTGCTTATGGTTGACGAGGATATTATATGTCCACAATAAGTTCAACAACAAAGAGGCCTAGCTTTCACCAGCATCCAATGGAGTTCAGTGATTTAATTGCGTCATCAGTTCCAGTGTAGAATGGAGAGACTACACTAAGATTCAAATCTAGAAGTTTCTATTTATAAGCCGTGCCTTGACAGGAATTAAGAAAAAATGTTTACAGGAAGTCCGCATTAGAGGCATGCAAGTGTGACCTTGTTTTTTCGTCTAGGGTTGGTCTCTCGTCAGTCAAGTTATGTCCTGCAGACAAAAACATCGTCTGCTAAGAAGTCACGCTGCAAAAGATCACGTGATTAAGCTTCGCGTTTATCTGATTTTCGTTACACGTACTGTACATAAATAAAGGGAAGCAATATGAGACAAAAATAAGCGATTAATAGAGTTGTTTTTTTTTTAAAGGAAATTTTTGAAGAAATTCAACAGAAAATAATAATAAAGGTCGACTACTTTGTTTTCGAGGGAGAGCTTCTCTATGGATGCCTTCCTCTCTCCAACAACAGGCATAATCATCTACAGGGCCGGACTAAGAATAGTAGAAGCCCTTAAATTTAAAGAACTTCACTACATAAACGTACACTATGACCTGCAAGCTATTGTAAAAATGAACGCAAACTAAAACTCTTAGGCCATATTACAAGATCCTCGAGGCTCGCAAAGACCTTCCTTCAGGGAACAGTACCAGGAAAAAGAAGAGGCAGCCAGAAAACGCGATGGGAAGACAACATAAAAGAATGGATGGGCCTGCCTTGAAAGAGTAACAAGGTAAAAGACAGCGAGGAACGAAGAAAGACGGTCGACAAATCTTATGTGGTGACCCTACGGTCCAACAGACTAAAGAGATAGGTGAAGGTGAATACACGTGTATTTAGTCCTGCAGGCTTAGATTAACGCCTATTGGTCACTTAGTCTTTGACGCCGTAAGTATAAACCTAACCTTCACAGGTGACCTAAGCTCATGGACAGCAACAACCTAAATAGCTAAGCAGCTACGGACGTAAAAAAAGTAAAGTTCCCCCTTTCAGACCTTGCGATCTATAGAGCAGACGATGTAAAGGCCATCTATTTCTGTGGCCCACCATTAACGAGGGTGTCATGTGGCCAGCACAAAGACCAACCGCCTTCACTTTTCCCCAACTGATGTTAGGTACCCAATAGATCTGGTTAAGCTCTGGGGCGCCCTTAAGATCCCGAAATTTAAAAATCACAGGATTCGAACCCGGGAACCCTCGGTTCAGAAGCAACCCCCCGCCTCCAAGCAGCTACGTAATGTCGACTTTTTGTTCTCAAGTTGATGTTATAAATTAATATGTAGCCATGACTTGGACTCATTCTCTAAAAAAACGTAAAATATTTTTTGTTGGAGGTGTTAATCAGTAAGCCTTAGTCCAGCCTAATGCTTGAATATTGTTTTCCAGAGTAGTTTTAGCTTAGTGTACACTTGGTGCCCTTTTTTTTTTTTCTACACGATGCCCCAATCACACGCTCAACGTGCACAAAGATTACTCGACAGTGCGCCCCCTACCGTGAATCGTCACGCCAGCAATAGTGTCAGAGGAGATAATTCAGCTCTGATCGTGTTTGTCTAAATACCGCACTGTTTTCATAGAGATAGAGGAGTTCGGATCAGCATTTGTTTTGGAGATTGGTTGGAGCTGTGCAAGAGACGTTTTAAAGTCATTCCCACAAGAAATCACGTTCACACTTTCACAGAAGACCCACACACACACAAACGCTCACCCCGTCACTTACACACACACGCACACACACTTTGCAGTTCTATTCATTAAGCCCATGACCGATTATTGTTTGAAAAGTCTCGTATTTGACAGTCTACTTTCGGTTTTTGTTTGCTCTCGCATACAGCGCAGTCCTCTCCCTTTCATGTGATGCAATGTGAAAACAAGGGGAGTTCAATCTGAACCAAAGTTCAATCAGTCGATAGTTTTAATTGATTTTTTGTCTAATCCATGAACAGTGGTGACAAGCCTCTTTTATTTCAAGCTTTCAAACACAAGAAGCGATGTGTAACTTCAATGGGGAAAATTAAATTAAAAAAAAAATTACAACAAAAAATTCAAAGGTCTTCCACCGCGACTTTCTACTCACTAAATAAAAAGTAGGAAGCAAGGAATAACAGAAATTTTTTAATGAAAGAATAAAGAAGTTAATTTTAGTCTGCGAGCAATCGCTTTGATAAAAAAACAAACTTATTTTGTCCTTTCTATTCAAGGATTACGGTGTTTACATAATTTTTCAGCTCAAAGTTGTTCTGTCTATCCAATGATTACGGTGTTTACTAAATTTTTCAGCTCAAACTTGTCCTTAGATTGATTTGACTTTTATGTTTCGGTTTTCCTTCAGAAGTGAAACTGATTAGGTCTAAGCCCATACTTCTTGCAGGACGGCAGGGAGTGGCTGCAGGCTGGGTTCGAACTCGCGACTAGCCTGATGGTAGTCCGAAGCGCATACCACACGACCAGGGGCGGAGTGGCTTTATGGGCATTTGGGCCGGTACTTAAATGGGCCTAAAGGGCCTCATGAATGCCACTATTGCACGCATTAAATTGTTAAAGGTTTTATAATATTCTTATATACAAGGGGCTATATGAGCGTCATGTTCAAAATATTTTTTACAGACTACAGTGTAATACTAATTTAATCTAACACATTTTCAAAAATAATGTAATAGCCTACATCCGTAGACAGTGCTATTAGTAGGCTTCATCATTTTAGGATTTTAGCGATTAAAAAGCAACATTAGGCCTATATTTCTTATAAAGATATAGAGCATGCATACAGTTATTGATACATTATAAAATAATAACATAATGATTTTGAGAACAGATAGGCCTATAATAAAACCAGCTAAATATTTCGTAAACATTATCCAATAATTTATAATCATTTTTTAAGTAAAAAATATTCCATTATTCAGTTTTTTACTGAGAATACTATCACATGATACAATCACATGATACAATCACTCAGTTAAAAAAGATAAGATAATAAGGTATGATATTACTAACACAAATCAACTTTATACAGTTTAACGTCAATATGATACAATCAAACATCAAGATGATACAACCAAACATCAAGTTTATAGAATCCAACATCAACTTTATACAATCGTTAATCAAGATGATACAAACACACTCACACACAAAACGATCACACTTCACGATAATAAGGTCATACAGCACTATGATACAATCGCACATCAAGATGATGACCCTAGCCCTGAAAACTAACTATATTTCGATTCCATTTCTCAACATCCTGATTGGATTTCATATGAACATTTTACAGGGTACAGCATGCATTTGGAATGGTCATTTTGAGATGTTTTAAACTATACGATTGATTATTTTAGTAATATGTATTAATAGCTAATATTTTGTAAGTTGTATGGTTTTTTTTTGGGGGGGGGGGGGCTATTTAAAAAAATATATATAAATAAAGAGTAGATACTCAACTAATATCGTCCTTAGTCTCTGTATTGTCACAAATAATGTGAATAATTTACGGAGAAACATGACGTCATCCTAGCAAATTGGTTTAGAGAGTAATACGTTCTGAAATTCTAGCATGCCTATTTAGAGAGTTCTGCATTTAAATATTCTAAAACATTTGCTTAGAGAGTTATACAACTGAACAATTTAGCAAGTTTGCCAAGAGTCATAGCATAACGCAGTGGTACCCAACATAAATCGACCTGCGGGCCATTTTAATTTCCGACATTGGTGTCGCGGGCCACATAAAGGAAAGGTACAACCAATTTTAGTCATGGTACCAATCATCGGAGAAAAATTGAGGGCCCTAACGTCGGTAAGGAGACATTTTAAAACCTTTTCTTTAAGGGAAGGGGTAGCGGATTTTATATACTTTGTGCCGACTTTTCGGCGGGCCGGATGGAACCACGTCGCTGGCCGGATTTGGCCCGCGCGCCGTATTTTGGGCATCACTGGCACAACGCATTAAGATTTTCTGTCACATGCAATAACGTACACAATTTCTGGTCAGGTATGTACCTCTATATACCTTTTTTGTTGAAGTTACAGCCAGAGATAAAAGGCCGAGTCATCTGAGGAGCCACCTGCGTCTTAATTCCTCACAGACAAATGGATTTATTTAAACAAGCTTAGTGACTCAACACGTCCACAAGCTTGCATTTACTCAGGGGCTCAAATTGCATATTTGTCATTCCCAATGTTTTATTTTCACTCCATACAAATATATCTCAGAAACAAATATTGTTTAATGCTTATATCGGATCTTGTCTTTTTGCTTTACACAAAGAGCATAGTCTTTGATTGTTAACGCAATATTAAATACCGTTTTCACGCAAAGCTGTTGACGGCTTTGATTTTATCGCTAATATTATTCCTTCTCCGAGTTTTACCGAATGCAGAACATTTCTAAAATTGTTTCTTTGACTTAACGGCTGACAGTAGTCCTAAATTTAAAGGGGCTACTGAACTGGAGCGGAATGGTGTTGAAGTGTCGAAGATTCTTTGGTGCCTTTTTTGTCCAAACCAGAATCCACAACGTCCTCGGCCACTTTGCTAAGTTTGTGGTGAGCGAAAGACACGCCGTTCAAATCCCTGGCAGTGAAATTGAAAGAAAACCTTTTCCCCGTTCGGGATCGCGTCGTGTGGGGGGCCACGGGGGGAGGGGTCGGGGGCCTTCCTTTGCGTGCTAAGAACATGTCCTCTGGGCAGGTGTTAGCTCGGCGCCTGGGTGAGGGAGGAATGAGGTAGCTGTCCGTTTCCTCCAAGGAGAGTGGGTCCTGGTCATCCTCGCCTGTTACGGTAATCTCTGGAACGATGTGAAGGTGAAGACCGACGGGGTCAGAGTTCGCCCGAGGTCGCTTCGTCTCGTCCACGCTAAGGTACTGACTCTCCATGTCCATGTGCAGATGTTGAGGCGTCCTGTCACGAGTCAGCTTCGGAAATTCCATGAACTGATCAGAGGCTGGAACTTTTGAACCTGCGGAAAGTAAAAAAAATGAAAATAATAATGGTCAAATTTAAAATGTGGATTTTAAAAGATTTTAATGAAACAAATATTTTGAATTTCAGATTTTCAGTTTGTGAGATGGCCTGCTAACTATAGTAAAATAAACGCAGGCTAAGAATCTATGACCATATCAACGTCTTCGGGGCTCGCAAAGAACTTTCTTTCAGGGAACAGTACCAGGAAAAAGAAGAAGAGGCAGACAGAGAAAGCGATGGGAAGACAACATAAAAGAATGGACGGGCCTGCCATTGAAAGAGGTTCTATCTAAGGCAAAAGACAGAGAGGAATGGAGAAAGACGGTCGACAAATCTTGCATGGTGCCCCAACGGTCCAACAGACTAAGGGATAGGTGAGGTGAGGTGGCATGAACTACAAGACCTTTCTAAAAGTCTAGTTAGAGTATCGAGTGTCGCGACCCATGAGTTTACCAGTGAGAAGCATTTCTCTTAGTAGACATGCGTGGACCAAGATCTCTTCACCCCCTCTAGTCCTCTCCGAAAGACTGCTCCTGTCGTAAGCTGTGCCGTTGCTGTTTGGGGTAGTGCCTCATTGTTGCCCACTTGTCGATTTTATTCTGCAAACATATTTCCCCTCAGACCTCGGGGCTCGTAAAGCTCATACAGGCTCATTTTGGGAAGATCATTGCGTCCTATTGTTGAGACATCTTTCAGATTCTAATGGTCTTTGTTTTAGACTTTAACCCCTACCCACCCCCCGTTCTCTCACACTTAACTCCTAATCGACGATACCATCGTTGATTTTGACCTCATTAAATTAAATTAATGATTTTTTTTTAACCTGACTTTGAATTATATAAAAAGAGCATGCATTCCCATTTAATTATACACCAAATACAACATTTTCTGATAACAAACAACAAGGCTATTGAAGCCCAATCATAACAGTTGTAGTGAAATAGTAATGAGCCAAATGAAGAATTCCTTCAAAACGTGGAAAAATAATTACGGAGAGAAAGAGTTAATAAACACACATATGCTCAATCTTTTTTTTTTTTTAAAGCTATTTATAGTTATCACGTAGGGATGCGAGAAAAAAAATGGATCAATCATTTGATTTAACTGGTGTAGGATTTAAGTAATTAAGCTGATCTGTTTCTATGGCCAACGGTTAACGAGCAGGGTGTCATGTGGCCAGCACAACCACCAACCGATTTTACTTTTCCCCAACTAAAGTCAGGTAGAGCTAGGGGAGACATAGGGGCGCCCTAAAAATCCCGAAATTCAAAATTCCATTCCTCACCTAGATTTGAACCCAGGACCCCAGGTTTGGAAGCCAAGCGCTTAACCTGGATTTACGTATATGTTGGACAGGCTACAGCTTAAGGCCCCAGTCGCTTGGGAGCTAGTCCTAAAAAAGCTCCATGATTTCTACGAAATGACATATAATGTCTAGATTTCAAAATGCCCCTAAATACCTTAGTGTTAGTGTTAGTGTTTTATCAAGTCTAAATTCGGTCATGTAAATAAGTTTTGTTGGATTACATAAAATGTTGTTCAGATCACCCTGAACACCTTGCTACCCCCCCCCCCCCCCCCTTCTTTTTTTTAGGCTGGGTGTTTATTAACGAAACCTGCTACCATGGGTTAATTAGAGATTGGTAACATCTGGTCAGCACTGTATCAACGGCCATCAATGTCAAGAGAAATAGATAACCGCATGGCTAGATCTAGCCGGGATTTAGGCCGCTTTCAGCCGGGAGAGTAATGGTAGAAATCTTTTCATCCGCCAGCAAAATCTAAACAATGGTTCTCACAACCTTTCCGTAGGTCCCTGAGATTTAAATGTTATACAGAAATCAACTAGGCATTGTATAAAACTATACAATATTATTTCGTTTCTACAATGACGTTAGAGGACAGCGCCATCTTTAATTTAAGCATTACTCTCGACGCCAACATTTTTGTTTGTAATAGCGTCATTCATTTTTGCTGTGAAGACGTAACGTGTTAGTTTAGTTTTAAAATAGTGTTGACCCAGACTTAGTCTGATCTTTAAAGGATGAAGGTTGGTGTGGTCTCTGAGTTTAACAAATTAACTAACACTTTGATTGTTGTTTTATTTGAATTCGAGGTCACGATTTACTGAATAACTTGGCTTCAAACAAAAACAAGAAAAACGTTAATTTTGTAAAAAGAAAAAAAAAAAAAAGCTTATACGAAGTGTAATTGTATCAATTAATTTCAATTAGTCATGTAATTAAATTTATAATAGGTCTTGAACAAGAGAAATGTATCTGTGTGATTAGAAATATTTTTACTAATTGTTTTCGTTTACCGATATATAATTCTTTTAGCTATCTCAATGCCATATGAGCCTACCTTTTATCTGGGCCAGTTGGGAAAATGGGGGGGGGGGGGAGGGCAGGAGGTAAAAAGAAAGGGATGTCTGGGGAATTTTTACCGTAATCGCTTTTTGAAGGAATTTATGACAAAAAAAAAGGGGGGGGGGGCCTGAATTCGAACTTATGACACAAGCCTCCTCAAGCCGAAATACTAACCACTCTTCTAGTGAGATGCTTATAAAAAAAAGGAAGATTTTATCGTTATCTATTGTTTTTTCCAAACTAACTTTAGGCGGCGACCTATAAAAGGGATTAACTCAGCTTATTCCACTACTTCAGTCTAGAACAATTTCTTTTCCTTGCTCGAAATACCAAACAAAATAATTAATTACCAATAGTTAATTCACTAGTTTTTGTTTTTTAAATTGATTTTTGTGTTGTTCAGTAAAAGAAATATTTGTGCAAATTTTTTGCTTGATCCGAGATTTGGTGTCGGAGACATAACGTGTACAAACTAATTACCATACAGACAGACAGACAGACAGACAGACAGACAGAGTGAGTTGATATAAGCTTTTTAAGCCAGGAAAACCAAAGTCTACACGACAGATTCTCTAAGTCACCGATCAACATACATGTTAAAATCGACACAGTGAAATGCGTAATTCTCTTCTCTTTTGAAGTGACTATGTATTTCATGGGAGATAACATAGCCAATAGAGCTGGGTGGAAGATCCCGAAATTAAAAATCCCGGTCTTCACCAGGATTCGAACCCGGTTCAGAAGCCAAGCGCTTTACCGCTCAGCCACCGCGCCTCCTAGCATTGAAGTACACATACGTATAGTAGAGAAGAAATGACACTCGACAACAATGAATATATATGCAAAGTTTCAACTTAGTCCGAGATCTGGAAATGGTAGAAATAATTGAGTGAGTTGATTTAAGCTTTAGGAAAAATACATTTTTCACCCGACTTTTGGTCATCAGTTCAGGCATGGTGTCTGCTATCAACTGCAATATAGAAGTATAGTTCAGCCAAAGTAAAAAAAAAAAAAGAGGGGAGTGGCCATAAGGATTGCCGGACACTGCAGATCCCAGTAGACTGACCGAACGCAAAGTCCTTATTTCATTTTATATCAATCATTGGTTCACCGGACACTGGGGGAAAAAAAACATAACTCAATCTAGCCTCGATCCCAAAGGAAGCAAAATTCATAGAGAAGTTCTGATTCTAGGAGGATACTCTCCATGATTCTGGACTCTTAGCCCCAGGGCAATGGGGACTGCTAGGATTCTGATGTATTTTTTTTTAGGGCGACGCACTTCTGTCGCCAATACTACGTGACAGAACTAGATCTACGCCCACCAAAATTACTACGCGTTTCTAAGTAAAAAGGTATCATTAAAAAAAAAAATTGACTTATTTTAAAGTGTTAAGTTACGTTAATGTAAATTTTTTTTAGTAACTGAATTAGGAACTAAAAAATAAAAGAAAGAAAATAAGATATAATATCAGTAACAAACAGCCAGAGTTTTTTTGTTATTGTTTTGTTTGTTTTTGTATTTCCAGTTCAGAGATGATAAGACTAAGATAATGAGTCGAGAGAAGAGACAGAACTTATTACAACAGGAGGGCATTAAGATGAGTGAGAGATTAAACTAAAAAAGAGAGAAGAGAGATAGAAAGAGACAAAGAGAGAAATAAGACTTTATATGGAATGTACTATTTGTTTAACAGGGACCCTGGTGGGTGAGTGCTAAACTGCTTGGCTTCCGAGCCAAAAGGTCTAGGGCTCGAATCTGCTTACTATATATATATAACGTGTTATTTTTTGACAAGGGGCCTGGTCGCTGAGTAGTAAAGAGCTTGGCTTTTTAACCGAGAGGTAGTTTGAATTTCGGGATTCTTAGTACGCCCCAGAGCCCTCCCAATTCTAACGAGCACTTGACATTAGTCGGGGAAAGTAAAGGCGGTTGGCCGTTGTGCTGGCCACATGACACCCTCGTAACCAAGATGACCTTTACCATCATCAGCCCAATAGCTCGCAAGATCTGAAAAGGTAACTATCATTCTACATAAGGGCTAATTGTTTATTCTTAATGATCCATCACTTCGTTTCGTTTGACTTAAACTTTAATCTCATGACGCTGTTAGCCCTCAGATAGCCGAAAGAGGCTTTAAAAGAAGGGTATCGATTTAGTATTTAGAAGCAGATCGATCCTTGCATGGGAGAAACGGTGCGAGAAAATTCTGGGGGGGGTTCTGAAGGCGCTTAGCTTTAAGATGAGGGGAGATGGGGCTTATAGAGCTCGTGTGTTTCCAGAAAATTCCATATTTTCCAAATTTAAAAGGATGGCTAAGGGATGGTCTTTCGATGGTCAAACGATAACCGACAAGACAATAAGATGTATACAATAACTGTATATACGACCCCCTTCAGTCTTGAAGTGGCTATGAAATAAGAGGAATACCTGGGCATCAGCAGTTCCCCCCCTCTCCAACAGCTGATGTATCCCACGGAACTGCCAATACAATTTGTGATCAGAGGCGTAGCAGGCTCTGCCAGATTGTATCAGTGAGTGCTGCAAACTGCCTATCAGAGCAGGAATCAATTGCAAAATTAACCAATTAGTCAATTAATTATTGATATAATTACTTATGTTGTTTGATGAAGAATAATGGAAATAACTTCTGCATTATTGAGATTAATAGATGTAAATGGGGAGTTCTTTCCCTTAGATAAGCTTCGTAGTTGTTTTTTTTAAAACAAAGCTAAAATCAAACAAGGGAAAGAAACAATACTTGACTGAAGTGGTGGTATACGCTGAATTAGTCCCCTTTATATTAGGCTGCCTTCTCAGGCTTAGTGAACACCAACTTGAAATAGAAACAAATAGATAACTATACAATCTTCCATGCTCATAGACTTTACGCTAGCCGAGAGGTTACCGCGTTGGCTTGAGGAGTCTAAGAAGGATTTAGCTCACAAATTCGAACTGAGGTGGTTCCCCTTTTTTTTAAATTAATTTTTGCATTTTTATTGTTTGTTTTAAACGTAGCAGGATTTCTGACCAAAAGAGGACAAAGCTGGCTCGGACATGTCACCCGCATGCCAGATGGTAGAATTCAGAAAAAATATCTTATATGCTGAGCTTGTGGAGGGAGTCAGACCCAAGGGTCGCCCAAGACTAACATATAGAGATGTCTGCTAGCGAGACATGAGAGCCACGGGCATCAGCGAAAGTATGTGGGAAGACATAGCCAAAGACCGGAGTGCATGGAGACAGACTGTGCGTGCTGGGACAACCCTTGTTGAGAACAAAAAAATTAAAGCTGCCCTGTCTGCTAGCCCTGAATCAGAGGCATACACATGTATGAATTGTGGCAAAGTCTGCCGCTCTAGAATTGGCTTGATTAGCCACGCCAGATTCTGCCCCGTCTCAAGACTAAACCAAAATCAGTGATTCATCTGGCCGCATCCATTGCCTTTCGAGACAAAAGGAGCCATATATATATATATATATATATTGTTAAAATCTTGGTGGTGGCACAGATGGGGTAGTGGTATGTGTGTAGTCAGCCGACGCAAATCGCCCCAGGTCAGCGCTAGACGAGCGGTCAACCTTGACGAGTTATGACGGTCAGCCGAGACGAGTCTAAACATGACGGTTCGGGAAGGATTGGCGTCGTGAACAGAGCTCAGGATCGTCACGAGGAATGTAGTTATCTGACCACCCAGAATGGTCGAGCGACGTACTGCCCGTTTCTAGAATGCCAGCAGGGACCCTATATAAAGAGCGAAGGTATCAGAGACCAGGAGACACAACTTCCCGATCTACGGTTCGTTACGACGAGACGAGACAGAGAGACCAGACCAATGCAAGAGTTGATACGGCGGTACGGCTATTAACAGAGAGATATTTGTACAGTCTTGTGTTACGTGCTGCCAATTGTACAGTATTGGCTGTAATTTATTGGACATTAAACTGTTACGTTACTTTGGAGCCCTGAGTTGTCTAGTTCTTTAAGTAGTTGGTGTAAGGTGCAGTTTGCAGAGAGCCTGAACAGGGAGACTCGTAACAATATATAAACTGAAGACCATTACGTCCTGGCTAAAACCTCCAGCAAGACTTCCTTCGAAGTCGATACCAGCGTGGTAATATCCCGCAGCGCATACCAAACGATCAATCAGACATCAAATTACTTCAAAACAGCACTCTTAAAGTGAGGCGCTCTAATTAGAACGAGGATACGAATTTGAGATCCTCTGCGACACTTTCAAATATTTACATGTCCATGGCTGTGTTGTGCAGGTGGCTAAGTGAAAAAATCCGCGCACACACATAACGGTGGCCATAGTTGACATCTGCTGTAAACAGAATTGACTTGACTTGCCTGCTACTACCTGGCATAGAGCATGGCCAGTAGCATGTGGCATCCAGTTTGGCAAGCACCATTTTTTGTTTAAATGTCTTTTCTCTTCTTAGTATTTATGCGTATTTAGTTATTTTCTAGACATTACACTAGATCTACATATTTGTCATAGTTTTAGAGCAGTGTTTCTCAAAATTTTAATAAGTCTTTGGGGTTAGGGTTAGGGGGTGTTTTTTTTTCCGAACTTCTGAAATTCATTCTCCTGGTGTCTACAATGCAGTATTTTTCCAAAGTTGGGCTGATAATAAGATATTCGAGGTAGTGCAAGAATGGCGAATGCTAAAAAAATCGCGTGGCGCAGGGAATCTATCCAGCAGATCACTGGGGGCTCTATCCGGCAATCGCCTTAGAATGTCATAATTAATTGTGCGAAGTTTCAACTAAGAATGGGTGTGGGAGAAATAACGTGTACACATTTTTAACCACACAGACAGACAGAGTGAGTTGATATAAGCTTTGTAAAAATACTTTTGTGCTACACACATAGAAATTCTTAGAAGTTTGATTCTACAGGTCTGAAAAGTGCAAAAAAAAATTGTTTTATTTTAAATACTACGCTAATCAATACTTCCGTATTCTGTACACCGGTTATACCAAAAAGCTTGCTATTTATAGATTAGCCTCCAAGTATGAAACTCTTCAATATAAGGTCACGTGATATACTACGTCATGAGCACAGCACTGTGAAAACAGCAAAGTGATATCAGACGCAACCATAAATAACTCCGATCCAGTAAGTAAACACGTTCGACCTTACTGATCTACCCTAACCCTTTGACCCCTGACCTCCCTCTGCTTTGTTTGATCTATTTGGGTAAAGAAATCAATTTATTTCTTATCTCGGAAAGTTTATAAAAAAAAAAAAGTTAACATAGACGCAGCCTGGCCCCAGGCTTCTGTCTAGAAGTGCGGAGGTGGAAGCGGTAAACAGGCAAACGCTATTGATTGTGATAAGCGCATTAACCAAGCAAGTAAATAAGATGTATCCCTGCCAGTGGCCACTGTGAACTGCACACTGTTGGCGTCTTTCTGGCCCACGTGTTGAATAGCGCGATATTTTCGAAAGTCTGTCTAAATCTGGTCTTGAATGTTGTTTTGTAATATTTTATGTGTACAATAGATACGTTTTCTTTCAGAAACAAGGATCAACATTCTCATCAACTGTAGCATCAACACCATCATTAATATTATCATCAATACCATTATCAACGTTATCATCGACATTATCAACAAGACTATCATCAACATCATCATCGACACTATCAAAAACACCATCATCGACACTATCATCAACACCATCATCGACACTATTATCAACAACATCATCGACACTATTATCAGCACCATCATCGACACTACCATCGATATGACAATCAACATTATCATCAACTTTAGCATCAACACCATCATTAATATTATCATCAATACTATTATCAACGACATTATCAACAAGACAATCATCAACCATCGACACTATTATCAACACCATAATAAACATTGACATGAACACTACCATCGATATGACGCAGGGGCGGACTGGCTATATGGGCAAACGGGCAAATCCCCGGTGGGCCGGTACCAAACGGGCCGGTCTGGTCGCGACCAAATAAAAAAAAATTCATTGCAGACAACTTTAAAAAAAAGTGACAGCAGCAAGACACAAAGGCCCGAACACGTTTTCTTGTTTGTTTTGTTTTTTTTTAATTATTATTACAATTAATTTTGTTTGAAATTCAACAAGAATATTAAAAAATACACTATACACTGTACGTATTATCATTTGCAAAGCGTTAGACCGTACTTACTGCTATGCACGAGCGGCATGGATTGCTTTGATGTCTTCGAGGTTGCGTTGGGCCTAATTATTTTGCTGGTCAGCAGGGGCCTTTGATGGCACTCCCATTTGTTTTGCTCCTTCCCTTCCCCCGTCTTTTAATGGTTCCAATGAAATTTAACGAAAAAGAGGGACGAGAGAGGTTAAGTTAGAAAACATTGAACATTAACAATACTTAATAGAAATTAACTTTAACACATACACACAGCCGCGGAATCGCAAACCACCCAGCTTATTCACAGCTCAACATGGGTTTAAAGCTCTACTTTCTGCGATTTGAAAAGAAAAAGTAGGTTTCTTTTTGTTTATTTTTAAAAACATAGATCTAAATATACTACACTTATGGCTTACAAAAAAAAAATTTTTTGATTAAAAAATAAATCTAGATCTAAAAATTTTTTTTATACTATTATAATTAATGGCAAACTTATGCTTAGTATGAAGTCATTAATGATGAAAATTATTACAATAATTTATATAGCGCTGTCACATCCGATATTTAATGAAAGGAGATTTATATTTTAAATAATGGTTCATGGTATATTCATATAAAATCGCGTTTTTGAGAATGTACTAGGAGGAAGCAAG
Organism: Biomphalaria pfeifferi; assembly: GCA_030265305.1. Lineage (NCBI taxonomy): Eukaryota > Metazoa > Mollusca > Gastropoda > Planorbidae > Biomphalaria > Biomphalaria pfeifferi. The sequence continues at coordinate 712,190 of JASAOG010000131.1, read as the reverse complement.
AGCTTTTCACATTACGTAAGTGCCTCTCTTACCGTTCTTTCTCTTATCTTTTAATGGAATGGGTTGCCTAAGTCAGCCAGGAAAACTAATGATTTAGCATATTTTAAGTCACAGATCAACATGCATGACTAGATTGACACATGAAATTCGTAAGACGTAACAATCTTATTTTTTGAAGAAACGTCTGTAATCTATTAGTAATACCAAAAAGCTTCAAACTCATTAGGCTGCTATTGTATTGTTTATAGTTTTCAGACTACATACATGTATAAATAGAATACATTATGTAATCCTACGAATGCATACTCCAGTTTTCGCTACCTTATCAAACGTTATATATTTTGTAGAGAATTAGGCTTACACCTATAATATAACACATGGGCGTAGCCGGGAGGGGAGGGTCTTCAAACCATCACTTGCCTCAGACCTCATTGTCTGAAAGGGAAACTTTACTTACAACCCCCAGTGTAGCCAACTTAAGCAAACTACAGTCATCAAATTTCATGGGCGTAGCCAAAAGAGGTTTTGTGGTTTCCCTTCCCTTTCCAATACAAAAGCTATAGCAAAACTATAGTTACCATTTTCAACCAGTCACTGGACTCCATTGAATTGCAGATTTGGTTTTTGAATTTTTTTACCGGAAGAATAGCTGGCTAATTGCACTGTAGATACCTCAGAATATGCATTTTTAAAGCTTAAAATAACGGAAATAATGCTTGATCCGGGGCGAAACCCCACTGGAGGGGGGGGGGAGGGGGAGCTCTAAGCCTGACCCGGACTCCCTAGCTGCCCTTTGGTGGTGTGTACTGTATTTCCACTAATTATAGGAAGAGAGTATTCTAGGGTAGAAAAAACGTTTGAAAGAATGAAAGATCAGAATGTAATGAAGATTAATACATATACGCACACTAATATATATATAAATTGCGGAGTTGGGTAAAAATCCACACACACACACACAAACCACCACCGAAAATATATGACATGCCATTTGTGGGCCGGTTTATATGGTAATGCCAATTTTGATACCCAGTCCGCCCCTGATATGACGGATCAACATCAAAGTATCATCAACACCAACATTAACACTGTCATCAGCACTGTCATTAAATCCGTCAATAAATTCTTCATCATATTTTTATCAAGACTATCATCGACACTATCATTATTTAATTAGTATCAATACTATTACCAACACTATCCTATAATCATCAGCACTATCATGCAAGTTGTCATCAGTAAGATTGCAATACACTTTTTTTTTTATTAATACTAAGCCTTCTTCGAAAAAAAATCATCTATACATTTCTTTTACTATAGGTTATGTGATCCTAAATGCAGCCCTTACTGTTACAACCGGAAGTGTGTACCCCACTATAGTCAACATGATGGTGATTTCGACACACAAAATAAGTAATCACAGTACTCTGCCCTTTGTCTACACTTTGCTTTTTAAGGTCCCGTTTATGTTCCGGAAGCGAAAAATGCAGCGAAATAGAAAAGAAGTGAAAACGATATGAAGCAATGTGGTGGCGATATTTGGGAACATAAAGAAAAAAGAAAATAAAGCATTTGTACTAATGCTCTTTCTTTCCTAGTGCTATTAGAGCATGGAATGACTAGATTGACTTAGGAACACGCGGAGGACGTAATCATATTCATTTTTGAAGTAATTTATAAGATAAGATAAGGACTTTTTTTTCAATTGCCACACTCGATAGCGCTCAAGGTTGAGTGTATGATGTGGAGGGGGAGGGGATACGTTTTACTGATTACAAATAAAAAAATCTGAGAGTTCAAAGTTCAGAAAGTCTTGTTGCTTTCTGCTTGTTCGGTATGCCTATGTTTGTTTCATGTTTGTACATGTTTCGAATGTGTCTTTAGATTTGAAGATACTTACATCCTAGCCCAAAACCTCATGAAGAACGTGGAGCCTGGGGACCATAGAGACTACCGAGCGACAAACTAGAGTGTATACCACACGACCAGGCACCCATACGGGCTGACGTCAGGTTTTGAACCATTGAACCCCCCACGTCATAATCAATATACGTCCTGCGGAAGCGGTTTGAAACCAAAACGAGTAAGACTTTCTTCCGATTTAATTATAAAGTTCTAGATCTAACTTCCGGCGAAACTTCCTCGGAGTAAAGTCACTTCGAAATTACGTTTCACCTTTAAATATAGCTCTAATAGTCATCGTGCTAAGATTTTATTTCCACTTACTTAGGCAAAAACAAGTTGCTCCAGATCTAATGAAACTAGATGTCACTGTTCCGAGAGTTTTAGATCATATTATTTCTTTTTTTTTTTCTCACTGATCCAGACGCCTCAATTCTATAGTTTCCCCATCAAGATTGGTAATGTTTCTTTGAATTACCCATTTCCCAGATCCCAACGAGAAGAGAATATGGCATGGAGAAAATCTTTTTTTTTTCTCTTGCTTAACTCGTGAGGGAATATATCACACTTATTGAAAACAGTCTAGCCAATGATAACATAATCGATGGTCACGTGGGTAGGACTAACAGAATATGTCTTATACAGACATTGTGACAAATAGTTCTATGCTTATGATCATAAAGAAATATATCAAGTTCTTTAGTTTCATTTCCAATCTAAGTGACGCGCTTCAAAGAAGGCGATGTAGCAACCATGAAGCTACCACTCTTGTCTTATTATCTTATATAATACAGACGTTACTTCTAAAAAGAAGATGATTACTTTCCACGCGTCATGCATTCAGTCATGCATATTAACCAATGACTTAAATTCTGCCAAGTCACTGGTTTTCCTGGCTAGCTCAGGCAACCCATTCCATGCTCTAATAGCACTAGGGAAGAAGGAGTATTTGTACAAATTTGTCCTAGCATATGGGACGAGGACTCAAGCCTCAGTTGACCCTCACTTGTGTAGAACAAAGAGGCTGGCAGTAAATGGCTTCTTAAAGAGACAGCTGGAGAAGTCGTTTATGAATACAAATAATGTAAGTTAGCAATACCCATTTTAAGTACTTATATCATAAATATATATAACCCAAAATGTAGACGTTATTTCCTTTTTATATCAAACAAAATAATTACATAGCAATATCAATAATTAATTGACTAATTGGTTATTTTTAGGTACAATTAATAATTATTTAAGTTTCAAGTTGATCCGAGAATAGGCGTGGGTGTAAAATTATCTAAGGGGACGAAATCCAACATATATTCATCCATATATGTGGATACTAAAAGTTTACTTTCCTTTGTTGATATCAAACAAAATAATTTATAGCCATTGATTAATTGACTAATTAGTTGTTGTTGTTTTTTTCCATTTACGTATTGTCTACGTAAATGAATAATTGTGCAAGGTTTCGACTTGATCCGAAAGTGGGTGTGGGAGAATTATCGTGTTCAAACTTTTACCAGACAGACAGAGTGAGTTGATATATTTTTTTGTAAAAAATAAAGAAGCGATCTATAGGGCAAATAATGGTGAGGTTATCTGTTTCAATGGCCGACTGTTTGGGGGTGTATCGTGGCCAACACAAAGACAAACCGCTTTTAATTTTCCTTTTCTAACTAATGTTAGCTACCTAGTGAACTCTGGTAGACTCATTGGCGTCAAAAACATCACGAAGTTTAAAATCCTAATCTTCACCGAGATTTGAACCCGAGACTTCTCGGTTCGGAAGTCAGTCACTTTTACAATTCTGCTGGGAAAATATCCACACAGATATTGCCTGCACATCGAATAAATAGGCCCTTTTTTTAAATTTTATTTTTAGTTTAGTGGTCTCTGCATATTTCCACATCGATACGTTGACTTGCCCGTGGAGTGTAATGACTTCAAATTGAATTCTGGGAAGCAATACGTCTTTGTTGCAGGTCACTGACGTCACGGGGTGGTCACGTGGTGTGAGCCGCAAGTTTGATTACATCTATTGTTCAATAACTTGAAGAGGCGGGAATCGTGACCGAGAACGTACGTGAAGAATTCAATGAAATTTCCCACCTTTTTTTTTTTTTTTACCCTCGACACAATAAATTGATGAAAGAATTCATTCACTGAATTGAGTTATTAAAGGCTGGTCGCGGATTTCTAAGACATTAAGTTTTAATTTTTAAAAAAAATTTAGATTATAGGCCTATTAGATTTTTTAGATCAACTAGCCATCGATGATGGATGGATGTCTTGTTATGTGGTAGGCACTCTGAACTGTCTTCACCACGGTCCCGGGCTCGACATGTCCTGCCGACATCCACCGCGGTCTTGCTACAAAATTTAGTTCCGGATAAAAACATGTAATGATTTTTCTTTTTCCAATGTTTTTTTTTTCTCTTGAGTTTGTGTGAAATAATAATTCAAGCATTTAGGGCATCGGTTCTCAACCTTTTAAGCTCGGCGACCCCTTTTTACAATTCCTCACTTTGCCGCGACCCCTCCCCCTTACACACACATATCATTAGAAGAGTAGACAATAGCAATCCATATTTTCGATGCACTTAGGCGACCCCTGGCAAATCGTCAATCGACCCCCAAAGGGGTCGCGACCCACAGGTTGAGAACCCTTGATTTAGTGTGTTAGTTTTTTTTCGAGCCCAGATATTTTGGTTTGTCGAATAGATATTTTAAAATAATGTATGAATCTGTCATTAACCAGAGTCAATGGTGGCCTCACCGAGACCATTCGAGATAGAAGGCCTCAGCACTGACCTATGACGTCACCACCTGTGGGCAGTGGAGACCAATAGATTATCACTATTGTAATAATCATTCAGCAACTGAAATATTAATCGTTCAACAACTGAAATATTACTCATTTCGCAACTGAAATATTACTCATTCCGCAACTGAAATATTACTCATTCCGCAACTGAAATATTACTCATTCAGCAAAACTAAAATATTAATGATTCACCTAATAACAATATTAATAACAATAACCATACATATACTGCATTAACAACCTTGCAAAACAATCTCCATATTTATTGTTCTAATTATTATTGTAAACTTCAAGATGTGAAGTTCCTGGAGAGGTGGGGGCGCTTTCTATCTCTTTTATATGGATGACTATACAATAATACTACAATACTGCAGAATACTAAAACAAGGTAGGCAACTTAATAAAATGATTCCAAATTCTGCTCCCTACTTCAATTCAAAGGAATAGCGCCATTAAAAGATGAACATAACATAATACATAATGATAATGAAACTAAAGCAAACATCCTAAACAAATACTTTGCATCAGCATTCTCGGCCCCAGAAGACAAAGACATATTTCTTAATTTGAACCAAGTAGACAACATAGAAGATTTAGTAGTACAAGAAAATGGCATTTAAAAACTATTAGCCAACACCAAACAAAATAAAGCGTCTGGACCTGATGGTATTCCAGCTAGATTACTCAAAGAACTATGCAATGAGCTAGCCCCAGTGTTCAAAATACTCTTTCAGGCATCGCTTAACCAGGGCAGAGTACCAAAGGGCTGGAAAGAAGCTACTGTCACCCTCTATTTAATAAAGGAGAAAAATCTGATCCAGGAAACTACAGACCAGTATCACTTACCAGCATCACATGTAAAATCCTAATACATAATATGTAGCAACATCATAAACCACTTAGACAAACATAATGTCCTCACCCCATACCAACATGGCTTTAGGAAATATAGATCATGTGAAACACAACTAATAGGACTAATTGATGATTTTTCAAAAGGTTTAGATAATAGTGAACAAATAGATGCTATCTTACTAGATTTTTCCAAGGCTTTTGACAAAGTTTACCACCATAGTTTGCTTAAAAAATTAAAATATTTCGGCATTAATGGTGCACTGCATCAGTGGATTAAAGATTTTCTGATAGGGAGAGAACAAATTGTAATAATAAATGGCTCTAAATCAACACCAATAACAGTAAACTCAGGTGTACCTCAAGGAACAGTCTTGGGTTCACTACTATTTTTAATTTACATAAATGATTTACCAAATTGCATTAGTTCAGGAACAAAAGTCAGATTATTTGCAGACGATTGCATAATATATAGAACAATTAAAACAACCCAAGACACAGATATTTTACAAAGAGAATTAGATGAATTACAGAAATGGGAATCAAATTGGAGCATGTCTTTCCACCCAGAAAAATGTCAGTTGTTAAGAGTAACAAAAAAACTAAAACAAATTAATTCCTCTTATCTTATTCATGGCAAACCTGTAACACAGACTAAAAACGCAAAATACCTAGGTGTTATAATAAATGAAAACCTGTCATGGAATCCACATATTGATGAAACTATAAAAAAAATCCAACAAAGCATTAGGGTTTATTAAAAGAAATTTCTATAAATCAAATAAGAACATAAAACTAAAATGTTATTTAACCTTGGTTAGGCCAATAATAGAATATGCATCCATCGTTTGGGACCCCTCAACTCAAGAAAACATTAAGAAACTGGAACAAACACAAAATAGAGCAGTGAGATTCATAACAAACGAATATTCACATTTGACTAGAGTAACACCATTAGTAAAATCACTAAATTTAGAAAGCCTTCAGGACAGAAGACTCAAAAGTAAAGTAGCAATCATACATAAAACACTGAACCATAATCTTCAAATACAAAAACAAGATTTAATAAAATACTCTGAAAGACACAAAAATAAAGGCACATTCCTCGTCCCATATGCTAGGACAAATTTGTACAAATATTCCTTCTTCCCTAGTGCTATTAGAGCTTGGAATGGGTTGCCTGAGCTAGCTAGAAAAACCAGTGACTTGGCAGTATTTAAGTCATTGGTTAATATGCATGACTAAATGCATGACGCGTCGGACGTAATCATCTTCTTTCTTGAATTAATGTCTGTATTATATAAGATAAGATATAATATATAGTTTCCCGTTCTCTTGAAACTGATTGAATTTGCAACCGTGAAAATGTAACTGTGAATATAATACAACTTGTTTTGGTTTTATTGTTTTAAGATTCATGGTATCTTTACAAAAAAATAAACTATATACTATACTTACAAATCAAACATAGATACATTTGACATTTCTCTCTAACGGTCATCCCTAAATGTGAATTTTAATATGGATATACTTTTTCTTCCAAGTTAACATTGAAAAGCAAGTCTGTGAACCGGATAGTTGATATTTTTGTTGATGGGAGTTTCGTTGAATAGTAACTCAAGGGAGCTAACTAACCCTTCTTGGTGTATAATATGATCTTTAAACAAATCTGGAATAGAGCTCAGAAAAAAAAACTCTTTGACATACAAAGTTGACTTTTATAGTCAGGGATAAACATTTTTCAATTTTACTGTAGATGTATGTAGAAACAAGTGTAAATAATAAGATGTCAAACTATTTAAACAAATGATTTCAACTCATTTGAAAACCTGCTTTCGTCATGTAATAAAGACACATAATACAACAGTGCAGTACATGGATGACATGACGGGGCACGGAAACAAAATACGTTAATAACATTTGTTTATGTCATAGGAAGTTTGAAAAGCGGTAGTTACATACAATTTCACAGTGTAATTTTTCAAAACTATAAAAAAAAGAGTTAATGAAATTTGTTCATGCCAACTTTGTGAGGGTTATAGCTTAAACACTTATTTACAAAATAATTTTTTAACAACCAAAAAAAAATGCAAATTAAACAAAATTTATCAACAAAAATAAACAAGAAGCTAAAACAAAATAAGATAACTTCCTACGTAATGCAACGCAATACAGGAAAGATAAAGTCACATTTTCTTATTTTGTATGCTAGATAAAATTTATAGAGATGCTTCTTCTTCCCATTAGATATGGAGCGGATTGCCTGAATCAGCCAGAGAATCCAACGACTTAGTTAAGTTTAAGTCTCTAACATACACGTTATGCGTAGGACGTAATTATCTTAAGAACATTCAAATTATAAGATAAAAAGAAGGACCCAGTCGAAAATGTACGTCAAGAAGAGCCTTGGATTCTGAAACCATCATTGATACCCTTGAAATTGTGTATACATTTAAACAAAACTGTGAACCCAATATCATAAAGAGTTATCTGTCATTGTGTTGTAGATCTAGCATCTAAAAATAAAACAGTTGGTATAAGAAATGGATCCATTTTTTACGTGTCGCATGATGTTGTACTAGACTTTATTGCTTCAAGAAAAAAAATCATTTCAAAGACCGTAAGCGAAAAACTAGAGCTCTCCTGCCATGCTCTTTTTCCAGTCCCCGAATTGGCAGCTAGTTGAACCGAATACATACCCATTTACACATTCCGTATGGCATCATTGTTCCACACGCACTAAAACACAGACACACTTTATCGTGAGTTTCTTACACAAGACACGAACGCGCTTTTCGATGACGTCATTCCGTGTCGAAGAGCATGAAAGTCGGCCATATTTTTGTTCTCTATCCTCGAGTCCCTACTCCACCTAGCTTATTCTCTTCCCGGCTCCAGCAATAAATGGATCTATAATCAATAGTTGAAGCAGATGGGGCAGTTAAGGGAGAGAACACGGTAATGGCCATTTGCTGGACTTCGGGTGAGAGCCATTCACTTATCGGCCCAACTATTTGGGAGGCTATTTTTGGGGCACTCCGGCCAAGAAGGTCCTATCTCATGAGGTCATCTATTGGCTTGGTCATTTATTTGAGCACGGTAGTGTGATTCAATTTTCCCATGCTTACACCCTGTTGACGGCTGACCGCTGGTCAGCGGATTATAGAGATCTGAGACACTCCACCAGTTGGTAAGTAATGGCCATTAGTGGGAACAAAACAATGCTACTTTATTGACAGCCCTGTAAAATCTTTCTTCAAAACCTAGTGATTAACAAGAATCTTCTGTTCAAATACACTACGGTATTGTGATGCCTGCAGTCTTGACCTGAAAAGTCCATACATACACGGACAAATGAATGTTATGATAATAAATATAGAATGTGACTTTATATACATATAAATAAAAATAACAATAGATAGATAGACAGATAGGCACAGACAGACAAATTAATATCATTATGATTGTTATTATTATTACTATTAGCGACTAGACTAAAGAAAAAAACAACGAAACAGAGGCCTAAACTCACGTCTGTTCAACGACAAGATGGAAGCCAAATAAATATCAATTGAGTACTTCAGCTAGATGGCCAATCTGGGCTTGGCGCGGCTTAAACAAATTTCAATTCAATTTTTAAAAAAAACATCATAAAACAACCAATCAAATGTCACGACTGATAAAAAAAAACATGGATTGGAATAAAATTTAGCTCCAGATAATTCTAGATAATTAAAACGAAGGAGAGTTTACAATTAAGAGCGTAGCTAAATAAATCAAACTCTTATACATTTTTATTGTTTCGTTCATTGATTCCAATTTGTTAAAATGAAATTTAAAAAAAAAAATTTTTTGTGCTAATGAACTAGGCCGGAAGTGTTGCTTAATTGAAAAGAACTAAATTGGCGGCACTTGAAATGAATGTCACAGTGACATGACATACAAGTAGGGGCAAAAAAGAAATAGATGCACATAATATTACATTTATCTCCCCTAGTTCGGGACGTAACATTGTATGAAAGAAATGTCTAAGGAAAAAAAATGTGTTATTATATTGGGTCATTTATTGCTACAGGCCCGGCCTCTTGTCATCGGTGGGTAGTTGCGTGGTTGGGAAGTGAGGGGGGGGGGAGCAGAGGAAATCCATTTTCAGACCAACATATCAGAGCTCACAGTGGGGAGGAGGAAAGTGTGGGGTGGGGAGGGTCGAGGGGACATTACTTATGATTGACGTGATAGATCGTGTGATTGTCGTCAGGGATTGTCAACAAAAGAACAAAAGCATTTGTTTTACTCTGCAATGATTGATAACGGGGGGGGGGGGGGGCAGTGTTTGTGATTTGTTATAGAGAGATGGAGAGGGCGTGCAAGAGAGTGTATTTTTAAGGAGGAAAGAAAAAAACGAGTTAGAGAGCGAGAGAGTAAGATTGAGAGAGAGAGAGAGAGACAAAGAGAGAGACTAAAGAGTGAGAGAGAACGTGATATAGTTAGAGCGATGATAATTCTCTGTTGTGACCATTTCTTTAATTTTTGTAGGGGACAGTAGACGTTGAAGATTGAATACATTCCGCCTGGACGAAACCTGGCGTAGATGCCTTCGTGCAATCGCTGCCTCATTTGACCCAGCGTTACGCCAAAAAAGATAGCGAATAGAGTAAGAAAGTACACAGCCCTGCTTCACGCCATTTTCTATTGGGAAGTGATTAGACAGGTCAGCATTGTGTCTGATATGGACATTTTGTCCTACATGAAACTGCTTGAGAATGAGTATTGACGAAGACAGTACATAGATCAAGTGTACAAATTAATTAATTAATCAGTGGTGATAAGTTTTTATAAAGAAAAGCACTAGGGAAGAAGGAGTATTTGTACAAATTTGTCCTAGCATATGGGACGAGGGGTGCCTTTATTTTTGAATCTCTCAGAGTATTTTATTAAATCTTGTTTTTGTATTTGAAGATTATGGTTCAGTGTTTTATGTATGATTGCTATTTTACTTTTGAGTCTTCTGTCCTGAAGGCATTCTAAATTTAGTGATTTTACTAATGGTGTTACTCTAGTCAAATGTGAATATTCGTTTGTTATGAATCTCACTGCTCTATTTTGTGTTTGTTCCAGTTTCTTAATGTTTTCTTGAGTTGAGGGGTCCCAAACGATGGATGCATATTCTATTATTGGCCTAACCAAGGTTAAATAACATTTTAGTTTTATGTTCTTATTTGATTTATAGAAATTTCTTTTAATAAACCCTAATGCTTTGTTGGATTTTTTTTATAGTTTCATCAATATGTGGATTCCATGACAGGTTTTCATTTATTATAACACCTAGGTATTTTGCGTTTTTAGTCTGTGTTACAGGTTTGCCATGAATAAGATAAGTGGAATTAATTTGTTTTAGTTTTTTTGTTACTCTTAACAACTGACATTTTTCTGGGTGGAAAGACATGCTCCAATTTGATTCCCATTTCTGTAATTCATCTAATTCTCTTTGTAAAATATCTGTGTCTTGGGTTGTTTTAATTGTTCTATATATTATGCAATCGTCTGCAAATAATCTGACTTTTGTTCCTGAACTAATGCAATTTGGTAAATCATTTATGTAAATTAAAAATAGTAGTGAACCCAAGACTGTTCCTTGAGGTACACCTGAGTTTACTGTTATTGGTGTTGATTTAGAGCCATTTATTATTACAATTTGTTCTCTCCCTATCAGAAAATCTTTAATCCACTGATGCAGTGCACCATTAATGCCGAAATATTTTAATTTTTTAAGCAAACTATGGTGGTAAACTTTGTCAAAAGCCTTGGAAAAATCTAGTAAGATAGCATCTATTTGTTCACTATTATCTAAACCTTTTGAAAAATCATCAATTAGTCCTATTAGTTGTGTTTCACATGATCTATATTTCCTAAAGCCATGTTGGTATGGGGTGAGGACATTATGTTTGTCTAAGTGGTTTATGATGTTGCTACATATTATGTGTTCTAGGATTTTACATGTGATGCTGGTAAGTGATACTGGTCTGTAGTTTCCTGGATCAGATTTTTATCCTTTTTTAAATAGTGGGGTGACATTAGCTTCTTTCAGTCCTTTGGTACTCTGCCCTGGTTAAGCGAGGCCTGAAAGAGTATTTTGAACACTGGGGCTAGCTCATTGCATAGTTCTTTGAGTAATCTAGCTGGAATACCATCAGGTCCAGACGCTTTATTTGGTTTGGTGTTGGATAATAGTTTTTGAACTGCTTTAAAAAATTATAATATTTTTTAATAAATGGTCCATTGCATCAGTGGATTCTGATAGGGAAAGAACACACTGTAATAATAGTAATAATAATAATAATAGTAATAATAATAATAATAATAAGGCTTGTCTTCGAGTAGACATTGATTTTTGTAGGCAGGCGGAGCGATTTACTCCTCCAAACTCTCGACTGAAGGCGTCCAAAAGCATGACTGGACTGGCCAGATGGTTATCCACTTCCCATTTCATACTATACTTCCTACATATGTGAAGTGGTCTACCACTGACTACCACTGTAATAATAAATAGCTCTATATCAACACCAATAACAGTAAACTCAGGTGTACCTCAAGGAACAGTCTTAGGTCCACTTCTATTTTTAGTTTACATAAATGATTTACCACATTGCATTACTTTAGGAACAAAAGTCAGATTATTTGCTGACGATTGCATAATATATAGGACAATAAAAACAACACAAAATACAGAAATTTTACATAGAGAATTAGATGAATTACAGAAATGTCCCATATGCTAGGACAAATTTGTACAAATACTCCTTCTTCCCTAGTGCTATTAGAGCATGGAATGGGTTGCTTGAGCTAGCCAGAAAAACCAGTGACTTGGCAGAATTTAAGTCATTGGTTAATATGCATGACTAAATGCATGACGCGTAGGACGTAATCATCTTCTTTTTTGAAGTAACGTCTGTATTATATAAGATAAGATAAGAACTATGGTGGCGAACTTTGTCAAAAGCCTTGGGAAAATATAATAAGATAGCATCTATTTACTCACGATTATCTAAACCTTTTGAAAAATAATCAATTAGTCCTATTAGTTGTGCTTCACAGGAGCTATATTTCCTAAAGCCATGTTGGTATACAGCATGGACATTAGGTTTGACTGAGTGGTTTATGAAATGGGGATTCCTAGACGACCGCCTCCAAGGGAGGCGGACAAACATAAACAACAACGAGACTGTATCTAATGTAAAAAAATACTAAGTGAATAACCCGGACATCCAGAAATCCTCTAGGGGACATAACTAAGTCTATAAGAAGAAAGAACGAAGCCCCAGAAGGAAAAGATAACTCAGCTAATACGGGAAATGGGGAAAGCTCCACACTAAGGTTTTCCTTAATAAGCCAGTCTTGGAAGATTCTCGCGTCACAATGAAACTGTGGCATCCTTCCCCCCTCCCCCCAACCCCTTTTTATTTTATTATGCGAGCTTTTAAAGACCTGTGAAGAACAGAATGCTCTTAAAACTCTTGAGGAGACCTTGTGGCTGGAGTAGAAGGTAGCAGGCGATGTAGATAAAAAAAAAACAAAAAAGCTAGCAGGCTTATAAACACACAACGAGGGCAACTGGAAGAGCGGGGGGGGGGGGGAGTACTTTACAATGTACTGGTCAGTCAGGTTTGACCAACGCTTGAGGGAGAATCAGGGAGAGCAGAGGATGTTTTTGATACTGTCTTTCAAATGAGGATGGAGAAGAGCAGGGGCAGGGAGGGACTTACGTGATGGTCAGACCAGATGTCAGTGTGACCTACTTAAGCTGGGATTTCAGAGGTCGTGATGACGTGTGGGGGGGGGGGGGGTGAAAAAGTTGTTTGTAAAATATTTGACATGTTTCTGATGTTTTTTCGGAGATGAAGATTAGCTACTTCCTAGTCCAAGCCTCCAGCAGGACGACGGGGGTTGGCAGCGGGCAGGGTTTGAACCCGGGACCATCAAGAAGACCGAGTGGCAGTCAAGTGTGCATACCGCTCGACCGGTGGGAGGCAATATCATGCTGTTGTTTGTGATGATATGGTTAGGGTTGAAACGAAGGACTGTATCTGTTTAGTGAGAACTGTTACCTATAACAACAAATTAGAAAATGAAATTTTGATTCTAGTTAATAATAATGGCAATGTTTTCGATTCCTAAGATTAAGGATGAGTGCAGTGTTTCACATGACTAGGCCAACCCAGTGACAACCTGCTTATTGGTCCGCATCTCTTAAACAACTTTGGATGACACGAGGCGGCAATGATATAAATAAATAGCTCCAATGTTGTCAAGATTGTATGTAATCATTCTTATCAATTTAGAATCATCTAATAATCATTTTAGGATCATCTTATAATCATTTTAGAATCATCTTATAATCATCTTATAATCATCTTAGAATCATCTTAGAATCATCTTGGAATCATCTGATAATCATCTTATAATCATTTTAGGATCATCTTATAATCATTTTGGAATCATCTTAAAATCATCTTATAATCATTTTAGAATCATCTTATAATCATCTTATGCTTTTATAAACCTGTTGGCAAATAATGACTTTAAAAAGGTCATTAAATGACATAGCCTAAGTTAAATGAACGTAAATCTATTAAAATATAACAAAACAAAAACAACGACACAACTATCTGTCGCAGCCGGTGGGTAAAAGGCTTGCAGTAAATAAAAAGTAAGACATCCGATACAGATCTCAGGTGAAACACCTCCTCCAAACCAGTCGAGGTTTCATTATCGCCAGTGGCCGTTCTACGTTTGACGTATGGAGTGTCTTAAACATTTCTTGGCGGACACACACACTCACACATAATTTAATTCCTGGATGTTCCAAACGACAGAATCATCTTGCGATAAGTTAGACCAGTGTTTCCCAAATTGTGTTCAGCGAGTCCTGAATATTTTTGTTTCACGAACTGCTGGAATAATTAACGAGTAGGCCACTAGATGAGTAAATCTCATTAAAAAAAAAATAAGCAAAGTGTTCCGCTGAAAACTCAGAATGTGCGAAGTGTTCCGTTAAGGAAAAGGTTTGGGAACCACTGCGTTCGACATCATATGTCTTGAGATGGAAGGGGGCGGTAGGGTTGCACGTGAGCGTACCATGCGTAATCATCGGACAATTTATCATTTTAAAAAAAGCGGAATAAAAAAGAAAGCAGCCTTCTTGTGGGAATTATAATGAAGACAGGAAGGCTGTGAAATTTGTCTTGAGTTATTGATGAGTTAAGTTGAATTTTCTGAACGCGGCCCAATTTAACAGCTCATTTGAATTGGTAAGATTCTATCAGTGGATGCTACGGTGTATCATATCTATCAGTTCTGTCCTACTTGTGAATACTTTGGTGGGCTCCATTTGTAACCGTATATTTTAAGGACTTTTTCGTATCTTTTGCAATTTCGGGAGATTTCCAGAAGCTCCTGGTAAATGGACAGGAGGGCGCGGGAAATATGTTGTAAGTTATAAAATGGTTTAATTTAATAATTTATACACCTTGAATTATCGCGGGTCCTATGAAAGTGCGGGTCCTATAAAAGTGCGGGGCCCACTGCGGTCGCATAGGTTGCAGTGGCCTAAGGCCGGCCCTGCAAAATAGCGGCGTATGCCGGCTGTCGACTTGTTGTAGATATATATGTAAGTGTTAAAAGTTTAAAGTAGTCCATGAGTGATTCTAAGTATTTACAAAGCTTAAATCAACTCACTCTGTCTGTCTGGTAAAAAGTTTATACACGTTATTTCTCCCACGCCCAAATCTCGGATTTAAGTTGAAATTTTTGCACAATTACTATTTTTACCTGAAAACACAAAAAATAAAAACCAATTAGGTAATTTACTATTAATAATTAATTATTTTGCTTGGTGAAGAAGGGACAGAAATCGTACTTGACAGATGTGGCGGTATGAGTTGAATTAGTCCCCTTGAGGACTCTTGAGCCTTGAGTGAATTCTTTTTTTTTTTTTTTGTATGCATTTAAACAAAACGATCATGTCAACATTCCCCCCCCCCCCTCCCTTTCTTCTTCCTTTCACGACTGGTCCAGACATGTGAGTGTCCAAATATCAGCTCGCCTGCAGAACGAGAGAAAACCAGAACCAGAGAGAACTGATGTGCTGTCTCTAGACTAATTTGTGGCATTTTACGTCTCTTTTCCCTTTGCAACTTCTTGTGTGACTAAAGAGGCCAATCCTTGATACACAGCTGCGATCGCAGGTTGGGCATATAAAATCACCAGGTGTTTTTCCGAAGACATTACTGTAAGAGATGGAGTGACCTCTACATTGCTGGGGGAAAGCCTGGGCGGTAAATTTGCGAGTTTATGTGACACGTGACAAGACAAATACTATAAACTGACTGAAGTCCGTTTCAGCAGACAAATAGGAAGTTTATTTTACCACAATAATAATAATACTGCACTCCTTGTTAGTGATGCAAGTCAAGAAATAATAAGCAATCCTATCCGCATGACAGCGGTATCAAATGTATCCAATATATGTTAGTTACAAATCACGTCCGCATCCCAGCGGGTAACAATAAGAATAATTACTACTAGTGACACTGGAACTCCAACTATAGATATCCATTGAAATACGAATAATACTTTAATATTCAATAAACACATAATGAAATCAACTCTCAAATATTATTAATCAACAATCGCCAGTCCATCGACTCTCATGCTATATACATATATATACACCAGTCCAGGAAGCAACGTCCAACCTTCCGGGACCGGGAGCAAGACCTTACAGACTTGACTTGACTGAACTCAAAGTCAACTTTATTCATTCTACTTCCTGTTTTCTACATCAGGAATTCCACTTGTCTTTTAAACTCTTCCCATGACGTGAACTTTAAATCATACAATGTCAACTAAGACTGTGACAGTCCCTTGTTTCAAGTTCTTCCCACTTGTCGAGTATTCGTGGAGTACGAGAAAAAACACTTTGAATTCATAAAGAACAATATTCTTTTTTTGGCTCTGTGCTTTTAAGGGGGCATTACCATGATAAAATTGGAAGGATAGACAACTGGAAATGTGAAATGTTATTACAGGAGTTAATGAAACAATTAGTCCAGGGTTGACGACTTTGCCTCGTGCTGCTTGTCACTATGTGATGCTCAGACTTTTGGTCTCTCAATGTAACATTTGCAGGTTGGAGGTGCCTCTATAGAGACACACGACATAATTACAGGGTTGGATACCATCCCTTTAGAGTTTAATATCACATAGCCCAACCGAATAGAATAATTTTGTAAGGTAAGTGAGAATGTCGTAAAGACATAAATCACTTAAGTAAATCATAAGTATAGTAAACTAACTTAAGAAACAAGTAAAGCAATAAAATTCATTTTTTTAATATATTTATATTACATATTCATAGAAATCTGGCATAAGACTTTATAAAGCAAAGAAATATTTCATGCCAGGATGGACAAGCAAGAGGATTTGACGAGATGTGTAATTTTGGTATCAGGAACAATATCTGTAGAACTGGGTTAGTCTCCCTACTCGAAACAGATAGAAATATTCTTCCTGTGAGTGTTTTAACTGTTTTATATGGCCGAGTGATTAAGCGCTTGGCTCGCACCTGGGGTCCTGGGTTCGAATCTCGGTGAAGACTGGGATTTCAAGCTTAGGGATTTTTAGGGCGCCACCCAACTCTAATGAGTACCTGCAGAAGAGGACTGGCTATATGGGCATTCGGGCAAATACCCGGTGGGCCGGTACCCAAAGGGGCCCTTTAAAGGGACTCATGGGAACCACAATGACACATTAAATTGTTAATGGTAAGCGTGGAGTTAAAAAATCTTTTTCAGACTCTACAGTGCAATCATAATTTAATCTAACACATTTTCTAATATAATGTAATAGCGTACATCCGTAGTAAGTGCTACTTGTACGCTTCATCCTTCTAAGGCTTACACAATTAGCCATTAAAAAGCAACGTAAGGCCTATATTTCTAGCAAAGATATAGAGTGGACTTCATACACGCGTACAGTTCTCAGTGGACCTCATTCACCAATCGAAAACAAACAACTTTATTCACGTGATAATACTGATAAAACAACGAAAAAAAAACTTTCACGTGATAGCCATTGTGTATTAAAAATTAGATCGTAATTCGTATAGAAGAGATATAGAATCACCTGGCTAAAGGTTATTTGTTTACGATTGGTCAAGGAGGTCCATACATTATCAAAAAATGATTTTGAGGACAGGTAGGCCTATAATAGATGGTCATTATATGATATACAATTTATGGGCAAGTTTGTATAGAAATGCCCGGGCCTATTTTGACACCCAGTCCGCCCCTAGTTACTGGCTTTAGTTGGGGCAAAGTAAAACGGTTGGTCGTTGTGCTGGCCTCATGACATCCTGCTCGTTAGCCGTTGGCCAAAGAAACTGATGACCTTAACATTACCTGTTTTGTAGACCAACTTGGTGTAAAAAAAGGGGAGCGTTACTTACTGTTTTCAATGTACGTAGTCAGTGCATGCCAGGGGGGACACAATGACGTGGAGTTTTTTTTTTTTTTTTTTTTGTTGTTGTTTCTCAGCATGTTGGTATGTGTCGCACATGTGAGAGTGGGTGTGTGTGAATGTTTATTTGTGTGTTTGAAAAACATACGCGTGAGTGTGTCAGAGGCGTTGTGACGTCCATGACCCGGACGCAACATCGGGGGGGGGGGGGGCGCCACACGCAGACTGTATTTCTATGTGATGTTCACTGAAAATGGGGGGGGGGGGGGGGAGGGAGGCAATAGAGTAACTTGCCCCGGGCGAACATTATCTCTCACTACGCCTCTGGACTGTGTGTAAATGATTTTTTTTTCTTTATTCTGCAATATTCTGGGCCTGCAAATGTCATCTTTATTACATAACTTGATCAAAGGTCAGGTCCAAAGGTGAAGCTTGTCACGTATTACAAATTGAATTCTACTTTTAAATGGCTTGCCTAGGGGAACGTGACAATAGAAAAAGGTAGTTGTGTCACTTATCTTAAGTCTGAATTTAATCAGAGACTTACAATGAATAACAAAGAAAAAAATGACACAAGAAATCGGAAGGTAAAATATCAACTTAATGTTTAATCATAATATAACTCAATACAAAATGGAAGGGTTGACCAAAACCCTTTTACAAAAATGGTATGTAAAAATATTACAATACAAGAGTTTGAAAATATAATTACAAATACAAGCAAGGCCTTGAAAAAAAAAATCTTAACTTACACGATCAATTGGTATACCACGCACGGGTCACGCAATGTCTCCGCTATTCTGTCTCACGGCTGTCTCCGTATGTCTGTCTGTCAACGTTACGCGAGCGGTCTTTATATAATCTACCGCGCGTCGATATCTGGTAATTTCTAGAACAGAAAGTCATCAACACCCAGATCTAGAACGCTCTTCAAAGAGACAGAAGCAAAGAAAAAAAAAAAAACACCCTCCTTTCAACCAGAGGTACACACATAGGTCAAGGACCGGTCACTGTCTGTGTGGCTTGACGAATAAAAAAAAAGAAAAAAAAAAACTTATTACACAAGGGGCAGACAACCTACAGGTCAAGAAAAAAAAACAATAGTATCTAGGCATTGTTACCTAGATACGTAACACCTCCCTCCTAAAAATAAAAAGTTTACATTTCCACGAAATGGAAATCTTTTTAGAATAATTACAAAAATGATATTTACATTACAGAATGTATTTATCATGATATATAAAAAAAAATATATACATCAAAATACTTTTTACAATCTAGATAAGGCATCGGCGATAACATTTTCGCTGCCTTTTATGTGTTTAATATCTAGGTTGTACTCTTGTAAAAATAAACTCCACCTGAGAAGTCGTTGGTTCTTGCCAGACATTTTGTGGATAAATGTAAGGGGATTGTGGTCAGTAAATACAACCAGTGGCCATCTAGACCCACTGATATAAAAATCAAAGTGTTGTATAGAAAGAATCAACCCAAGACATTCTTTTTCCACAGTAGAATAATTTCTTTGATGTCTATTAAATTTCTTGGAAAAGAAACAAATAGGATGCTCTACTTGGAAATTATCTTCTTGGTAAAGGACTGACCCAACACCTGTGTCACTGGCGTCAATAGCTAACCTAAAAGGTTTTCCGAAGTCATGAGCCATCAAAATGGGGGAGCTAGATAATATCTGCTTGATTTGGTTAAAGGCTTTCTGACATTCATCCGTCCAAGTAAATCGGACGTTCTTTCTCAGGAGGTTTGTTAAAGGACTGGCAATGACAGAAAAATTTTCGCAAAATTTTCTATAATATCCAGACATTCCCAAAAATCTTCGGAGTTGTTTCCGATCAGCAGGAATAGGGAAAGCTTGGATAGCTTCTACTTTGGCCATTACAGGTTTCACCTGGCCTTGTCCTACAATATGGCCTAAGTATTGGATGGAAGCCTGGCAAAAATCACTCTTACTCAGGTTTACAGTAATTTTTGCATGTAACAGTTTAGTAAAAAGACAATGCAGTTGTTTACAATGGCTAGAAAAATCTTGGCTAAAAATTACTACATCGTCTATGTATGCGTGGCAATTCTCCATGTCAGCAAGCAGGGCATTTATCATTCTCTGGAAAGTGGCAGGAGCATTCTTCATGCCAAATGGCATCACTTTGTATTGGTACAGACCATCAGGGGTGACAAAGGCGGAGATTTCTTTTGCCCTATCAGTCAGGGGAACCTGCCAATAACCTGAAAGTAGGTCTATTTTGGTGATGTACTTAGCGTCACCAATACGATCTATGAGATCGTCTATCCTAGGGATAGGAAACGAATCGGTCTTTGTTACAGCATTTACCTTACGGTATTCTGTACAAAAACGATAAGTCTTGTCCTGTTTAGGTATCAAGACACATGGGGAGCTCCAGCTACTGGAACTTGGTTCAATGAGGTCATTTTCAAGCATATACTTGATTTCTGACCTAAGTATGGCAAGTTTTTCAGGGTTGACCCTGTAAGGATGCTGCTTGACTGGAGTAGCCTCGCCAACATCTACATCATGCATTATAACATTAGTCTGTTTTGGTACATCAGAAAAAATGTCATTAAATTCATTAATGAGTTTCATGATAACTGGCCTTTCTGTCAAAGACAGATGAGACAGTTTTACATCCAAATTCTGTAATACAAAAGAATTAGGTATTTTGTATTGTCCAAATTTCTCCTTTACAATATCATCATCAATAGGAGAAACATGGCTGTTTGAACAACTTTTGACTGTATTTAAAACACAATTACTCTTCTCTGAGTGATCTGGCCGAGATACATAAGGCTTCAGCATGTTTATGTGACATAGCTGAGTCTTTTTCCTACGGTCAGGGGTTTTGATTGTGTAATTGAGGTCACTAATTTTGGTCTCAATTTCATAGGGACCAAAGTATCTGGCTTGCAAGGGTTGACCTGGTATGGGCAAAAATACAAGCACCTTATCCCCGGGAGAAAATTCTCTAACACGGGCCTTTCTATCATACCAGCGTTTCATGCTGGATTGGGTGTTTTGTAAGTTATTTTTGGCCAGAACACAAGCATCATAAAGTCTAGTTTTAAACTTACTTACATAGTCTAAAAGTCCTTCAGTGGCTGTTGGTGACAACAAAGTCTCTTTTATACATTTCAAGGGACCGCGCACCGAATGGCCAAAGACTAAGTCAAAAGGGCTGAATCCCAACGATTCCTGGACGGATTCACGGGTTGCAAACAGCAGCATGTGGATTCCTTCGTCCCAGTCTTTTTCGTGCTCAAAGCAATAGGTTCGGATCATGTTCTTGAGAGTCTGATGGAATCGCTCAAGAGCGCCTTGCGACTCGGCATGATACGCACTCGACATGCAGTGTTTGATGCCCAACTGAGTCATGACTTGCTTGAAAAGATTGGCCGTGAAATTCGTTCCTTGGTCCGATTGGATGGACTTTGGTAGACCAAATAGAGTAAAGAACTTGATTAAGGCCTTTACAATGTTTGATGCTTTTATGTTCCTTAGAGGAATAGCCTCAGGAAAACGAGTTGAAGCACACATAATGGTCAACAGGTATTGGTTGCCAGCTTTTGTCCTTGGGAGAGGACCAACACAGTCAATAAGTACTCTGCTGAAAGGTTCTTCAAAGGCTGGAATCGGCTTCAGAGGAGCAACAGGGATCTTTTGATTTGGCTTGCCAACCATCTGACAGGCATGACAAGATCGGCAGTACTGGATGACATCTTTCTTCAAACGTGGCCAGAAGAAGTGTGACATAATCTTGTGGTATGTCTTGTGGATGCCGAGATGACCTGACATTGGTGTGTCATGAGCCAGATTCATGATGTACGCTCGGTATCTTTCTGGTAACACGATTTGATGGCATATTCTCCATTCTTCTTCGTTGGATGCGTCTGGAGGTTTCCATTTCCTGAAGAGCATATCATCTTGGATGTAGTAGCACGTTGATGCTAGCTCTGCCTCTTGTGATGTCATTGCGGTTTCTCGGAGTTTGGCGAGCTCTGGATCCTTCTTTTGGTCCTCAATCAACTGTTTTCGAGTTGATGCCGGCTTTTCAGAATTTGGCGTTGGTTCTTCTTCAAGAGAAGCAAAGAATGTGGTGCTCAAGTCCACATCATCGTGGTTACTGTTGGCTTTGATGACGTTCTCTTCTTGAGATGCTTTCAACCTCATTGCCCTTGTTACTGCACACGCTGGATATAACTCTAGGTCTTCCTCGGGTGTGGCAGATAAGTCGGGTGTTTGAGTGACGATGGGTTCGGCTATCACCTTTCCACCTGCTAAGTCATTGCCTAACAGCAATGAGATGCCTTCCAATGGTAATGTTGGTCGGACACCTACAACAACCGGTCCAGTAATGAGATTTGACTTTATGTCGATTAGATGTAGAGGCACATCTATACATCCAAGCTCTACGCCTCGTAACAGGATGCTCTTCCCAGTCGATGATGATTTTGACAAGGGCAAGATACCCTCTAAAAGTAGCGATTGTGAGGCACCTGTGTCTCTCAAAATGGTGATAGGTCGTAGACTGGTAGAATCACCGGGTAGTGATACGAATCCTTCCGAAATGAAAGGCTTAAAATCCTCTAATAAAACATCAATTTTAGTTGATGCAGACTGGACTTGGGTCGAACTCTCGCTGGAGTCATTGACATCTCTAGGAGACGCAGTGGAGAAACTCTTTCTTGAGTCAGTAGAACATCTTTTGGATGTATTTGGAGAACTCTTGATGGAGTCATTAGAACATCGGGGTGATGTCTTATGGGAACTCTTGATAGAGTCATGGGAACATCGGGATGATGTATTATGGGAACTCTGGATAGAGTCATTGAAACATCGGGATGATGTATTATGGGAACTCTGGATAGAGTCATTGGAACATCGGGGTGATGTATTATGGGAACTCTGGATAGAGTCATTGGAACATCGGGGTGATGTATTATGGGAACTCTGGATAGAGTCATTGGAACATCGGGGTGATGTATTATGGGAACTCTGGATAGAGTCATTGGAACATCGCTGTGATGTACTAGGTAAACTCTTGTTTGAGTCATTGGAACATCGACTTGATGTATTTGAAAAACTCTTGTTTGAGTCATTAGAACATCGGCTTGATGTATTTGAAAAACTCTTGTTTGAGTCATTGGAACATCGGCTTGATGTATTTGAAAAACTCTTGTTTGAGTCATTAGAACATCGTAAAGATGAATTTGAAGAACTCACTGTTGAGTCATTTGAACATCGTGGAGACATTTTCGGAGAGTCTTGTACAGTCAATACATTTGAAACAGGTGGTGTCGAGGTATTCTTGATATGACTTGATGATGAGGGAGTAAACCTCGACGACCACTGTACTGTGCAAGCGCTGACTTTTGAAGGAGCTTTTTCGTTTCTCTTCCTCAATTTCCAGCAATCGTCAATTTTATGGCCTTCTCGTTTGCAGTAGGAACAAGTAGCTTTACTTGTAGTAGGTTTTCTGTCATTTGTACTGCTGTTCTTGATGGAGTTGCTAGCAATGGACTCAGGCTGTTTGACTTGTTTTGGCTTGACATCCGTCGTATACTTGGCAAATTGATGTGATATTATATAATCGTCTGCCAACACTGCAGCCTTGTGCACATCTTCCTCGCCACGATCAGCTATATGCGTACGGACGTCCAGCCGCACACAACTCTTGAACTCTTCCATCAGCATTAGGTTCTTGAATTTTGCAAAGTCGGTGCCGATTTCCCTGGAAGTGAGCCATTTCTCAAAGCGTCGCTCCTTTTCCCGCAGGAATTCTACATGGGTTTGGCCATCCGATTTGCGACAATCCCTGAACTGCTTTCGGTAAGCTTCCGGAACAAGTTCATATGCCTTAAGAATTAAGGCCTTAACAACATTATAATCTTTTTGTTGTTCAATGGTCAAAGAACAAAATACCTCTGCAGCTCTACCAGTCAAAACTGTTTGCAGCAAAGTGGGCCACAAAGTTTCAGGTACATTAAAATTTTTCACAGCAAGTTCAAATTGTGGAAAATAATTGTCAATTGTGGCTTCATTAAAGCGTGGAATTATTTTCAAAAATTTTGTTGCTTCAGCAGTATGACTGGCAGGGGAAGAATCTGGTCTTACATTAGCAGCTAACTCTAATTTTTTTAACTCTATTTGTAATTTCATTTCCATTTCTTTCTGCTCTCTAGCCGCTGCAAGCTCTAATTCTTTTTGTTTAATTTCTTGCTCTCTAGCCGCTGCAAGCTCTAATTCTTTTTGTTTAATTTCTTTCTGCTCTCTAGCCGCTGCAAGCTCTAATTCTTTTTGTTTAATTTCTTTCTGGGCTTCTATTTCCATCTGTTTTAATTTTATCTGAAGTTCTAAATCTGATTTACCCTCATCGGGTCTAAGGGTTTCTAAAAGGTCTTCAGAAAACACTTCCTCGTCTACATAATGGATTACAATGTTATCTCTGATTTCTTGTTTAAGGGCATTTGATTTTATTTTTAACCCTAACTGTTTAGAAATAAGGACCAGTTCCTTCCTAGTACAAGCATCAAGCTCTTCCACAGAGGGATTTGCAAGAAAAACCTGAATATCCATGACTAACTAACAACTATTACAAGCAAAAAAATATGTATACAATGTAAATATACAGTACAAAATCAGTACAACAAAAAAACCTTAAGAGAGTTTGGTCAATACTATTGATACTTTACTTCCGACTCTTTGACACAAAAAAAAATTTTTTGTTAAAGTCAACTTCGCCTTTACAAAATTACTCAAGTAAGACGAAAATAGGTTCAGAAAAATATCCCGGACGAGCCCCCAAACTTCTTTTGTCACGTATTACAAATTGAATTCTACTTTTAAATGGCTTGCCTAGGGGAACGTGACAATAGAAAAAGGTAGTTGTGTCACTTATCTTAAGTCTGAATTTAATCAGAGACTTACAATGAATAACAAAGAAAAAAATGACACAAGAAATCGGAAGGTAAAATATCAACTTAATGTTTAATCATAATATAACTCAATACAAAATGGAAGGGTTGACCAAAACCCTTTTACAAAAATGGTATGTAAAAATATTACAATACAAGAGTTTGAAAATATAATTACAAATACAAGCAAGGCCTTGAAAAAAAAAATCTTAACTTACACGATCAATTGGTATACCACGCACGGGTCACGCAATGTCTCCGCTATTCTGTCTCACGGCTGTCTCCGTATGTCTGTCTGTCAACGTTACGCGAGCGGTCTTTATATAATCTACCGCGCGTCGATATCTGGTAATTTCTAGAACAGAAAGTCATCAACACCCAGATCTAGAACGCTCTTCAAAGAGACAGAAGCAAAGAAAAAAAAAAAAACACCCTCCTTTCAACCAGAGGTACACACATAGGTCAAGGACCGGTCACTGTCTGTGTGGCTTGACGAATAAAAAAAAAGAAAAAAAAAAACTTATTACACAAGGGGCAGACAACCTACAGGTCAAGAAAAAAAAACAATAGTATCTAGGCATTGTTACCTAGATACGTAACAAGCTGAAAGGGCAGACGAACTGTAATACAGCAAATGTAAGCCTCATCTTAGAGCACTTTGAATAATAGTCTCGCTGGCACTGTCAATATTGCTGCTGCTGTTGTCGTCTGCTTATGGTGCTCTGCTAGTTTTGTTTTGTTTTTTTCGTTTTTTTTTCTTCCCAATCATTAACATTTTTTTTTTCTCTTTTCCTCGTTACAAAGCTTATATCAATTCTGTCTGTCCGTCTGTCTGTCCGTTAAAAAGTTTGTACACGTTATTTCTACCACACCCAAATCTCGGTTTCATAGAAATTCTTATGATGTCTTATCTTGTATTGTCTTATAAGTTCTAATATTAAACAGAAGCTGCAATGTAGTTTTTAAAAATTTGAAATAAAAAATAACGTTGTCGGCAGGATTCGAACCTGCGCGGGAAGATCCCAATGGATTTCTAGTCCATCGCCTTAACCACTCGGCCACGACAACTTGTTATCATAAATTAAATAACAAACAGAACACGAATCGGAAGAAGACAAAAAAATGGTAATTAATTATTTTGTTTGATATCTTAATACGTGAAATAACTTCTTCATTATTGTGATATATAGCAGTAAGTGCGGAGTTCTTTCCCTTAGATAAGCTTTGTTGGGGTTGTTTTTTTTTTGTTTTTTTAAAGCATTTTTATATTTTGTTTGTGTTTTCTTCGTATGGACGTTTCGTAAAACATTTCTCATTTAATGTGCAGTCCCTTATAGTTTATTTTTACTTGTTTCGGGAAGAGTTTGAAACAGGGACCATCGAAACGACAGCCCAGAGCGCATACCACACAACCAGACAGCCGTCCATGATTTCGGTTAGCTGACCCCGGACACACCATCGATACAGCAAAGTAGGGAATGGACGCCAAATGCACCGTTATCCTAATGGACCGCTAGAAAGGATTGTATCCAACGGCCAGACGTGGACTGAGAGCGCTTCAGCCCCAAGTGAATCTGTTTTACCTGCTTAAGCAAACCTTGGTGAAAGTCACGCAGTTTCACAAACATTTTTACATTAGACGAGAAAGAGAGGGAGAGAGAGAGAGGGGGACAGAGAGAAAGAGAAAGAGAGAGAGAGAGGGGGACAGAGAGAAAGAGAAGAGAAACAGGAGAGAGAAAAAGAGGAGAGAGAGAGGGAAAAAAAGAGAGAGAGAAAGAGAGAAAGAGAGGGAGAGAGAGAAAGAGGAGAGAGAGAGAGAAAGAGGAGAGAGAGAGAGAAAGAGGAGAGAGAGAGAGAAAGAGGAGAGAGAGAGAGAAAGAGGAGTGAGAGAGAGAAAGAGGAGTGAGAGAGAGAAAGAGGAGAGAGAGAGAGAAAGAGGAGAGAGAGAGAGAAAGAGGAGAGAGAGAGAGAAAGAGGAGAGAGAGAGAGAAAGAGGAGTGAGAGAGAGAAAGAGGAGTGAGAGAGAGAAAGAGGAGAGAGAGAGAGAAAGAGGAGTGAGAGAGAGAAAGAGGAGAGAGAGAGAGAAAGAGGAGAGAGAGAGAGAAAGAGGAGTGAGAGAGAGAAAGAGGAGTGAGAGAGAGAAAGAGGAGAGAGAGAGAGCGACAAAGAAAAGAGAAAGAGAGGGGGAAAGAGAAAAAGAGGAGAGAGACAGAAAGAGAGATTATGGCAGAGAAAAAAGAATGATGATGTTAGTATAAAAGAAAATAAATAAAGTGAAAGATGTGAAGAAACTCGACAAAGATTACACAATTCTACAACCTTAGCTTAGTGAGAAGTTATCTTAATTGATATTATATTATTATGGTATTGTCTTATGGTTTATATCACCCTATCATTAAGCAGAACCAGTAATGTAATTGAAAAAAAAAAATGAACGTTGTCGGCAGGATTCGAACCTGCGCGGGAAGATCCCAATGGATTTCTAGTCCATCGCCTTAACCACTCGGCCACGACAACTTGCTATCATAAATTAAATCTTAATCAGCTACATTACGTATTG
Organism: Biomphalaria pfeifferi; assembly: GCA_030265305.1. Taxonomy (NCBI): domain Eukaryota; kingdom Metazoa; phylum Mollusca; class Gastropoda; family Planorbidae; genus Biomphalaria; species Biomphalaria pfeifferi. Next base: position 684,603 of record JASAOG010000131.1, on the reverse strand, counting down.
AGATGTTTTATTGACTTGCCCCTTCTATATGTTCAACGAGTAGGCCTTCAAATATCAATATCTTCACTTTTTTTAAATATGAGATCCCCACCTCCCTCCCCATGACATTACCAGACAGAAAAGAGCAGAGGAAAAGACAGTAGAAGACAGACGACAGATTAAAAAGACAGAACAAGACAGAAAGACGTTTTGAGTATTTATAAGAGTATTTACAATACAAAAAGCCTCTGTATAAAAAAAAGGGCCTTAATTTTATAAATTCTGAGCATGTATTTGCCTATTATAAGTCTTCTTTGTTTCCTATCTTTTCATGCTTAATTTTTATCTAGTCTCATCCTTAATGGAGGCGCGGTGGCCGAGCGATAAAGCGCTTGGCTTCTGAACCGGGGGTTTCCGAGTTCGAATCCTGATGAAGACTGATTTTAAATTACAGGATCTTTGGGCGCCTCTGAGTCCACCCAGCTCTAGTGGGTACCTGACATTAGTTGGGGAAAAGTAAAGTCGGTTGGTCTTAGTGCTTGCCACATGACATCCTCGTAAACCGTAGGCCACAAAATCAGATGACCTTTAAATCATCTGCCTTCTAGATCACAAGGTCTGAAAGGGGAACTTTACTTTTACTTATCGTTAATGAGTACAATTTGAAAATAGCCTAAATCAGGGGCGGAATTCACCTTTAGGTAACAAGCTAAAGCTTAGGGGCCCTCAAGAAATTTTTAGTACTTATAAAAGGTCCTCAAAAGGGTATCATATCTCAAATAGCTTAGGGGCTTATCAAGTCTAAATAAGGAATTGAGTGTAAAATTTTATTAATACACCATACGTGAACGTGCTTTACACATGAACATGCTTTACATGTGAACATACTTTACACCTGGACATACTTTACACGTGAACATGCTTTTCACGTGGACATGCTTTACACGTGGACATGCTTTACACGTGGACATGCTTTACACGTGGACATGCTTTACACCTGCACATGCTTTACGCGTGGACATGCTTTACACCTGCACATGCTTTACACATAAACATACTTTACACGTGAACATGCTTTACACATGAACATACTTTACACCTGAACATATTTTACACAGGAACATGCTTTACACGTGAACATACTTTACACATGAACATGCTTTACACATACACATACTTTACACGTGAACATGCTTTACACATAACCATGCTTTCCACATAAACATACTTTACACAAGAACACACTACACCCATTAACACACACAGGAATAGCTATGTGATAGTAAGTGTATGTGTTTTACGTGGCTAGTAGTGCTGTGTGTGTGTGCCTGTGTATGAAATGACCAGTTGACCACCATTGTACTTGGTTGAGTGAACAGCAAAGAAGGTGTGTAAGTGAGGACTGTGTGTAAAAGAAGGTCACATTCAGAAAAAGTGGCTGGAGTAAAGAAGACGAATTAATTCAATGTATTATTGGAGACACTTGTTGCTTTGGTGTGTCTATTACAATCTATACGAAAACACACATTTGCATAAGCGGATGTTTCAACCTAAGAACACAGAAATAAAATACCCAGATGACTGTCTCTTCCTCTCCCCCCCCCCCCCCCCTTTTGATGTTTCGTCTAGATTCATTTTGTTAAAATACAGAGCAATGATAACAAATCTCTTGTGGATGATGTGACATTTTAACACTCGCACACACACAGGAACATTTGCGTGTATCCACACATCAACAATAACTCGGTTCTCTTTTCCTGTAGAGTATTGAAAGAGAGACAGCCAGAAAAAAAAAAGATGTCAAGAGAGACAGCCATAGGAAAGATGTAAAGAGAGACAGCCATAAGAAAGATGTAAAGAGAGACAGCCAGAAAAAAAAAGATGTCAAGAGAGACAGCCATAGGAAAGATGTAAAGAGAGACAGCCATAAGAAAGATGTAAAGAGAGACAGCCAGAAAACAGATGTAAAGAGAGACAGCCAGAAAACAGATGTAAAGAGAGACAGCCAGAAAACAGATGTAAAGAGAGACAGCCAGAAAACAGATGTAAAGAGAGAGACAGCCAGAAAACAGATGTAAAGAGAGACAGCCAGAAAACAGATGTAAAGAGAGACAGCCATAAGAAAGATGTAAAGAGAGAGACAGCCAGAAAACAGATGTAAAGAGAGACAGCTATAAGAAAGATGTAAAGAGAGAGACAGCCAGAAAACAGATGTAAAGAGAGACAGCCAGAAAACAGATGTAAAGAGAGACAGCCAGAAAACAGATGTAAAGAGAGAGACAGCCAGAAAACAGATGTAAAGAGAGAGACAGCCAGAAAACAGATGTAAAGAGAGACAGCCATAAGAAAGATGTAAAGAGAGAGACAGCCATAAGAAAGATGTAAAGAGAGAGACAGCCAGAAAACAGATGTAAAGAGAGACAGCCATAAGAAAGATGTAAAGAGAGAGACAGCCAGAAAACAGATGTAAAGAGAGACAGCCAGAAAACAGATGTAAAGAGAGACAGCCATAAGAAAGATGTTAAGAGAGAGACAGCCAGAAAACAGATGTAAAGAGAGACAGCCATAAGAAAGATGTAAAGAGAGAGACAGCCATAAGAAAGATGTAAAGAGAGAGACAGCCAGAAAACAGATGTAAAGAGAGACAGCCATAAGAAAGATGTAAAGAGAGAGACAGCCAGAAAACAGATGTAAAGAGAGACAGCCAGAAAACAGATGTAAAGAGAGACAGCCATAAGAAAGATGTTAAGAGAGAGACAGCCAGAAAACAGATGTAAAGAGAGACAGCCATAAGAAAGATGTAAAGAAACGAGAGAGAGAGTAAAGAACAAGAAGGATGGGAGAAAAAAGACAGAAACAAAGACAGAAACAAGCATTACATTTTTTTTCAAAACAAAGCTTATCAAAGGGTAAGAACTGCTAATTACTGAAATCTAAAAATGGCAGAGTTTAGCTCCCTTTCTGCTATATAAAACAAAATTAATTAATTATTATTAATAGATTAACTAATTTTTATATTTTTATGATTGATTCGTAAATTCTTATCGAACACGATTAATTTTGCAAAATTTCAACTTCATCCGAGAATGGGAAGTGTGAGAAAAAACGTGACAAAACGTAATAAGGGGACTAAATCCATATATACATCCACATCTCTCATTAAGTAGCATTTATTCCCCTTATTTGTAGATCAAACAAAAATAATTAATCACCGAAAATAAATTAACTTTTTTATGGATTCATGTCTTGTCAGGTACAATGACCATTTGTGCAAAGTTTTAACTTGATCCGAGACTGGGGAATGGGAGAAAAGCCATGTTCAAACTTTTTACCAGACCGACTGAGTGAGTTGATAGAAGCTTTGTAAGAAGATAGGTTTATGGAGTATATTAAAAAGAAAAGGGAAAAAGAGAGATGGAAGGGGAGGCGGGGGTGGGGGGAAGAGAGCAAACTTTTAAAGATTTAGGTGTGTAGATGTGTAGGTAGATGTGTTAGGTGTGTAGATGTGTTATCATTCATATCATTTTTTTTAAAGCATACAGACACAGAAAACTGTCTCACCCCCGTGTCTTACAATTGTCATCTTTAAAAAGTTCAACAATTTATTTTTAACATCTACATAAAACATTTTCCAAATCTAAAAAGACTAGAAGTGTCATTTAAAATAATTTAATTTAAAAAAATTCAACGTTGTCGGCAGGATTCGAACCTGCGCGGGAAGATCCCAATGGATTTCTAGTCCATCGCCTTAACCACTCGGCCACGACAACTCATTTTTTGTATATATATATATATATATACATAATGTTTTTAATTATTTGTACATCAGAGCATTTTAAAAAAACTAGCAAGAGACCGTGGAGAGTGGCGTGTTTTTTGCAGGCTCTATGTTGATGAATGAGGATGACAACAGAACATTTGGGTATCCATACATGTGGACTCTAATCCTTGGACTCTAGCCAAATTTACATTTTGCATATTTTTGCTTTGAAAAATTGTAACGGTTAACGTTTTGCCCGTATGGCCAACGTGCTAGTCATTCTTTTCTCAGCGATATACATCAACTATTAAGTCTCTAGGAAAATCGTTAGAGTCGTTTTTGAGATCAGCGTCCACCCACCGAAATAGAATTGAAATAGACTTCACTATGCAAAAAAAAAATAATAATAATAATTATAAATACTAATAACAAAATAATTAAATTATAAATTTAAAAAATGTACTCTATGTTCTCAAATTTCCTTGATAATAAAAAATGTTTGGTAGAAATTATCTCCCTTGAGGAGACATCAATATCTTCCCAGGGAAAGTCTTGCCACCGGAAAAAAAAGAACATTACAATAATGAAAATAAAACAACATCGGTTGTGTCCACTGTCTATCCGGTAAACAAAAACGAAAAATACCAAAAGGTCTTCGCATTTAATGACGTAATCGGATTTATTTTAGCTGGCATTCCAATAATCTTAGCAAAATTGTTAGACAATTGAACGCTTCATTTCAGTTCTTGACGGAATGTTCCAAAAACGGACAGCCCAATCAGTTAATACTGACACGGGGGAGTGAAATGAGCGAGGAGGGGGAGGTTTGAATAGAAATAAAGATAAGAGCCTCAGAAGCCAAACAAAAGAATACATTCTCAGAATAAGTTCCGAAAATGGATACATGCAATGTTTGCCTAGATCTTGTTGTCTGAAAGCAAATCGAAAACTGTAATATGATTAAGGGAGTTTTACGTCAAACTACACAATGATAAGACGCTAAAAAGAGCTACAATGATGCTTACTAAATGCTAAATTTGAGCTAAAAACAAAAGAGCTTACAAAGTTTGATATATATATATATATATAGATAGATAGATAGATAGATAGATAGATAGATAGATAGACAGATAGATAGATAGACAGATAGACAGATAGACAGATAGACAGATAGATAGATAGATAGATAGATAGATAGATAGATAGATAGACAGACAAACAGACAGACAGTCAGATAGAAAGATATATATATATATATATATATATATATATATATATATATATAGATAGATAGATAGATAGATAGATAGATAGATAGATAGATAGATAGATAGATAGATAGATAGATAGATAGATTAGATAGATAGATAGATAGACAGACAGACAGACAGACAGACAGACAGATAGATAGATAGATAGATAGATAGATAGATAGATCGATAGATAGATAGATAGATAGATAGATAGATAGGTTATGGCTCCTTCTCGGAAGACAATAAATGCGCCCAGATGAATCACTGGCTTTGGTTTCGCCTTGAGACGGGGCAGAATCTGGTGTGACTGATCAAGACAATTCTGGAGCGGAAGAGTTTGTCACAGTTCGTACATGTGTATGCATCTGTCCTAGGCCAGAGAGCAAAAAAAAAGAGCAACAACAAGAATCATCATACAACATTTAAAGACTTCCTTCATTCTGTACACCGAATACACCAGAAAGCTAGATATTTACAGTCTTCTGCCACAGATGAAAATCTCTGATAGGAATTATAATGGACTTAGAACAAAGACGAATGACCAGTGGCGTAGCAAGTGATTTGGGGGCACAGGGAGTTGTGCCTCCCTTATTTTGACAGTCGACATCATGACATGAGATAATGTACTTAATAAATATACAAGTCTAATGTGGGGAGTACATGCAAGATAACATAGCATCGGCATAATATTTTATGTAAACAAAATCTCGGACACTCATTTAGCCCCCCCCCCCCTCAAATGGGGGGCCTGGGGGGATGTTCAAATTTGGAACTCCCATCTTTCCCTCGCCATAGCACGCCAGTGCGAATGACTCCAACGGTTGCTGATAGGTAGGTGTGTGTGTGTATGTGTGTGTGTGGTGGGGGGGGGGGGGTAAATCACCACAGGGTGTCAAAGAGTCGCTGTATGCTCTACATGTTTCCTGTTTGCCACAGAAGCAAGACGGAAGTGAACGGAAGTCACTGGCAGATGTTCCCAGATCCTTTTTCTTGGCGCCTTTTCTCCAGTATCAACGTAATTCGTAGCAGAAATGAATCTGAATAAAAAGATTTTAAAAAATTGTCGGTATGGAAATAGACCGTCTGTTGATTGCGTCATGTGTACTATTGAATTCGAGGGTTACGAGGAATGGATGTAGAGAAGAAGACGTTTGGATATCTATAGGTTAGAGATTAAAATTCTCATTACGTCTGCCAATACACACACACTTGCGCACATACGCAATGTACCTCTGATCGCTCGATTGAGTTAAACCTGCAGAGTCTTGAGTTAGATTTTGTGAATTCATTGCCTACAAACATTCAGAAGTGGTTAAACTAGGATTCGGTAGTTTGAGAGGGAGAGAGAGATTAAAAAAAACATTGTGAAGGAGGAAAAGAGGCGAGAGAGGTTGATAGAGGGAGAGAGCGAAGACAGTCACATAGATAGATAGATAGATAGATAGATAGATAGATAGATAGATAGATAGATAGATAGATAGATAGATAGATAGATAGATAGATAGATAGATAGATAGATAGATAGATAGACAGAAAGAGAGAGAGAGAGTGTGTGTGTTTTAAAGTTCTAATGTCTCCGGATGATATGTCTTTTATGACACCCTTTATCTGAGTACACTGTACAAACACACATATAAAAGTAAAACAGACTGCGCCCATAGATAGTCAAGGACACTTAGACAGTCTCTGAGACTAAGACAGTCACCCTGACAGTCGACGCCTCTGACAGATCCAAGAGGTCTGAAGTCTGTTTACCAACAAGTGTTTGTCAATATCTTGACATTTCAGTTCATGCCAGCGAGAGGCAAGTTGTCGATAGGTGAGTGCGAGGTGTGTGTGCGTTCGTGCATGCGTTAAGTGCGGTTGCGAGTTTGTTACTAGTATTAGTTTTGCGGGCGGTGTTTATTTGTTATATGTGTGTTTGTTAGGGGTGGACCAGGTATTGTAGAATGTGTGTGTAAAATGCTGTGTGTGAGGCAGATGTATGTGTGGGATCATTGTGCGAGATGTTTATGTGTGTGAGGTACAAGTGTGTGTTGGTGTGAAAGACATACAAAAAAAAAAATAACTCAGCGGATCTCACCAAACCACGTGACCTATTGACTAGGTTG